>CM042695.1:265105564-266305564 GCA_023614405.1 Avena insularis | reverse complement strand
TATCCTTCCGGCGCTGCGTTCCGGCAGTGCTTCAGCAGTCGGTCACACGTTTGGTACTTGATGAAGACCTTCCTCTCCCTTGTTCCAGCAGGGAGCAGAGGTTGTAGTTCTCCCCTCGCAATTCCCGTAGCACGACGACGTGGTGTCGGAAGTGGAGGAAAGATCCTGCAGGGCTTCTCCTAAGCCGGAGCAGGTTATGGTGGATCTAGGGTTTTCGGTGATCTAGGGTTTAGAGGGACGGAGAGGAGGAGTGATGACCCACAAGTATAGGAGTGTATCGTAGTACTTTCGATAAATAGGAGTGTCGATCCCAACGAGGAGCAGAAGGTGTTGACTAGTGCTATGGAGCTGGAACTCTCTACAAATACTTAGCAAACAAATTTTTAGTGGTTTTCTGATAAAGCAACAAAACAAGGTGCAAGTAATGAATACAGAGAACAAACGCAGCAAGTGGCCCAATCCTTTCTTAGCAAAGGACAAGCCGGTGGAAATACTTATAAGGACCAAACGTTCTCGAGGACACATGGGAATTCTGTCAAGTGCTTTCACTTCAAATCGCCGAGTACTCTTCTTTGGTGTTGTAACTGTTCTGTGGGTGAACCTGTGCTAACATACCGACCTTAATTGGACTAATATATACTTGTGATTAAACCCCTGCAAGCATCCGCAACTACAGGATAGTAATTAAGATATAAATCTAACCACAACCTTAAACTCTGAGATCCTACGCTCCCTTGTGCAAAGGTGTCCTAACGGGGGTTCAGGTTTCTTTCACTCCGGCAACCCCACAATTAGTAGCCAAATACACAATGCATTCCCCTAGGCCCATAAATGGTGAAGTATCATGTAGTCGACGTTCACATGACATCACTAGAAGAATAGCACCACAACTTAAATACTAAACCATTGAATAATAACTCAACACAAATCCACTACTAACAACATGACTTCTCCCATGTCCTCAAGAAGTAAACGAACTACTCACGAGACATCATATGGATCAAGATAAAAGATGATATGATAATGGATAACAATCTGAACATAAACAATAATCCAATGGTTCCACTCACAAGTATCAACTACAATAGTAATCAACACCAGGAAAGTTTCCCCTAATGAACTAAGCAAGTATTCAACACGATTGTTATAGCGGGATGGAGTAATGATGATGGTTCTGGTGGAGATGATGGTGTGGATGATGATGATGATCCCGATGAAGCTTGACGATGGTGTTGATGGAAACAATCTCCCCTCTCCGGGAAGGAATTTCCCAGGCAGAAATCTGTCTGCCGGAGAGATCTTTATCTCTCGGTGTTTTCCGCCCCGCAGAGGCGGCGGAAATCTATCTGTGGTCGCTCCCATGGTGTTATGATTCCGTAAGGAAGATATAGGCGAGAGGGTGGAGTCGGAGGCCGAGCAGGTGGGCCACACCTGCCCTAGGCACGACCCAGGGGGACCCGCGCCTAGGGGGGTGTGGGCCCCCTGTGGCCCTTCTTCGCCTCCCCTTCTGGCTTCCTCTGTCATCTGGGAAAATATAATTTTCCCATATTTTCTGGTATTTTTCTGATCTTTGCGAAATTGCATCAAAACACCTCTTTTTCCATCAGAATCCATACTCTGGCAGTCCATCCTCCAAGAATCATCCAACATGCATAAACAGATGAAAAGACATAAGTAATACCTCATAATAAGGCATATATCAATGAATAGAGGCAAATTATGATATACAATGGTGATGCAAATTGGATGTATCAACTCCCCCCAAGCTTAGACCTTCGCTTGTCCCCAAGCGAAAACTGAGCTCAGTAAACATGTCCACAGGTTTATGGAGTGAAGTGTCGATAAAAGAATACGGACAAGAAGCATCACGCTTACCATTACACAACTCACAGAAGAAAGCAAATCACCATTATATAACTTAGCTTGCAACAAGTACAGGAGTCACAATAGAGATGCATAAAGATAAATCATAATTGGAATCGGCAAACTCGTTCTTGGTCAGAGAACAGCTGGCAAACAGGTTCACAAAAAGCTTTTTGTAGAAGTTTTCAAAATAGGAGCACTCTTTGCTCAAAAAGGTTTTTCAATGAAGGCTTTCAGAGTAATACTCAATAGATAAGAGTTTTGTGCAAACAAGGAAGATAAAGAGCATGATTGAATAAATCACCATATGAATGCTTGAAACACAACAACTCAAATGCTTGCTGGAGATAGAGATGAAGTAGGTTTACTGACTCAACTTGGAAGTAGGAAAAAGGTCCCTTCATAGAGGGAAACAGGGATTTCAAGTCATAAAGAGCTTCCAAAAGATTATGGTACTTACTAGCTTTGAGCCCCCATTGCCTCTATCATAGGAATCTTGAGATGATTAAGGTTAAAGTGCACAAAGATGGAGTATATGCTTGACGAAATATAAGATGGCAATCTCATGTTCCTTGAATATGAGGGCCACTCCTCATGCTACTCAACTTCAGTTACCGATAAGTTCTTGTCATTGTAAGTACATGCATATCATAGAGAACCGCCAACGGGGTACCCCTTGCACATGGTATAGGAGCTATCCCATAACCAAAATGACAAGGCAAGCAAACAATGAGCATCTTAGCAATCTTTTTATTTAATATATGCATAGCTTTTTATTGAGGATGCTTCATAGATAGCTCACTATGGTGATGCTGCAAGTTTCCACCATGATTAGGCATGGCTTAGGCTAGCAGCCCAGGTGTTTCTCTAACACAAAATACAGACTCCATGGACTTACAAGCTCCCTTTTTATTTCACACCGGTGACATCCACAGACAAAAGAGCACGATATCAACTGTGTACAAAGTACAAGTGCAATGTTGAAAGCGTTCCCCGTGCACGGTTCTGCTAATTCCAACGTATAGGTGCAAGCATATACAACTTCGATGACACAATGGTTAAAGTCCATTAGGGCAAGAAAATAAGGTGTGCCATCAAGTTCATGAGAGCTTTACTAACTAGTTTTCACATAACAAAATACTTTTTAATTCGAAAGATAGATGAAGCTTGAGAATTTTCTTGGAATAGAAAATTCTAATAGGTAGATATGGTGGACACAAATGGCACAAGTTTTGGTTCAAAGGGTTTGGAAGAACGAGAAGTAAGCCTTCTCAAAACAGATTTTTGGCTAGCAAAGCTGGGTAGCAAGCAAGAGAGTTTAAAGAAACAAGAAAACATACAAGTAATAAAGCCAAACATGCAACCTTCCTTGAAGACACAAAAGATCTTAAATAAAGAATACTAAGCTGATGAGCCAACAAGAAAGAAAAATAAATGATACAAAATACCTGTAAGATTTTTCTCTTTTTCTTTAAAATCTCAAAAAGTGTTGATACTGACTAGAGCTCGGTTTGCCAAAACCAATTTAGATCTACTTGATGCTCCCAAAGTGATGCCAATACTGATCAACAAGATCCATCATATAATAGAGATTACAAACTAAAATAAGAAGTGCAAAAAGTAAAAGATGAGACTTCTCATTAATAATCCATAAAGGCACTTACACCAAGGGATACATAGATAATCAACTAAAGGAGAGATACTTCCACATGCAAACCAAACTATAAGATAACTTCTCTACCAAAGATATGAATCCACTAAAAAGGTAAAAGATAAAAGATGATGATGGTGATACCGCGACACTCCCCCCAAGCTTGGAATAAGCCAAGGGGATGCCAAACCTGATGACGAATTACTCCTTCGGTGGTAGTGGTGTTCTCTTGATAAGCTCCTCAATAAGTTTCTTCAAATCCTAAATCTCAAAGGTCAGAGTACGAATCAACTCCGAATTCTTCTCAATGCGGTTCATGATCATGTCGGTACTAGAATTCCAGTCCTTGTTATTCTTTCCCCACTCTTCCTCCTTAGAGTGTTCCTTCCCTGCATTGTTAGAACGAGGCATATCCCAAACGGAGGGCAAGTTCCCTTTGGGAACATGTTGATATTGATGCTCATGTATAAGAGTATGGAAGGGTCTCTTGGTATGTGGAGGAAGTGTCCGTGGAGCGAGGGTATGACGTGGAGGTTTCCCTCATGTAGACATCCGTGATGTCCTCCTAAGCTTGGTAGGTTTTGCCACCACTCCAATGCTTGCAACGGTAGCGCGGGTGTCCGGATGCTTGTCCTCCTCCATGTATTCTTCATCCCCAACCAAGATCTCCTCCTTGGGATTTTGAGGGTCATCTTCCTCGGGCTTCTTGCCTTTGTCGTTGGCGGAGACCATGGTGCTCTAAACTTGAGAAGATTTCCTGATAGAAACAGATCGAAACGAAAACACGACGAGAACACGATGCACGAACCTCGGGGGATCTGGGGGGTTATATATTACGAAGTTTCAATGCATAAGGAAGGTTTTGATACGGAAACGAGGCAGAGTCGGAGCTCGGGGTGGTCTCACCCCCTCCAGGCGCGGCCAGCTGGGGCCTGCGCCTGGGGTGGGTTTGGTCACCCCGGCCTCCGGTTCCTCCTCTATTCTGTCCCGTAACTTCCCTTATGTATTAAAAACATCAAAAATATAAAAAGATTGGGGTTTGACGAACCTTTTGTTTTCACCACTTTTACCTATTCAAAGTCGAACTCTGTAGAATCTGGTGTTTGGCTTCTAATAAATTCTTTTGGAGTCACAAGTTGAATTGTGTCAACGTCTTCATTATATGAATCTCTAGAAATATAATGCTTTAGTCTTTGACCATTCACCACCTGTGTTGTGTCATCCTTCAGAGAACATATTATGATGGCACCTGAACGGTATACTTCCTTGATAACAAAAGGTCCTTCCCATTTTGAGAGTAGTTTCCCTGCAAAAAATCTGAGACGAGACCTATACAAAAGAACTTTCTCACCAACATGGAACTCCCTTTTGAGAATTCTCCTATCATGCCATATTTTTACTTTTTCCTTAAAGAGCCTAGCATTTTGATAAGCTTCACTTCTCCACTCATCTAAATTGCTTAAGTCGAGCGGTCTTTTCACACCAGCAAGTCTAAAATCTCTATTCAACTCTTTAACTGCCCAATAAGCTTTGTGTTCTAATTCTAAAGGCAAGTGACAAGCTTTCCCATAGACCATTTTGTAAGGATACATCCCCATAGGATTTTGTTAAGCCGTTCTATAAGCCCACAAAGCGTCATTCAACTTTTTAGCCCAATTTTTTCTAGATCTATTGACAGTCTTATGCAAGATAGATTTAATTTCCCTATTGGAGAGTTCTACTTGCCCACTGGTTTGGGGTGATAAGCTGAAGCAATTCTATGGTTTACATCATACTTAGCGAGAGTTTTTCTAAAAACCCCATGAATAAAATGAGAGCCTCCATCAGTCATGAGATATTTAGGCACACCGAACCTAGGAAAAATAACATCCTTAAGCATTTTCAAAGAGGTCTTACCATCAGCACTATTTGTAGGTATGGATTCTACCCACTTTGTAACATAGTCGATAGCAACAAGAATATGATTGTACCCTTTTGAAGGGGGGGAAGGTCCCATAAAGTCAAATCCCCAACAATCAGAAGGTTCAATAACAAGAGAATAATTCATAGGCATTTCATTGCGTCTAGAAATGTTACCTACTCGTTGGCATTCATCACATGATAAGACAAACATCCTTGCATCTTTGAAAAGGGTAGGCCAATAAAATCCAGATTGTAAAACCTTTTGTGCAGTCCTATCCCCTGCATGATGTCCTCCATAAGCACTGCCATGACATTTTATCAATGTCTCTTGTTGTTCAAATTCTGGAACACATCTTCGCATAATACCATCTACTCCTTCCTTATATAAGTGTGGGTCATCCCAAAAGTAGTGCCTTAGATCATAAAAGAATTTTCTTCTTTGCTGAGATGTAAAAGTTGGAGGCAATACTTGGAAACAATAAAGTTAGCATAATAAGCATACCAAGGACTCTCATCTGGACTTACCCTTATCGCAGCCAACTGCTCATTTGGAAAACTATCATTAACATGCAATGGGTCAAAAGAAATGTTTTCCAAACGAGATAAATTGTCAGCAACAGGATTTTCAGCACCTTTCCTATCTACAATATGCAGATCAAACTCTTGCAAAAGCAACAACCACCTAATAAGTCTAGGATTAGTGTCCTTTTTTGTCATAAGGTACTTGATAGCAGCATGATCAGTATGAATAGTAACCTTTGAATAAACAATATAAGGTCTAAACTTATCACATGCAAAGATTATAGCTAAGAACTCTTTTTCAGTAGTAGAATAATTCTTTTGAGAAGCATCTAAAGTCTTGCTAGCATAATGAATAACATTCAACTTCTTATCAAAATGTTGACCAAGGACAGTACACACAGCAAAATCACTAGCATCACACATAATTTCAAAAGGTAAACTCCAATCAGGTGGTTGAACAATAGGAGCAGTAGTCAAAGATTTCTTCAAAGTTTCAAAAGCTTCCTTACAATCATCATAAAAAACAAAAGGTACATCTTTTTGAAGAATATTAGTAAGGGGTTTTGAAATTTTGGAGAAATCTTTAATAAACCTCCTATAGAAACCAGCATGACCAAGGATACTACGAATACCTTTTATATCTCTAGGACAAGGCATCTTCTCAATTGCTTCAATTTTGGCTCTGTCAACTTCAATGCCCCATTCAGAAATTTTGTGTCCAAGAACAATCCCTTCATTAACCATGAAATGGCATTTCTCCCAATTAAGAACAAGGTTGGTTTCTTCACATCTCTGCAAAACTTTATCAAGGTTGTGCAAACAGTTATCAAAAGAAGTTCCATAGACGGAAAAATTGTCCATGAAAACCTCCACAATTTCTTCACAAAAACCATGAAAGATAGCAGACATACAACGCTGAAAGGTAGCATGAGAATTACATAAACCAAAAGGCATACGCCTATAAGCATAAGTACCATAAGGGCAAGTGAAAGTAGTTTTCTCTTGGTCTTGTGCTTTCACAACAATTTGAGAAAACCCAGAATAACCATTAAGAAAACAAAAGTGAGTCTTTTTGGACAACCTCTCAAGCATTTGATCAATAAAGGGTAAAGGATAATGATCTTTCTTAGTAACCTTATTAATCTTTCTAAAATCAATGCACATTCTATACCCACCACTACTCTTTGGGGGTATAATCTCATTATCTTCATTAGGGACAACAGTTATTCCCCCTTTCTTGGGAACACAATGAACAGGGCTAACCCATTGACTATTAGCAATAGGATAAATAATACCAGCATCAAGGAGTTTTAATACGTCATTTGTTACCACATCCTTCATCTTAGGATTTAGACGGCGTTGGTGCTCAACGACTGGTTTTGCATCAGGCTCTATATTAATAGCATGTTGACATATAGTAGGAGAAATTCATTTTAAATCATCAAGAGTATAACCCATAGCTCCTCGGTGTTTCTTCAGTATTTCCAATAACCTTTCTTCTTCCTTTCCTAAAAGTTTAGAACTAATAATAACAGGATACACTTTCTTATCATCAAGATAAGCATATTTAAGATCATCAGGTAAAGGTTTTAATTCGAAAACAGGATCCCCTTTGGGTGGTAGTGTGGTACCCAAATCTTCCACGGGTAGATTATGCTTAAGTTGCTCAGGCTGACGAAGAAAAACCTCATCAATCTCATTTCTTTCCTTCATGAAGACATCGCTCTCATGATCTTCCATAAACTACTGCAAGGCATTGTTAGGAGCAAGAGAAATAGTAGAAAGTTGTTCAACCCTGAAATCCTCATTAGGCAGTTCATTTTCATAAGGAGTTTTGGCAAATTTGGAAAAATTAAACTCATAAGACTCTCCATCAACCTTAGTTAAAACTTTTTCGTTCCTACAATCTATGATAGCCCCACAAGTATTCAAGAAGGGTCTACCAAAGATAATAGGTTAGGTTTTACTAGCTTCTTTACCAAGTACTAGAAAATCAGCGGGATATTTAATCTCACCACAAAGAACCTCCAAATCTCTTATGATGCCAATGGGATAGACTGTCTCTCTATTAGCAAGATGAATAACCACATCAATGTCCTCAAGCTCACAAGTACCAATCTCATGCATAATTTCCATGTAAATCTCATAAGAAATAGCACTAGAACTAGCACCAATATCACATAAACCATAGTAGCGATGATCACCAATTCTAACAGAAAGCACAGGGACACTAGATTTTCTAGCTTTTTTAGGATGAGAAACAATATTAGTAGCGTCTTCACAGAAGACAATATGCTCATCCTCTATATTTCTAGTGACAAGATCTTTCACAATAGCTACCACAGGCTCATATTAATTTGCTCATCAGGCTCCATAGTTTTCTTTGCACTTTTACTAACCACATTAACTATGATAGAGTGTTCCTTTACCTTAGCTAGGAAAGGAACTTTCTCAACATAAGGTTCAGGCAAAATAGGATCAACAGTACAAACCTCTATGCTAGCAGGAACATGAGTAACAATATCTTTATAAGGAGCATGGTACTTGTCCCACTCTTTCTTGGGAATTTCAATATAAGAGGCAAAGGCATTAAAACACTTTGCAAGAACTTGAGGATCAAGACCAAACTCATTACAAATATCACGGAAGTCATCGGTTCCCATAAAATATTTAATGCATTCATAATCATAGTTTATACCTGACTTTCTTCCTTTGTCATTCTCCCAAGCTTCAGTATTCTCTTGAATACGGTCTAGGAGATCCCATTTAGCTTCCTCCTTCATACGTGTGAATGATCCAGCACAAGAAGCATCCAGTAAATATTTATCATGAAGAGAAAGCCTAGCATAAAAATTATTGATAATAATATTGTTAGGGAGTTCATGAATAGGACATTTAAGCATTAGTAACTTCAATCTCCCCCAAGCTTGAGATGTACTCTCTCCATCACGAGGACAAAAGTTATATATCAGATTTCTATCCTTATGAATCTCACTGGGAGGGTAAAATTTAGAGTAAAAGAGAGATGTCATCTCCTCCCATTCCATGGATTGTCCATTCTTCAGCAGCTTATACCATTCTTCAGCTCCCCCTTTCAAGGATATGGAGAGTAACTTCTTCTTCACCTGTTTAGTTGTGATACCTGCACACTTAAACAACCCGCATAATTCATGGATAAAAAGCAAATGATCACCAGGATAGACAGTTCCATCCCCTAAATAATAATTATCCATAACACAATCAACAATACTTGTAGGTATCTTAAAAGGATCTACCTCAATAGGTGGTGGTTCATCTACTACCCTAGCAGTGCTAGTAGTTTTCCCAAATACAAAACCAAGTGGGTTATCCATATTGGAAACAAAGCAACAAACAGTAACAAAAAGAAATACTCACAGTACAAGTTTCCCTTACCAGTTCCACTCTTCAATAGCTCTTCACTCCTCGGAAACGGTGCAAGAAAATAGTCTTGATGACCCACAACTATAGGGGGTGTATCGTAGTACTTTATATAAATAGGAGTGTCGGTCCCAACAAGGAGCAGAAGGTGCTGAACAGTGGTATGGAGCAAGAAATTCTTGTGAATACATAGGAAACGGATTTTTAGTGGTTTTCTGACAAGGCAACAAAACAAGGAGCAAGTAACAAAATTAACGAACAAACGGAGGAAGTGGCCCAATCCTTTCTTAGCAAAGGACAAGCCGGTGGAAATTCTTATAAGGACCAAACGTTCTCGAGGACACATGGGAATTCTGTCAAGTGCTTTCGCTTCAAATAGCTGAGTACTCTTCTCTGGTGTTTGTAAGTGTTGTGTGGGTGAACCTGTGCTAACATACCGCCCTTCCTAGGACTAATACAAACTTGTGATTAAACCCCCTGCAAGCATCCGTAACTACAGGAAAGTAATTAAGATATAAATCTAACCATAGCCTTAAACTCTAGGATCCTACGCTCCCTCGGTGTCCTAACGGGATTTCAGGTTTCTGTCACTCCGGCAACCCCACATTTAGTAGTCAAATACACAATGAATTCCCCTAGGCCCACAAATGGTGAAGTATCATGTAGTCGACGTTCACATGACACCACTAGAAGAATAGCACCACAACTTAAATACTAAACCATTGAATAATAACTCAACACAAATCCACTACTAACAACATGACTTCTCCCATATCCTCAAGAACTAAACTAACTACTCACGAGACATCATATGGATCAAGATCAAATATGATATGATAATGGATAACAATCTGAACATAAACAATAATCCAATGGTTCCACTCACAAGTATCAACTACAATAGTAATCAACACCAGGAAAGTTTCCCCTAATGAACTAAGCAAGTATTCAACACGATTGTTATAGCGGGATGGAGTAATGATGATGGTTCTGGTGGAGATGATGGTGTGGATGATGATGATGATCCCGATGAAGCTTGACGATGGTGTTGATGGAAACGATCTCCCCTCTCCGGGAAGGAATTTCCCAGGCAGAAATCTGTCTGCCGGAGAGATCTTTCTCTCTCGGTGTTTTCCGCCCCGCAGAGGCGGCGGAAATCTATCTGTGGTCGCTCCCATGGTGTTATGATTCCGTAAGGAAGATATAGGCGAGAGGGCGGAGTCGGAGGCCAAGCAGGTGGGCCACACCTGCCCTAGGCACGACCTAGGGGGACCCGCGCCTAGGGGGGTGTGGGCCCCCTGTGGCCCTTCTTCGCCTCCCCTTCTGGCTTCCTCTGTCATCTGGGAAAATATAATTTTCCCATATTTTCTGGTATTTTTCTGATCTTTGCGAAATTGCATCAAAACACCTCTTTTGCCATCAGAATCCAGACTACGGCAGTCCATCCTCCAAGAATCATCCAACATGCATAAACAGATGAAAAGACATAAGTAATACCTCATAATAAGACATATATCCATTAATAGAGGAAAATTGTGATATATAATGGTGATGCAAATTGGATGTATCAAGGAGGCATGGTCGGCGGCAGCTAGGGCGACGACAGCGAGCCGGTGGCGGCGAGCGGTGGCGGCGCTGGGGGCGGCAGCAGCTAGGTGGGGAGGGGCTGGTTGTGTGTGTCTTGGGGCACCCCTCCCCTCTATTTATGATAGGGAGGGCAGCTTGGGAGAGGGGAGTTTGAATCCTTCCCCATCTCCCTCTCCTTGTTGGCTTGTGGTGGAGGGAAATAAGGATTCTTCTCTTCCTCCACCAGACACATTGTCCCAGTTCAACTTTTCAAACTTGCCTTTTGGCTTTCAATTTGGAGCTCAATTTATTTCTTACAAATGCCCAACCAAGTGACCTAGGACATGATGCAATCATTCCACTTATTCATGACACATTAATGTACCCTTCCCCTTCCGGTTTGGTGAACCTTCTAGACCCTTCTAGATCATTCCGGTGAAATCACCGGAATCATTCTCGAACTCCGGAATTGGACTTTCCTTATATGAATCTTATTCTCCGGACCATTCAGTGTCTCCTCGTGATATCACGGATCCCATCCGAGACTCCGAACAACATTCGGTCTCCCTACTTACATTCCATATCTACTAAACAACATCGAATCCTTAAGTGTGTCTCCCTACGGTTCGTGAATTATGCAGACATGACCGAGACTCTTCTCCGATCAATAACCAATAGAGGAATCTAGAAATTCATATGGCTCCCACATATTTTTACGATTACTTTGTGATCGAATGAACCACTTACATATGATACCAATTTCCCTTTGTCTCGCGATAGTTTACTTATCCGAGGTCTGATCGTCGGTATCTCTGCATACCTAGTTCAACCTCGTTACTGCTAAGTACTCTTTTCTTGTTCCCGTGATATGTGATCCCTTGTGAGCCAGTCACATGCTTGCAAGCTAATTGGATGACATTCCACCGAGAGGGCCCAAAGTATATCTATCCGTCATATGGATGGACAAATCCCACTCTTGATCCATGTGCCTCGGAACATACTTTCCGAACACTCAATGCCACCTTTATAGCCACCCAGTTATGGTGTGGTGTTTGATATCATCAAAGCATCCATCTAGTGATGCTGATTAGCATGATCTCATGGTCGAAGGAATTAGGTTACTATGTATCAGAAAGCTTATAGCAAACGAAATATTGAAATGACTTGATCTTTATGCTACGCTTATCTATAGGAGTATGTCCATCACACCATTCTCCTAATGATATGATCTTGTTGTCAATACCATCTCAATGTTCATGATCAGGAAACCTTGATCATATATTAACCAACAAGCTAGTTTAACACAAGGCTTTACTAGGGACTCTTTTATGTTTACAAATCACACAAGTATTAATGTTTCCGGTTAATACAATTATAGCATGGTATGTAAACATTTATCATAAGCATGAAGATATGATAATAACCTATTTATTATTGTCTCTTGGGCATATCTCCAACATTCTCCCACTTGCACTAGAGACAATAATCTAGTTTCAAATCTTTGTGTATTCAACACCTATGGCTTTCCGGTGTTGTATGTACATGATTTCTAGTGATCAACCGATAATCGGATCCGACACTTTTAGGTTCGTGTGTAATTACATGTCTTTGCATCTCTATGCATCACTCATTATCCAATGAGATGGCTTTGTATAAATTTGGTCCTTTGGTGAGACCTTTAGTTCCTAGGGGTTAAAACATGTTGACAATATTGTCGTACAATATAACTTCATAGTATTATCCTACTGTGAACTACACCTAGTTTGATAACAAACTACTTGACACAAATGCCCTCTTTTGCTGCTATAATAGCAGTCATATACTTAGCCTTTTGTTGTAGTATCTGTCACAATGTCTTAACTTTGGAACTCATCCAAATCCATTATGGAACTTACTTTCCATCATATTGTGCCACCCTTAGTTTAGATTGAGATAAACTTAATTTGTACTTTGTGACGAAACTAGTATCAATGTAGTACCTTTTACAATGAACTAACCATCTATTTGTCACTTCTACAAAATAATATATTCTTAGTTCTTCCAAAAGATCATAAGATTATCCTTACTATCGTCCAATGATCATCTTATGAATCATTATGGTATATGCTCATAACATTTAGAGCATAGGACATATCTGGATTTGTACATATCACAATATGATTGAAAAATACCTTTTGTGATTTTAATCATCAAGTTTCAATCTATACTTGAATCTTTGTTCCACTTACCAAGTGTAGATACACTAGAATTTCGATTTAATCCTTTCTGTGTGGCAAGAACCTTTCTTGTCATTTCCATATTGAACTCTTTCAATATCTCATCTATGTACATTTGGCCCAACCATATTAGCGTATCAATCTATGCATATAGATATTGATACCAAATATTTGGGTTTTGCCTAAGTCTTCATCGATATGAAATTCTTAACATGTGTTAAAAAGATACATCATTTCCAATCAACAATACGTCTTCCACATAATGTATTAGAAATATGTCTTAGAGCTCTCACTTAATTTCTTGCAAATTCAAGCATCTTCATCGTCTCTGATGAATTTAAACTCTTTTAACAGTTTCATCATGGTGAAGATTCCAACTCTGCGATGCTCACTTCAACCATTGAAGTTTGCATACGCTTTTAGCATCCTTTGAATTAACAAAACCCTTTGGACCGTGTTATGCACACGTCCTAGGTAACAATTCTATTAGAAGAATTTTTTTGTTTATTCAACTAACACATAACAAAATTATATGTAGTGGTTGCTACATTAATCCGTCTAGACTATCGCTATGAAAGATCAAATCTTGTTATAGTCAACCTTTGAACATTGTTGTGAATGATATGTTGGAAACGTATCTATAATTTTTGATGCTCCATGCTTGTTTAGTATCTACTTTGCTTTACGTGTCCACACTTTGAGGTGCTTTTTACATGATTTCTGGTACTAACCTATTAACAAGTTGCAACAGTGCCAGATGCCTGCTTTCTGCTATTTTTGGTTTCAGAAAAGTTAGTAAAGAAATATTCTCGGAATTGGACGGGACAAAGTCAATTACTTTTCGTGAGGAACAAGAAGTCTAGAGGAGAGCCGGGGAGGCAAGCCAGAGGCGCCACCCCCCAGGCACGGCCAAAGGTGGGCCCGTGCCTGGGTAGGGTTTGGTGCCCTAGCCGTCCCCTCTGTCTCCCCCTTCGCCTATAAGAATCCCCCGATGCAGAAACCCTAAGCACCCGTTGAGAAATCCACGAAACCATCTGTAGCCGCCGCCACCATCGTCCCTAGATCGGGGGGATCTGATGTTTTCCCGGCACCCTGTCGGAGGGGAGATCATCACGGAGGACTTCTCTCCGGTATGATGCGTGAGTAGTTCTACCTTGGACTATGGGTCCATGTACTAGCTAGATGGTTGTATCTCCTCCTTTGTGCTTTCATGTATATATCTTGTGAGCTCCGTTCATGATCAAGATCTAATCTATTTGTAATCATGCTTGTTGTGTTTCCGGGGATCCGATGGATATTGAGATTATTATGTTGGTTTGATTAATGGTTTTGTCTTTATGATTCTATCATGTCTGTGTTGTTTGTGATCTTGCATGCTCTCCGTTGCTAGTGGTTATCTTGGCCAAGTAGTTGCTAGTGACTCCAAGAGGGGGTATTTATGCTCGATAGTGGGTTCATGCCTATAGTTTCCAAGGGAAGTGACAATAATCTCTTCAGTTGTAGATGTGCTGTTGCTACTAGGGAGAAAACAACGGTCTCTTGTTTATGGGACATGTGGACTGTTTACCTTACACACTTTGCTTAAAGCAGTTGTCTGTTGCTTGCAACTTAATACTGGAGGGGGTTCGGATGATAACCTGAAGGTGGACTTCTAGTCATAGATGCATTTGGATGGCGGTCTATGTATCTTGTTGTATTGCCCAATCAACCTCATAGGATCTTTCTGATTAGTAATTGCATTGTTATGCCTTGCTCATTCCTATCAATTGCCCCGCTGTAATTTGTTTACCGTTCATGCCATGTTGTTTATTTAAGGAGAGCACCTCTAGTGAACTATGGACCCCGGTCCAATCTTTACCATTGATACATCTTTCACTATTATTGTTTACTTGCTGCAAACCACCATTACCTTCCACACCATACGTTTAATCCTTTGTTACAGCAAACCGGTGAGCTTGACAACCTCATTGATTCGTTGGGGCAAAGTCTTGAGTTTGTGTTGTGCAGGTCTCCGCGTTGCTTGCAACACATGTGTGACATTTCTTTCCTCCTACTGGTTCGATAACCTTGTTTTCTTACTGAGGGAAAACTTGCTGTTATTCTGCTTCACACCTTGCTCTTGGGGTTCCCAATGAAGCGCTCCTACATCAACTCAGCGCAGCCAACAAGCTTTTCTGGCGCCGTTGCCAGGGAGGTAAGGTAAAATGTACTCACATCCTTGTGTGTGAGTGCTCGAAGTTATTTCCTTTAGATTCTGCAATTTTGTCTTTTTGTTTCTTGTTTTCACTAGTTAGGCTTAATGGAAAACAACAACAAAATTAGAGAGCTTTATAGTGTTTATCTTGAGTTAGGACATGAAGTGTTTGAAGAGAAAATTAAAAAATCTATGGAACTTTATTTTCATGCTAATAGCAATGTTATTAGTATGAACTCTTTGTACACCATTATTTCTAATGCTATGGAAACGTCTAACCTTGGGGATGCTAGTTTTGATGAAAATGATCTTTTTAGTCCCCTGGCTTTGGAAGATAGCTATTGTATTGCTTATGATGATACCAAACCTCCGATTTATGATGAGTACAATGATAAATATGATATTTTAAGTACACCTACTATTGAGGAGAAAATTAATTGTGATTACAATATGCCTCCTATATTTGATGATTATGGTGATGAGAACAGTAATGATAGCTATTTTGTTGAATTTGCTCCCACTACAATTAATAAAAGTGATCATGCTTATGTGGAGAGTAATAATAATTTTATGCATGTGGCTCATGATAAGAATGTTTTATGTGATAGTTATATTGTTAATTTTATTCATGATGCTACTGAAAGTTATTATGAGAGAGGGAAACATTGTTTTATGCATCTCAATAATATTAAGTTTCCCCTCTTTATGTTGAAAATCTTGAAGTTGCACTTGTTTTGCTTTCCTATGCCTTGTGCTTTGTGCTTTCATGACTTGTTTCTTTACAATATTCCTATGCATAGGAAGTGGGTTAGAATTAAATGTGTTTTGAATTTGGTTCTTGATGCTCTCTTTTACTTCTATTCATATTTCTTATGTGAGCATCTTCTCAAGCTATCAAGCCTAACTTAAAGACGTTAAAGAAAAGTACTTGTTGGGAGATAACCCAAGAGTTTTATTTAGTTTTGGAAGTTATTACTTCAGTAATGACCTCTCCTTATCCTTTTTGTTTGCTTTTTGTGCCAAGAATGACCTCTAATGAGAGGGAAGTAAGATTTGGGGAGTTGCTGTCCCAAAACAGATTTCTGTCCTCCACCATAAAAAATCGTGAGGAGGTTCTGTAACTCGGGTTGCGCTCAAAATTTACGAATAAATCCCCCAGTATGTTAGATAACTTTCATTAGTCCAACACTTTTTGATTTGAGGAACAGAAGATGTTCAAAAAAAATCGGTTTATACCTGCTGGTCTGTTTTGACAGATTTCTGCCATTATTTGCATTTGCTTCTTATTGATTCCTTTTTGAGTTCTCTTCAAGTAAATTAAGCTTTTTGAAGGAGTTACTACAGTACCTTGTGTTTTTAGTGAAAATCATTGTTGTTCCAAAGCTTTTCCAAGTGGTCTAATATCTTTTGAATACACTAATGTTGCTACTAAAGATTGTGTGAAGTTTTGTGTGAAGGAAAATTGTAGAGAGAGAATGATGCAATGAGATGAAGAATGGACAAAATCTCAAGCTTGGGGATTCCACCATGGTGTCACCCCAATAAATATCCAAGAGGTACAAGCGTCAAAGCTTGGGGATGCCCAAGGCATCCCCTTTTTCATCAATAAAAAGCTCAGGTCTGTCTAGACACTTCGTTTTTATTGTTTCATGCACAGTTGTGTTGTTCTTGGAGCATCTTAGTTTCCGTTTCCTTTGCTTAGTTTGTTTAGTTTGATTTACTAGTTTGGACCCCCGTTCTCGCTGTGTTGTTTTGCAAATAAGGTTGCTTGGTGTTGGAAATGAGTAGTAAGTTCTTTCTTTAAGTGCAACACGAGCTTGCATTGACTGTGACTTAGACTTTAGCATGACATGCTAGGTGTTGTTTTAGCATTATGCTTAGTGATTATTGCTGTAGCATGTATTGTTCCAAACAATTGGGATTGCTTAGTGTGCCTTGAATAAATTATGCGTTGTTTTAGCATGCACAAGCATAGTATTGTGGTATTCTCCTTTGATGTTTTGCTTGGGTTGACTTGGCACATGCTCACACCATGTTATGACTATGACAAGTCACCATTAGCCTCTATGATCATTTAGTCCTTGACTTGTAGTACCACTCTTTGCTTTGATTAGTATGCTTTCTTGCACTGCATGATTAGGGCCATTATTGCTCTCTTAGTTGGTTGCTCCCAGTCTTTTGCTAGCCTCCACTTGTATGAGTAAGTTCTACTCATGCCTCCAACTCCCAAGAAACCAAGTTATTCCAAAGTGTCCACTATAAACTCCTATGCATGGTGTGTTACACCATTCCAAGTATATTCTTGTTTTCAACTATCTTCCAATTAAAAACTATTTTGTTATGTGAAAACTTAGTGATTAAATCCCTCACGAACTTGATGGCACACTTTATTCTTTGCCCCTAATAAACTTGAACTATTGTGACAACTTTGTTGTATATGCTTGCACTTATAAGTTGGAATTAGCAGAACCGTGTTGTCATAGGGAACTTTTTCAACATTGCACTTGTACCTTGTTGTACTCGGTTGATATCATGTTCTGTCACCGATGTGAAATAAAGAGGGGACTTGTAAGTCCATGGAGTTTGTATTCTGTGTTAGAGAAATGCCTAGGCTGCTAGCCTAAGCCATGCCTAATCATGGTGGAAACTTGCAGCATCACTATAATGAGCTATCTATGAAGAATCCTCAATAAAAAGCTATGCATATGGTAAATAAAAAGATTGCTGAGATGCTCATTGTCTGCTTGCCTTGTCATTTTGGTTATGGGAAAGCTCCTATACCATGTGCAAGGGGTACCCCGTTGGCGGTTCTCAATGATATGCAAATACTTACAGTGACAAGAACTTACCTGGACCCAAAGTTGTGTATGCATGAGGTGTGGCCCTCGTATTCAAGGGACTTGAGATTGCCAGCTTATACTTCGTCAAGCATATACTCCAGCTTTGCCACTTTAACCTTAACCACTTCAAGATGCTTATGATAGGTGCAATGAGGGCTGAAAGCTAACAAGTACCATAATTTTTGGAAACTCTTGAAACATGTAATCCCTGCTTCCTTTACAAAAAGGCCTTTCTTCCACCATTATTTGAGTCTTCACCTTCTACTTTTAGGCAGCATTAAGAGAGCATAGTTGTCATTCTGTGTGCAGTGTTCCAAAGCTTATTAATTGATGCATATTGTGTTATTACTTGTTCTTGTGCTATTTGTTTCTAGTCACCCTTGTGAACTTTGCAGGTGTCCTATGCATCTATTTTCTACTCAATAAGGGAGAAGCTGATTGCCACTATGCTATGTTTTCTGAATGTGAAACAAAAAAAAAATTTAATGCATGTTATTCATGATCTTTGTTTGTAGCCTTTCATGTTGCATGCATATTTACTGTGTCTTATTGTTAGAACTCCATCTTTCATGCACATGTTTAGAGTTCTTTGATCCCAGCTTTCAATGCTTGCAAATGGTTGGATATTTATTGTGAGGGTGCATGTCACCTCAAAAATTATTATTTTTATCACTTACCTACTCGAGGACTAGCAGGAGTTAAGATTGGGGATGTTGATACGTTGGAAACGTATCTATAATTTGTGATGCTCCATGCTTGTTTAGTATCTACTTTGCTTTACTTGTCCACACTTTGAGGTGCTTTTTACATGTTTTCTGGTACTAACCTATTAACAAGTTGCAATAGTGCCAGATGCCTACTTTCTGCTGTTTTTCGTTTTAGAAAAGTTAGTAAAGAAATATTTTCGGAATTGGACGGGACAAAGGACAAAGTAAATTACTTTCTGTGGGGAACAAGAAGTCTAGAGGAGAGTCGGGGAGGCGAGCCAGAGGGGCCAACCCCTCCCCCCCCTAGGCGTGGCCAAAGGTGGGCCCGCGCCTGGCTAGGGTTTGGTGCCCCTAGCCGGCCCCTCTGTCTCCCCCTTCGCCTATAAGAAGCCCCCGATGCAGAAACCCTAAGCACCCGATCAGAAATCCACGAAACCGTCTGTAGCCGCCGCCACCATCGTCCCTAGATCGGGGGATCTGAAGTTCTTCCCGGCACCCTGCCGGAGGGGAGATCATCCAAGAGGCCTTCTCTCCGGTATGATGCGTGAATAGTTCCACCTTGGACTATGGGTCCATGTAGTATCTAGATGGTTGTATCTCCTCCTTTGTGCTTTCATGTATAGATCTTGTGAGCTCCGTTCATAATCAAGATCTAATCTATTTGTAATCATGCCTGTTGTGTTTGCGGGGATCCGATGGATATTGAGATTATTATGTTGGTTTGATTAATGGTTTTGGCTTTATGATTCTATCATTTCTGTGTTATTTGTGATCTTGCATGCTCTCTGTTGCTAGTGGTTATCTTGGCCAAGTAGTTGCTAGTGACTCCAAGAGGGGGTATTTATGCTCGATAGTGGGTTCATGCCTATAGTTTCCAAGGTAAGTGACAATAATATCTTCGGTTGTAGATGTGCTATTGCTACTAGGGAGAAAACAACGGTCTCTTGTTCATGGAACATGTGGACTGTTTACCTTACACACTTTGCTTAAAGCAGTTGTCTGTTGCTTGCAACTTAATACTGGAGGGGGTTCGGATGATAACCTAAAGGTGGACTTATAGTCATAGATGCAGTTGGATGGCGGTCTATGTATCTTGTTGTATTTCCCAATCAACCTCATAGGATCTTTCTGACTAGTAATTGCATTGTTATGCCGTGCTCAGTTCCTGTCAATTGCCCCGCTGTAATTTGTTTACCCTTCATGCCATGTTGTTTATTTAGAGGAGAGCACCTCTAGTTATCTATGGACCCTGGTCCAATCTTTACCACTGATATATCTTCCACTATTATTGTTTACTTGCTGCAAACCACCATTACCTTCCACACCATACGTTTAATCCTTTGTTATAGCAAACCGGTGAGCTTGACAACCTCACTGATTCGTTGGGACAAAGTCTTGAGTTTGTGTTATGCAGGTCTCCATGTTGCTTGCAACACCTATGTGACGTTTCCTTCCTCCTACTGGTTCGATAACCTCGGTTTCTTACTGAGGGAAAACTTGCTGCTGTGCTGCTTCACACCTTGCTCTTGGGGTTCCCAACGAATCACTCCTACATCAACTCAGCATAGCCAACAGTGAACTCTTTCCCAACATGTCGACTATTTCATAGATGTGAAACATCCATGTCTATTTCTTTATAGATCCAAACACAACTGTAAGGTCTTACACCTTTCCAGAGGGTCTTTCAAGTTCAAATCTTGATTTCTCGTGTATGGAACTATCATGGATTTTATGGCTTCAAGCCATTTGACAGAGTCAGGGCCCATCATCGCTTCTTTGCATATAGTTCGTTCATTATTGTCAAATAATGATTCAACCCTCAAATCTTGGTATTTGATTGTTTACCCAACCTACTTGGTTCAATAGGAACTTAGACCTTCGTAACCACAACCTTTGAGGCACATGAGACATGAGCATTATTGCTGCCTCCGGAACACTTTTCGGTGCTGCGCAACTTTGCACATATAGCTAAGGTTCGTTTAACCTTATCATAGTTCTATTGTCCTCCCACTTAACTTTTCATAGAAAATTCCTTCTCAAATAAACTTGACGTTCTAAGCGACAAACATTTTTGTCTTCGGTGTTATGGAGGAATACTCAACGATTATTCGAAATAACATACAAAGATATGTTCATCCGACTTCGGTAGTAAACATCTCACTTATGCATAGCATACCAATGTTTAAGAAAGGACAACTTGGGTTTTATCCCAAACCATAACTTTGTATGGTGTCATTTCAACGAATCATGATGGAGCTCATTTCAGTGAAAAAGCGATAGTCTCTAAAGCTTTTAATCTTTAAAATATAATGGCAGTTTTATGAATTACACCTTTGATCTTACCATGTCAAACAAGGTTTCATTTCATATCTCGATTATTCCATAATCATATTGTGTTTCAGGAAACGCAAATCCATGGAACGATTCCTCAAATCTTAGGTGTTATGCTAAACTTTTAACTCAAATATCTTCCTTTATGATCCTATCATAAATTCTTTATTTTCTTGTTACATTGATTTTGCACTTCATCTTGAAAGTCTTTGAACTTTTCAAATGTTTCACACTTCATCTTCATTAAGTAAAATATTCATATATTCACTCAAATTTTTGGAGAAAGCATATGAAGTTGAAATCCATCGCTCTCGACTACACGTAATGGACTTCATCCATCAAATATGTACAAATTCCAATAATCTAGTCATTCGTTCCCTTTTGACCTATGAACAGAGTTTTAATTATCTTTAGGAAAGTTTCACAAGCGTCATTTGATCAAAAATCAAAAGACTCCAAAATGGCGATGTCACTTCCTAAGTGATCTTTCAATCAATTTGTCTTTCTCAATTTTTAGCAATAGTTTTATGGATGTGATTTCTCCAACGAGATTTGTAAATCATCCATATTTTATGGATTACGTCAATTATTTGAACAACCCTTTTGTTCTCATAATACCTGATAAAACAAATCTTGGAGGCAAGTCTTTCATGTTAACGAGCAACACAACAACCCTTTATTTGTTCTCGATAAATATCATCACATATTATTTTGCTAGTTACTTAGGCCATTGTAGTTCATGAATTGTGTTGTTTCATATGACAATTGTCGTGGGAATGACCACGGCAGATGCTGCAATCGGCAGCGAGTAGTAGAACATAGGGCAAGGGCGGCCAGCCACCTGCGGTGCGAGATGAGGGCGGAGACACAGGGTTTTACCCAGGTTCGGCCCCCCGGAGGGTAAAGACCTACTCCTGCTAGATTGTATTATGATGGAAGTACAATGGGGCGAGCTCGACGGCTAGGCGGCGAGTCGCTTGGGTGGATGATGGAACGTACGTCTACACGCCCTGTAGGGAGGTTTATATAAACTCACCCCCCTAGGGTTTACATATCTCAACCGAATCATTTAAGGTTTCGGCACTCGTTTAACCTAATCCGACTGGGCCTATCTACTCTCCCGGCCTTGACTTCGATCGCTTGGATCCACACCAGGCCTTGATCGATGCCGTCCCGCAGGCACTCGCCAGTTCCTAGGCGATCGGAACGCCCCACATGTATACCCCGGTAGGCATATCCCCATCAGTAGTCCCCGAGGCCGTCGTCGATTGGTCGCAGGTGTTCGTTGGCAGTCAGAGTATACGGGTACAAAGCGGGCGCCCAGTCGAATCGGTGGCGGGCTCCTGAATAAAGGAAAAAACTAATTATTCTGGTCGCAATGACAGTAGTTAATCGGGTCGCAGCTCGGCGAACGGGTCGGCGAAATATTTAGTCACTTTTGTAGTGATTGGGTCGGCGAGTCGAGTGGATGAAGTTGGACCGTCAGACGCAGTCAAAACTAGCCGTTGGGGTAATCCAACGGTAACTTCGGCGTAATCACCGCATAGCAACGGCTCCCGGAATTGGCGGGTAACAACCGCTATATAAAGGAAATGGTAGGCGATCGGGGACCCATCTTTTCGTCATTTCCTCCGATTTCGCCCATCTCTGTTTTCCTCCGCATCGTGATCCAATCGATCCAAAACCCTCCGACCTCCACGAAGATTTCCGCCAATGGCCCCCTCCGTCGAACCATGGGGAAGGTCCAAGTGCACACGAGCGCTACTGGCATCCTTCGAGGAGGCCGGGATCCTGCGCGCCGGCAGGTGGCGCATCCCCGCGGCCGGAGAGGTGACTCCGGATCCGCGCGAGGGAGAATTCGTTTGCTTCACCAGCCATCTGGAACGGGGGCTGGGGTTCCCCACGTCTCTCTTCTTCCGGCGCTTCTGCGCCTTCTACGGGATCCAGCTGTCTGACCTGGGCCCGCACAGCATCGAGTAGCTCGCCATTTTCGTGGCGTTCTGCGAGTGCTATCTGGGTTGCAGGCCCTACTTCCCCCTATGGCAAGATTTGTTCCACGGGAGGATCAGTCGCGAAGAATCAGGCGGCCCAATGCTGGCGGCGGGTGGCCTGACGTTCCAGTTGAAGTCAAAGGCCTCCTTCTTTGACCTGATGCTGCCTGCCAAGGCGGCAAGCGAGTGGAAAAAGTCCTGGTTCTATGTCACCGAGGCGACTCCAGACGGCGAGGTAGCGATCCCGAGATATTCCGCTGACCGGACCGAACCGCGCCGTCTCCAGGTCGGCAAGCTCCCATTAGACCAGCGGATGGTCGTGGATGAGATGCTTCAAACTATCCGCGGCCTAAAGAAGAAAGGCCTACAGACCATCAACATGTACAATTGCTGGCTCGGGCGGCGACTTGTTCCCCTGGCCCGCCGTGATCATTATATATACGAGTACACGGGCAGGGAAGACTCGACGAAATCATGCATCGCCGAGTGGAAGCTCGAAGACTACGTCTTGGAGTTGAAGAAGATCACCCAGGCAGCATACCTGGACGCAAAGGCCGGGGTCGCCCCCTACACCGCGAAGCATCCAGCACCAACGGTAAGTCGCTGTCTTTACTACCATTCGCAGTCGCAGTTAATGTTGTCGCGGTTACACTGATATAGTCTTGTGCCTGCTGCAGTTATTTCAAGTGGTGGAAGGGTGGCTCCCACCCGCGGACGACGAGAACACGAGCTCGTCCGTCCAGGACGGGGATGAGTCGCCTCCTGCCAAGGGCGGCGTCGAGAGCGACGCAAGTGACGACGACGAGCCCCGGGAAGAGGCCGCCCCAATGGTTCGCAAAACTCACGGGCAGCATCAGCGCGAACTCGAGGCGAGTAGAAGCCTCGAGCGTCATGACGATGACGACGAGCTTCCCAAGCACACCTCGCGTCGCGAGGCTACACCGTAAAAAAAGAAGAAGAAGAAGAAGAAGGAAGTGAAGGCTCCACCAAAGAGGAAGGCGAAGCCGGCGAAACAGGCATCTCCGCCTCGTTCGGCGAGTAGTTCCGACGCCACTAGTTTGGCCAAGGATGAAGCGTCGCGGACGACAGCAGCACCGGATGCCGCTGCCGCTCCGGACGAGGTACCTCTGGCCTTGCTTCCCCCCTATTCGCCCTAGTCTCCGGGTTGGGGGTTGCTCCAGCCGCAGCAGCTTCACCTCCCAGGAGAGCTCCTGCCGAAGTCGTTCCGGAAGCTCCTGTCGCGGCCTCGTCATCGAAGAGGCCTTCCGTGTATTGGGCACATGATGTTTTGGAGATGGGCCTCAGTCGGAAACTGGGCCCCGAACTCGAGAAGCCGGCCAGCATCCGCACGGGGCTGCGGTTCATACCAGTCGCAAAGTAAGTTTTGTTCACCTGCCTTGTCTTTCATTGTACTCGGACCTTTTAGCTCATGTAATCAACTCGCAGGACTGGAGTTAAAAAGATAGGCCACCCGTCCGTGGCCAAAGTGCCGCCAGTCGTCGCCGAGGAGGACCCCTCTCGGAAGAGGAAGGCTGATGAGGTCGCTGCCCCCATAGATAGTGCCAAGAAGGCCAAGGGCGATGATGTCGTCACGGTGTCTGATGACACGACGGTTGCTCCGAGTGGTCCTGCGACGGAGGCGGCCTTAAAGACCAAGGAGGATGCTTCCTCGCCTGGGGTGGCAGAGCTGGCTTCTCTTGGTGCTGGCGCATCCACCGCGACCTTCCCCCGCTTCATGGCCAGAGCGGCTACTGCGAGTGGTACCACGCCATCGAGCCGCGTACCTGGGGTTGCCAAAACGGAGATCGAGCAGCGTCGCAGGCACACTCCGGCTCTTCTCGCATCTGTGGATGCGCTACAGCTCCATGGCATGCTTGGTGCAGCCATCCAGGTATGTCCAGTCCCCGAGGATCGGGCCACTGAATTTCAGTGGTCAGATTCTTTTGGTATTTTGTTTTTATTTCTAGCACCCAGTCCCCGAGTGTGCAATCGCTGAATTTCAGCGGGTGGGCACTTACGATTTTTGATCTCCAGTCCCCGAGTGTCCAGTCGCTGAATTTCAGCGGGTGGGCACTTAGGATTTTTGATCTCCAGTCCCCGAGTGTCCAGTCGCTGAATTTCAGCGGGTGGGCACTTAGGATTTTTGCTCTCCAGTCCCCGAGTGTCCAGTCGCTGAATTTTAGCGGGTGGGCACTTAGGATTTCGTTGTTGTTAACTGTTTGATTTGCGCACAGGGCTTGCAGCGTGAGTCAGCCGACCGGCTTGCTGCGAAGTGTCGCGCGGAGAAGGAACTTGTTGTCGTCCGAGAGGCGAACAAGGGACTCCAGGTGATTGCTGCGAAGGCAGAGGAGGTTCGCCAGGGCCTTGTCTCGGCGAGTGAACTGACGGCGGCTCAATCTGCGTTGAGTTCGGCTGAGGAGCGGATCGCCGACCTTGAGCGCGAGCTTAAGGAAGCGAAGGAGGAGGCGAGTTCAGCGAATGGGTGAGCCAAGGCTGCTGTTACGACCGCCGCTGAAGAGCGGAAGGTCTCTGACGCCCTCGTTGCTAGGCTACAAGATGACTTCTCCTCTCTTCAAAGCTTCATCACGGATCTCTGTCGTCCTTTGATTGGTAAGTTTGCCTGCCTCTGCCTGTAGTAGCTGCATTGTGTAATCTTTGTTGTACTCACTGCCCCCCTCTGTCCACAGGTCGGATTATCGACAGCTCAGAGGAAGCACAGTCGTATGACGCGCGGCAGTGTGTGGCCACTCTGGTCGACTCGGCCATGTTGTCCGCGGCTTGCATTCGGGCGTATCTTCAGGAGATGTCGCCTACGGAAGTGATTCCCAGCGACCTCGTCGAAGTGTGGCGGTATCTGGAGAAGGCGCCGTCAGTCGTCGAGTTCATGACGCGGTAAGCGTTCCGGCGCAGGGCGGCGACGACGCTTAGCCCTGGGCTCGCCCACTTCCCGGAAGATTTCGATCTGGATGACGTGACGAGTGGCTAACCCTCGTCGACGGGCTCGGTGGAGATTGCCGAGGTGCTGAAGCTGACGGATCGTACCGCTGTATACTCCGATCGTGTCTGGACGATGGGCGACCTCCTTCCTTATCAAGAGACGACCGTCGCGCCCAACGATCCCGAGCGACCGCATCAGGACTTCAAGGTCGAGCAGCCCTTCCGTGTGGCGATGGCGGGTGAGATGACGACGTACCCGTCGAACCCGTACACTCCCTTCATTCGCAACCGCAAGGGTGGCGGCATGTCGACATTGAAGCCTGCGGAATAAAACATTGTGCCCTGGGGCGTTAGTATCAGTTCGGCCATTGGGCGCAACTTGTATTTTGTAACAACTTGGTTATGCTGTAATGGGATATTGCATTATTTTGTGAGTTGTCTTGCGATTTTGATTGATAATTGGACGATTCCCCGAGCGCGTCCGCCCTTGTATGGGGTTTACCTCGTTTGTTATGTGTTTGTGGTTTTAAATGTTGTGTCAGTTGTTTTGTTATTTAGGTCGACTCGCCCGAGCTTGGAAAGCTAGTCACAGGGCGACTCCCATGAGTGCTCTTTACTTCACCGTTTTCCCTTGCGCGAACAAAGTCGGGTAGCTTAGTCCCCGAGCGTGGTACTTGGTGGTTCTAGTCGCGGCTCTAGGGTGGGTGAGGACTGGTCTCGTCAGAGTGAGCGCATCGCTCCTGCCTGACCCGTCGGGTCAGTCGCATGGCGAGTCCTGGGCACGCTCTCGTACTTGGCGTTTTTCCCTAGTCGCTCGTGCTTAACTGGTCATTAGTCCCCGAGCGTGGTACTTGGCCGTTCGAGTCGCTGTGTCGAGGATGCGGAGGATCATGGTCACTGTGAGGAGCGAAGGCAGTTGTCTTGGCTCGTTAAGCCAGTCGAGCTAGGCGACTCCAATGGGGCTCCGGGTAGGCGTTTTTTGTGGACGTTACGAGTCCTGGGGTAACCCAGTGCCCTCGTAACGCACTACTTGGCCGTGCCAGTTGCTGTGCCAGAGGTTGACTTCTGCAGTTAGCTTAACGCTGTTATTACGAGTGCGAATGGCACAAGACACGGAGAGTAGACGCAATTTGCGATAACCAATATGTTTTTATTTCATAGCGAATGGAGGATACATATGTGGAGTTCTAGGAGTAGAACTTCCGTAGGAGGTTTACATTCCACAGTCGCTTGACGTCGAGTTTCCCGTCTCCGCGGACGTCGGTGAGGTAGTAGGCGTCGTTGTCGAGTACTCGCCCGATGGCGAATGGTCCCTCCCACGGGGGGGAGAGCTTGTGCATGCCCTTCTTGTCCTGGATGAGGCGTAGCACCAGGTCGCCTTCCTGGAAGGTGAGAGTCTTTACCCGCCGGCTATGGTAGCGGCGGAGTCCTTGCTGGTAGATGGCAGTGCGGGAGCGAGCTAGGTCGCGTGCCTCGTCGAGTTGATCGACTCCATCCTAGCGTGTGAGTTCGTTTGCAGCCTCCGTGTAGTGGATGACCCTTAGCGAGTCGTGCTCTAGGTCGGTGGGCATGACTGCCTCGGCGCCATACACCATGAAGAAGGGGGTGAACCCTGTCGACCTGTTGATCGAGGTGTGGATGCCCCAGATGACGGAGGGTAGCTCCTTGACCCAGCACCCGGCGGTGCGCTCGAGTAGTACTTGGAGCCGTGGCTTCAAGCCATGGAGGATGCTCTGGTTGGCCCGTTCCGCCTGGCCGTTGGACTCCGGGTGGGCGACTGAGGCGAGGTCGAGTCGGATGTGATGTTCCTCGTAGAACTCAGCCATGGATCCTTTGGTGAAGTTGGTGCCGTTGTCCGTGATGATGCTGTTGGGGAACCCGTAGCGATATATGAGCTCGCGTAGGAACTTGGTGGCGGTCTTCCCATCGCATTTCCGGACTGGCTTGGCCTCCACCCACTTTGTGAATTTGTCGATCGCGACCAGGAGGTGGGTGTAGCCGGAGGGGGCCTTTTTGAAAGGGCCTACCATGTCCATACCCCACACGGCGAACGGCCAGGTGATGGGGATCGTATTGAGCGCTGAGCTCGGCACGTGTGTCTGGTTGGTGTACTTCTGGCACCCGGCGCACCGCTGGACAATGTCGACGGCGTCTGCGTGTGCGGTGGGCCAGTAGAAGCCGTGCCGCATAGCCTTTGCGACCAGAGAGCGGGCGTCGGTGTGGTGGCCGCAGTCGCCGGAGTGGATGTCCTGGAGGATTTTGCATCCTTCGACGGGTTGGACGCAATGTTGGAACACGCCGGTCACGCTGCGCTTGTGGAGCTCTCCGTCGATGATGACGAAGGATTTGCAGCGGCGCGTTATCATCCGGGTGTCTGTTTCGTCTGTCGCAAGGTGCCTCCCTCCAGGTAGGCGATGTACAGCGTAGTCCAGTCGTCTGGCTCGGCGATGAGTGCGACCAGGGCTGCCTCTGGTTGTAGCGGGACTCCGATGTCGATCTCCCTTGGGGGAGAGACGGAAGGCTTGGTGATGGTGTCGAGGAAGACGCCGGCGGGTGGTGCGAGTCGAGCCGAGCCGATACGAGAGAGTGCGTCGGCCTCCTCGTTCTTCCGCATGTCGATCCACTCGACGGAATAGCCTGCGAAGTGTCCGCCCAGCTTGTCCACTGCTTGGCGGTATGCCGCCATGGTGGGGGAGACAGCGTCGCAGGTACCAGCGACCTGCCCAGCGACGAGGTCGGAGTCTCCATAGCAGTGTAGGTGGTTGACATTCATCTCCTTGGAGGCTCGCATGCCGTGGAGTAGTGCCTCGTACTCGGCCATGTTGCTGGTGCAGGGGGTGAAGTCGAGGCAGAAGACGTAGCAGAGCTTGTCGCCCTTCGGGGAAGTCAGCACGATCCCTGCTCCTGCGACGTCTGCATTCTTGGAGCCGTCGAAGTGCAGGCTCCAATAGTGGAGGTACGGCAGCTTTTCCGGCTGCTGGGCCTCTTCCCAATCGGCGATGAAGTCCGCGAGAGCTTGCGACTTGATCGCTTTGCGCGGCTCATACTTGATGTTGTGGACGCCGATTTCGACGGCCCACTTGGCGACTCGCCCGGTCGCCTCACGGTTGCGGATTATGTCCTGCAACGGTGCTGAAGAGACGACCGTGATCGGGTGCTCCTGGAAGTAGTGCGGTAGTCGCCGCTGTGCTCTGAAGACCGCGTATACCAGTTTTTGGTATTCCGGGTAGCGCAGGCGCGACTCGGTGAGGACCTCGCTGATGTAGTACACCGGTCGCTGCACTGGTCACTCCTTTCCTTCCTCTGGTCGCTCGACGACCATGACGACGCTGACGACGCGCTCGGAGGCTGCGACGTAGACCAGCATGGGTTCCTTGTCGACGGGGGCGGCGAGTAGCGGTGCTGCGAGTAGCACCTTCTTGAGGTCGCGGAGCGCGTCGTCCGCCTCCTTATCCCACTGGAAGGTGGGGTTGTTGCGCATCAGGCGGTATAGGGGCATCGCCTTCTCGCCTAGTCGGGGGATGAAGCGGCTGAGAGCCACGACTCGCCCGGCCAGCTTCTGGACGTCGTGCAGGCACTCGGGTTTGCCGAGTCGAGCGATCGTGTCGATCTTGGTGGGGTTCGCCTCGATCCCGCGTTTGGAGACGACGTATCCCAGTAGTTGCCTAGCTGGTACACCGAAGGTGCATTTGCCTGGGTTTAGCTTTATCTTGTATTTCCGCAGGTTGGCGAATGTTTCCGCCAGGTCGGCGAGTAGGTCGCTCTGGCAAGCGGACTTTACTACCACGTCGTCGATGTAGACATGGATATTGCGGCCAATTTGGCTCGCAAGGCACTCCTGCATGCACCGCTGGTAGGTTGCCCCGGCATTCTTGAGGCCGAAGGTCATGGCGATGTAGCAGAAGGCTCCGAATGGCGTGATGAACGCCGTCTTTTCTTCGTCCTCGACAGCCATTTTGATCTGGTTGTACCCAGAGTAGGCATCGAGGAAACATAGCGACTCCGAGCCCGCGGTGGAATGGATTATTTGGTCGATCCGCGGGAGGACGAATTGCTCCTTCGGGCAGGCGCTGTTTAGATTTGTGTAATCGATACACATCCTCCAGGTCCCATTTTCTTTTCGACTAGGACTGGGTTTGCCAGCCACTTGGAGTATTTTATTGGCCGGATGAAGCCTGCATCGAGTAGACGCTGCACCTCCTCGGCGATGGCTCGGCGGCGCTCTTCATTGAAGGGCCGCAGCGACTGCTTGACGGGTCGCACTTTGGTGTCGGCGTTGAGTTTGTGCTCAGCGAGTTCCCTAGGGACACCAGGCATGTCAGAGGGCTTCCATGCGAAGATGTCCCTGTTCTCATGGAGGAACTCGATGAGCGCGCCTTCCTATGCTGGGCTCATGCCCGTCCCGATCGTCACCATCTGGCTGGAGTCGCCTGGGACCAGCTCGGCGGTGCGGGTGTGTGTCGTTGCCTCGAAGGCTGAGGTGTTGCCTCCCTCCGAGTTGGGCTTCTTGAGTATGGTGGGGTCATCGTTGTTGACCCCTCTCGCGTACTTGGCGAGCTCATCGGTGTGGTTGGCCTCTGCCGCAGTGACAGTGTCGGCGAGTTCGGCTCCTTTGGCCTCGCACTCGGCGGCCATGTCGGGGTCGCCGTTGATGGTGATGACGCCGCGCGGCCCGGGGAGCTTTATCGCGTTGTACGCGTAGTGGGGCGCTGCCATGAACTTAGCGAACGCCTGGCGCCCCAAGACGCAGTGGTAGGGGTTGTCGAAGGGCACCAGCTCGAAGACGATCTGCTCGGTGCGGACGTTTGCTGGTGTGCCGAAGGTGACTGGCAGCGTGACCTTGCCAATCGGGTATGCCTTCCAACCGGGGACGATGCCGTGGAACGTGGTGTAGGTCGTCTCGACCATCGACTGCGGGAGTCGCAGTCGCCTGAAGGTGTCCAGGTACAGGATGTTGATGGAGCTGCCACCGTAAATCAATGTCTTGGGGAGCCAGTAGTCTCCCACCTTGGGCTTGACCACCAGGGCGACTCGGCCTGGGTACTCGATGCGTGGCGAGTGGTCCTGGCAGCTCCAGGTGATGGGCTGCTCCGACCAGTTGAGGAACTGGGGAACGTCCACCTGGGCCACCGAGTTGACGGTGACGGCGTGGGCGATGACCTTCTTCTCGCGCTTCGTGTTGAAGCCTATGAAGGTGTGGAGCGAGCCGGCCACACTGCCGAATTTTCCGCCGTTTGGCGGGTTATTGTCGGGGTCCTCCCGCGCTCGCCGTGCCTTCTCGATCTCCTTGAGAGAGTGGCAGTCGGCGGATGCGATGTGCGTGTGAGCTTCCCTTCCCTGCTGTGAAACGCACAAGGCTGGTTAAGGAGGGCCGCGGGGTCGAACCTTGGTTTCGCCTTGTAGTTGCCGCCGTCGCGGCGGAAGCTCTTGGGCTCGCGCTGCGCGTGCCCAACATTGGCGACGAAGTCGACTCGCCCGTCACTGCGGCGCTTGCCAGTAAGGCGAGTGTTGCTGTAGCGTAGGTCGGACCATCGTCCGTTGTCGTTGCCGTTCGTGCGGCGTTGACCTCCCGATTCGTTGTCGGTTTCCTGGTTTGGGTCTTCCTCCGCATATCTTTTGGCGATCTCAAGGAGGTCCGGTATGTTGTCGAGTGTGCGGTATGCACGTTTGAGCTTGGCGACCAAGGGCTCGTAGCGGCACGAGGTCTTGAAGTAGTGGATCGCGGTGTCTGGGTGGATGCCGACTGCGTTGTACCATAGTTCTTGCCACCGTTGGACCCAGATGCGGTTCGACTCGCGGGGTCCCTAGACGCATCGTTCCAGGTCCTCGATGGTGGTGGCACGGGTGTAGGAACCCTCGAAGTGCCTGACGAAGGCATCGCGCATCTCTTCCCAGGAATCGATGCTATCCGGGGGAGAGTGTTTATCCACTGCCTGCACGCTCCCGCCATCATCAAGGGGAGGTAGCGGGCGGCTAGCAGGTCGGTGTGGCCAGCATCCCCATCGCCATGAGGTAGGTGTCCAGCCACACGGAGGGGTCATACGAAGGGTCGTACTTCTCTATTTCCTTCGGCGCTTTGAAGTTCGCCGGGTATTTTTCGCCTCGAATCATCGGTCCGAAGCATCGGGGCCCGAGTCGGCTTAGCGACCCCATCGGCTCGCCGTCGCGGCGATTGGTTAGGGTATGTCGCAGGTCGTCGGGCTGGCGTGCGCGCCAGCTCTGGTTGTTGATGATGTGGGTGCGGGCGTCGACGGGCTGACCGTTGGCGGCGACGAAGTTGGTCGCTGGCCTAGGGTCGTTGGTGGAGAGTTCCGCGTTCGCGGGTCGGTGTTGGAGCTGCATTGGTTCGGGTGGCGGGCAGTTGAGGGTGTTTGCCGCCAATGGGACGGCCGCTTGAGGCTGCTCTGCTGCCCGATGAACGCGAGTACATCCGACCCTGTGAGTCGACGCCTGCATTTTGTTGCTCGACCGCCATCACGAGCAGGGGCTTGACGTACTAGATCTGTAGGGCGCCGTCACCGGTGGCCGTGATGTTGCCGGCCGCTGCTCGGCCCGCCACGAGGTTGTCCATCGGGGTGGAGAACAGTGGTAGGCCGTTCGCGTCTCTCTCCCGTGAGGAGACCATGATCCGCGGCTGATCCCTGGGGGGTGCACGGTTGGGTGGAGGTGGGGCGCCGTTCTCCGTTGACCCTGGTGGGGGCCAGGCTCTTCCTCCGGGTGGCGCGTTCTCGTAGATCGCACGCTCGGCCATGCGGGCCAGGTCGTTCTCGTCGTCGAAGTTCAGGGCGCGCCCCTAGACAGTGGGGTTCAAGCGCGACCTGATTCGCTGGTGGTGGTAACGTGACAGCTCCTGCGTCGTCACACCTTTCGGCGAAATTTTCGGCGCTTGCTCTTTGCGGACTGCTTCCGCCAGCTTCAGGCAGAGTTCCTCGACCTCTGTTGTCGTTGTGTTGGGAGGGATCGGGGTGGAGAAGAGATCCTCCGGTGGGTCGGTGCTAGTCGCCATGTAGGTCGCGGCATGGCGACCGGTCCAGTCGAGGAGATCGGCGGAGTTCTCCAACCCGGAGTCGTAATCGAAGATCCCAAGGATGGAGGGATCCTCGAAGTCTCCTATGTTGGAGACCTGGGTGATGGAGCCCGCGGGCGAAGCCGCGATGATGAATCCGGCGAGTGACGACGGAGTCGCCGAGTCAGCGTCGTCGTTGAGGGCCGCGTCTTCCGCAGCCGCGGTGGTTTCGGCCACGTCGCTGTGGGCCGAGTTGTACTCGGAGGCGAGGCGGTGGATCGTGCGGACCTGGCTCTCGGAGAGCCGGTCGTTCGGCGGAGACTCGCGGATGCGAGCCAAGTCCTCCGAGACGATGACATCGGTGAGGCCGACGAAGAGGCTGATCGTGCCGACTGGCAAGATCATGCTATGCGTGACGGGTCGCGCCGCCGGGACGTAGCTGCTCGGCAAGATCTGGAGCATCTCGCCAATTGTTATCATGCGGTCGGTGGCGACTGACTCGTTGATGGGCAGATTGGATCTCGCCGCAGAACACCGGCCAGACCGGCCAGGCCCCAAGGTGGGCGCAACTGTCGTGGGAATGACCACGGCATATGTTGCAATTGGCAGCGAGTAGTAGAACATAGGGCAAGGGCGGCCAGCCATCTGCGGTGCGAGATGAGGGCGGAGACACAGGGTTTTACCCAGGTTCGGCCCCCCGGAGGGTAAAGACCTACTCCTGCTAGATTGTATTATGATGGAGGTACAATGGGGCGAGATCGACGGCTAGGCGGTGAGTCGCTTGGGTGGATGATGGAACGTACGTCTACACGCCCTGTAGGGAGGTTTATATAGACTCACCCCCCTAGGGTTTACATATCCCAACCGAATCACTTAAGGTTTCGGCACTCGTTTAACCTAATCTGACTGGGTCTATCTACTCTCCTGGGCCTTCAGCTTCCAGTCGCTTGGATCCACACCAGGCCTTGATCCAGTCGCCGACCTGCAGGCCCACTCGCCAGTTCCTGGGCCAGTCGGAAACGTCCTGCTGGGTATACCCCGGTAGGCATATCCCCATCAACAATTCACACCAACAGATTCAGTATCCAATACTTAAGAACCACATTGTTTAACAAGCAAAGATTACAACCATAATATGTATATCCTCTATATACCTAAGCTGAACAATTCTAGTCTTTTCTCTTCTACCAAATATTTCTTAGATTTCTCTTTTAGTATTTCTTTATCCTTTCAAAAGAATCTATCAACATCAACAGTGGCGCCATACTTATGACATATAGTCCAAAACATGTATAGTTAAATACAAATGTCTTTGGACTTGCACTTTGAAGTACATCACCATCATCAAATGTTTGGTGTTCTTTAAAATTCCATGCTTTAGTAATCTTTTAGTGTAGTAAACATTTTACCTACATCAAATATTCACCCTTATCATGGAACTATTCATGATCAAGCTACTTTAGCTTATAACGGTGAATTGCGAGTATAATGTTGCTCTCCAAAACCTTTTGGAGGATTAGGACGACCATCGTCTCCAACCTTTTGAAAATTCTCATCAAATATGAGAGCATAAACTTTGCTATATTATACTCTATCATGTTGTAATCAAAACATTGTTTCAGATATTGCAATATCTTCCACATATGATGGTTTCCAAAACAATTCTTTCAGCTCCTAGATAATCTTGATATTAAAACAATCTTTTGAATATCAAGAATCATGAAGATAAACATGTTACTTATTTACTAACACTGGAATTGTTACTCTTAATTTAATACCAATTATTAAACTTCACGGAGTAACCGGAACTTACTGAAAGTTTGCAATAGGACTTTTAAACTTTATATCAATACTTCAAAACAATACGATACCAATTCGTAAAGTAACTAACCAGAATTCTATAATTCTATTATCTCCATTATAACTAAGCGCAAGGTGGTAAACGGATGCCAATGACTACAACAACTATGCAACTTCACTTTGATTCAATTTATGATAAATAGTGTTCAACTTTTAATCATATTTCTGTTGAACTCCCACTCAAAATAATATCACTCACATTGTTTCAGTGATTACATGAACCAAATCTACTATACCAAGTCCGATCATCACGTGACATGATGTAGTTTCAAAGGCGAACAATCATCATGTTCATCATATCAACTATATGACTCATGCTTTACCTTTCGGTATTCCATGTTCCGAGACCAAGTCTATACATGCTAGGCTCGTCAAGATCAAACCTTAGCTTCCACATGAGCAAATATGGCTTGCTCCCGTTGTATAGACTCGCAGAATATAACACACCCGATCATCACGTGGTGCTTCGAAACAACGAGCTTTGGCAAAGGTGCCTACTAAGGATGAACACTTTATAACTTGATATTTTGTGAGAGGGGTCATCTTATAATGCTACCGTCGTTATCTAAGCAATACAAGATGCATAAAAGGATTAACATCATATGCAGTTCATAATATGTGATATGATATGGCTTTTCTTATTGTGTTTCCGATCTCCATATTCAAGTAGGAACATGATCTCCATCATCACCGGCGTGGCGTCAAGGTCAATGGAATCGCTCCATGGTTGTCATCCACCAGCATCAACTATTACAACTACTTTGAATAATAGACACGCTGGTCTTAACAAAATTAAAAGATAACCATAAGGCTCGCCGGTTGCCGACTTACAATAAGGAACATTGCATACATCATATATATCACAATCATGGCCATATCACATCATAACACACCCCTGCAAAACAAAGTTAGACGCCTCTAATTTTCTTTGCATGTTTTACGTGGTTTGGGGTTTCAATAAGTGTTGTTCTAACTTACGAACAAGAACCACAACGTTGATACTAGTATTGTCAATCACCCGTTGTAAATTGAATCTTCACTATGTTGGGAGAAACAGGCACCCGCAAAGCCACTTATGCAATACAAGTTGCATGTCAAGCGTGGAGCAAATCTCATGAATGATGTCATGTAAGGTTAGCCCGGGCCGCTTCATCCCACCATCCCGCAAGATGCAAAGTATAGAACAAGCAATCGACAACAAAAGCATCAACGGCCATAATGACCATTGTGTTCTACTCGTGCAACAGATCTACATATAGACACGGCTCTGATACCACTGATGGGGTTCGTAGCATGGAAAACAAAATTTTCTACCGCATGCACACAAACAAGCCAAGATCTATCTACTAGATTGTAGCAACGAGTCAATTAGATTACTCACCCTTGAAGATTCCAAAACGGTTAATGAGAGCAGATTCTCATGGGTGATGTAGTCGTACACTTGCCGATCTCAAGATCGCACAGACGATTACTCCGGCTCTGCATTCCGGCAGCGCTTCCGCAGTCGGCCACACATTCGATACTCAATGAAGACCTTCCTCTCCATTGTTCCAGCAGGCAGCGGAGGTTGTAGTTCTCCCCTCGCGATTCCGGCAGCACGACAGCGTGGTGTCGGAAGTGGAGGAAAGATCCTGTAGGGCTTCGCCTAAGCCGGAGCAGGTTATGGTGGATCTAGGGTTTCGGCGATCAAGGGTTTAGAGGGCCAGAGAGGAGGAGGCATGGCCGGCGGTGGCTAGGGCGCCGGCGGCGAGCGGTGACAGCGGCGCTGGGGATCTGTGGCGGCGTGACGGCTAGGTGGGGAGGGGTTGGTTGTGTGTGTCTTGGGGAACCCCCTCCCCTCTATTTATGATAGGGAGGGCAGCTTGGGAGAGGGGAGTATGAATCCTTCCTTAACTCCCTCTCCTTGTTGGCTTGTGGTGGAGGGAAATAAGAATTCTTTCCTTCCTCCACCAGGACACATTGTCCCAGTTTGACTTTTCAAACTTTTATTTTGACTTTCAATTTAGAGCTCAATTTCTTTCTTACAAATGCCCAACCAAGTGACCTAGGACATGATGCAATCATTCCACTTATTCATGACACATTCATGCACCCTTCCCCTTCCGGTCCGGTGAACCTTCTAGACCCTTCTAGATCATTCCAGTGAAAACACCGGAATCATTCTTGAACTTCAGAATTGGACTTTCCTTATATGAATCTTATTCTCCGGACCATTCCGGGTCTCCTCGTGATATCCCGGATCCCATCTGAGACTCCGAACAACATTCGGTCTCCCTACTTACATTCCATATCTACTAAACAACATTGAATCCTTAAGTGTGTCTCCCTACGGTTCGTGAATTATGCAGACATGACCGAGACTCTTCTCCGATCAATAACCAATATAGGAATCTGTAAATTCATATGGCTCCCACATATTTCTATGATTACTTTGCGATTGAATGAACCACTTACATACGATACTAGTTTCCCCTTGTCTCGCGATAGTTTACTTATTCCAGGTCTGATCGTCGGTATCTCTGCATACCTAGTTCAACCTCGTTACTGATAAGTACTCTTTTCTCGTTCTCGTGATATGTGATCCCTTGTGAGCCAGTCACATGCTTGCAAGCTAATTGGATGACATTCCACCGAGAGGGCTCAGAGTATATCTATCTGTCATATGGATGGACAAATCCCTCTCTTGATCCATGTGCCTCAACACATACTTTCCGAACACTCAATGCCACCTTTATAGCCACCTAGTTACGGTGTGGTGTTTGATGTCATCAAAGCATCCATCTGGTGATGGTGATTAGCATGATCTCATGGTCGAAGGAATTAGGTTACTATGTATCCAAAATCTTATAGCAAACGAACTATTGAAATGACTTGATCTTTATGCTACGCTTATCTATAGGAGTATGTCCATCACACCATTCTCCTAATGATATGATCTTGTTGTCAATAGCATCTTAATATTCATGATCAGGAAACGATGATCATATATTAACCAACAAGCTAGTTTAACAAGAGGCTTTATTAGGGACTCTTTTATGTTTACAAATCACACAAGTATTAAAGTTTCCGGTTAATAGAATTATAGCATGGTATGTAAACATTTATCATAAGCATGAAGATATGACAATAACCTCTTTATTATTGCCTCTTGGGCATATCTCCAACAGATACCGGCAGAGAGGGCGAGGCGGCTGGTGTTGGGGGCAGCGGTGGTGAAAGATTCGACAGGGTACAGATCGTCGGAGTTGTCACTGCGGTGGAGTAGCATCCGGGTATGACCATCCTTAACGGAAAAACCAAAAGCATCAAATTCCACAGTCACAGAATTGTCACGAGCGAGAAAACGAACTGAGACTAAATTCTGAATTAACTCAGGAGAGATGACGATATTATTTAGAGTGAGAGGAGTGGAGTTATAAGGAAAGACGGCGGAGCCGGTGTGAGTAATAGGAAGAGCATGACCGTTTCCAATGATGATGCGAGACAAAGTGGAAGTGGGGAAAGAGGTGGAGAGGTTACCAGGGTGAGAGGACATGTGCGTGGAGGCGCCGGTGTCCATGAACCAGTCGCCGCCGCCACCATAGGGGCCAGCGGTGGGGGCGAACTAGAGGGCGGTCAGCAGCGCGGGATCCCACTGAGTCGATGACGGCTGAGGCGCGGGTTAGTAGGGGGCGAGGGAGCGGTGTAGGGCGCAGATGCGGTCGGCCCCGTGAAGAACGCCTGGTGGTTGGTCGGGCGCGGCCCCATGATGCCTGGGTAGGGGGCGCGCGGCACGGGCATCGTGTAGGCGTGGACGACCCCCGTCCAAGGGTTGGTGGCCGTCATCCAGGGCAGGGTCGGGGCGGGGCAAAATTTCTGTTGCCCCCATTGCCCCCGCACCCTCGTTGTCATGCCGCCGCCGCCGACGACCGCCGTTGGTGGGAGGCGGATAGGCGGGCTGCTGAGGCGCATAGAATGCGCGCGGGGTCGGGGCCGGTGCGCGAGGCGCGGGAGATGCCATCAGCGAAGGCGGTGTGGGCTGCCCAGGCCCGCAGGTGCTTCAGCCGCCGCTCCTCGAGGCGGAGGTACGCTACGTCTTGCTCGAAGGTCGGTCGTGGTGAGCAGCGTGAGGTTGGAGGCGGCGTTGCTGAGGTCTTCGCCGAGTCCTACCGACGGCGTGGAGCGGAGGATCTTTTCATCGATCGGGAACTCCAGGTCGCGTAGCTCGTCGGAGAGGGACCTGAGGCGGAGAAGGTATTCGTCGAGGGAGAAATCGTTCTGGTGGGTGCCAAAGAATTCCTGCTGGAAGAAGGTGACCCACTAAAGCTTGTTGTCGGTGAAGAGGCCGGTGATCTTGGTCCAAACCGTGTGCGCGGAGTCGCCGTCCTTGACGACGGTGCGGAAGACCTCGTTGGAGACGGTCTGGAAAAACCAACGGATGATGGTGGCGTCGATCGCCAACCACTCGGGGTCATGAGGCATGGCGAGAAGGTCGATGGTGCCGTCGATGTGGTCGAGGAGATGGTACTCGTGGAAGAGAAGCTTGAAGTACATCTTCCACGGGAAGAAGTTAGAAGCGGTGTGGGAGAGCTTCACCGACACGCGCTCAGCGATGGGAACATCGCGGATGACGACGACAGAGGGGCCAGAGAAGGGGTTGGTGTTGCCGAAGCGGGAAGTTGAAGGGGTCGGATTTGCCGGAGGAGGAGGCGAACCCGTCCATGGTGAGGAGGCGGCGGAAGCGAAGCCGGTGACGCCTGAGGGGGAGGCGGCGGCTGGGTGGAGCGTGCGGCGGCGGCGCCGAAGGGAGGCTGCGGCGGCGGTGGCTAGGTTAGGGTTGGAAAGAATCGGTTAGACTGATACCATGTAGAGAGATTATAGGAGATTGCACGGCTTTAATAGGACCTATATATATATATATATATATATATATATATATATATATATATATATATATATATATGGGAAATAGCCAGCTAAACACAGGCATAGCTGCGCATAGCCTATCCACCGTTGATTATCTCCCCTTTTGATATAGGGAGCACATGTTTCCTGAACCAAAACATTAGATTCTCATTTGATGGGTAGTAACGTTGTTACTTCACGAAAACCGAGAAAACAAAGCTTATCTAATCTAAGGCGTTTTTTAGTCAAACCCTAATGTACTACAGAAGCAGACCCCTAACACAAATAAGCCTTATTTTCGTTTTGTAACCCTAACCCAAATAAGCCTTATTCCTTTTAGGTAGCTATTATTTTTGAGTCAAACCTTATTTCGTGTTGTAATCCTAACCCAAATAATCCTTAGATAAGCCTTATTCATTTTAGGTAGCTATTGCATGTAGAACTTAACATTTTTTTTCACTTTATGTATTGTTTTACGAGCTACTGGTCCAAGCCTCACTTATTTATTCTCTCTTCAAAATTCCTTGCTCATTTGATAAACAAGGCGGATTAGGCGATTGCTACCACAAACTTTCACTAGGGTTTGCATAGTACGAAGCGTTTTGCATGCACCTGCTCCCTTGTGTTTAGCAATGCCTAGATACTTTAGATGCTACTTTCACAAGGGTTTGCATAGCACGAAACGTTTGCATGCAGAACTCATTTTAAGCCTTGTTCACTTTATCTTTCCATTTTAGATGCTAAAAGTTTCTTTGCCAAACAGCGAGCTAAAAAATTAGGGTTTGCTCGAGCCCCTAGACATTGCATGCATGTACACAGTCGGTGTGGTGCAAAACAGTTAGTCCTTCCAAGAGCCAGCCACTACCATCTAAACTAGCATTGCATGTGATCTCTTTATCCAACGGACCTAAGCCTATGTATAGCTACGCCTGTGTTTAGCAAATCCGCGTCGATATATATATATATATATATATATATATATATATATATATATATATATATATATATATATATATATGGAAAATAGCCATAGCTAGCTAGGGATGATATATAGAGGCTTAAAAAATTTACATACTGATTCGGCGGATTCCAGAGCTGTCACAAGCGAGGAGTCGGTTTTGATGCTATCTGGTTCATATTGACTTAATAGCGCAGAGGCATTTTCTTTGGACATCGGCAATAAGTTTGGCATGCAGGGGAACGACGGCCAGGCAGTCCTCGGTGTCGAGCTTCCCAGTGACGACCTCCAGGGCCACTTTGAGCAGCTCCTGCCACTTCTCCGGGACATTATTGAGGCCGTTGCGGACGTGGAGTACGACGACGAGGTCCACGGGCTCCCTCTGCGCTTCCATTCCGGACGGCGCCGTGATGCTCACCATCACAGGGATAGGGATATTGTCGCCCGTGTGGCGTTGGATCATCTCCGCCGGCAGCTTGGCTTTCTCGGGATCGACCTTCGCATAAGCTTTCACCTGTAGCTTCTTTTCGGACGTCGACGGCCCCTGCATTTAGTTGAGCTGCTGCTTAAATTCTGCTATCCGGCCGTATAAAAAACAAAAACAGTGTGTCGCACTTATGATCGAACGCCAAAGGGGCCTTCGGTTTACCTGATGCATCTCCATCTGGTCGCCGACGAGTTTGCAAGTAAACTAACTAACACAACCAAATAAAACAAATGTATGTGCGTGTGTTCTTGTCTTGTGCAACTGATAAAATCAGGGATGCCGTAGCTTTTGTTTAGAATGGTATGCTATCTTGTAGCGAGTGCTACGTTACCTTTAAGCATTGCACCACTGGCCTTGTCGTCTTCGATCCTCAAGAATTAATTCTCCATCCACAGGACAAGGAAGGGATCGAATATTTGCTCCCCAAAAGCAAAAGGTGAAATTCACTGCTTTGTGTGCAAATACCCAGTTACAAAGACTAGCGTACAGACATCGCACTCTACATGAACACATATGGCAGAATGGACTGATAACATGCTATACCAGTTAATAACCTTAGTCAGACCTTTCTGCCCGAGTGGGCGATGAGTACGACCACCTCAATATCATCCTAGCACACGGTCCAGTTCTGAAAAATGTATACACTTGCTGTTTTGCAACATTAGTGAAAATAATTTCTGATATTTGGAATTTCTTTTTTACCATACAGATTTTATTTTTTCTTACGTTGTTTGAATTTCTAAGTTTTTTGGGTGTTTAGAGCAATGCACCCCCCCCCCCCCCTCTCCGGTCGGGGGCAAGGCCCAACGATGCCCCGCAAAATAGACCGCGCGCCCCGGACCGGTCCAGTTTTCTCCATTTTTAGCCCAAATTTGTTTGGCTCTACGGAAACGTGAATAGTCTGCGCGTCTGCGTGTATTTGTCCCCTAGTTCAACGCGAACACGGCGGGGCTCGCGCGCCAGCGAGACGCCCTGTCCTTCTTACATGGGGCCACGTCCTCTCCATTGCTTTCCCCTCTCCTACTCTCACCTAGATGCCACCCCCAGTGCGCACCACACCAACCCTAGATCTATGGATGATACGCCGCCCCAGGAAGCGCCCCTGACACTGCTCCACGCCGTCCCCGGTGCAGCACCCACGACGCAGAGTCCGGGCGCTCCGTTCCGGAATGGCAGCAAGGACCAGTTTGTCATGATATTATCAACGAGTATGCCATAGAGGAGTCCTCACATCGTGTTTAGGGAGACATGGGGACATGGAGGAGAGTTGGCGGGTATGAGATAATTAACAAAGCTTACCAAGGTTCAGATCCCACGACGTTGGCGGAATCCTACTCTCACTTTTAATCACTATAATGGCAATATGCCGAGTTATAGAGATTATGCGGTTCGCTAAGTGAGATTGTCTGTTGCTCTAAAGGCTCCCTTAGGTTCGGCTTACAAAGGCGTCAGAACCTAGGGTTACAGGGTAAAGTCCATACCATACAGGTTACAGAGTTCTACACGAATACTAGTTAGTATTCGTGTCTTGTACTCTAAGTCTCCAGCTTCGTCTATGTTGGTACTATAGCCTTCCTATTATTCGGTATTGGTCTCCCCTCTAGATTCCTCTAACTAGGCCGTCCAGCAGGCCTTAGGCCATGCTACCATATGCGGGCCCCTCGGGTTAGCCGGAATAAGGCTATGCTATGGTAATACCCATAACACATATCTTCAAGTGTAGCCCCCCCAGAGAACTTTTAGATCCGCGTCGTCTTCTCATTGGGAATGAATGCTCCGTCTAGGTGATGTCGGCAATCTTGGCAAGCACCATCTTGATGTCCTCCCGAAAAGCACTGCAAGCTTCTTCTCCATCTTCAATATGTAAGTTGGAGAAATGTTGAGTCTTCGATCACCTTCTCACAGATGGAGAATCTCTAGCTATCTTCAAAGAATCTTGAGATGTGAATGGTCATATGCATCTGTCGGGAGGATGACGTCGGCCTCAGTCTAGTGTTGCCTCGAAACTCACAAACATGCACAAAGATTATGATGACGATTTTCCCACGTGTTATATCCAAAGAGTTGGAGGCAAACATGGAGACATGGTGAAATTATCGTGCACGTTCATCGACACGTAGTCCCCGCTCTCTCCGCTGGATTTACATTTCCATGATTCTTGATGCCTAGTCTATAAATAACTTAGGCGGTCAATTTTTACCATTTACTAGTTCTTCACCTCCACTTCTTCCTCATGTTAGCCACCGCTTCGAGCTCCCGAGGACAAAGCCCTAGGCCTTGAATTATCCATCAACACAAAATTCATCCGATGATGAGCCCAAGCACACCATTAGAAATGGCGTTGTCTAGGGCCCCAAGTGAGCCCTCTCCAATGATGGTACCACCACCAGAATCTGAGATTCTTTTCTCAAAAAAAAAGAATCTGATATTATTTCGGTCACCGTTGTGGCGGAAGAAACCATCGTCTGCGACCATAAAGTGGAGGCGCCAGAGGCAGATGGCGGTGGCGCTAATGCGGACATGGAGGCGAAAGTGGAACCATTGCATAGGGGCCTATGGAGAAGCTCCACCTTTGAGTAGTAAGAGCTCAATGGCCTCGTCATTGAAGGGCTATTTCCATTGACGGAGGGGATGCAGTGGCGCTTGGCACCGGCGGACGAGGTGATGCTTCAACCCGAAGCTAGGGAAAAGGTGTACATAAAGCCCACCTCGACTGTGATGTCTCCCTGCCGATCTCTGACTTCTTCTTGGAGGTACCCAACCACTTCCAGGTTCACCCCTAGAATCTGCCGTCTAATAGCATCTTAGTGTAGGGGTTCGTAGTATGGAAAACAAAAAAATTCTACCGCATGCACACAAACAAGCCAAGATCTATCTACTATATTATAGCAACGAGTCGATAGAAGAACTCACCCTCGAAGATTCCAAAGCGGTTAACGAGAGCAGATTCTCGTGGGTGATGTAGTCGTACACTTGCTGATCTCAAGATCGCGTAGGCGATCCTTCCGGCGCTGCGTTCCGGCAGCGCTTCCGCGGTCGGTCACACGTTCGGTACTCGATGAAGACCTTCTTCTCCCTTGTTCCAGCAGGCAGTGGAGGTTGTAGCACTCTCCTCGTGATTCCGGCAGCACGACGGCGTGGTGTCGGGAGTAGAGGGGAGATCTCGCAGGGCTTCGCCTTAAGCCGGAGTGAGTATGGTGGAGTATGAGAGAGGCCTTGGCGATCTACGGTTTAGAGGGCACCAAGGGGAGGGTGTGGCCGGCAGCTAGGGCTTGGGGAAGCCCCAAGTCGCTGACTTGGAGGAGGCCCTAGGCGGCGGCAGCACTTGGAGGTGGTGGCGCCAAGGAGCTAGGGTTTTGGGTGTGAGGGGTAGGGGGCGCCCTACCCCTCCTTATATAGGTGGGAGGGAGGCGGTTGGGAGGAGGTAGTCCTCCTCCAACTCCTCCTCCTTGGCCGGCGGGTGGAGGGAGTGGGACTCCTACCCTAGGTAGGTTTCCTACTCTCCCTCCACCAAGCAAACTTCGGATTTGACTTTTCAAATTGGTGTTTGACTTTCAAACTTGGATTTGATTTCTCTCATCATATTGCCCAGCCAAGTGACCTAGTACATGATGCAACCATTCCAAATTGTCATGACACATCCATGTACCCTTCCCCTCCGGAGTGCCGGACCTTCCAGACCCTTCTAGAACATTCCTGGTGAAAACACCGGAATCATTTCCAAACTCTGAAACAGGGCTTTTCTTATATGAATCTTATTCTCTGGACCATTCCGAATCTCCTCGTGATATCCCGGATCCCATCCCTCCGAACAACATTCGGTCTCTTACTCATTATTCCATAACTACACAACAACATCGAATCCTTAAGTGTGTCTCCCTACCGTTCGTGAATTATGCGGACATGACCGAGACACTTCTCCGATCAACAACCAATAGAGGAATCTGGAAATTCATATGGTTCCCACATATTTCTATGATTACTTTGCGATCGAATGAACCACTTACATATGATACCAATTTCCCTTTGTCTCATGATGTTTTACTTATCCGAGGTTTTGATCGTCGGTATCTCTGCATACCTAGTTCAACCTCGTTACTGATAAGTACTCTTTTCTCGTTCCCGTGGTATGTGATCCCTTGTGAGCCAGTCACATGCTTGCAAGCTAATTGGATAACATTCCACCGAGAGGGCCCAGAGTATATCTATCTGTCATATGGATGGACAAATCCCACTCTTGATCCATGTGCCTCAACCCATACTTTCCGAACACTCAATGCCACCTTTATGGCCACCCAGTTACGGTGTGGTGTTTGATGTCATCAAAGCATCCTTCCTGTGATGGTTATTAACATGATCTCATGGTCGAAGGAATTAGGTTACTATGTTTGAGAAAGCTTATAGCAAACGGACTATTAAAATGACTTGATCTTTATGCTACACTTATCTATAGGAGTATGTCCATCACACCATTCTCCTAATGATATGATCTTGTTGTTAACAACATCTCAATGTTCATGATCGGGAAACCACAATCATCTATTAACCAACAAGCTAGTATTATAAAGAGGCTTTACTAGGGACTCTAATTTAGTTTACAAATCACACAAGTATTAATGTTTCCGGTTAATACTATTATAGCATGAATGTAAATATTTATCATAAACACAAAGATATAATAATAACCACTTTTATTATTGCCTCTAGGGCATATCTCCAATAGTCTCACACTTGCACTAGAGTCAACTAATCTAGATTACATGGTAATATACCGAACACCCATGGCGGTTTGGTGCTGGTCATGTTTTGCCCTCGGGAGAGGTTTAGTCAACGGATCCGCCACATTTGGATCTATGTGTACTTTGCAAATCTTTATGTCACCATCTTGGACATGCTCTCGAATAGCGTGAAAACGTAGCTTAATGTGCTTCAGCTTCTTGTGTGACCTTGGGTCTTGCGCATTGGCTATGGCGCCCATGTTATCATAGTAGATAGACATTGGGTACAGCGCACTTGGAACCACACCAAGCTCTGTAATGAACTCCTTCATCCATATCACCTCTTGTGAAGCCTCTGAAGCAGCTATGTATTCCGATTCAGTTGAAGATCTCGCCACAACGCTTTGCTTTGCACTCCTCCAGCTAATTGCTACACCATTCAAAGTAAATAGTATCCAGATTGAGATTTTGAATCATCCGGATCGGTGTTCCAACTAGCATCGGTGTAACCATTAACAACGAGCTGTTCATCACCTCCATAAGAAAGAACCATATCCTTAGTTCTTCTCAAGTACTTAAGGATGTTTTTGACCGCTGTCCAATGATCCACTCCTGGATCACTTTGATATCTGCTAGTCAAACTAACGGCATATGCAATGTCGGGTCTAGTACATAGCATGGCATATATTAGAGAACCTATGGCTGAGGCATAGGGAGTCTTACTCATCTTTTATCTATCTTCTGCCGTTGCTGGACTTTGAGTTTTACTCAAGGTCGTATTGGGCAACATGGGCAAGAACCCTTTATTGCTATCTTACATTCCAAACCTCTTTAGAACTTTGTCCAAATATGTACTTTGTGACAATGATATTAGGCGCCTTGATCTATCTCTATAAATCTTTATGCCTAATATGTAAGCTGACATGATTATACCCTACGGGTACGTGATCTCAGCATACCTGGTCCAGCCCAAGGAAGGCCCACGGCGGATGTACGCCGGCCCATGAAGACTTTCGGGTGGCCCAGGCCCATGACGCCTTCGGATCCTTGGAGAGCAAGACTAGAGTAGATAGGAAATTCAAAGGGGTAAAACCCTAGAACCTGTAACCGACTAGGTCTATGCCCGGGACCTGCCTAAGTCTATATAAAGGCCAGGAGGGCACGACCTAGATCTCTCGACTCATACTTTCGCATACACACCTCCACGCCAGATTGCATCTGCGCACCCCTGTAACCTTCGGTTCTGCCGTAATCAAGAGCAGACAAGCAGGAGTAGGGTTTTCCCTCCGGGGGCCTGAACCTGGGTAAACCTTGTGTCCCCGTATTGCTTGTTTGCTAACCGTTCCACGATCTCCAGCATCCCCATCTTCTCCAAAACCCAAGTCCATAACAATGGGCATTGATGAGATCAAACCTCGTCAATTGGCGCCGTCTGTGGGAACTGGGGACGCTGATTGTGCGGTCGTGACGGTCCCAACCCGATCGATTTACAACTCTGCGGCGATGGAGAGTCACCTCCTCTTCGGCGCTTTCGACTTCACCGCCCACTCACCGGCCACCATGAAGGACTTCGAGCCCGTAGGCGACGGACTCGAAATCCTGTTCGGGAGCTTCTGCTTCCAGGTGGGGCAAACCGGCACCCTCCGCCTCCCTGAGCGGGTGCCCCTGCCATCAATCAGGCCCGCTTCATGGACCCCACACCCTGTGCTACGCACAACATCATCAACAGATGATTCCTACGACAGCAGCAGCTACAACTCCGATCTGTTCGATCCGCCATCGGATGCAGGGACCTACGGTTGCGGATCTGAAAGCTGCGGCAGCAGCAGACCAATCTACGAGCGCTACCAATGCGTCGTAGTCATCCAGAGCGACGCGGATCATCAAACACCCAACCCGCAGCCCAACCCGCCGCCTAACCCGCCAGAACGAAACGGTGGGAATAGAAGAAGCCAGTCCCCCCCACCCGAAGGGGAAAACAACGGCCATGTCATCCGCCTTAGCAAAGAAGGATGGGCCCAGGTCCGCAACACCATGGCAGGCAACATAGTACTGCCTGCAGACGCCTCCCGGGATATGCTGATGGCCTACCACCTGCTCCTGATCGAGGAGCACAAGAAGCAGGTCAAGATGCAGGAGGTGCTCGACAAACGCAAGCAAGCAGCCTCAGAGTCCAGCGCGCGACGAGCTGCGCTCTCCGCCATGGGCATCGGCTCCAGCTCGAACGTCAACCAAGGCAACAAGCACCGCTCTCGGGTGGAGAACATGGACCCCAAGGAGCGCCGGGAGGTGACCCGAACCCTCCACACATCCTTCATGGAGATGGACGCCGACGGCAACGTCATCCCGAAAACGCCGCAGGCTGCGATCATGGCAGCCACTGCGTACCTCGCGGCCCACCCACCGCCGGAGGGGGACCCGAAGAGGGCCATGCACAAGTCCGCACTTACCGGACTCGGACTCGTCGGAGCCGCGCTCCACCAGGAAGCTCCCACGGAGCCGAAGAAGAAAGCTCTGGTCAGGTTCGACCGCAGCCCCACCCTTTCATCCGAAGAAGAGGAACATGACCTTCCTCGAAGGAAGAAGAGTTCGCGCTGCCGCGACTACGACGCCAGAGATGCGCTCACACAGCACAAAATCGACAAAGCACGAGCCAAGCGCGCATGCTCGTCTGAATCCGAGATGGACGAAGACGAAGGAGAACTCTGCGGAGCCCGATGCTTCAGCAGATCCGTCCGGCGGACACGGATGCCGCAAAATTTCAAGCTTCCTTCGGATACTCCGAAGTTCGACGGCACTCAAGACCCAAAGGCTTGGCTCAGCGACCACTTGTCATCCGTCAAACTGCACGGTGGAAACAAACAGACTGCCATGCAATGCCTTCAGCTGCAGCTGACAGGCGCAGCCCGGATCTGGCTCAGCAGCCTATCTTCAGGGTCCATCCGGAGCTGGTATGAGCTAGCTTACAGCTTCATCCGAAACTTCAAAGGCACCAGCAAGAGGCCCGCCTCAATCGAAGAGTTGCGAGCCTGCACTCAACGAACGGGCGAATCCATTTGCTCGTACATACTACGCTGGTCCAACACAAAGAACTCCGCAGCGCACATCTCCGAAGAGAGGGCCATCGACGCCTTCAGGGATGGCATCAAACGCCAAGACTTCAAGGAGTAACTTGGGTGCGTCAAGCCCAAAACACTCGACCACCTCATGGACATCGCCAACAGGTGGGCTGACGGAGAAGATTCCAGTCATCGAGCACAATCGGAAGAAGAAGACGACTATGGTCGATGGCGAGAACGCCGTAGCAAGAGAAGATCGCGCGTCTACGACGATCGCAACGGACCCGACATGGTCGCGGCTGGCTACGCCGATCGCCGCAACGACGCCAACCGCAACAGCGGAGGATACCACGGAGGAAACTTTCGCGACGGACGCCCAGTAGCGATCATTAGCAGCGCAACGCGATAACGGACCCTCAGCATACGAAAAGCTTTCGGGTCCATGCACCATCCACTTCTACATCGACAAGCAGGATGGCAAAAAGAAGGCGAGCCACATGCTCAAGGACTGCCGCGAGTTCCAGAAACTCAGCGAAAGCATGGTGCAGATGAGGCAGCAAGCCCCAATCCCTGCGTTCGGAAACGCACCCGCGCCAGGTGAAATAGCGCATGGAGCTCCTCCACCGCCACCTGTTGGAGGCCCGAACCAACAAGTCGCACCAGCACAGAACAACGCTGGGAACGGGTATCCCCAGACGAAAGGAGCACTGATGATCCAGAAGGGGCGCCCCACGAATAGGGTGCAGAAGAAAATCACCCGACAGATCAACCTGGTCGTGGCAACTCCACCCGCCATCCCTGAGTACCTCAGCGGATCGGAGTCCTGCATCACGTTCAGTCGTTCGGATCACCCTTGCCAGATACCTCGCCCAGGTCATGATGCCCAGGTGCTGGAGGCGCAGATCGGAGGTTTCGATATGAGTCGCGTCTTCAAGGACGGCGGCAGTGGCATCAACCTGATGTTCGCAAGCACTCTAGCAGCAATGCGGATCCTGCAGCACCGGAGCGATCGACACAACGTTCCACGGCATCGTTCCAGGGAAGGGCATATTCCCCTTGGGCAAAATATGGCTCGACGTCATCTTCGGCAAGCCGGACAACTTCCGGCTGGAGCGACTCGAATTCGAAGTGGTGGACTGGCCATCACAGTACCACGCCATCCTCGGGCGTGTAGCATTCGCAAGGTTCTTGGCTGTCCCACACTATGCATACCTGCTACTCAAGATGCCAGGACCAAAGGGCGTCATCACAATCCACGGGAGCTTTACCCGATCAGACCAATGCGATAGAGATTTCAACAGAATCTCCTAGTCATTCGGCATGCAGGAGGAGCTCCTAAGGCTCCGCGAGGTGACGGACAATGGGGCACCCCCAGTCGCACAACAAAACGCACATGACATGTCTTTCGACTCCACCGTCAACACAAAGAAGGTGCAAGTCCATCCGACGGATGCCTCCAAGACGGCGCTGATCGCCAACGACCTCAGCCCGATAGGAAGCGCGCCGTCAATTCCTCCGTGAGCACTGGAAATCTTCGCGGTGTCCTGCGGACATGCCAGAGTTCGAGGAATTCGCCGAGCACGCACTCAACGCTTTCCAGACACCAAGCCCGTCAAGCAGTCCATCCGAGATCGTCCAGCCACGAGCCGAAGCTATCGGCAAAGAAATCAACAGACTACTCGCTGCAGACTTCATCAGGGAAATCAAAGAAAGCGAGTGGCTTGCAAATACAGTGATGATCCCAAAAAAGGACACGGACATCCTGCGGATGTGCGTGGATTTCACGTCACTAAACAAGCATTGCCCAAAGGACCACTTCCCTCTTCCTCGGATCGATCAGATCATCGATTCGATTGCAGGTTGCGAGAAACTCTCTGTAGCACCCCGGGTAAAACCACTACTAGAAAATCGCTATTATTTTTATTATGCGCCTCACCATGACATCATCATGCATTTGTTTGATAAAAACTATTTTACAAAGGTCTATTTTGTTATTTGCAAACACCCCCGTCTTAATTCAAATCAAACTTCGGTTGTCCAGATATTTTGTTTTGACTAAATAATTTACAAAAGTTCTTTGAAATAAATGTATAAATAAAACCCTAAATATTTTAATTGGGGAAGGCAGCCAAACCAGGCCAAACCCGGCCCAGCCGGCCACCTCCATTCTAGCCTAGACCAAACCCTAGCCCATCTACCCAACTAGTCAAACCCTAACCTACCCTATCCCCAACCCCACTCCCTCCCCACAGCCGCCGCCGCACACCACACACGCCATGCACGCTCCCACCCCACGTGCCCTCCCAAACCGCTCCTGGCCCCACCCCTTGTCGCATCCTCCTCCACCTGCCCCGGGACGAGCCCCGCACCCTGGACTGGTCCTCGCCGCTGGGACTCCCCTCGCCCTCGACGCGGTACCCTCCTCCCTCGCCGGCCCTGCCTTCAAGGCCGACGCCCTACCCCGCCGTCACTCCCGGCCCAGGCTCCCCAGGCTCCTGTTCCGTCCACCATGGGCAGTGTTGCCGCCCTCCTCTGTTTCCCCCTTCCCCCGCCGAGCTAAGCTCTGCTCTGGACGCGGCCCCGCCACCGACTTGTGATGCGGCGTCTTCTGCCCAGCGCCGAGGCCGCGCCCCGTGTACCTCGCATCGGCTCCTTCGCCGCCTCCCTGCTACAGAGCAACGCCGGTCCCTGCCTCTCGAGCTCCCTCGCCTCTGCCTCAACCACCACCCTCCTCCGAGCGCTGCCGACCACCGCCGTCGCGTCTGGCCGTGCCCCTCCGCCTCGCGTCACCTCGACCTCGACCCGGGGCGTCGTCTCCGTCCTCCATTCGCAGAGTGCCTGCCGCCCTCCTCCCTGCAGAACCACCGTCGCCTCAGGCCACAAGCACCGCAGCAGCGGGCCACCGTCGCCGCCCATCGACCCTGTCCTCGCGCCATCGCTAACGGCAGCGAGCCTGTCGCCCGAGGCCGCCCTCCTCTGGCCCGACCCTCCTTCCGAGCTCCCGTCGCGCGGCCGTCCCAGCCGAGCCCGTCGACCCTGCGAGCTTCGACCGGCCCTGCCACTCGCTCGCTTCTGTCCGCGAGGCTGAGCCACCCTCCGTTGTCGCGCGCGTCCTAGCACCTCCCCTGCAGCAACGCTTGGCCGCCGGCGACGTCATCCTCTAGCCGCCCACGTCGCCCCTTCCCTGTCCTCTCCGGCCAGCCCATATGTCTGCATCGTACCCTTCAAGGCACCCTCCTGGTGATGTTGTGTGTAGCACCTGTTTGTGCTGGTGTTTGAAAGAAATCATCCTGGGAAATAAATATAATCGAGCGGCCCTTGATTGGTATGGAGTGGTGATGATGCCTTAGGTGCACTGTGTTTTTGGTGCACAGATGTGTTGATGATGTTGCCGCGAGAAGATGTGGCGAGGTTGATTCGGCCATTTGAGACCCTCCTGTTGGACATATCCGCCTCACGGAACCGAAGACCGCAGAACCCCAAGGCCTTTGACTTGGAGCACCGAGGCCTAGACCTGAAGACCCCGAGGCCTCCTTCACGGAATGCCAAGATTCTCGATCCGATGGTCGAGACCCCGAAGCCTCGACGCCCCGGATCCCGAAGACCGACCCCGTCGAACCCCGAACCCCAAGATCGTCGAACCCTAAAGTGTGACCCCTATCCGAGACCCCTATTTTGTAAATGTCATCTATATAAATTGTTGCATATTAAATTGTTCATACTTGCATGAATATTGTGTGGTTTGGGGGCCTTATGCCGATTCACCTAAATTAAATATGGAGGCCATATGCGGGCGAATCTAGTCTAATATTGGCTCCATTTAAATTTGTGTAGCGAACCGATACTATGTTTTGCCTTGTTAAGACAACATTTAAATTGCGGGGTATCTAAACAACATAAACCTATTAATTAATTGTCAGGACCCCGGTTCCGCTTAATATTGCCTAGTCGCACCGCATCCTTGCCATGCCATACATCATACATGCATCATGCCCGATCTTTTGTCGTAGTAGTAAATAGTGCATCCGGTGTTTTTCTAGTGCTTTGCTTCTTCACGGACTAGGCCGATGAGTTGATGCGAGTGTCGACCCGATCTTCAGATGAACCTTCGACAATGTTTTCAGGCGAGCATTCTCCCCCTTTCTACCTATTTTACCTTTATAGTCTTTATTCCTTCAAGTTGATCTATTGCTATCTGTGTTGCGATGTTCTAGTTTTCGTACCCGTGATATCCCTTGCAGCCTTATATTGCCTTGGACACATCCTATTACCTGTTGCTTGGTAGATAGTTGGACTTGCGTGTCGTAGTCGCTTGCTCAAGTGTTGTTGCGTGTCGTCAAGTACCACAGTTGTTGGAAGACTGCCATATGCTTTATGTTGGAGTTGATCATGACTTTAATTACCGTTTAATAACTAAAATTGAAGTAAGTAAATAATGCAGAGGCACAGGTGGGCAATAGATGTTATTTGGTTTTTAACCGTCCACTTGTGTCCCGTAGGACCCCGAGTACTTGATACCTGTTCTTTGAATATTCGCACTATCCGCATGTGGGACCATGAATCCCCCTAGCCAGAGCTTGAGTCATATTTATTTCTTGGGGCCACAAAGTAGTTTGGGGCTTTATTACTATCCTGTATTTATGCCATGCTTTACTGCTTATTTACGATTGTGCGTGGAGCGCCTGTACTGTTTAGAAACAAATGTGGAATGTTTTCGCGGTATCGACAAGCCCAGTCACACTTTCGGGTTCCCGGTCGTTTACAGCCATTGGCACAAACCTCTGAGTCCGTCTCGGAGCCGGCCAACTTCGTCACGGGTAGCTTGGTGGGGTGGCCCCCTGAAATTTATATGAATCTTGCAATTGCTCTGTCGTGATGCCTCGTTGGGTTTTTATTGGTTTTTCTCGAGGTTGATCGTGCGTGTGTTGCTATTTGTGCCCCCCTGCAGGGTAAAACTTTCTGAAAGCCGTGTCCGCGGTTATGGACGACTGGGAGCACAGTATATCGATCATAGACAACTATAACTAAAGTAGTGCTATAAATTTGACTTTATAATGACTAGTAATTAGCTTCACTATAATGGAATGGCTAAATAAAATTGCCAACAATTGCTTGTTTGGGTTGTCGCTTGCTACCATTGTATCTGACTAGTAAGTATTGCAACTATAACGGAATGGCTAAATAAAAGTACCAACAACTGCTGGGTTTTGGGATATCTCATGCTATATGTATCTGACTAGTAAGTATTACAACCACAACGGAATGGTTAATTAAAACTGCCCACTGCTTATTATATCAGGATGATTCATGCTATCTATATCTGACTAGTAATTGCTGTAACTATAACGAAATGAATAAAACTGCCAACTGTGTGAGTTCCTCGGTTGACTTCCTCGGTTGGTATCGAGGGGGAATACCAGGATGGGTATGTTTGGTGTTAGAGTCAGGTTGGATCCGAGTAGGTCTTTCTTATCCCTATCTGATAGCCGCCAGTTGTATTGAGTCTCTATAGGTTGTTTAGTGCATGATGCGCTGCCGCTCAGTCCACCATACCTATGTAGGCGAGGACCGCCGAATTCTAGTCTCGCTGGTCGGCCTCAAGATCGACCGCTCTCTTTTTCCTTTGCCCTTTGTCGGCACCCCTTTTGTTTAAGCAGGTTTTGAGATCGACGTCGTTAGCAGGGTTACCCTTCTGGCTTGGCCTGGGCAGGGTTATGGACGCCATTGGTTATTCTTCAGGGCTCTTAGCTCAATTTGCATCTTGTTCGCATTTCTGGACGCTGTATTGTTTTCAAGGTGATTTGGATCTTTGTACTGTAAATCTGTATTCCTGACTCTTTGAGTCGCTGTTGTATATATATATGTTTTGTGGGTTCCATCGAGGACTATTGTGTAATGATATTACTTCGTTTTCCACCCGCACGCAAGTGCCTGGTGGGCACCTTTGAATCGTTTCTATGCGGGTTTGGCAGGAATCGCTGGAACCTACATAGGGTCGATTCTGAGGGTGTTACACTCTCCTTCCTTGACGCCTACTCAGGCTACCACCAGATTCGACTCAAGGTCGAAGATCATGAGAAAACGGCATTTATCACACCGTTCGGAGTGTTCTACTACAACACAATGCCCTTCGGGCTAAAGAACGCAGGTGCCACGTACCAGCGACGCATGCAGGCATGCCTCAAGGACCATATCGGTCGCAACGTTCAAGTCTATGTCGATGACATAGTCATAAAAACCAGGGAGGCAAGGACACTTATCGACGATCTCCGCGAGACGTTCGACAACCTCGACCGCTACAGGATCAAACTCAACCCTGAAAAGTGCGCCTTCGGCGTCCCATCGGGTCAGCTGCTCGGATACTTCATCTCTCAGCGAGGGATCGAGGCGAACCCGAAGAAAATCAGAGCCATCATGGCAATGGATAAGCCGAAAAACCTCAAGGGTGTCCAACAGCTCGCAGGACGAATAGCTGCGTTGAGCAGATTCATCAGCCGCATGGGCGAGAAGGCCCTGCCATTCTACCAGCTGCTACGCAAGGCAGATAAATTCGAGTCGACGCCCGAAGCCGACGATGCATTCGAAAGCCTCAAACGGCTACTCTCCACCTCGCCCGTCCTAGTCACGCCAAAGGAGCGCGAGCCTCTGCTGCTGTACATAGCAGCCACACACCAGGTGGTCAGCACCGTGCTAGTGGTCGAACGACCCGAAGAAGGCAAGACCCACGGGGTCCAACGCCCAATATACTACCTCGGCGAGGTACTGACGCCAACAAAGCAGTGATACCCTCACTACCAGAAACTCGCCTACGGCATGTTCATGACGGCTCGACGGCTGAGCCATTACTTCCAGGAGCACCAGGTGATGGTCATCAACGAGGCACCCCTGAACAGTATCCTAAATAACCCTGAGGCCACAGGACGCGTGGCCCTGTGGGGCATCGAGTTGTCACCTCTGGACATCATCTACGAGAAGCGACTCGCAATCAAATCTCAAGTCCTCCCGGACTTCCTCGTACATTGGATGGAGCTGCAGCTGCCAGACACCCCAGACATGTCGCAGTCATGGACAATGCACTTCGATGGCTCCAAGCGTGAAGCTGGAGCAGGAGCCGGGGTCATACTGACCTCCCCGCAGGGCGACCAGATGAAGTACGTCCTCCGGATGAAATTCCGAGCCTCCAACAACGAGGCCGAATACGAAGCCCTCATCCACGGCATGAGGATGGCAAAGATCTGCGGCGCAACGCGCCTGGTCATCTACGGTGACTCCAACCTCGTCGTCCAGCAGACGATGAACGAGTGCAACGCACACGCCGAAAACATGATCGCGTACCGCGCGCTCTACAATGCACTCGAAGGAGAATTCAACGGGTGCGAGCTTCGGCACGTCGGAAGAGAAAGCAACAAGGAAGCCGACAGACTTGCCAACATCGGCTCCACCTGCGCAAAGGTGCCACCAGGTGTGTTCCTCGAACAGATCTGCGTACCATCCATCAAGCGGAAATTCCCCAAGGGATCACCCGAAGAAGCAGAACACTCGGGGGCTACGCTGCCCGAAGGACACGAAGGACCCGAGAAACTAGACACAGAGGTCGCCATGGTCAACCTGATGCAGGTCATGGCAGTCGAAGAAACTTGGACGTGACCGTACCTCCAGTTCTTAATAAACGGAGAACTGCCTGACAGCCCGACAGATTCCCGGCGCATATCTCGCCGGTCAAAAGCCTTCACCATCATCAATGGCGAGCTGTACAAGCGCAGTATTACGGGTGTACTACAAAGGTATGTCACCATCGGTGACGGGAAATCCATCCTCCAAGACATCCACGAGGGCATCTGCGGCCATCACGCAGGCAGCCGCTCCCTTGTCGCCAAAGCTCTACGAGCTGGATTCTACTGGCCAACGGCCATGAGCGATGCAAAAGACATCGTCCGAAGATGCAACGGGTGCCAACGGTTCGCTGATAAACCGCACGCACCCGGGTCAAAGCTCAGACCCATACCTATAGCCTGGCCCTTTGCCCAATGGGGCCTCGACATGATCGGCAAACTGCCAAAGTCCTCGAAAGGGGGGCACGTTTACCTCTTGGTCGCAGTCGATAAATTCACCAAGTGGGTTGAGGCCATGCCGGTTACCAACCAAAATGGCAAGACCGCCGTTAAGTTTTTCGAGTCCATTGTCTACAGGTTCGGTGTACCGCACAGCATCATCACCGAAAATGGATCAAACTTCATCTCCAAACAATTCCAAGACTTCTGCGAAGGCCTCGGGATCAACATCACATACGCCTCAGTGGCTCACCCGCAAACGAACGGGCAGGTCGAAAAGGCCAATGGCCTAATCGGTGCTGGCATCAAGAAGCGCCTCATAAGCCCGCTCGAACGAAAGGCCGGAGCCTGGATGAAAGAGCTGCCATCCGTCCTATGGAGTTTGCGTACTACGCCAAACAGCTCCACCGGCTACACACCGTTCTTCATGGTGCACGGAGCCGTGCTACAGCAAATACGCCACCAGCCCCGGTCGTTGCTTACAGCGTTTAATCCACGATCAAGACTCAAGACGCCGTCGACACACTCGACGAAGCAAGAGACGAGCAGCAGCTCGATCAGCGGTGTACCAGCGAGTCTCCAAGAACTACCACGTACCGACGGCTACGCCCAAGGTCCTTCATCGAAGGAGACCTCGTCTTGCAACTCAAGCAAGAGCGACCGAAGAAATTCGAGTCGCCATGGGAAGGATCCTACATCATCACCGAGGTCATCCCAGGTGGCGCCTGTCGCCTCAAGCACGTGGAATCTGGATTCGCATACTCCAACCCATGGAACATCGCGCACTTGCGACGATTCTACCCCTAGCTACCTACCCCTTTACTTTCAATAAGGCTTTTCAGCCAAGGCTATTCAGCCGAACAATGTACTTCCTCCATTACGATATAAATAAAGCTAAGTGTCTCGCCCCAAATTTTCGTTTCGCTATTTACAACTTTACCTTATGCTACAAACGCACTCGGGGGATCCCCTACCTCACGATTTCATCGACCGAGGATCACGCGTCACACCAAAAGGACACGTACTCAAACAAAGCACTTCATGCTCACAACAAACAAACCTTTATAACAAAGGGCACAACATGCCCAGTCGAAATATACAAATTTTACATCTATCTCTTATACAGGTACTACCTATTCTGAAGAATAACTTGAGCATGCTGCTCAAACAAATCTACGACATGTTCGGCGTACTGCCTTACAGCCGCATAATGTGGACGCATGTCCCACTCATCACCATCCGGCCGAGGAGGTGGCCCAGCCGCCACAGCAGACAAATCTACGTCAGGCCGGTGCAGCCTCACAAGGGACAAAGCAGCCTTCACTCCTGCGACGAGCTGTTGCCGCACCAGCTCCTTGACATTATTCACGCTCCGAAACTTCGACAGAAGACCCGCAAGGCTTGTTGGCACGGCATCCAATGGAAACATGACATGCAACACCGATGCAAGCGACGTCTGCACCTGACGAAGCACCCGCGAAACCTGGTGCACACGATCCTGCACCGTCGCCAGAGCCATGGCACGGTCACGATCCATCCAGAAGAAGCCGCCAACCTCCATGTCTTGTTGAGTCAATCAATTGACCCGAACAGCGACACGCTCCTTCTCCTCCCTCGGAGCAAGGTTAGCACCTGCGACACTCGCACAAAATAAGACACAAGGCCAGCAGGCGCATCTGAAAACTGATATGCAGCTCGAAACAAAGAACAACTTACATTGAAGCTGCTCAGACAGCCGAAGCAGTTCCGCCATCAAGTACTCCTCTCTGGCTGCACCACGATCTGCCTTGGACTTCCACACATCGGCGTGACCACGCACCCCAAGCAACTCCTTCTCAAGACTACGAACATGGTCTCGAAGAAAAGCAAGTTGTGATGAATCATCCAAAGATGGTTAGCTGCGGCGAAGTAGGTGTCAACCGGTCGACCAAGGAACCTAGAACAGCAGAAAAGCAAAGGACATAAACATTCAGACAGAGAAGAGCAGAACTCGGCAGAATTCATTAAGCATATAAAGGCCACTACGTGGCACAATGATTTCGTTCCTCAACATAGTTACATCAAAAGAAGACTACAAACTATCCTACAGCTACAACGCCTAAGATGCGGCACCCTGAGTAGCCTCAGAGCCGGACTACCTCGCTTTGGCTTCTCCCTGTTGTCGCAGCGCATACTCGGACAACAGATCAATGAGCTTTGGCCCATATCGCTTGCAGCGAGCAGAATAGGCAGCAAAGGCTACCTCGGATCCATCCGCGTTTGTCGGCATCCGGGAGGTGATCTGGGGAAGGTCCAGCTCCGCTCCAGCCGCCAAGGCCATCGTCAGCCCGACGGACGCGCCGATGCCCTTCTGCTTGCGCTTGTATGCCGCAGGCGCTTCGGCTGACAAAGCCTCCGCCAGGGCGTCAACATCATCAAGGGTCGCGCCCTTGGGGACAAGCTCCTTGTAGAAGCGGCCAAGGACCTCCTTCGCCTTGGCAAGGGAGTAGACGACGATGCTGCAGCGATCTTCAACCGCTGCAGTAGCATCATCTAGAGCACTCCCGTGCTCCAGTGCGCCACGGTCAAACTCGATGCATGCGGCATCTGAGACAAAAAGAGAAGGAATGAAGAAAGTAACACAGAAGAAAGACAAGAAAACAAAAAGAAAGGAGCAAAAATAAGGTACTCACCTGAAACAGCCTTGGCAGCAGCCATGAGCTTGCCCGCCACCTCTCTTTCACGCGCAGTCGCAGCCATGGCAAGCTTCTCCTCGCGGTCCGTAGCCTCCTGCTGCAGACGCTCCTTAGCCTTGGCCGCCTTGGCTAGCTCCATCTCAAGGCGCTCTTTCGCACCAGCAGCATCATCAGCCTTCTTCTCCGCTTGACCAAGGCTCTTTTTGAGAGCATCAATCTCACGGAGGGAAGTGTTATGCTCCTCTGCATTCAACACATACAAGCGTCAGAAAGCAAGACAACAATGCAAAAAGAAAGAGGTACCAAAGCATACAGGTACCTTGAAGCTGTTGGAGGTTGGCCTCCAGCACCAGGTGCTCCTGCACCAATCGCTTAGCATCCTGCACAAAAGGCTGCAGGAAGAAGAACTACCAGTAAGGAAAAGGACTCGGGGGCTGCGCCCACCACGAAGGAACAAAAAGCAAAATTCGCACACGAAAACGCTCGGGGGCTTCCCCCGAAGACTCGAAGAAAGAACAAGACAAGAAATTTTTTCAGACGCTTGGGGGTTCCCCCCGTGGTGGGAAACAGAAGTACTTACATGCTCCGATGGCAACTCCGAAGGCCCGCTCGCAGCCTTCTGAGGTGCAACCACCTGAGCTCCCTGTGGAGAAGGGACCGGTGCAGCACCCTCAGAGGTGGCCACCATATGAGAGGGAGGAGACGCAACCTTCGACTCTCCCATCATTTCCCGAGCACCATCGCTGGAGGAGTCGTGGGAGGAGTGCCTGCACACGAAATATTTAGCACAAGCACAAAAGTCAACAGGAACAGGGCAGCGGTATAAAAGAAACTTACGAGTCCAGTGAGCTCAGGTCGAAGACAGGAGGAGTCCTTCGGGCTCTCTTCTCTTCTTTCTTCTCTTCTTTCTTTTCTTCCTTCTTCCGCTTTGCTGGCGGGTGCGGTGCTACAGCCCGCACAGGAATGGCAGGAAAAGGGGAAGAAGAGCCTCCATGCCCGTCACTGTGACGCTCAAGGCACAGAGGGTTCCTAGGAGTCGGAGTAGTCGATGCATCCGAAGATTCGCTGGAGCTCCGCGATCGTTTGCGAGTATGGTCCTCGCTCGACTCGTTGGCCTCTTCAGCCGGCGATCATGCCGAAGGCAGTTCGGACACGGAATCCACCATGTCATTATCCGGAGCATCCGGAAATAATTCAGTAATGGCGGCACCATGCCCGGCACCTTGAAGATCTGTAAAAAAAAGGAACTTTGTTAGCAAACAAAGGAAAATAAATATGCAGTCGACGAAAAGCGCTTACGCATTTAATCTACACTGTGGAACGGCTAGCCGAAGAAAACGGGAGTCCGACTTCCCGGATTTTTTTTCCGCCTTGAACTTCAGCAGTTAAGGGCCCTGTCAAGATCTCCCTCGGAGATTTTCTCAGCCGAAACTCTCGTCGGATCACGGCGCCCAGAATAAAGAAACATCGGGTGCGCCCTAGCCTGGAGAGGCTGCACCCGACGCTCGAGAAACGTGCGGATAATACCCACGCTGTTCACTTCCTTCTCCGGAATCAACTGGAGATCCTCCACCCGACGGTAAAGGGCCTCTATCTCCTCTGACTCGCCATCCAAGATCTGGTTTTTCCAGGACCTTTTCGGCTCGATTATCTGGGAGGAGTCGAAAGGAGCAAGACCAAAATGCTGCCCAGCCACTGTGGAGTCGCGAATGTAAAACCACCGCCTCCGCCAGTATTGGACAGATTCAGACATAGAGAAAGAAAAGAAAAGAATATTGGCCTTGAGGGAGATGATGCAACCCCCAATGGGATAAACACCATCCGAACCAGATTGCCTCTTCACGGAATAAAGTTTCCGGAAGAGGCCAAAATGCGGCTTGATGCGGAGCCAGCACTCGCAGAAAGTGATGAAACAAGCAATGTGAAGAAGAGAATTGGGCGAAAGATGATGCAGCTGGATGCCATAGAGAAAGAGCAGCCCACGAAGGAAGTCGTGGACTGGGAAGGAAAACCCACGCATAACAAAGGCAAGAAACATAACCCGATACCCAGCGGGGGGACGGGGGATTACCTCGTTGCCGGGGAGTCTGACGGCCTCCCTATCTTGTGGGATCAAACCCCGCTCGTGAAGCTTGCGGAGGTCACTCTCCCGCGTCTCAGATCGCCGCCAACCACCGTCGGTGACAGGGGTAGCGGTGGCGCCTTTCTTTCCTCTGGCGGCGCTGGTACCAACCACAGATGATGATTTCTTCGGTTTCCCCATCGCGCTACAAGCGCGCCAAATGTGAGAGCCTTGAAGGAAGACGAAAATGTGGAAGGATATCCCAGCGCGCAGCAAGAACTGCTAGAGCACAAGGAGGCAGTGAAAACAAGAATTGATGCGGTGAAAACAAACTGTAGCTTTCCCCAATGATTATAATGGTGAAGACGACGCACGACAACCGTCCATCAAGAAGACCTAACACCAACGGCAGATCTGTCCATACACGTGTCAGCATCACAACGAACCTTCGTTACCACGTCGTCCACTACGCGCAGAAATCGAGGAGACGCCGTAATTATCTCCACGCCGCGCGTGACCGGTCAATTCAAGGTCAGCAAGTGGGACCCACTTTCGTCCAGTCAAGTCATCTCTGGCGCAGCAGACGCTTGAGGTCATTGATCGTCAGCACTGATGTCATCAAAAGCTATACTAGCAACAACTACAATTTCTTCGGCTTCAAAGCTAAGAGTACTCACTCGAATCTACGATTCGACTAAATACTCGGGGGCTACTGCTATTAGGAGTGCTGGCCGCGCACCCGAAAGATGAATAAAAACGAACTATTTCTTCGAGTCCTACGTCGAGTCTACGACTCCACTACGGACTCGGGGGATACTCCCATAGGGAGGATGGATTTAAGCATCCATTTTTTTTGAGTCCTACGGACTTAACAACTGAACAATGTTTGAACTAAAGTCTCCGCTCGAGTCTACGACTCGAACAGACACTCGGGTTACTCCATAGGGATACTGGTCGCGACCCTATGAAATCTTCGATCGCGATCTTCGGATCAGCATGCAAAACTTTTCGCAACTCTGCCCCAACAAAACGCTGAGTGAGCAACGATATCCTTGGCCACCAAACACTTCCGGTGACAAACATTCGATGTCAGGTTCATGACACAAAGATAAGACCTACAGATATCATCCGATGGCCCGCAACGCACACGATCGCCTCGCTAGTAAAACCCGCTAGCAGTGTTGCTGAAAATCCCGACGGACGCGTTGGGTACATCAATTAAATTCACTGGAATTCCACTCCTGTAAGTCCTCCACGGCCTGAGTCGAATTACGCCAGCATATGTTCCAGTTTCGAGTTGAGGGACTCGAACCTGAGGAAGATCGTGTTGTTTCGTCCTAAGACAGTTAACTGATCCTGATCCGTCGGGTGAGTCAGGCACACGCATCAACAATCCCTACACACATACTGTTAATACATAGTTGCACCTGAAGGATTGAAGAGTCCTCACCGACCCACGATTCGACTGATCACTCGGGGGCTACTGACACGGTTATACCCTACGGGTACGTGATCTCAGCATACCTGGTCCAGCCCAAGGAAGGCCCACGACGGATGTACGCCGGCCCATGAAGACTTTCGGGTGGCCCAGGCCCATGACGCCTTCGGATCCTTCGAGAGCAAGACTAGAGTAGATAGGAAATTCAAAGGGGTAAAACCCTAGAACCTGTAACCGACTAGGTCTATGCCCGGGACCTGCCTAAGTCTATATAAAGGCCAGGATGGCATGACCTAGATCTCTCGACTCATACTTTCGCATACACACCTCCACGCCATATTGCATCTCAAGACTCAGAATCCTTCGTTCCAGTAATCAAGAGCGCAAGCAGAGTAGGGTTTTTCTCCGGGCCCGAACTCGTAAACCTTGTGTCCCCGTATTGCTTGTTTGCTAACCGTTCCATGATCTCCAGCATCCCTATCTTCTCCAAAACCCAAGTCCATAACAATGGGCATTGATGAGATCAAACCTCGTCATAAGCTGCTTCGCCAAGATCTTTCATTGAAAAACTATTATTCAAATAATCCTTGACACTATTAAGAAGGTCTACATCATTCCCAATCAACAATATGTCATCTACATATAGTATTAAGAATGCTACAGAGCTCCCACTCACTTTCTTGTAAATACAAGCTTCTCCATAAGTTTGTATAAAACCAAAAAATTTGATTACCTTATCAAAACGTTGATTCCAACTTCGGGATGCTTGCTTCAATCCATATATGGACCGTTGAAGTTTTCATACCTTGTTAGCATCTTTAGGATCGACAAAACCTTTGGGTTGCATCATATACAACTCTTCATCAATGTCTCCATTGAGGAACGACGTTTTGACATCCATCTGCCATATCTCATAATCATAATATGCAGCGATTGCTAACATAATCCTCACAGACTTTAGCTTCGCTACTGGTGAGAAAGTCTCATCGTAGTCAACTCCTTGAATTTGTCGAAACCCTTTTGTGACAAGTCGAGCTTTATAGACAGTTACATTACCATCAACATCTGTTTTCTTCTTGAAAATCCATTTGTTCTCGACAGCCTTCCGGCCATCCGGTAAGTCCACCAAAATCCATTCTTGGTTTTCATACATGGATCCAATCTCGGATTTCATGGCTTCTTGCCATTTATTGGAATCTTTAGGCTCATCATCGCTTCCTCATATGTCGCAGGGTCATCGGTGTTGTCTACCAACATGACACTCATAACGAGATCATACCAATCAAGAGTGGTACGAGTTCTCGTCGACCTGCGAGGTTCCGTAGCAACTTCAACCGAAGTTTCATGATCAACATCATTAGCTTCCTCTCTTATTGGTGTAGGCGCCACATGAACTACTTCCGGTGCTGCGCTACTCGCAAGTTCGAGAGAAGGTTCAACAAACTCGTCGACTTCTACTTGTAGGGTTTCGTAGCATGGAAAACAAAAAAATTCTATCGCATACAAACAAACAAGCCAAGATCTATCTACTAGATTGTAGCAACGAGTCAATGGAATAACTCACCCTCGAAGATTCCAAAGTGTTTAACGAGAGCGGATTCTCGTGGGTGATGTATTATTCTTCCGATCTCAAGATCGCCAGACGATCCTTCCCAAGGCTGCGTTTCAAGTGGTCACATCGCTCGGTACTGACGAAGACCTTCCTCTCCCTTGTTCCAGCAGTGGCGGAGGTTGTAGCACTCTCCTCGTGATTCCGAAAGACAATGTGCGGTACCGGAAGTAGAGGGAGATCTCGCAGGGCTTAAGCCGGAGCGAGTATGGTGGAGTATGAGAGAGTCCCTCGACGATCTAGGGTTTAGACACACCGAGGAGGAGGCTTGGCCGGCGGCTAGGGTTAGCTAGGCAGCGGCGGCGGTTTGCCCTAGGGCCGGCGGCGGCTATGGAGGCGGTGGCGGCTTGGGGCTAGGGTTTAGAGGTAGGGAACTTGTGTGCTAGGAGGGGCAGCCCTGCCCCTCCCTTTATAGGTGGGAGGCGCGGCCAAGGGGAGGGGAGTCCCTCCCCAACTCGGCTTGGAGGTGGGCCGGCGGTGGAGGGGAGGAACTCCTCCCCAACTCGGTTTCCACCTCCCCTCCACTTCCCAAAATAGCCATTTGACTTTCAAATTGGCGTTTGACTTTTTCAAACTAGGATTTGATTAAACCCTTTATTTTGTTCAGAGATGACACTTAGTACATGATGCAATCATACCAACTTGATATAACACATTCATGTACCCTTCCCCTCCGGAGTGCCGGACATTCCGGAACCTTCTAGAACATTCCCGATGAAAACACCGGAACCATTCTCCAACTCCGAAACAGGACTTTCCTTATATGAATCTTATTCTCCGGATCTCCTCGTGATATCCCGGATCCCATCCGAGACTCCGAACAACATTCGGTCTCTTACTCATCATTCCATAACTACTCAAACAACGTCGAATCCTTAAGTGTGTCTCCCTACGGTTCGTGAATTACGCGGACATGATCGAGACACTTCTCCGAACAATAACCAATAGAGGAATCTGGAAATTCATATGTCTCCCACATATTTCTACGATTACTTTGCGATCGAATGAACCACTTACATACGATACCAATTTCCCTTTGTCTCACGATAGTTTACTTATCCGAGGTTATGATCGTCGGTATCTCTGCGTACCTAGTTCAACCTCGTTACCGATAAGTACTCTTTTCTCGTTCCCGTGATATGTGATCCCTTGTGAGCCAGTCACATGCTTGCAAGCTAATTGGATGACATTCCACCGAGAGGGCCTAGAGTATATCTATCCGTCATATGGATGGACAAATCCCACTCTTGATCCATGTGTCTCAACCAATACTTTCCGAACACTCAATGCCACCTTTATAGCCACCCAGTTACGGTGTGGTGTTTGATGTCATCAAAGCATCCTTCCGGTGAAGGTGATATGCATGATCTCATGGTCGAAGGAATTAGGTTACTATGTATCAGAAAGCATATAGCAATTGAACTATTAAAATGACTTGATCTTTATGCTACGCTTATCTATAGGAGTATGTCCACCATATCATTCTCCTAACGATATGATCTTGTTGTTAATAACATCTCAATGTTCATGATAGGGAAACCACAATCATTTATTAACCAACAAGCTAGTATTATAAAGAGGCTTTACTAGGGACTCTATTTTAGTTTACAAATCACACAAGTATTAATGTTTCCTTGTTAATACTATTATAGCATGAATGTAAACATTTATCATAAACACAAAGATATAATAATAACTACATTTATTATTGCCTCTAGGGAATATCTCATCGTAGTCAACTCCTTGAATTTGTCGAAACCCTTTTGCGACAAATCGAGCTTTATAGACAGTAACATTACCATCAGCATCTGTTTTCTTCTTGAAAATCCATTTGTTCTCGACGGCCTTTCGGCCATCCGGTAAGTCCACCAAAGTCCATACTTGGTTTTCGTACATGGATCCATTCTTGGGTTTCGTGGCTTCTAGCCATTTATTGGAATCTGGGCTCATCATCGCTTCCTCATATGTCTCAGGGTCATCGGTGTTATCCACCAACATGACACTCATAACGGGATCATACCAATTAGGAGTGGTACGAGTTCTCGTTGACCTGCGAGGCTCTGTAGCAACTACAACCGAAGTTTCATGATCATCATCATTAGCTTCCTCTCTTACTGGTGCAGGCACCACAGGAACTTCTTCCGGTGCTGCGCTACTCGCAATTTTGAGAGAAGGTTCGACAACCTCGTCGAGTTCTACTTTACTTCCAGTCACTTCTTTCGAGAGAAATTCCTTCTCTAGAAAGGATCCATTCTTGGCAACGAAGATTTTGACTTCGGATTTATGATAGAAGGTATACCCAATAGTTTCCTTCGGGTATCCTATGAAGACGCATTTTTCCGCTTTGGGTTCAAGCTTGTCCGGCTGTAACTTCTTTACATAGGCTTCGCAACACCAAACTTTAAGGAACGACAATTTAGGTTTCTTCCCAAACCATAATTCATACGGTGTCGTTTCAACGGATTTAGATGGTGCCCTATTTAAAGTGAATGCGGCTGTTTCTAATGCATAACCCCAAAATGATAGCGGTAAATCTGTAAGTGACATCATAGAACGAACCATATCTAAGAGAGTTCTATTACGACAATCGGACACACCATTACGCTGTGGTGTTCCCGGCGGTGTCAATTGTGAAAGTATTCCGCATTTCTTCAAATGCTCGCCAAACTCGTAACTTAGATATTCACCTCCACGATCAAAATGTAGAAATTTAATCTTCTTGTTACGTTGATTCTCAACCTCACTTTGAAACTCCTTAAACTTCTCGAAAGTTTCGGACTTATGTTTCATGAAATAGATATACCCATATCTACTCAAGTCATCCGTGAAGGTAAGAACATAACGATAACCACCGCGCGATGCTACACTCATTGGACCACACACATCGGTATGTATGATTTCCACCAAGTCCGTAGCTCGCTCCATCATCCCAGAAAATGGAGTCTTAGTCATTTTACCCATCAGACATGCTTCGCATCTTTCAAGTGATTCAAAATCAAGTGATTCAAGAAGTCCATCGGAATGGAGTTTCTTTATACGCTTCACTCCAATGTGACCAAGACGACAGTGCCACATATAGGTCGACTTATCGCTTGATTTCAAACGTTTAGCCTCAATGTTATTAATGTGTGTATTTCCACTATCGAGATTCAATAAGAATAGACCATCTATCAAAGGTGCATGTGCATAAAACATATTACTCATATAAATCGAACAACCATTATTCTCGGACTTAAACAAGTAACCTTCTCGCAATAAACAAGATCCCGATATAATGTTCATGCTTAACACAGGCACCAAATAACAATTATTTAAGTATAAAACTAATCCTGATGGTAGATGAAGGGGTAGCGTGCCGACCGCGATCACATCAACCTTTGATCCGTTTCCAACGCCAGATCACCTCGTTCTTCGCTAGCTTCGCTTATTCCGCAGACCTGCTTTGAGTTACAAATATGAGCAACCGAACCAAGATCAAATACCTGTGCACTACTACAGTACTAGTGAGATACACATCAATAACATGTATATCGGATATACCTTTCTTCTTGATGTTGCCGCTTCTTCAAATCCGCCAAGTACTTTGGGCAATTCCGCCCAAAGGACCTTCTCCTTGCAAGAAAAACACTCAAGATCAGGCTTGGGTCCAGCCTTGGTCTTCTTCGTCGCGGTAACTTTCTTACCACCCTTCTTGAAGTGTCCCTTTGCTTAGACTTGCCTTTCTTGAATTTGGTGGTCTTATTGACCAACAACACTTGGTGCTCTTTCTTGATCTCCACTTCGCAGATTTTAACATGGCAAAGAGTTCGCAACGCCTTGTTCATGTTCTCGCATGTTGTAGTTCATCACAAAGTTCTTGTAACTTGGTGGTAGTGATTGAAGACACGGTAAATCCCCAAAGCATTAGGAATCACTATACCCAAGCTTTGAAGTTTGTTTGCGTCTGGACATCTTAAGCACATGCTCACCGATTTGAGCTGCCTCTTCCATCTTGCAGTTAAAGAACTTTTCAGAAGCCTCATAGCTATCAATTGCCGCATGAGTCTCAAAGATCAATTTGAGATCACAGACAATATCATGTGGGTCTGAATTCTCAATCCTTTTCTGAAGCTCCGATTCTAAACCATACAAGATAGCACACTGAATCTGGAGTCTCGAGTCTTCCGAGTGAGGTAAACATTCTTTACTTCATCGGTAGCAGTAGCTGCAGGTGGGTCACCCAGCGGTGCATCCAGCACATAGGTCAAATTACCAGCTGTGAGGACAATCCTCAAATTGCGGAACCAATCCGCGAAGTTTCTTCCATTGTTTTTCAACTTTTCTTTCTCTAGGAACGCATTAAAATTGATGGTAAGGGCTGCCATTGATCTACAACATATTTGCAATAGTTTAGACTAAGTTTATGACAAATTGAGTTAAAATTAATAGTAAAATTAATCTAGGTGAACTCCCACTCAAAACAACATCCCTCACATTGTTTTAGTGATCACACGAACCAAATCCACCACATCAAAACCGATCATCACGAGAGTTGATATAGCTTCAATGGCGAACAATCGACATGTTCATCATATCTACTATATGACTCATCCTTTACCTTTCGGTGATCCGTGTTCCGAGACCATGTCTGTACATGCTAGGCTCGTCAAGATCAAACCTTAGCTTCCGCATGAGCAAATCTGGATTGCTCATGTTGTATACACTTGCGGAATCTAACACACCCGATCATCACGTGGTGCTTCGAAACAACAAGCTTTAGCAACGGTGCTAACTAAGGGTGAACACTTTATGATTTGAAATTTATGTGCATGAGGGATCATATTATAATACTACCGTCGTTAACTAAGCAATACAAGATGCATAAAGGATTAACATCACATGCAATTCATAATATGTGATATGATATGGCCTTTCTTCTTTGTGCTTCCGATCTCCATCTTCAAGCACGAACATGATCTCCATCATCACCGACATTGCATCAAGGTCCATGACGCTGCTCCATGGTTGTCGTCCACGGGCTTCAACTATTACAACTACTTTGAATAGACACGCGGGTCTTAACAAAATTAAAGACAACCATATGGCTCCTGCCGGTTGCCAACTTACAATAAGGAACATTGCATACATCAAATATAATCACAATCATGGCCATATCACATCACAGCACACCCCTGCAAAAACAAAGTTAGACGCCTCTACTTTCTTTGCATGTTTTACGTGGTTTGGGGCTTTCAATAAGTGTCGTTCTAACTTACGAACAAGAACCACAACATTGATACTAGTATTGACAATCACCCATTGTAAATTGAATCTTAACTATGTTGGGAGAAACAGGCACCCGCAAAGCCACTTATGCAATACAAGTTGCATGTCAAGCGTGGAGCAAGTCTCATGAACGATGTCATGTAAGGTTAGCCTGGGTCGCTTCATCCCAACATCCCGCAAGATGCAAAGTACACAAGAAGCAATCGACAATAAAAGCATCAACGCCCACAATGACCATTGTGTTCTACTCGTGCAACAGATCTACATATAGACACGGCTCTGATACCACTGTAGGGTTTCGTAGCATGGAAAACAAAAAATTTCTATCGCATACAAACAAACAAGCCAAGATCTATCTATTAGATTGTAGCAACGAGTCGATGGAATAACTCACCCTCGAAGATTCCAAAGTGTTTAACGAGAGCGGATTCTCGTGGGTGATGTAGTCGTACTCTTCCCGATCTCAAGATCGCGTAGACGATCCTTCCGAAGCTGCGTTCCGGCAGCGCTCCCACAGTCGGTCACACGTTCGGTACTCGACAAAGACCTTCCTCTCCCTTGTTCCAGCAGGCAGCGGAGGTTGTAGCACTCTCCTCGCGATTCAAGAAGACAACTGGTGTGGTACCGGAAGTAGAGGGGAGATCTCGCAGGGCTTCGCCTTAAGCCGGAGCGAGTATGGTGGAGTATGAGAGAGTCCCTCAACAATCTAGGGTTTAGACACGCCGAGTAGGAGGCTTGGCCGGCGGCTAGGGTTAGCTAGGCGGCGGCGGCGGTTTGCTCTAGGGCCAGCGGCGGCTATGGAGGCGGCGGCGGCTTGGGGCTAGGGTTTAGAGGTAGGGAACTTGTGTGCTAGGAGGGGCAGCCCTGCCCCTCCCTTTATAGGTGGGAGGAGCGGCCAAGGGGAGGGGAGTCCCTCCCCAACTCGGCTTGGAGGTGGGCCGGTGGTGGAGGGGAGGAACTCCTCCCCAACTCGGTTTCCACCTCCCCTCCACTTCCCAAAATAGCCGTTTGACTTTCAAATTGGCGTTTGACTTTTTCAAACTAGGATTTGATTAAACCCTTTATTTTGTTCAGCGATGACACTTAGTACATGATGCAATCATACCAACTTGATATAACACATTCATGTACCCTTCCCCTCTGGAGTGCCGGACATTCCGGAACCTTCTAGAACATTCCCGATGAAAACACCGGAACCATTCTCCAACTCCAAAACAGGACTTTCCTTATATGAATCTTATTCTCCGGACCATTCCGAATATCCTCATGATATCCCGGATCCCATCCGAGACTCCTAACAACATTCGGTCTCTTACTCATCATTCCATAACTACTCAAACAACGTCGAATCCTTAAGTGTGTCTCCCTACGGTTCGTGAATTATGCGGACATGATCGAGACACTTCTCCGATCAATAACCAATAGAGGAATCTGGAAATTCATATGGCTCCCACATATTTCTACGATTACTTTGCGATCGAATGAACCACTTACATACGATACCAATTTCCCTTTGTCTCACGATAGTTTACTTATCCGAGGTTATGATCGTCGGTATCTCTGCGTACCTAGTTCAACCTCGTTACCGATAAGTACTCTTTTCTTGTTCCCGTGATATGTGATCCCTTGTGAGCCAGTCACATGCTTGCAAGCTAATTGGATGACATTCCACCGAGAGGTCCCAGAGTATATCTATCTGTCATATGGATGGACAAATCCCACTCTTGATCCATGTGTCTCAACCAATACTTTCCGAACACTCAATGCCACCTTTATAGCCACCCGATTCTGTGGTGTTTGATGTCATCAAAGCATCCTTCCGGTGAAGGTGATATGCATGATCTCATGGTCGAAGGAATTAGGTTACTATGTATGAGAAAGCATATAGCAATTGAACTATTAAAATGACTTAATCTTTATGCTACGCTTATCTATAGGAGTATGTCCACCATATCATTCTCCTAACGATATGATCTTGTTGTTAATAACATCTCAATGTTCATGATAGGGAAACCACAATCATTTATTAACCAACAAGCTAGTATTATAAAGAGGCTTTACTAGGGACTCTATTTTAGTTTACAAATCACACAAGTATTAATGTTTCCTTGTTAATACTATTATAGCATGAATGTAAACATTTATCATAAACACAAAGATATAATAATAACTACATTTATTATTGCCTCTAGGGCATATCTCCAACACTACTTTCCTTCCAGTCACTTCTTTCGAGAGAAACTCCTTCTCTAGAAAGGATCCATTCTTGGCAATAAAGACTTTGCCCTCGGATCTATGATAGAAGGTATACCCAATAAGTTCCTTCGGGTATCCTATGAAGACGCATTTTTCCGCTTTGGGTTCAAGCTTGTATGGCTCTAACTTCTTTACATAGGCTTCGCAACCCCAAACTTTAAGGAATGACAATTTAGGTTTCTTCCCAAACCATAATTCATACGGTGTCGTTTCAACGGATTTAGATGGTGCCCTATTTAAAGTGAATGCGGCTGTTTCTAATGCATAACCCCAAAATGATAGTGGTAAATCTGTAAGTGACATCATAGAACAAACCATATCTAAGAGAGTTCGATTACGACGTTCGGACACACCATTACGCTGTGGTGTTCCTGGCAGTGTCAATTGTGACAGTATTCCGCATTTCTTCAAATGCTCGCCAAACTCGTAACTTAGATATTCTCCTCCACGATCAGATCGTAGAAATTTAATCTTCTTGTTACGTTGATTCTCTACCTCACTTTGAAATTCCTTAAACTTCTCGAAAGTTTCGGACTTATGTTTCATGAAATAGATATACCCATATCTACTCAAGTCATCCGTGAAGGTAAGAACATAACGATAACCACCACGCGATGCTACACTCATTGGGCCACACACATCGGTATGTATGATTTCCAATAAGTCCGTAGCTTGCTCCATCATACCAGAAAATGGAGTCTTAGTCATTTTACCCATCAGACATGCTTCGCATCTTTCAAGTGATTCGAAATCAAGTGATTCAAGAAGTCCATCGGAATGGAGTTTCTTCATACGCTTCACTCCAATGTGACCAAGACGACAGTGCCACATATAGGTTGAGTTATCGCTCAATTTCAAACGTTTAGCTTCAACGTTATTAATGTGTGTATTACCACAATCGAGATTCAATAAGAATAGACCATCTATCAAAGGTGCATGTGCATAAAATATATTACTCATATAAATCGAACAACCATTATTATCGGACTTAAACAAGTAACCGTCTCGCAATAAACACGATCCATATATAATGTTCATGCTCAACGCAGGCACCAAATAACAATTATTTAAGTATAAAACTAATCCTGATGGTAGATGAAGAGGTAGCGTGCCAACCGCGATCATATCAACCTTTGATCCATTTCCAACGCGCATCGTCACCTCGTTCTTCGCTAGCTTCCGTTTATTCTACAGCACCTGTTTCGAGTTAGAAATGTGAGTAATCGAACCAGTATCAAATACCCAGGCACTACTACGAGTACTAGTGAGATACACATCAATAACATGTATATCGGATATACCTTTCTTCTTGATGTTGCCGTTCTTCAAATCTGCCAAGTACTTTGGAAAATTCCGCTTCCAGTGACCCTCTCCCTTGCAGTAAAAGCACTCAGTATCAGGCTTAGGCCCAGCCTTGCTCTTCTTCGCCGGTGCGACAACTTTCTTACCGCTCTTCTTGAAGTTTCCCTTTTGCTTTGACTTGCCTTGCTTCTTGAATTTGGTGGTCTTATTGACCAACAACACTTGGTGCTCTTTCTTGATCTCCACTTCTGCAGATTTCAACATGGAGAAGAGTTATGGTAACGTCTTGTCCATGTTTTGCATATTGTAGTTCATCACAGAGTTCTTGTAACTTGGTGGTAGTGATTGGAGGACACGGTGAATCCCCAAAGAATTAGGAATCACTATAACCAAGCTTTGGAGTTTGTTTGCGTGCCCAGACATCTTAAGCACGTGCTCACTGACGGAGCTGCCCTCTTCCATCTTGCAGATAAAGAACTTTTCAGAAGCCTCATAACTCTCAACTGCCGTGTGAGCCTCAAATATCATTTTGAGTTCACGGACAATATCATGTGGGTCATGGTTCTCAAACCTTTTCTGAAGCTCCGATTCCAAACCATACAATCTAGCACACTGAACTGTGGAGTACTGATTCTTCCGAGTGAGGTAAACATTCTTTACTTCATCGGTAGCAGTAGCTGCAGGTGTGTCACCCAGCGGTGCATCCAGCATATAGGTTACCAGCATTGAGGACAATCCTCAAATTGCGGAACCAATCCGCAAAGTTAATTCCATTGTTTTCAACTTTTATTTCTCTAGGAACGCATTAAAATTGATGGTAGGGGCCGCCATTGATCTACAACATATTTGCAATATTGTAGACTAAGTTTATGATAAATTGAGTTCTAATTAATAGTTAAATTAATCTAGGTGAACTCCCACTCAAAACAATATCCCTTAAATTGTTTTAGTGATCACACAAACCAAATCGACCACATCAAAACCGATCATCACGAGAGTTGATGTAGCTTCTATGGCGAACAATCAACATGTTCATCATATCTACTATATGACTCATGCTTTACCTTTCGGTGATCCGTGTTCCGGGACCATGTCTGTACATGCTAGGCTCGTCAAGATCAAACCTTAGCTTCCGCATGAGCAAATCTGGCTTGCTCACGTTGTATACACTCGCAGAATATAACACACCCGATCATCACGTGGTGCTTCGAAACAACGAGCTTTAGCAACGGTGCTTACTAAGGATGAACACTTTGAAACTTGAAATTGTGTGCTTCAAGGATCATCTTATAATGCTACCGTCGCAAACTAAGCATTACAAGATGCATAAAGGATTAACATCACATGCAATTCATAATATGTGATATGATATGGCATTTCTTCTTATGCTTCCGATCTCCATCTTTAAGCACGAACATGATCTCCATCATCACCGGTATGGCGTCAAGATCAATGGCGCCGTTTCATGGTTGTCGTCCACCAGCTTCAACTATTACAACTACTTTGAATAGACAGGCAGGTCTTAACGGAATTTAAAGACAACCATATGGCTCCAGCCGGTTGCCAACTTACAATAAGGAACATTGCATACATCATATATAATCACAATCATGGCCATATCACATCATAGCACACCCCTGCAAAACAAAGTTAGACGCCTCAAATTTTCTTTGCATATTTTACGTGGTTTGGGGCTTTCAATAAGTGTCGTTCTAACTTACGAACAAGAACCACAACATTGATGTTTGAACAATCAAGTGCCCGTTGTAAATTGAATCTATACTATAATGGGAGAGACATACACCCGAGCCACTTATGCAATATAAGTTGCATTTGAGCGTGGAGCAAGTCTCATGAACGATGTCATGTAAGGTTAGCCCGGGCCGCTTCATCCCATCATACTGCAAGATGCAAAGTACACAAAAAGCAATTGATAATAAAAGCACCACCGCCCATAATGACCATTGTGTTCTACTCGTGCAACAAATCTTAATATAGACATGGCTCTGATACCACTCTAGGGGTTCGTAGCATGGAAAACAAAAAAATTCTACCACATGCACACAAACAAGCCAAGATCTATCTACTAGATTGTAGCAACGAGTCGATAGAAGAACTCACCCTCGAAGATTCCAAAGTGGTTAACGAGAGCAGATTCTCGTGGGTGATGTAGTCATACACTTGCCGATTTCAAGATCGTGTAGACGATCCTTCCGCTAAGGCTTCGCCAGCACTTCCATATCGGTCACACTCGATGAAGACCTTCCTCTCCCTTGTTCCAGCAGGCAGCGGAGGTTGTAGCACTCTCCTCGTGATTCCGGCAGCACGACGGCATGGTGTCGGGAGTAGAGGGGAGATCTCGCAGGGCTTCGCCTTAAGCCGGAGCGAGTATGGTGGAGTATGAGAGAGGCCTTGGCGATCTAAAGTTTAGAGGGTACTAAGGGGAGGGTGTGGCCAGCAGCTAGGGCTTGGGGAAGCCCCAAGTCGCCGACTTGGAGGAGGCCCTATGTGGCGGCAGCACTTGGAGGTGGTGGCGCCAAGGAGCTAGGGTTTTGGGTGTGAGGGGTAGGGGCGCCCTACCCCTCCTTATATAGGTGGGAAGGAGGCGGTTGGGAGGAGGGAGTCCTCCTCCAACTCCTCCTCCTTGTCCGGCGGGTGGAGGGAGTGGGACTCCTACCCTAGTTAGGTTTCCTACTCTCCCTCCACAAAGCAAACTTCGGATTTGACTTTTCAAATTGGCGTTTGACTTTCAAACTTGGATTTGATTTCTCTCATCATATTGCCCAGCCAAGTGACCTAGTACATTATGAAACCATTCCACATTGTCATGACACATCCATGTACCCTTCCCCTCCGGAGTGCCGGACCTTCCAGACCCTTCTAGAACATTCCTGGTGAAAACACCGGAATCATTTCTGAACTCCGAAACAGGACTTTCCTTATATGAATCTTATTCTCTGGACCATTCTGGATCTCCTCGTGATATCCCGGATCCCATCTGAGACTTCGAACAACATTCGATCTCTTACTCATTATTCCATAACTACACAACAACATCGAATCCTTAAGTGTGTCTCCCTACGGTTCGTGAATTATGCGGACATGACCGAGACACTTCTCCGATCAATAACCAATAGAGGAATCTGGAAATTCATATGGTTCCCACATATTTCTACAATTACTTTGCGATTGAATGAACCACTTACATACGATACCAATTTCCCTTTGTCTCACGATGTTTTACTTATCCGAGGTTTTGATCGTCGGTATCTCTACATACCTAGTTCAACCTCGTTACTGATAAGTACTCTTTTCTTGTTCCCGTGATATGTGATCCCTTGTGAGCCAGTCACATGCTTGCAAGCTAATTGGATGACATTCCACCGAGAGGGCCCAGAGTATATCTATCTGTCATATGGATGGACAAATCCCACTCTTGATCCATGTGCCTCAACCCATACTTTCCGAACACTCAATGCCACCTTTATAGCCCCCAGTTACGGTGTGGTGTTTGATGTCATCAAAGCATCCTTCTTGTGATGGTGATTAACATGATCTCATGGTCGAAGGAAATAGGTTACTATGTATCAGAAAGCTTATAGAAAACGAACTATTAAAATGACTTGATCTTTATGCTACGCTTATCTATAGGAGTATGTCCATCACACCATTCTTCTAATGATATGATCTTGTTGCTAACAACATCTCAATGTTCATGATCGGGAAACCACAATAATCTATTAACCAACAAGCTAGTATTATAAAGAGGCTTTACTAGGGACTCTAATTTAGTTTACAAATCACACAAGTATTAATGTTTCCGGTTAATCCTATTATAGCATGAATGTAAACATTTATCATAAACACAAAGATATATCAATAACCACTTTTATTATTGCCTCTAGGGCATATCTCCAACACTTAGTTCTTAGCAACTACGTAGCACTTTCTGAGGGATACTTAGGAACAAAGCCTAGGTTAGATATCTTCACATAGTTTTTTACCGTCAAGAGAGAGACGGCAGTCGCCAAGGACGACCTAGCCAATTGTGGAATAATTAACATCAAGATCCACCCAAACCGTAAATTCCCTGACATTGTCGGGCATGAATCTATCAAAAACTAGCAGAGATCATATTTTTAAGGGACATATGTATGTCTAGCAGGCTAGGAAGCCTACTACCCTGAGTTTGTCGATGGAGCCGCCACTGAATGCCCCAACTAGCTATCCAAAGGCCTTCCCCCCTCTGACCAAGAAACGACTCGTGTCGTGAGGCATATCAAGCGGCTGATGGGCATGGGGTTGACGTGCCTCGACCTGGCCATATGCTAGTTCACTAGGCAGATCCAGCCCATGCAGCACCGCGCCGGCCTGATGCACAATCAGAAGTAGGGGGAGATCCTCTAAGGATTTCTCCTGACAAATTGTCCAACAATACCATCAACAACTGTATGAAGGACATGGTGAAGCTGAAGGACCAGAAATGGGGCTTCAACATCACCTTCGACATGTTCGTCAAAGGCGGATGTCCTGAGGTAATGATTACATTCTACTTTTCATACTCCAAATATCCGCTTTAGTGTTATCATTGTATCACTGACTTGGACCCAAATTTGCCAGCTCATGGGTTTACCTAAGGACGACATGGCTCCTCAAGTATAGAACTCAAAGCTTAAGTAACTTTGTTAGCCGGTCGTGGAGAGTAATGCCGCAACTAGAACGAGATTGCCGCGATCTGCAGGAACTCACCACCCAACTTTTTCTTCTTGCGGTAAAAGAGCTCTAGCTAGAGAGGGATGGACAGCACGATGCCGAGAAAGCACATCATATTTTGTAAGCCATGACATGTAGGATTGAATTGGCGGCGATGTCGAACCACCGTAAGTGGTAGTGGCGAAGAAGTATCCGAGTGAAGGCATCACCTAGAAGCACGAGGCCACGATCGATGTGGGAGACGAACGCAATTGCCTTGCCCGGCTCCGGCGCCAGAACAATTTCTCCCGGTGCCGCCACCCTCCAATTTATCACCTCCATTTTAGGGAGGCGACCCTCATCCTCAAGCCCCTAGAGTAATGCTTCAGTGGCGGTGGTGCTGGCCCATCGAATGGGCGGCGATGTCGAATCACCACACATGGTAGTGCCGAAGAAGTCTCCGGGTGAAGGCATCACCTAGAAGCACGAGGCCACGGTTGATGTGGGAGACGAACGCAATCGGCTCACCTACCTCCAGCACCGGAACAATTTTTTCCAACGGCGCCGCCCTCCATTTTTGGGTAATTCCTTGGTGGTGGTGGCGGTGGTACCTCCCTAGTCATACTTAATCCTCTTCCCTCGTGTCACGGCCACTGCCGCTACCACTGGTGGTGGCTCCTCCCGTTCTACGAGCCATCCCATTAATGGCGGCTATGGAAGTGGTCGAGAACCCTCCTATCCTCCTCTATGAGCGATGTGGAGATGGATTGGGAGCTGGGAGGTGAAGGGGCGGCACGGTAGAAGCAAGAAGGAGAGAATGAGGAGGCGAGGAATGTGATCTCCACTCCCCCACTCTACTACTTATAGCAGGTTTTTGAAAACGAATTAGTTAATCTGCGGGTATTAATAGCTAATCAAAGCGCAGAAGGAGATAAGAGGAGGCAGGAATGTGATCTCTGGCTCTCCACCTCGGCTCCCTCATACCTTATTTTTGATTAGCAGACCCAGCGAATGCTCCGGGTATTAATAGCCTAATCAAAGTGATTAGTAGAAAAATCTCTGTTGGTTTACAACGAAACCCAGAAATCGAGAAAGCCTACTATTAAGTGCTAGCGGAATACTTTTTTTTGAACAAGGATCGGGCCCCGAAGGACCCAGTGTAGGGGTTCGTAGCATGGAAAACAAAAAATTTCTACCGCATGAACACACAATCAAGATCTAATCTATGATCAAGCCAAGATCTATCTACTAGATTGTAGCAACGAGTCGATAGAGGAACTCACCCTTGAAGATTCCAAAGCGGTTAACGAGAGCGGATTCTCGTGGGTGATGTAGTCGTACTCTTTCCGATCTCAAGATCGCGTAGATGATCCTTCCGGCGCTGCGTTCCGGCAGCGCTCCCGCAGTCGGTCACACGTTCGGTACTCAATGAAGACCTTCCTCTCCCTTGTTCCAGCAGGCAGCGGAGGTTGTAGCACTCTCCTCGCGATTCCGGCAGCACGACAGCATGGTACCGGAAGTAGAGGGGAGATCTCGCAGGGCTTCGCCTTAAGCCGGAGTGAGTATGGTGGAGTAAGAGAGGGCCTTGGGGATCTACGGATTAGAAGCACCAAAGGGGTGGTGTGACCGGAGGCTAGGGCTTGGAGAAACCCTAATTCGGCGGCTAGAGGATCCATAGGTGGCGGCAACACTTGGAGGGGTGGTGGCGCCTAGAGCTAGGGTTTTTGGGTGGAGAGAGGTGTGTTTGGAGAGGCAGCCCTGCCCCTCCTTATATAGGTGGGAGGGCGTGGCCAAGGGGAGGGGAGTCCCTCCCCAACTCGAATCCCTAGTGGGCCGGCGGTGGAGGAGGAACTCCTCCCCAACTCGGTTTCCCACTTTCCCACCACTTCACAAAATAGCCGTTTGACTTTTCAAATTGGCGTTTGACTTTTCAAACTAGGATTTGATTAAACCCTTTATTTTGTTCAGCGATGACACCTAGTACATGATGCAATCATACCAACTTGATATAACACATTCATGTACCCTTCCCCTCCGGAGTGCCGGACATTCCGGAACCTTCTAGAACATTCCCAATGAAAACACCGGAACCATTCTCCAACCCCGAAACGGGACTTTCCTTATATGAATCTTATTCTCCGGACCATTCCGGATCTCCTCGTGATATCCCGGATCCCATCCGAGACTCCGAACAACATTCGGTCTCTTACTCATCATTCCATAACTACTCAACACCATCGAATCCTTAAGTGTGTCTCCCTACGGTTCGTGAATTATGCGGACATGATCGAGACACTTCTCCGATCAATAACCAATAGAGGAATCTGGAAATTCATATGGCTCCCACATATTTATACGATTACTTTGCGATCGAATGAACCACTTACATACGATACCAATTTCCCTTTGTCTCACGATAGTTTACTTATCCGAGGTTTTGATGGTCGGTATCTCTGCATACCTAGTTCAACCTCGTTACCGATAAGTACTCTTTTATCGTTCCCGTGGTATGTGATCCCTTGTGAGCTAGTCACATGCTTGCAAGCTAATTGGATGAAATTCCACCGAGAGGGCCCAGAGTATATCTATCCGTCATATGGATGGACAAATCCCACTCTTGATCCATGTGTCTCAACCCATACTTTCCGAACACTCAATGCCACCTTTATAGCCACCCAGTTACGGTGTGGTGTTTGATGTCATCAAAGCATCCTTCCGGTGATGGTGATAAGCATGATCTCATGGTCGAAGGAATTAGCTTACTATGTATCAGAAAGCTTATAGCAAATGAACTATATTAAATGACTTGATCTTTATGCTACGCTTAACTATAGGAGTATGTCCATCACATCATTCTCCTAATGATATGACCCTGTTGTTAATAACATCTCTATGTTCATGATCAGGAAACCATGATCATATATTAACCAACAAGCTAGTTTAACAAGAGGCTTTACTAGGGACTCTTTTATGTTTACAAATCACACAAGTATTAATGTTTCCGGTTAATACAATTATAGCATGGTATGTAAACATTTATCATAAGTATGAAGATATGATAATAACCACTTTATTATTGCCTCTTGGGCATATCTCCAACAGTCTCCCACTTGCACTAGAGTCAATAATCTAGTTTCAAACCTTTGTGTATTCAACACCTATGGCTTTCCGGTGTTGTATGTACACGATTGCTAGTGGTCAACTGATCTCCGGATCTGACATTTCCAGGTCCGTGTGTAATTGCAAGGCTTTGCGTCTCTACGCATCACTCATTCTCTAATGAAATGGCCTTGTACAAATTTGGTCCTTTGGTGTGACCTTTAGTTCTTTAGGGTTAAAACATGTTGATAATATTGTCGTACAATATATCTTCATAGTATTATCCCTGTTGTGAACTACACTTAGTTTGATAACAAACTACTTGACACAAATGCCCTCTTTTGCTGCTATAATAGTAGTTATATACTTAGCCCTTTTGTTGCAGTATCTGTCACAATGTCTTAACTTTGGAACTCATCCAAATCCATTATGGAACTTACTTTCCATCACATTGTGCCACCCTCAGTTTAGATTGAGATAAACTTAATTTGTACTTCGTGACAAAACTAGTATCAATGTAGTACTTTTACAATGAACTAACCATCTATTTGTCACTTATACAAAACAATATATTCTTAGTTCTTCCAAAATATCATAAGAATATCCTTACTATCGTCCAACGATCATCTTATGAATCATTCTGGTATATGCTCACATCATTTAGAGCATAGGACATATCTGGATTTGTACATATCACAGCATGATTGATATAAATACTCTTTGTGATTTCATACATCAAGTATCAATCTATACCTGAATCTTTGTTTCACTTATCAAGTGTCAATACACTAGAATATATCATCAATATTGAACTCATTCAATCCTTTCTGTGCGACAAGAACCTTTCTTGTAGTTTCCATATTGAACTCATTCAATATATCATCTATGTACTTTCGGCACAACCATATTAGCGTCTATTGATGCCAAATATTTGGGTTTTGCCTAAGTCTTTCATCGAGATGAAATTCTTATCCTGTGTTTAATAAAAGATACATTATTTCCAATCAAAAATATGTCTTCCACATAATGTATTAGAAACATGTCTTAGCGCTCCCACTTAATTTCTTGCCAATGCAAGCATCTTCATCGTCTCCGATGAAATTAAACACTTTTAACAGTTTCATCATAGTGAAGATTCCAACTCCGCTATGCTTACTTCAACTATTGAAGTTTGCATATTCTTTTAGCATCCTTTGAATTAACAAAACCCTTTGGACCGTGTCATGCACATGTCCTTGGTAACCATTCTATTAGAATAACTTGTTTTGTTTATTCAACACATAACAAAATTATATGTCGTAGTTGCTACATTAATCCGTCTAGACTAAATATCACTTAATGAAAGATCAGATCTTGTCATAGTCAACTCTTTGAACATTGTCGTGAACTCTTTCCTGACATGTCGATAATTTCATAGATGTGAAACATCCATGTCTATTTATTTATAGATCCAAATACGACTATAAGGTCTTGTACCTTTCTAGAGGGTCTTTCAAGTTCAAAGCTTGATCTCTCGTATATGGAACTATCACGGATTGTATGGCTTCAAGCCATTTGACGGAGTCAGGGCCCATCATCGCTTCTTTGCATGTAGTCGGATCATTATTGTCAAATAATGATTTAACTCTCAAATCTTGGTATTTGATTGTTTACCCGTCCTTCTTGTTTCAATAGGAACTTAGTCCTCCGTGACCACAACCTTTGAGGCACGTGAGCCATGAGCATTGTTGCTGCCTCCGGAACACTTTTCGGCACTGCGCAACTCTGCACATATAGCTAAGGTTCTTTTAACCTTATCAAAGTTCTATTGTCCTCCCACTTATTTTTTCACGAAAAATTCCTTCTCAAAGAAACTTGACGTTCTAAGCGACAAACACTTTTGTCTCTAGTGTTATGGAGGAATAGTTATTCGAAATAACATACAAAGATAGGTTCAGCCGACTTTGGTTGCAAACATCTTTCTTATGCATAGCATACCAATGTTTAAGAAAGGACAACTTGGGTTTTATCCCAAACCATAACTTTATATGGTGTCAATTCAACGGATTATGATGGAGCTCTTTTTAGTGGAAAAACGGTAGTCTCTAAAGCTTTTAATCTTTAAAATATAATGACAGTTTTATAAATTACACCTTTGATCTTACCATGTCAAACAAGGTTTAATTACATGTCTCGAACACTCCATACTCTTATGGTGTTTTGGAAAATGCAAATCCATGGAACGATTCCTTAAATCTTAGGTATTATGCTAAACTCGTAACTCAAATATCTTCCTTTATGATCTTATCATAAACTATTTATATTCTTGTTACAATGATTTTGCACTTCATCTTGAAAATCTTTGAACTTTTCAAATGTTTCATACTTCATCCTTATTAAGTAAATATTCATATAATCACTCAAAATTTCGGAGGAAGCATATGAAGTTGAAATCCATCGCTCTTGACTACACATAATGGATTTCATACAACAATATGTACAAGTTCTAATAAGCTAGTCATTCGTTCCCTTTTGGCCTATGAACGAAGTTTTAATTATCTCTAGGAAAGTTTCGCAAGCGTCATTTGATCAAAATTCAAAAGACTCCAAAATTCCATCCACATGGAGTTTCTTCATGTTTTCTTTCCAATATAATTTAAACGGCGATGTCACTTCCTAAATGATCTTTCAATCATTTTGTCTTTCGATATTTTTAGCACTAGTTTTATGGATGTGATTTCTCCAACGAGATTTGTGAATCATCCATTTTTTATGGATTACGGCAATTAATTGAACAACCCTTTTGTTCTCATAATACCTGATAAAACAAATCTTGAAGGCAAGCTTTGATTTAAACGAGCAACACAATAACCCTTTATTTGTTCTCGATGAACATCATCACATATTCTTTTGCTAGTTACTTAGGCCATTGTAGTTCATGAATTGTGTTGTTTTGTATGACGATTCACACCAACAAATTCAGTATCAAATACTTAAGAACCACATTGTTTAATAAGCAAAGAATATATCCATAACATGTATATCATCTATATACTTAAGCTGAACAATTCTAGTCTTTTCTTTTCTGCCATATACTTATGAGATTCTCTTTCAGTATTTCCTTTTCTGTTTGAAAGAATCTATCAACATCAATAGTGGAGCCATATACATGACACATAGTCCAAAGCATGTATAGTAAAATACCAATGTCTTTGGACTTGCACCTTGAAGTAGATCACCATCATCAAATGTTTGGTGTTCTTTCAAATTCCTTTCTTTAGTAATCTCTTGGTGTAGTAAACATTTTACCTACATCAAATATTCACCCTTATCATGGAATCATCCATGATCAAGCTACTTTTAGCTTATAACGGTGAATCATGAGTATAATGTTGCTCTCCAAAACCTTTTGGAGGTTTAGGACAACTAGTGTTTCCAACCTTTTGCAAATTCTCATCAAATATGAGAACATGACTTTTGCCATATTATACTCTATCATGTTGCAACCAAAACTTTGTTTTAGATATCACAATATCTTCCACACATCATGGTTTCTGAAACAACTCTTTCAGATCCTAGATAACCTTGATATTAAGACAATCCTTTGAATATCAAGAATCATGGAGACAAACATGATACTCATACACTAACACTTCGAATTGTCACTCTTGCTTTAATACCAATTATTAAACTTCATGGAGTAACCGGAACTTTCTGAAAGTTTGCAATAGGACTTTTAAACTTTAGATTAACACTTCAAAACAATACGATACCAGTTCGTAAAGTAACTAACCAGAATTCTATAGTTCTATCATCTCAATTATAACTAAGCGCAAGGTGGTAAACGGATGCCAATGACTACAACAACTATGCAAATTCACTTTGATTTAATTTATGATAAATAGTGTTCAACTTTTAATCATATTGCCGTTGAACTCCCACTCAAAACAATATCCCTCACATTGTTTTAGTGATCACACAAACCAAATCCACCACATCAAAACCGATCATCACGAGAGTTGATGTAGCTTCAATGGCGAACAATCAACATGTTCATCATATCTACTATATGACTCATGCTTTACCTTTCGGCGATCCGTGTTCCGAGACCATGTCTGTACATGCTAGGCTCGTCAAGATCAAACCTTAGCTTCCGCATGAACAAAACTGGCTTGCTCACGTTGTATACACTTGCAGAATCTAACACACCTGATCATCACGTGGTGCTTCGAAACAACAAGCTTTAGCAATGATGCTAACTAAGGATGAACACTTTAAAACTTGAAATTTTTGTGCTTGAGGGATCATCTTATAATGCTGCCATCGTTAACTAAGCAATACAAGATGCATAAAGGATTAACATCACATGCAATTCATAATATGTGATATGATATGGCCTTTCTTCTTTGTGCTTCCGATCTCCATCTTCAAGCACGAACATGATCTCCATCATCACCGGCATTGCATCAAGGTCAATGACGCTGCTCCATGGTTGTCGTCCACCATCTTCAACTATTACAACTACTTTGAATAGACACGCGGGTCTTAACAGAATTTAAAGACAACCATATGGCTCCTGCCGGTTGCCAACTTACAATAAGGAACATTGCATACATCAAATATAATCACAATCATGGCCATCTCACATCACAACACATCCCTGCAAAACAAAGTTAGACGCCTCTAAATTTCTTTGCATGTTTTACGTGGTTTGGGGCTTTCAATAAGTGTCATTCTAACTTACGAACAAGAACCACAACATTGATACTAGTATTGTCAATCACCCGTTGTAAATTTAATCTTAACTATGTTAGGAGAAACAGGCACCCGCAAAGCCACTTATGCAATACAAGTTGCATGTCAAGCGTGGAGCAAGTCTCATGAACGATGTCATGTAAGGTTAGCCCGGGCCGCTTCATCCCACCATCCCGCAAGATGCAAAGTACACAAGAAGCAATCGACAATAAAAGCATCAACGCCCACAATGACCATTGTGTTCTACTCGTGCAACAAATCTACATATAGACACGGCTCTGATACCACTGTAGGGGTTCGTAGCATGGAAAACAAAATTTTCTACCGCATGAACACACAATCAAGATCTAATCTATGATCAAGCCAAGATCTATCTACTAGATTGTAGCAACGAGTCGATAGAGGAACTCACCCTCGAAGATTCCAAAGCGGTTAACGAGGCGGATTCGTGGGTGATGTAGTCGTACTCTTCCGATCTCAAGATCGCGTAGGCGATCCTTCGGCATGCTGCGTTCGGCGCTCCTGATCGGTCACATGTTTGGTACTCGATGAAGACCTTCCTCTCCTTGTTCCAGCAGGCGGAGGTTGTAGCACTCTCCTCGCGATTCAGCATGACGGCGTGGTACGAAGTAGAGGAGATCTCTTGAGGCTTCGCCTTAAGCGGGCAGTATGGTGGAGTAAGAGAGGGCCTTGGGGATCTACGAATTAGAAGCACCAAAGGGGTGGTGTGGACGGCGGCTAGGGCTTGGAGAAACCCTAATTCGGCGGCTAGAGGATCCATAGGTGGCGGCAACACTTGGAGGGGTGGTGCCCCCGCCTAGCTAAGTTTTTGGGTGGAGAGGTGTGTTTGGAGGCGGCCCTGCCCCTCCTTATATAGGTGGGGCGCGGCCAGGGAGGAGGAGTCCCTCCCCAACTCGGATCCCTAGTGGGGCGGTGGAGGAGAACTCCTCCCAACTCGATTTCCCACTTTCCCACCACTTCACAAAATAGCCGTTTGACTTTTCAAATTGGCGTTTGACTTTTCAAACTAGGATTTGATTAAACCCTTTATTTTGTTCAGAGATGACACCTAGTACATGATGCAATCATACCAACTTGATATAACACATTCATGTACCTTCCCTCCGGAGTGGACATTAGGAACCTTCTAGAACATTCGATGAAAACAGGAACCATTCTCCAACCCAAACAGGACTTTCCTTATATGAATCTTATTCTCCGGACCATTCCGGATCTCCTCGTGATATCCGGATCCCATCCGAGACTCGAACAACATTCGGTCTCTTACTCATCATTCCATAACTACTCAACAACATCGAATCCTTAAGTGTGTCTCCCTACGGTTCGTGAATTATGCGGACATGATCGAGACACTTCTCCGATCAATAACCAATAGAGAAATCTGTAAATTCATATGGCTCCCACATATTTCTATGATTACTTTGCGATCGAATGAACCACTTACATACGATACCAATTTCCCTTTGTCTCACGATAGTTTACTTATCCGAGGTTATGATCGTCGGTATCTCTGCATACCTAGTTCAACCTCGTTACCGATAAGTACTCTTTTCTCGTTCCCGTGGTATGTGATCCCTTGTGAGCTAGTCACATGCTTGCAAGCTAATTGGATGACATTCCACCGAGAGGGCCCAGAGTATATCTATCCGTCATATGGATGGACAAATCCCACTCTTGATCCATGTGTCTCAACCCATACTTTCCGAACACTCAATGCCACCTTTATAGTCACCCAGTTACGGTGTGGTGTTTGATGTCATCAAAGCATCCTTCCGGTGATGGTGATAAGCATGATCTCATGGTCGAAGGAATTAGGTTACTATGTATCAGAAAGCTTATAGAAAATGAACTATATTAAATGACTTGATCTTTATGCTACGCTTAACTATAGGAGTATGTCCATCACATCATTCTCCTAATGATATGACCCTGTTGTTAATAACATCTCTATGTTCATGATCAGGAAACCATGATCATATATTAACCAACAAGCTAGTTTAACAAGAGGCTTTACTAGGGACTCTTTTATGTTTACAAATCACACAAGTATTAATGTTTCCGGTTAATACAATTATAGCATGGTATGTAAACATTTATCATAAGTATGAAGATATGATAATAACCACTTTATTATTGCCTCTTGGGCATATCTCCGACACCCAGAAGCTGCCATTAATTAAGCGATGGGATTACAATGTTGCAGAGAAGCCTAGAAACCACAACAAATACACACAGGCCCTGCACTTTTACAAAAAAGGAACCCCAACCGAAAATAAAAAACGCAATCCAATCCCTGGGATCCTTATCCACCGCAGCACACCAAGAACTCGACGGCCGAAGCGTCGATGCCGTCACCGGGGACGAACCACTTGGGACAGCACCTCCGGTGAGCCTTCAGCCGGAGTAGAAAGGCCTCCAAAGTGGCATGCAGCCAGGAGGTTGAAGAGCCACCAGAACGTGGCCAGGGAGAGCCACCATTCGGGCATGAAGAACAGAGGCAAGATGGATACCATCGCATGTCCTCTGTTGATGAACTCCAAAGAGAGGCAGCAGCAGATCCTTGCCGAACAACCCACCACCGAGTATCACTACTCTTCTCCCCACCTCCATCAAGAAGAAGGAGCAACAGATCGAGGCCAGTTGCACAGCCAAAAGCCCCCAGATCAAGATCTAGAGGGGTCACGGGCTTATTTATGGAGATCCTGATGACGACGCCCAACTCCACCTCCGACTCTGGCCACCAGAGCGCCGCAGAGAGAACGGCGAGCACCAGCAGCCCCCGTATCCGGCCCGCGTGACCCGGAGACCTACTCCAAACTACGGGCATAGAGCCCAGACGCCATCGAGGCAAACCGAACCTACCATCTACCTTAGTATGTACAGAGGGAGCCAAACCCACTAGACCATCTTCTCGCCGGCCAGCCTCGCCGTCGGAGAGAGAGAAGGCTAGGGGCGGCGGAGAGAGGATGGGGGCGACTCTCAACGGGGGCGAGAGGAGAGGGAACTTTCCTAGTACTGAAAGCTAGTAGCCGAATACTTATTTCTTGTGTCGAAGAACAAACAGATGTTAGATACATCATCCAGAACTGTACCGGAGAAGAAACCGATGAGATGTGCATGACAAATCATCCTGATGATTTCTTGCCTCGCCACCCGTGATTGTTAGTCGATGGCATTGAAACGTCTCATCGGTCACATCCGTGACACAGGACAAGCACTAGGCTCCAAATTGAAAAAAGAGCAAATTGAAAAAGATGCTCTAACAGCGGACGTTGAAACCATTAGTTGTACAAAGGAGAAAATGTTCCATAGAGGAGACCATAACTGGCACAACATAGAGTATATAAAGATCTTAAACCTACTAGCTTCTCTTTTTTTAAGAATTTTGGGGAGCCTCGTTTGGTTGGATTAAGTTCCCGTGTTACATTCTTGTGTGCATTCTCAGTGCCATGTAGTATTTCCGTGCAGTCTGCCAGTCCTACGTGGCGGCGAAATGTGGGCGTGGTTTCCATGTACCATCCATCCTCTCGTTTGTTTCACTCTTTTTTTGTGTGTGACTTGGTGTGGCTATAGCTAGGAAGATTTCACTACCATCGCTTTCGTCTCGCAGGTTGGTTGTCCATGTGTATGATTCTATTTTGTATTTATGTATGATTTTTCATGGCCACGCAACGACGACGCGTATGTTTTTTCCTTTTCTATGGCTAGACACGTAGCTCTCTCCTGAAACTTCCACTCATCTCTCGATCTGTCTGCTCCATTATTTATCCACCACCCGTCCTCCTTCGTTGCCACCCCCGGCCACCATGGCTAACCAGCTTCCCACCGCCCAGTTCCTTCCCCCTCGACTTCTTCTTAGACGGGTAATGCTCCCTCGACCAGGGTGGCCTCCATGAGATCCTCTGGTCCCTCGCGACCGACTACGACGTGCCCCGCGCGCGTGGGTCCGCGACCTCATACGCCAGTACGTGAGCGCCTCCACCACCGGAGAGGGCGGGGATGACCATCCGGGAGCCGAGAGGAGGACGCAGCATCGACGCATTATCAGTATGGGCGTGGCCTCCGTGAGGCCATGAACATGCAGCCAGGCGGTCTCAAGTTCCTCGTGGTCATCCGCGCCGACCTCCTCGCCTTGCTAGGGTGAGATTGACACCTTTTCTGGTTCACTTACAATTCTATTGCATATACTACTTGCTCCAAGAAGATGTAGCTAGAGAATTACGCAGCACAGGATCTGCCCTCCCTGGATTTGATGGGCCTTGAGGTCGCGGAAATCACTGAAAATTGGCGGCGCTCGGCGATCTGCACCATGATCACGGCCGGCGGCACGGCGGGGCCGATCTTGGCATACGATACTGCCGGCCGACATCGCGACGGCAAATGAAGCGGAGGAGTTTGTCCCCAGCTCACCATTGAATTGTTCAATGTGTAGTCTTGTGGTTTTGTTGATGAATCTGTTCTTGTTTTTCAGGCTATGTATCCAATGAGAATCGATAGAATTTAAGAGAAGGTTAGGCGTTGGACGCGATGTTTGATTACCTGCTTCCTTCCCGTGATACCAGGTTTGCTGGAACATCAAATTTTAACTGAAACATAGCAGTTTAAACCAGCCACCGCATCACCACATGTGTCCCTTAGAGTTGATATTTAGCTGCACAACATCAGAAGCAATAGTATTTTTCTACACATGTTTTAAATTTTCTTAGAGGTAAAATAAGCATATGTTTCCCAGTTCTTTGTTAAACAGAGTTGATTCGTAGTTGTTGGAATGTTTTGTTGAGTCTGTAAGTAACTTTGTCCGAGTGATGTTACTGTCTTCATTAACACTAGGGGAGCCCCTGAATTTCATCAACGTTGCTCTCCTAGGCATGGCCACATCTGTACAGGTTATTGAAGTTTGGCATGCTTTTCTTTGAATAAGTGGGTGCACTACTCTACTCATCTGCACCTTACGTTCTATTGTCATACCAGGAAGTTTTATTGGATGTCCCTCCAATTGCTGAATGTGAAGCTAAATGTGCATTGTTTTACTCAATATCGTCAACCCAGGTAAACAAAGTTCTTATGGATTGTAAAACCGACATTCTCCTGCTCTTTCTTGAGTTGCATTAATGTTGTGCTTCTTCTTATTTGTTAGTACATGCAATTTTCTTGACATTGGTTTTAACTTCTCCTTTCTTTGTTTGCCTGCATGCTCTCTACTCTGGTGGGTATGGTTCTGGTCATTAGGCGTTTGACTCCTTCTTTTTATCTTGGTCCGTCGCTAATCAGGTAAGTAGCTTTAAGCACGTCCATTAATCGCTTCCTTCTGCGATAGATCGGCGCCTACATGGATTTTCTTGGTAGGTCTTTATTGCCAATTGTAAGTTCTGGTTTCAGTTTATGCATGTTTATAGCCTTCTTTTTTATATAATACTTCTGCTTGGCTTTCAATTGCCATTATGTGCTGAATTTGTAGATTCGTTGAAAGGTAAGGTTCTCTAGATAAGTTGTTTCCAAACGATTTCATTATGTCCTTTTTCCACAATATGTTAGGTTCAACTTGTAAAATTTTATTCACGTGCTTGAAAAAAAAATTAATGTTGGAAGTCTGCTCATGAAAAATAAATGTTCGGATTAACAATTAGGAAATTTCAATTGCAAGTTAATAAAAAATGAACTACATAGGTAGGGGTGGAATCAAGCCGAGCCGAGCCGGCTCGAGGCTCGGCTCATGAAGGCTCGAGGAAATTCGAGCCGAGCCAGGCTTGGCTCGTTGCAATTTGGAAACTGAAATGTAGGCTTGAAGCTCGGCTCGGAGGGCTCGCGGCTCGGCTCGAGCGGCTTGCGAGCCGTGAAAAAAAATCCCAGCCCCACGCGCCCACGCGGGCCCCGCCGCCCCGACCCTATCTCCCACCCGCTCGATTTCCCTCCTCCTCCTGCCACTTCTAGGGTTACCGCCGCCGCCGGCCGCCACCCACCAGCCCACCGCCGCCGGCCGCCACCCACAGCCCACGCCCCCATCCAGACCTGGCCACCCCCATCCTCTTCCCATCACCCATGGGCCATGGACTAGCTAGCTCGCGGCCCGCCGCCCTCCGCCCGCCACCAGGGGGTCCAGGACCCTCCCGCGGCCCTCCGGCCTCCGCCCCTCCTCATGCCGTCCAACGCCAGTCGTCGCCGCGGCACGCCGCACGCCTCCCCCGTCTCCTCCTCCTCCTCCCGTCTGGGTCTGGCCTGCTTCATCTTGTCGCTGTTCCCCTCTGCCACAACAAGCAGCAGACCAACAGTGTAAGTAATCAATCACTCAAACACTCAGTGACAACTGACAATGAAGGATACTTGTTAGTTTGATACTTAGGTTTCAAACCTACTGACAACTATAGTACTATGAATCTATAATTAATTCCTGCAATGTTGGAGTTGTATACTTGTTAGTTGTTAGTCTAGGCTGCAGCGGTTTTTCGTACCTAGGATTGTGCTCAATCGGATAATTTTACTGCTACAGACTACTACACTATCTTCTCCACCGAAATTGCAACCTGGACGAGAAAGTGAAGGATCCTAGGCACGCCCCGTGAGGATGCCTACACAGGGAAGGAGGCGCGCCTACAACAATGCGATGAACTCTAAAACAGCTGGTTACCTTGGCATGGTTAAGACTGGTTGTTTGATTGAGCTACGTCTCATGTTCTACTTGTCCTATTCGTATATATAATATGTTGAACTAAGTGCATGTGTTTGAGGTGTATGGCAGTATGGCACTCTATTGAACGAAGTGCATGCATTTGTGTGGTTGAACTTGTGATACATCCTCTTGTCTTTATTCATGCTTTCTGATACTTGTCTGTATGTATTCTTGCTAAATTGTTGCTTATAGTTGTGAAATATTACAAATTTTAGCAAAGGTCATGGCAATTTTTTTATTACATCGAGGCTTCGAGACGGCTTGCAAGCTTCGTCGAGCGGGCTTGTCGAGCCTCGAGCCTTGATCAGAAGGTTTAGGCTTGGCTTGTCCGACCTTCGAGCCTTGTCGAGCCCGAGACGAGCCTCGAGCCTCGAGCTTCAAGTCCACCCCTATACATAGGTTAATCATAACAAGTTCTTTTTAATACATGAGTAGGAAGTTTAATTATACCATACGATATATCACAAATTTATTTTATGATTTCATTTGGAAGGAATATTGGGGAATCAATATTTCCGGTGGTGCAGAAACAATTGGTTCTTGTTTGTTTTACTGTGTTAATGCATCCGAGTGGCCACGCATTACCCCAGACTTCTACAGCCAAGTGTTCCCTTATGTCGCCTTGAAAACAGCTGTGCAGTTCAAGATATAGTAAATATATTTTGCTAGATCATTTTCTCTAAATTCACCGCTTACAAATTGATGCCACTTTGAAAGATTATATTGTTGAATGTCAATTGCACAAACTAAGTATATGTAGAAAAGCGACTCTCTGTTCTCCTTCTATTGACAACTAATAACTAGATCAATAAATTATATTCATAGATAGAGAATAAAAAGGAGAAAATGTAGATAGATATATTAGAACATTGCTGCTAACGGTTAATGCTTAAGAAGCGTTAGGCAACAAGTGAGGGTGAACCATGTTCATAGAAAGATTACAGCCTGACCACCAGAATTTGTCACATGAAAAACAACTAGCCATGTTCACTTGCTCTTCCCAGTATGAGGAGGACGATCTGAATCCCACCTTGGATTGGACATGGTCAGATTTGATCTCAGGCATTAGAAAACACTCCAAGGCTCCTCTTCCCAACTTGGATTCACTCAAGCTTTTGATTTCTTTGCTTTAATGATGGATCCGTCATCTTTCCATGACCTTGATTCATTAACACTTTATATCTCCATTCTCAAGCAAAACAAAGTAGCAAAGGTCCTACCTATTAGGATTTGTCATTCGTCCTGCCACTACACTATAGTCTGCAGTTCAAAGTTGTTTATAATTGATTTATCTTTCATATTGTAGGTACTTTTTGTGAAAAAAAATGTACAACGACCAAGAAAGAGAAGCAACAACACATCAAGTGCCATAGAAGAATCCTTTAAGTCGGCATGTGCTAGGGGAAGCCGCCCAAGCCCCTACATCGCCAACCAGAAGACCGTCAGAGACCATTGACTCGCTCCTTGGCTAGAAAGACGTCAACATATCCGGTGATGAAGCCATGGATCCCTCCACCAAGAGAATAGGAGGCACTTCAGCCCCTTTTTTTTTCCTTTCGGAAAGGGGATAAAGCACTCCAGCCCCTGGCAATGGCAAAGACTGCCAGCGCTTGACGCCCTAGGATGCAGAGTAGCTTAGTGTTCTTACCATAGCTTACTGTTATGTTGCTTCTTTGAACTTCAGGATCGGATATATCATGACCCTTTTGATCAGTAGTCTGGTCCTTCTTCACTGGGATTTTTTCTGCTTGGATAGCAAAGTTCATGTTTCATTTGCTTGAGATAAAGAAAATGATCGCGATCCCAACACTTAAAACATGTAATGCAATACATCCCACAACTACGCGGGCTTTTTTCTGCTCGGTGGATAGCAAAGTTCATGTTTCATTTGCTTCAGATAAAGAAAATGATCCCGATCCCAGCACTTAAAACATGCAATGCAATACACCCCGCACCGGCGCGGCGTGCCGCCGCGCCGATACCAGCTAGTTGATAGTATTGCTGGACATTTTACTTAACCGTGTAACATCTCAGCATTTAGGAACCAATGAAGGGTAGAAATAGAATTTTAATCATGTGTACGTATTCATCTGTAAAATACGGGTAAATTTTTCATCAAACTAAAACCTAAGGTGATCAGAGTTTCTTTCACTATCAAGAGGATAGGAATAACTTTCTATAGTGATGGTTATAAATTTTGACATGACCTTTATAAATTAATGTGTTTTGGAGGAAAATAATTTGAATTCAAACTTGGAATTTGAATCATTTGGAAAATATTTAAAATTTAAAAGTTAGTAATTTTAAAATGTTTTCCAAAATGATTCTGTTTATATTAAAGATATATTAAACAATAATAAGAATTTAAGACAAAGAAAATTAAGTAAGAAATGAGTTCTTATTTCTTTTCTTTATTCCATAAGCACTTTACAATATAAGAATGATACAACAAATAAAGTAATTATACAGTAAGAGAATTACAAGAAATGAAACTCTATTATAAAAAATTATTACAAGATTCTTTATAAAAGAATAAAATAAAAATTACAATAAAAATCTAGACTACCTATCTATTCGTAAACTAAATTTTGAGTATCCAGATCTTGTACCTGCAAAACACAAAGAAAACAACTAAAAATAAAATAAAGGGTTAGTTAATTATTTTATCTCAGTAGAGAACAGTGAAGTACACTGTTCAAATTTACATCATTGAGTAGTTAAAGGGGCAGATTTTACCAATATATATATATATATATTCTTTTTAAATAAAAAGCTTCAAATCCACATCATCAGCAGAGTGAAGGGGCAAGTTTCACCAGAATAGTTGATTGTAAAAGGATAAAAGGGGCAAATTCACTCTCATGTTTAATACTAGTTACAAAAATAATGGGACGGGGTTCAAACTCGACACCAAGCGATAGATCCTTCCCTCTCTAACCATCGGATCACCCACTCATTGTGTAAATATAATATCCCGGCCTCTTTTATACGTTTCTTGACCACGGCGTGTCTAACGGGCTGAATCTCTCACGTGTCTAACGAGCCAACGAGTCGTCCCAGAGATCCTCAGACTAGTGCCCAGGCCCGTCACAACACGTTTGCTTGGCGGGCCGTATCGGCCTAGGCCCGTTTAGCGTGTGCCAAGCTTGGACCATGCCAGGCCAGCCCATTGGCTAGGTTTGGGATCCACACGGGCGGGCCTAGGCACAGAGTTGCGGAACTCACGATCAGTCACATCACGTCCTCACCACCACGCTTAAGTTATACTTTCCCGTTTTAAAATATAAGATGTTTTAGTTTTATAAAGTAAATGTATCTAGACTACTTTTATTACATAGGTTCACTCGGGTTTGAGGTAAATCTACACATAAAAAAAAGTCTAGATATATATTTTTTTATGAATCTAAAATATCTTATATTTTGACCTCCTCTCTGCCCCTACAGAATAAAAAAATGGCTATTTGTGCTTTTTAATTTATACAACGAAACAAAGTAGATCTGGAAATATGCAGGACCCTCGCATTAGCATAAACCTACTCGAGAAGTTTCCGGTGTTATCGTGGCTCTTCTTCACGATACCGGACGAAGCTAGTGCCGGCCCAACACACCAACGAAATCTAGTACCGTCTTCTTCCTCAAAGGAAAAGAAAAATCCAGTGTCCTCCAGTCCTTTCTTGAAGACGAGGGAATGCTCGAGAAGACTCACTCCCGAAATAACTCTTCCCAGGGATCTATAAATTCTCCCCGTTCCTGGTCGACAGGGCCCAACCAAGATTGAAGAAAGAATCCACCGAGAAGCTCCTGTAAATCGCTAAGCCTCCCGATTCCAACACCAAACAAAGCTCGCGTGCCCCCGATCCGACCGACAATGTCGCTGATCCGCCGCAGCAATGTGTTCGACCCCTTCTCCCTCGACCTCTTCCACCCCTTCGACGGCTTTCCCTTCGGCTCAGGCAGCAGCAGCGGCGGCAGCCTCGTCCCGCGCGCCTCCTCTGACACGGCGGCCTTCGCCGGGGCGCGCATCGACTGGAAGGAGACCCCTGAGGCGCACGTGTTCAAGGCGGACGTGCCGGGGCTGAAGAAGGAGGAGGTGAAGGTGGAGGTAGAGGACGGCAACATCCTCCAGATCAGCGGCGAGAGGAACAAAGAGCAGGAGGAGAAGACCGACACCTGGCATCGGGTGGAGCGCAGCAGCGGCAAGTTCCTGCGCAGGTTCAAGTTGCCGGACAACGCCAAGGCGGAGCAGGTGAAGGCGTCCATGGAGAACGGCGTGCTCACCGTCACCGTGCCCAAGGAGGAGGTCAAGAAGCCCGAGGTGAAATCCATCCAGATCTCCGGCTAGACGTTTTGGTGGCTGCTGCCCAATGAGGTGGACTACACAACACTGGTGTGGAGTTTTGCCCCCGGTCCTCGTTATCCTGCTCGTGAGGAAATAAAAAGCATGTCCGTGTGCGTGAGCGGTGTGTTAGTGTACTGTGCAAATGGTCTGATGTCTACTGTTCAAAAAAAAAATGGTCTGATGTCTGCGTCCGTGTTGGTGTGTTGTGCTCTGTTTTGAGTCCAGTTGTAGCATGCTTTCTTGATCAGAGTCTGTATTCGATTGCCAAACTGAGTAACTCTGTTGTCTTTTATCTCTAATTTGAATGGTGAATGGCAATGAGCCAATGAGTACCGTAAAGCGTACTAATTTCTGATCCTAACGCAAGAAACGACACCATTACTGCATAGACGTTTTAATTTTGTACAATAGTGTTTAAGCATTTCAGAGGTACTGTAGGGGCCTGCCGAAACCAATACTGATCGACCCATAGTACCGCTCGTCTAAAGTTTTTCATCCGGTTTACGGGGACACAGACGGACAAATGGAAAAGTTCTCAACGACTAGACCGAAACGCATTTTATTCAAATATTTCCTTCCGGTTCGCGGGACGCGCCTGGCAAAACGACGATTCTCGCGTGTAAGCATCGCGTGCATGGCTTCACCATCTCTCCTCTGTTGCATGCAATATAGATTTTTAATTATAAGTTTACCTTAAAAACCATTTGCACATCTGGGTTTTAACGGAGAGAGCTTCAAAATAAGACTAATATTAACAATATTTAAAAATTGATTTTTGAAATTGATAAACAAAAAAAAATTATATGAAACTTGGTGGTTTTTTATTGCTAAAACTGTCTATTTCTTTATGTTTCAAACTTTTTTCATCATAATTAAAAAATAGTTGATAAAATTCTTCGGAGTTAAAAAAATAAAATATATTAAAAAAAACAAGAAACCAATAATACAATATGTTTCATTGTGAATCATGACATTTCATTATGTTTCGAAATTTAAATTTTTAATTTTATTAATTTTAGGCTTGTTTAAAAGATTTAATAAAAATAAATACGTTAGTTCAAAAAAAAAATTAATCAGATAATTATTTTAAATTATATGACTTTTAAATCTAGTATTAAGAGTTAAAAGAAGTGAGAGAGTGTGTCATAGATTTGTCAGATATTGTACTACGTGCATGTAAAAGATTTTTTTTTTGCAAATCTCTAAGAAAAAGCATATAAACGTCTCTAGCATGCACGGAATCTACCATGCATGCTAAAGTTGCATTTTTGACACACCTGGCCTGTGCTTCCACAACCGCTCTGGTCCACCCCACCGACTCACCCACCCACCTCCTTTCTCTCCTTCCTTCAAAAAAATCAACCGTTGCTACTTCTCTCCTGCACTCGCCAAAGATTCTCTCCTTTCCTACACCACCACGCCGCCGACGAGCCTCTTCCCCTGGCCGCCCTCCTCCCCTGCGAGCGCACGCCGGCCACCGCCCCTCCTTCCCTGCGAGCTCGCTGTCGCCCTGTATCGTCCCTCCTTCCCCTAGACGCACCTCTCCCCTGCGAGCGCACGCCGGCCGCCGCCCCTCCTTTCCTGCGAGCTCACCGTCGCCCCGTACCGCCCCTCCACCCCTGCGAGCACCCGTCGCCCCTCCTCTCCTGTGAGCTCGCCGTCGCCCCATCCCGCGCCCTCTCACGCCACCGTCCGCTGACGCGAGCTCGCCGATGCCCCGCACCACGCCCTGCGCCACCGCCCTCCTCCCCTGCGAGCTCGCCGTCGCCCCGCATCGCCTCTCCTCCCCTGCGAGCGCCTGCCGCCCCTCCTCCCCTGCGAGCTCGTCGTCGCCCCGCACTGCGCCCTCCCGCGCCACCGCCCGCCGACGCGAGCTTGTCGTCGCCTCGAACCGCGCCCTGCGCCACCGCCTGCCGACGTGAGCACGTCGTCGCCCCGCTCCGCGCCCTGCGCCGAGAGCTCGCCGCCGTCTTGTCCAGCCACGTCACCAATTTCTTCGGTCCGTATGCGGGAGAAGCCCCGTCGGGGGCATGTGCAAAAGTGGGCCGACTCAATCGGATAAATCCGGTGTCCGATTTGGTCTAGCCTGTTGAAGTTGGCTTTAGGACAACTTCAACGCCCCGCAAATGGATCGGACAGCGCGGGCCGATATCAGGGCGGACACAGCTCATAGCCAGGGCCCAGAAATAAGCTGGATTGCATGGGATGGACAGTGTCCGGGCCTGTCCTTCTCTGAACCATATATAGAAAGACTGCTAAATTTTTTTTATTAGAAATAAAAATAAATAAAGGCTAGAGCTACTAATTTGTTTTATTGGAAATAAAAATAATTAAAGGCTGGCGATTTGTCGTGCTTTTTACATGTGTTTTGGGTCAAGTATGCTTTCTTGATCAGAGTCTGTATTCGATCGCCAACTGAGTAAATATTTTATACTCTCTCTGTTCCGGTTTAAAGGATATAATTTGTAATTTTCTTAGTCTTAGGTGTAATCTAATTGGTTCATTTAATAGTATGGAGTAGAACATGCATGAGAAGAAAAAGAGTTAGGAAAGCGTTCACATTTGTTCACACATGTGCATGCAAGTGTTTTATTCTTTTCACACAGGACTAATTACAGAGATTAAATGCTTTTGTATCTAAGTATTTTGAGATTGCATGATTTGTAAATTGTGTCCTTTAAACCGGGACGGAGGGAGTATTTATTTCTGAGTACCGTAGAGTGTACGTACTAATTTCTGATCCTAACGCAAGAAACAACGCCATCAGTGCATATACTCTCTCTGTTTTAAATATAAGATATTTTAGATTTGTGAAAAAAATATATTTACACTATTTTTAGTGTGTAGTTTTACTCAGGTTTGGAGTGAACCTACATCCTAAAAGTGGTCTAGGTACATTTGGTTTATAAAGTTAAAATATCTTATATTTTAGAATGGAGGGAGTATGTTTTAATTTTGTACATTAGTGTTTAAGCATTTCATAGGTACTGTAGGGGTTTCTTGTATTCTCGGTCGCCTGTCAGGTGAGACTTGTGAAGAGTGTGTCCGTTCGTGTGTGTCCACCCAATGTCCAAAGGCCGCAGATGGAGCGTAGAGAGACGCACGCGCCTCGATGAAGGCCCAAGTGCGCTCGTCCCATGGCCGCACCGCGCGCCGCTGCCTCATCCTTGCCCCGTCCACGTCGAGAGCAGGACGTTCGAGTCTGGTTTTTTTTTTTTGAACAAAGGGAACCGCCCAGAAGGGCGTCGAAGCTGCATTAATTAATAGGCGGGTACATTTTACGTCCAGCCCTCTTAAGCATCCACTGTCCAGAAATACTAGATTTCTCAGTAGGGGCTTGAACTTTACAGAAAGAACCCTAGATTTCTCAGTAGGGGGCTTGAACTTTACAGAAAGAACCCTAGAGCAATAAAATAAAACGCAATCAGGCCCTTGATGTTCTTCTCCGCCTAATGCCGGCGGCCTCAAGGCAGAAGCCGAGATCCGAGACGTAGCTCGAGGGGGGTCTCCTTTCCGGCGAGGAAGACTTGTCGCCGGTCGTCAGGACTCTCCCGGGGACGGACCACTTGGGAGATGAACGGCGCCGAGCTCCAGCGGCAAACACCAATAAAGGCCTCCATCTGGAGGTTGCTTAGGTTGGCCCCTTAGGCCATGGATAGCTCCGGTGAGCACGCCGTCGCTTGGGATCGCCAAGATGTGCAGCAGGAACTTCCCAAAGAAATCCGGCTCCCTGCTCCACCACCCATCAACCGCCATGGTTGCTTGAGAGTAAGAAGCAGTAGGATTCGAATTTCCCCACGCCCCTGGACCAAGAGGATCACGGAGGCAGACACACTTATTGGAGGATCCCACACCAGATGCCTTCTTCTTCTTCTTCCGCCGAGGAAGCTCCAGAGAAGGCGAGAACAGCGCCATGGTGTGCGACCACAGGCACGGCAGAGCTCCGGAAAATGGCTTTATTAACGGAGATCTCTAAAGCTTCCTCGCCTGCCAGCGACAAACCTTGCCACGAGGGCGCCGCCGCAAGCGGATCAAGCTCTAGGCCACGCCGAAGCCAGCCATGGAGCTTCGACGAACTACTCCCAGATGCCACATGGGGACAAGCCACAAACTCAAGAACTAAAACTACTACTACTACTAAGGGAAGAAGAAGTCTACCACCTACTCCATCTCCTCGCCGGCCACCGTGGCCACCAGAGAGAAGGGAGGAGAGGGGCGATCGCGGCTGGCGGGGGTCGACTCTCAAGGAGAGGTCTCAGGGAAGGAGATGGAAGAGTCTCGGAAAGTACGCTTCTGTTCGAGTCTGGTTATGTGGGGTTTTCATCGGCGTATGCCGCTGCTTTACCAGTGCGATCCAAACGGTATACGACCGTGTTGAAACTGCACGCGGACGAGCGTGCGTGGCGTCTTAGCAGGACGACTTATCCGGCGAAAAACGTTCGGCCCGATCTATCCATGCATCTAATCTGAGGCTCGGTTGCGTCGTCCTAGACAGCACGGATAGCACGGGTGTACTCCCAATAATTTGCCCAGGCCCTCGCGCCAGTGGCACAACAGACGCTCTCCTACTCCAAATCCTCGCGCACTCCATATCGCTCGGTCTCGAGCAAGCGCAGTCATTGCTGCCGCCACCGTCACCGCTCGCTGCCGCCGACGCCCCCCGCGATATCGAGCGCCACCGCCGGCCACGCGCGTTGCCGGAGTTGTCTGGCCAAGCCACAGGCATCTCGCCGCCCTTGGTCTTCGCCATTGGACTAAGCGCATGACACCATCTGCATGGCGCACAACTTGCTCAATCAATTGACTGAGGTACGTTCGCTGGTCCTTTCTAGGTTTTGTCCAGCCCGCTGCGGGAGTTGCCATCACCATTGACGGCCGCATACTTTGCAGATGGGAAGCAGCCAAAGGGCAATGGAGTTCTTCTACAAGAATTTTGTGGAGTGATCCTCTGAGGAGGAGGAGTCCGACGGTGAGACCGAGATTATGCTGGCGGTTGCACAGATGGTGCACGACCATTACCTCCTGCCGCCGCGCAGAGGTGGCTCGTCCAAGTGGCGCCAAGCCAACCAGAAGAGCGACAGAGAAGATGGCCATATATATGCCTTTACAAGGACTACTTTCATCCAATTAATCTAGTCTTTAAAGAGAAGGCATTCCGTCGCCGCTATCGGATGTCGAGGAACCTGTTCTTGCAAATTCTCAATGGGGTGATGGAGTACGATAGCTACTTCGAGGCCAAGTGCGATTACACCGGTAGCATATGGAGTCCCCGGTGATCTCCTCGACGACTACATGCGCATGAGTGAATCCACATGCCATGGGGCTATGTACTGATTTTGCAGCGCGGTTATTGCAGTGTTTGGCAAAGTTTACCCGAAAGATCCAAACACCAAAGACACTGCCCGTGTTTTTTCCATCAACGAGAGAAGGAGGTTTCCTGGTATGCTTGGCATCACCGACTGCATGCATTGCAGTGGAAGAACTATCCCTTTGGTTGGCAAGGGTAGTTCAAAGGGCATGCAAAGAGGTGCACCGTCATACTAGAGGTTGTTGCATCACATGATCTCTGGATTTGTCACTCCTTTTTTGGCATGGCTGGATCAAACAATGACATCAATGTGCTACAACGGTCTCCGTTGTTTGCTAGGCTGACAGAAGGCAATGCCCCACAGGTTTCTTATCAGATCAATGGCAATTTATATGATATGTGTTACTATCTTGCTGACCGTATCTATCCCTCCTGGGCCACCTTTGTGAAGACAATCCGCAATCCTGGAGACGAGAAGTGCAAGAGGTTTGCGAAAGAGCAAGAGGATGGTAGGAAGGATGTGGAGCAAGCATTTGGTGTGCTTCAGTCAAGGTGGGCTATTGTTCGGTACCCTTCTAGAACCTAGAGCGCAGAGAGGATGTGGGATGTGATGACTTCTTGTGTCATCATGCATAACATGATCGTCGAGGACGAGCGTGATGACAACATCTTGGACCAAGGTTGAGACATTCAGGGTCAGTTGGTCTAGCGTCTTGGGAAGATTTCATGCGAGTCCATAAAAATTTGCGTCACATACAAACCCATGAACGGCTTCAACTGGATTTGGTTGAGCATATATGGGCTCATGCGGGAAATCTCAATGTTTAATCCTCTATTTGTTTTGTGTAATTTAATTAACGGTTTAGTTATTTTTTATCAAACCATACGAGACTAAACTATCTATATGTAAGCACTATTTCAATTTGATTACCTAGTCTATTTTATTTGTATCTTAAAAATTAATTATATGACAATATTTGCGAACATATGAATCTTGGCCAGCCCTGACCAGCGCTGGCCAAGCGCGGACAAATGGATCACCTATCCATATCGACCGTAATCCGACCCAAACGAACATAAACGGACCGTTTGAGATAACCGTATGAGCCGGCTCGGTGGAGATGCCCTAACGGCAAGGAACTAGTACACAATCGTATATTAGATCAAACAATGTGTGATGCATCATCTACGGATTTTAGTCTAAACCCTGTATGCGATGTTCTACTCCCCGGTGGGAGGAGCACCCGCAGACATTTTTCTTTTGCTTCCTCTGATACAGAGCGATTTGAACCGCACATGAAATGGACCTTCCGTGAGAGATAGGGTCCTTAAAAGATCTGAACTGTACTTGAGAATACATGAACATGTGAAGTGATCACAGTTCATAAAATATAAAAAATACAATAAAAATCATAAGTCGTAGTCAATTTAGAAAAGACGAACTTTAGTTTAATGAAAGGCACATAAGTATAACTTGCACTTTTCACTAAATTGAAGTTGAGCTTTTCTTAACCAACAAAGACTTAAAAACGCATGATTTACAAAATCAACCCGGTCTTTGTTTACGCGGTGAAAACTTTGATTTGTGCTAGCCTAGCCTACCGTACATACTAGTTTTATCTGAGTCAATGCTGTCTGGTTATAGATTTTGGCTATGTGCTTATGTGATATACAGAACTAGTAGGTATGGTATATTGTTGTATTGGTGGTCTCTATGTGTATTTATATTGTTTTGTGCAAGGGACATTATCAAATTTGTTTGGTGTTCAAGATACAATAATTGTTGATATCGGATCCAAGTGAAGTACAAATGACAATGTTTGGCTTGCATACCACAACCTACAACACACGAACGTAAATACAATTGACTGAGTCGTCAATAGACTCATGGTGAATTTCATTGTCGGAGCATAGATTGGATCGTATGGACGATTGGTAATGATGATGGACTTTTTGACGTGATTGTGCGACCTTTGGTTGGAACAAAAGAAAGGTGGTGGCAATAATTTCTGAAAGGTGAAGGCACGGTTATGCATATGACAAAAAATGAAAGGAAAAAATGAGGAACAAAATTCAGAGGCCCCGAAGACCTATGTGGCCCATAGGACAGGAGCCTAGTGCCCCTCTCCTATTGCCATTTTCACTTCCTCTCTCATCTTCCATAGGCTCGTCCTTCTTGTCGCGCCCCTCCTCTTTCTTTTAGCCAGAATCTTGCAACCACCTTCGAATTCTTATTGTTGCAACCTCCTTCATGTATCTTGCCAACAACAACGCCACATTCTTTTTTGGCCCGATCTCACTTATCATTCTTCCCATCCTTCTTTTTCCATCGTACCTCCAAATACCCCTCATGTCCATCCCTCTATAATTACCTCATTTCCCTCCCCCTCTCCCTCCTTTCTTTTACCCTCTCTCTTTTCTCTCTCATGATGTGTCCCTTCACATGTGTCACATATATCTCCCATAAGGACAATGATGAATGTCACAAATTTATATGTTGCAATATAAGGTATGTACATGCTCTATAATGGTGGGCCTATATTTGTGTGTGTTATGTTTGAGTCGTTCTTGCTTCCTTACCTCGATGGACGGATAGTGCTTGAGGATTTTTTTAGCTCGATGTTCAAGTTTTTGCTCGCTTTTCCCTAATTAACTAGGTTTCTCTTAATGCAATACACAAAATCCTTGAGGCTTGGTTAGAAAAAAGATGAGGTGGTAACAATTATTTGTCGAAAGTTCAAGACATAATTGTGGAAATGTGAAGAAAAGGGTAAAAATTAGAAAGGAATCTAACAAGCCAATCACCAATTTGTCTTGTGGGAGAGGACCCTAGTGATCCTCTCATTCCACCTTTTTGATCACCCTTCTTAGAAATATCTTCGTCCTTCCCATTCTCCCCTCTTTGGAGTCATTGTCATTCTTCCCTCCACCGGAACATTCCTTCTAGTCATCGCCTTCCTCCACCATTGTCTCTCGGTTGGTGCCTTTTCTCACCCTTCATCCTCTCTCCCTCCCTCTATCCGTACCTCCGTGTTCCACACCTCTCCCTATGTGCCTTTCCTCCTTCTATGTTTTCTCTCCCCCTCTCATCCTCCTATCCCTCTGCCTCTATCAAATCATATCTACCATTGAGGCAAGAACTATGCCATAATGGCTAGCCAAAATATAGATATGGAGGGTTAGGAGGGGGGTCTATAACTCCCATAGAATATAGGGGTAGTAACATGCTTCTTCCATTGGAATTAACTACGCGTTGTTAACCCAATGCTATGGAAACCATGGTTGAAACTAAAACTTCTACTTTCGTAAGTGGATCTTTCTATATTCTAGCATGAGGATAGTTTTGTGGTAAAAACATCTCCTTTTGTACATAGCTAGTTTGCATTATATATTATGAATTTATTAGATTATAGTGTGATCATGCACCCAACTTAGTCCATGCTATACAAAGGTTTGTACATGCTTTGGCATTGCCTTACAAGGTAATATCATCAAGTAGTTTTCAAACTGGCCTTAATAGGATGTTGTTGTGTAGATTGACAATACAAGTTTGTGTGTTCAAGGATTTTTGCACTAGATTGCAAATTCTATGAATCCTAAAACTACAACTATTTGAATATCAATAAACTAATGTATCACTGATATGTTGCAGTATGGATTAAACAATATTTTATCATGCATTGCATGAACTCAAAAGGGGCTCTTAATATATCCCAACACTATATTAAGGTTTTTTTATACATTATGTATTAAGTTCAGTTGACGTGTTCCCTAGATTAAAATCAAAAACCATTTTGATGTGATGTTGAGGAGGATGTTGACTCCCCGGAAATGATTCATGTTTCGTTTTGAAAAAAGTCTTATTTTTGTAGTGTATATACTGAACTTTGTTTCCAGTATATGTGTAATCAATTGTTAATATGTTTTGGTTTTATAAATCTCAATCCAGGTTTTTTATGTCACAGTCCATTAAGAAAGTGCAACTTCAGTATAGTAAAAAGTGTGAGGTGCACTTTTTTCTGATGTTGAGGAGGATGCTTCCCCGTGGAAATGATCCATGTTTTGTTTTGAAAAAGTCCTATATACTCAGTTTTTGTGGTGTATATATTGAATTTTGTTAACAATATATGTGTAAGTGAGGAATAGACTTCAACGACGGTGAGGCATGAGGCTCCTCTGAGGTGACCGTTTGGTCGGCCTCCGGCTCTCGCCGGCGCCTCGCCGGCATAGGCCCGACATGGATTCCTCTGGAGGTTGCTGGAAGGTCACCTACTCTGGTGTGACCACGGGTGGTAAGTTTCTAGAAGGATCTCTCGCTGTCTCGGCTGATTCTTGGCTGGTTCTTCTCAACGCCAAAGGCTCCCCACTTGAGGGGCGATGTCTGGAAATTGGGGAAAAGATCTCTATTGGATCTGTTTTGAGGTTCCCCTCTCACCTTTCTCGTGTTAATGATTCTTTGGTTCCCTCATCTGGCTTTCTTCGTAGATCTCCTACCATCTCTGGATCAGATGAAGACACTGGTCTTAAATGGCATGCCCTTTGCTCCTCTTTGCCGACTGATGATCTTGAGCCTTCTAAAGGTTTCCTCAGGCTTTTTCCTAGTTCAAAAAGGCTTGTTCTCCTCAATCATAATGAGGTTGTGATCGATGCTAGATACTTGGTCCATGGTGAGGTGGTGGCTTCTGGCATCTGTATTGATCTCCAGGTGAAGAGGGTGGTGGTTGGTACTCAAATTTTACCAAGCCCTTTGGTTAAGAAATTTTCCTCCAATATTGAGAAGTTGGTGCCTAGATCTCTGGATTTCTCGGAAAATCTCCTCCGGGTGTGCTTCAAGATCTTTGCCTCGTGCCGACCTGCCCTGGATTTTTCTTTAGGGCGTGATTTTGAGAAGAAGATTTTTGATAAATTCAGGCATCAAGTTAATTTCATTGGTGGTTTCAGGAAGAGACCTTTTTATCTGGTCTGTTCTTTTGGACGAGCAAATTTTAAATTGGACTTTCATACTGTTAGTCTTGCTCTTCAAGCTTGTTTTGGAGGTAATGCTTCTAAATTCCAGGTGAAGCTTCTTCAAGATAGAACTTTTCGATTCTCGGTTGCTTCAAGGGCAGTGGGTTTTGAGATCTATAATATCTCAAAGTTTTCATGTCATTCTTTTGTGATTCATGTCAATCTTTGGGGTAATGGGGGTCCGAACTGGATTCATGAAGAAAGGGAATTCTACAAGGAATCTGCTAAGGAATGGAAAGTTGTCACGCATAAAAAGAAAGTGCAAAAAATCTCCTTCTTTAAAGCATTCCAAGAATGTGGCTCGGTTTTTCAAAGACTCAAATTTCCTGCGTCACCTGTGGGTCATTCGCCCGTGATTGAGCAACGTATTAATGGTGAGATCAAATCAAGTCTTCAAGGCAGATCTTATGCTCAGGTGCTCACTAATGTTGGTGTTAAGTCGATGGTAACGCCGGTCAGGTCTGGGGGAGGCGCCAATCGCGCGGCATTTAAATTGCCTGGTCTCCTTCCTTTTCTGAAATTTCCCTCTTTCCCTAAATGTAGCTGGCCCAACAAATCGTATGAGGGGTGGTTTAAGGCCCAGGTGGTTTCTCATTCCCGGCCCATCTTTCACGGCAGTTTTCACGAGTTCATCTCTTCGCTGAAAAAACAACTACCACTTCCCCTGTCTCCTCAACTCCCGCTGCTGAAACCCCATTCCTCCCGCTTCGTCCGCGAAGGACGTCGAAATGGCGAACATTCCGATTGATCCTGCGCCTTTCCTTCCGAATGGCTTCCAGATTATGCAGGTGGCTGGGAGAAATCGTGTTAGAAGGGTGGTGGTGCCTAGGAGGTCAAGAGCGCATGAACATTATGCTATTGCTAACATTTTTCCCCTCCCTCCTGGTCCTGTTCCGTTCTTGAATATTCATGGTGTCCTGGTGGATTTCTTCAACAATGAGGTTGGAGTGCATTTCAGAGATATTCAAGATTGTCCCTTTGGGTCTCATGTATGCAGTTCCATCATGTCGTGACCGTGTGTGCTCATTGCGGCGAGCCCGATTCCGCTTCAAGATGTGCATGTCTCTTTTGTGAAGCACAACGAGGGTGATAACTAGCGAGGGACTCAGTTCAATAATGAGTCTTTGGGTGATGTTGGTAGGACCTCCCTTGACCACCGGGCATACGGAGGATCTGAATGCTATCTTCTTGACATTGGGAAAGTTCTTCTGTGGGAAAGGGACCCTGACCAGAAGGGTAGGATTATTGCTAAGATTCGTGTTACTGACTTGGTTGACATCCCCAAGAGCGTGAGGTTTACCATTGGTGACTTGGTAGAGACAGAGTCATGGACTTTTTCTGTTGAAGTTCTTCAGAGTCACTTGCTTGGTGGGGGCCCACCCGAGGAGGACCCACTGCCAGATGACAATGTGGACCCACACCGGTTCTCGAGCAAGGTCCATCTTTGGGCCCTCAGGTTCCACCTCCCTCCCCTCCTGCTCCTTGGGGTGAGTGGGCTGGATGGCCCCTGTCCAAGACCCCGCCTCGTTGGTGGGCACGCCAAGGTTGGGGTCCTTGGGAGGCTGCTGCGCCGCCTGCTCAAGGCCCCGTCATTGCTCTGGAGAAGATATGCCTATTGACAATCAACATCTGCCACCTCGGATGTGAACAAGGAGTTACTTGGTGCTATCATTGTTCAAGACTGGGAGTCGATGATGAATCTGTGAATGAGCCCGAGGTGGAGGAGCTTGGTGTTGCAGCTCCACAAGGGGTTGGCATTGGTGATGGCCTGCAGAACATTCTTCAAAACTATCTGGCTGATGAGGAGGAGGACAATGCTGATGCCGAGGAGGGGGGAAGTCCTATGGATTCAAGTACGGTGGCCCCGGAATGATGATTGGATGATGGAGGATCAACATCTTCTTTCTCCAAATGAGGCTCACCTTGATTGGGATGGTGAGAACTTTTATTTCCATCCTCGATGTGCATGTTGCCAAGGTGGATTTTCCCAACAAGGCTTGGAGCTCTGGGAGAATTATTTTGCTCCTCATATTCGAAGGAATCTTCTCCAATGGGCTCTCTTAAGTGTGATATTCTGTAAGTTGGTTTAACTTCATTACTCTAATGCTTGCTACTCCCGAGAAGTTTATCCGGGTCAAGGGATTTCTTACTTCTCCTTTATGGGAAATTATTAAAGAACCTATTCTTGAGGAAAGTTCGGTCTCTTTCATCATTCCTAATAAGAGCTTTTCCCAGATGCCTCCTTCTTGCGGTATTGAAGCAAATAAATCTTCGTGCTCTCCTTCTACCCCGCTAGAAAGAGAAAGGGCAAGGAACCTCTTGTGGAACCTGAGGTGAGAAGAAGCGCTAGAATTGTTGAATTAAATGGGGGTTTTAAAAGTCACTTAAATTGTCAAATTTTTGATTGCCTGGTGTGTAATGCTGCTCCTCCGTGCCAGAATTCCAAAGTGGGTAAAAATCTTGTCGCTTCATTCGCAAGGTCAAGGATGGGGACACGGAAAAGAGGCTGCTCAAGAAAGGGAAGGTCAATGATGTGGCTTAAGGCTCCTACAAAAGGCAGCACTAAAGGAGGGCCCTCTTCCATTTGGGATTTGGTGGCAAGAAGAAGCCGTGGTCTTGGTACCTGTGGACAGCAAGCCAAGAAGAAGACCTCTTCTTAAGTGTGCTAATGTATCAAACTATATCTTTTGCTGGAGTCTTGTTGACTCCCTGTTATGTGTGCTGTGTTTGTGGATTTGCAATGTGGATGGTACTTATTATGGATAATCTCTGTGGTAACCTGAATTGGGTTGACTTTTGTCTCTATTTTTGTTGTTTCCTCTCCTGGGTGATTACACTATTTATATCACCCCATATCTATACTTACTTCTAGTTTCTTAATGAATAACACAAGAACTTGGAAGATCTTGAATTGGAATATCAGGGGAATCAACTCTGAAAAAATGGTCTCGCTCGTAAGCAAAATTGAGGAGTCTGGTTGTGACATTATCTGTCTCCAAGAAACTAAGCGCGAGGATTTTGATAGCTCCTACATTAAAAAATTTTGCCCCTCCAAATTTACCAAGTTTGAATTTCTTCCCTCCAGAGGTGCATCTGGAGGCTTGATCACCATTTGGAATGGCTCCCTGTTTTCTGGACAGCTTTCTTTTCTCAATGAGTTTTCTATCTCCATAACCTTGACTTCCTTCTTGTCCAATAAATCCTGGATACTCTCCAACATTTATGGGCCATGTTTATCTGAAAATAGTCTGAATTTTTGGACTGGTTTGGCAGCATTGATATGCCTGATGATGTGGATTGGCTTATTATGGGAGATTTTAACTTCTGTAGACAGCCTTCAGATAGAAATAAATTGGGTGGAGATGTGAATGGTATGCTTCTCTTCAATGAAGCCATTAATAATTTGGGTCTCATTGAATTACCACTTAAGGGTAGAAAGTTCACTTGGAGTAACATGCAGAAGGATCCACTCTTGGAAAGATTGGATTGGTTTTTACTCGCTACTGGACTCGAGTTTTCCTCAACTTTTGTTGCTCCTCTTTCAAAGCCCACTTGATCACACTCCTGTGTCATTTCCATTGGTACAATGATTCCCAAAGCTCGTGTTCAGATTTGAAAATCATTGGTTACATCATAAGGAGTTTAAAGCTATTGTTCAAAATGCCCGGAACATTCTGTGGGTTTTATGGATTCTGCAAAAAAATCAATGCTAAATTCAAAATGTGAGAAGAGGGTGAAGCTTTGGGCCAAACAGGCTCCCTTGCCTAAAGGCACAAATCTGTAATGTCAATGCCACCATTGACTTGCTTGATATCATGGAGGAAATGAGAACTCTTCTGTTCAAGAATGGAATCTTAGGGATATCTTGAAAATCTTATTATCTCTCTTTACAAGACCGAATACTTATTGGAAACAGAGAGGAAAAATCAAATGGGTTAAGTCGGGGATGAGAACACCAAGTTCTTTCACTCCAGAGCTACCATAAGTTTTAGGTACAATTACATTTCCATGCTCAAGGATGATTCTGATCTTGAGGTCTATGATCATGATGGCCAAGCAAATCTTCTTTGGAATGCCTTTAAAAATAGAATGGGCTCTTCTGATAAGCCTGAAATGCATTTCAATCTTAATGACTTGGCTGGTGATTGCTTAAGCCAGGAAGAAAGGGATGATTTGGAAAAGCCTTTCTCGGATGAGGAGATTGAGGAAGTCATCACAAATTTGCCTAATGATAAGTCCCGTGCCCGATGGCTTTAATAATGAATTCATGAAGCTTTGGCCTATTATTAAGGATGATGTGAAGAGTCTTCTTGTGGAATTCTATGAAGGGAATGCCTCTTTGGAAAGCATCAATTCTTCCTTTATCACCCTAATTCCAAAAATTGCTGCTCCTTTGACCCCTGCTGATTTTAGGCCTATTTCTTTGCTAAATAGTGTCCTTAAGATTATCACCAAGATTCGCCAATGACTGCAAAAAGTCATTCTTAAACTTGTTCACAAGAATCAATATGGTTTCCTCAAGCAAAGATCTATCCAAGACTGTTTAGGTTGGGCATTTGAATTTCTTGATCAATGCCACAAGTCAAAAGAGGAAATTTTAATTCTTAAGTTGGATTTTGAGAAGGCTTTTGACAGAATTGAGCATTCTACTATCATCAATATCCTTAAAGCCAAAGGTTTTGGAGCTAAATGGATTTCTTGGATTCAGATGATCTTTGGGTCTGCTTCTTCTTCTGTGCTTTTAAATGGTGTGCCTAGGAAATTTTTTTACTGTAGAAGGGGTGTCAGACAAGGAGATCCTTTGTCTCCTTTATTGTTTGTTTTGGCTGCTGATCTTCTTCAAAGTATCCTCAATAAAGCAATGAACATGGGTCTTCTTTCTTTGCCCACTGAGAATGTTTTCTGTCCTGACTTCCCTGTGATTCAGTATGAAGATGACACTTTAATAATCCTTAAGGCTGATTCTGAGCAACTCCTGTGTCTTAAGGCAATTTTACATACTTTTGCTCTCTCCTCTGGACTCAAAGTCAATTATTCCAAGTCCAGCATGATGCCTATTAACATGGACTCTAAGAGGCTTGGGCATTTTGCTAATACCCTTTCTTGCCTCACTGGTTCCTTGCCTTTTACATACCTTGGTTTGCCCTTGAGCTTGAATAAACCTTCTGTGGAACATTTCCTGCCTATTCTTCAGAGAATTGAAAGAAGGTTGTGTGGAATTGCTGACTTTCTTAATTATGGGGAAATTGGTTAGTCAAATCTGTTATCTTCCCTTCCCATATATTACATGAGCTGTTTTGAGCTTCCTGTCACTATCAAGGAGCAGTTGGTTAAATATATGAGGCAATGCTTGTGGAGAAAGAAAACTACTGATGTTCAAGCTAGAGGTACTGCTCTTGTAGCATGGGAGAAAGTTTGTAAACCCAAGAACCAGGGAGGTTTGGGTGTTCTTGATCTTAATGTTCAAAATTCTGCTCTTGTTTTGAAGAATTTGGATAAATTTTATAATCATAAGGATATTCCTTGGGTTCATCTGGTTTGGAACACTTACTATTGTAATGATAAGCTCCCTGGAAGAAGTCTTGAGGGATCCTTTTGGTGGAAAGCTCACCTCAAACTTATTGACATTTTTAAAGGACTTGCAAAGTGCTTGGTTGGAAATGGGAAAACCACACTTTTCCGGTGCGATATGTGGAATGATAGCTGCCTCCAACATAAGCTTCCCCACCTCCTCTCTTATGCAAAAAACCTCACATCTCTGTCGGTGAGTTCTGCATACCCCAAATACTCGGGACCTTTTTACCTTCCTTTGTCACAGCAAGCTTATCGTGAATATCAAAGTCTTGAACAAATTCTCAATTCGGCGGGAAGGGATTCTGATTGTTGGTCTTACATTTGGGGCAATTATTCTATTGAAAAGGCTTATCGCTTCCTTAGCTGGTTACCACCGGTTCAGCCACATTTCTCTTGGTTATGGAAATCTTCTTGTCAAGAAAACACAAATTCTTATTCGCTCTTCTTCGCTTGATAGACTCAACACTAGAAACCTTCGAAAAGGAAATGTTTCTCTGGCATCTTATGACTGTGTCTTCAGGCTGCAATAGTGAAGAAACCAACCTACATTTGTTTTGGGAATGTTCTTTTGCAAGAGCCTGCTGGGCTGAAATTTCTCAGGTTAATTTGGCTGATCCAACTATCTTTGAAGTGTTAGTCAGTATTAAAAAAGACCTCAATGTCCCTTTTGCAATGGAAATTCTGCTACTTGGAACTTGGGGCATTTGGATTTGCAGGAATAATGAAATTTTCAATAATCAGCATGCATCGATTGAGACCTGGAAGGCTATTGTAGCCCAGGAATTAAGATGGGTCCTTTTTAGAATTAAGAAGAAGTATTATCAGAGCCTTAAGGTTTGGATTGAAACTAATTTAGACAGGAGATAGCTGATTAGAATTTATCCCTCTTCTTTGAGGTGGAATGAGTCTTGTAAATATTCTTTTGTAACTCTCTACAATATATAAAAATTGCAGTGGGGTCTTTTTGCCCTACTGTTTTACCCTCAAAAAAAATATATGTGTAATCAATTGTTAATATGTTTTGGTTTTCTAAGTCTCAATCCGGTTAATATTTTAAGTCTCGGAACTTTAAGAAAAGTGCAACTTCAGTATAGTAAAAAGTGTGAGTTGCACTTTTAAAAAAAAGTGCACCTAGGTGTAAAAGTGTAAGCTGCACTTTTTCCTAGATCAAATTTGCACATTCGTAAATCGAACAAGATTTAAGAAAATCTCTGTTGACTGAGACACAAAACGGACATAATATTTTTGTTGTCCCAAAAGGCATTGACTTGAATTCTTATTTTAGTTGTGAAAGTGCATGTGGAAGATTAGTCCACCCAAACCATAGAAGATGGTGCATATTTCAAATGAACACTTGGTTTGAGTGAAGAGCAAGTGAACATCAAGTATTAATCCTCTACCTAATTATTCACTATTATTATTTTGGTGACATGTCCAATATCATCATATAAATTTTCTTACAATTGAATTATATCAGATATATTCATGTTTCTATGCAAGAAGTGTTAGTATAAAGCAACGATGGTGCATTCTTTGAAAATAATTATGTTTGTTGCATTCATCAAATTTTGTTAATACATATCCATAAGAACTTGTATTTCCATTTCCTAAGATACATTGTCTTATATTTTTGACTTTGAATGGCGTATGTGCAAATGTTGGTCTTACAAGACCAAAGGAAGGAAACTAAAAAGGATACATATAACACACACGAGTAAGGAAATAACAATAAAAATAAAGGGGAGAGTACACTACAACATAGTAGGCGAACATTGACGATTTTAAACACAGAGACACATGTGTAGAAGCCACGATTGCGCAATGGTGGATCTTAAAAGCAACTAGATATAACTGCTCTTTTTGGCTCGACACTTATGATCCGCCACACAATCCGATGATATGCCTCGGTAGATTAAAAGTTGGAAGAAAACCGGTTTAACAGATAAGGTGTGACACTATATTTTTCCATGATAGGTACATGTTTTAGGGACACAAAAGTTAATCACAAACAATGCTAAGTAATCAGTTTATCCATTACATTCATATCATAATTTCCATTTTATTAATATGTGAAATTCTATTTTATTAACACATTACATTACACTTTGAGAATTATTGCACTCTTCTAATGGTCCTGATTTTAAAATCAAAACCACCAAAAGAGTGCAAAAATTAGAAGAGGGGTTTGAGCTCCTCTCTGTTCAACTAGCATAAAATAAAGCCCAACAATTTGGTTCAAGTCTATGTTCATGGTTCTACTTGTTGGCGAATGGGCTATGTAAAACAAAAATATTGCCCTAGATGAAAACCAAGATCACTAGTGATTTGCAAGCAACAATATCATACCCTCAACGCTCATGTCACATAGTGGAATTTCATGACATTGTTAAGGTCACTGTTGCCGATTACAACAACTAGGTGTATCCCTCCCATCTGCGAGAAGAATCTCCTGGTGTAGCTCCACACGATCAAGTATCAAAGTTTACAACGCCTCCGAGGTATGCACATGTTGTGTGTCCAATGACACGAACAAAGCAGGTATTAGGTCGATGAAGATTCGGGGGCGCTTCCACAATCACCAACTAGTTTTGATCTAGAAGGGGTAGAGATCCATGAATGCTTTGCTAGGGGAATGGCGTGGTGTTGGCTATGGTGACGCCATCAACAACGTCGAGGTGGCCAACAACGGAGGGTGTCAACAGCGGCAGGTGGAGGTGGCGGTTGGGGCTAGGGTGGCACGGTGCTTGGGTGGAAACCCTAGCATCCCACTTTATATATGTAGCCAATGCCCTAGGGATGGCCGACAAGGGATACTAGAGTCCTACCAGGACTCCGCTTGCCAATCTGACTTGGGGTGGAGGGAGATCTGCAGGAACTCAAGTTCCTCCAGTCCCGTACAATTTAGCCTATGGGGTTGCCTTGAACCTCGGGCAAATGTCTAAGCACCGATTTGGAACCTTCCAAACATTTTACAATACTACGAAATATCCCGTATCCTTCTGGACCTTTCACGACATTCCACAACTTTCTGATAACTTCCAATATACGTCTAGTACCATTCTAGACATTTCTGGAGTGACCCGTGACCTCTTGAACCCATTTCAATATTATAAGAGATGCTCTTAGAATCCTTCTCACTCGTCTTAACATTCAACCTAATATATAAATGTCGTTGTACAATTAAGTGTGTGATCCAAAGGGTACATGCGTAAATGGACATGACCAGAACACTTTGTGGTAGAATAATTGACATAGGACAATCGATATCCGTAAAGATTCTCATGCACCCATGAAGATCTATATCATGTGAACCACAAGTATTAATACATTACATTTCTTATTACCTTACAAGGGTACAATACCCATGGCAAAACTACTTAGGTTATCCTCGTTACGTGGCATGTAGTATTTTCTTGATATTCCATCGTTCGAATAGTAATTCTCAACCTCGACATATCTAGAACATCAATATACTTTCTAGTAAACACGTAATCCACTTATATAGTTACCTAGTCACGAACATAACGTTTGATTTTATCATGCATACCATATGATAACCGTGTCTATGGTTTTCTCATGGTCGTAAGAAATAAGTAAACATAATTACAAATATCATTAAGGAAATACTGACAACATACTAACAAAGTGTTCTGTGGTATATTAACGGAGTCTTTCAAGCAATATTGTTCTCATATATTATTGCAACCTCGTTACGTATTAGTTAGCCCATAGTCAAGAAAATATGACTATCCTTAATAGGTAAATAGCCAGCTAAACACAGGCATAGCTGCGCATAGCCTATCCACCGTTGATTCTCTCCCCTTTTGATATAGAGAGCATATATTTCCTGAACCAAAACATTAGACTCTCATTTGATGGGTAGTAACGCTGTTAGTTCACGAAAACCGAGAAAACAAAGCTTATCTGATTTAAGGCATTTTTTAGTTAAACCCTAATGTACTACAGAAGCAGACCCTTAACACAAATAAGCCTTATTTTCGTTATGTAACCCTAACCCAAATAAGCCTTATTCCTTTTAGGTAGCTATTCTTTTTGAGTCAAACCTTATTTCGTGTTGTAATCCTAACCCAAATAAGCCTTAGATAAGCCTTATTCATTTTAGGTAGCTACTACATGCAGAACTTAACATTTTTTCACTTTATGTATTGTTTTACGAGCTACTGGCCCAAGCCTCACTTATTTATTCTCTCTTCAAAATTCCTTGCTCATTTGATAAACAAGGCGGAATAGGCGATTGCTACCACAAACTTTCACTAGGGTTTGCATAGTACGAAGCGTTTTGCATGCACCTGCTCCCTTGTGTTTAGCAATGCCTAGATACTTTAGATGCTACTTTCACTAGGGTTTGCATAGCACGAAACGTTTGCATGCAGAACTCATTTTAAGCCTTGTTCACTTTATCTTTCCATTTTAGATACTAAAAGTTTCTTTGCCAAACAGCGAGCTAAAAAATTAGGGGTTGCTCGAGCCCCTAGACATTGCATGCATGTACACAGTCGGTGTGGTGCAAAACCGTTAGTCCTTCCAAGAGCCAGCCACTACCATCTAAACTAGCATTGCATGCGATCTCTTTATCCAACGGACCTAAGCCTATGCATAGCTACGCCTGTGTTTAGCAAATCCGCGTCGATATATATATATATATATATATATATATATATATATATATATATATATATATATATAAACCCTATTCAGCATTCAGGGTGTACAATAGTTATTTTGCACCCAATATATTTTTACGTTGTAAGATTAAAAAAATATGTTTTATATACGAATAATTATGTTCATATATTCGCCACAACCAAAAAATTTGACAAAAAAATAAAGTGTATGGGTCATTATAGTGTAAAAAGCACTAAAAATATGTATTTTAGGTCGAATTTTTTTACGACATGTAAACACAAAAAATTATGTCATTTCTAAATTTTATTATGTCCTTCTCGATTTACGAAGTAATACAAAATTTACGTGACGTAAAAATAATATACAATTCTAAAGATAGAGGGTGGGTGTAGAATAACTATTCTACACACTGGGTGTCAAATAGCGCCACTATATATATATCTTTTATATCTAAATAGGAGTCCCCGCTATCTTATTTTCCCGAGTTCTCGTGCGTCCACGTCATCCGCTTTTCCCCCGCCGTTCTATCCCATTGAGTCTGGTATGTGTTGCATCCGTATCATATTCCTCAACCCTTCTTCTCCACAGCAGCGTGCCAGTCTTCTTCTCTAACTCCTCATTTAATCCTCTAGTTATTGATCCTCCTCTCCTCTTCAACTTCTCCACCACCACATCGTATTCCTCGTGCACACCACAGGAGTAACCGATGAAGGCTTCCTCTCCAATTTAAATCTCCCGCACATCAGTCAATAGATTTTGCCCAGGGGAGACCACAGTAGTACGTGACTGGAGTCTGCTCGATAGTTTCTTTGATCCCATCTCCCGAGACCTGAAGCCCGCCCCCTGTTGGAGATTCAATCGATCTCGCCCAGGGGAGACCACACAGATTTCGCCCAGTGGAGAGCACTTGATTGGACGAATTTGAAGTTCCCGTCGGTCGCCACTCATCTCCTGCTGGTACCGAGTATGCTGGCCGACGCACATATGCACCTCTGCAGCACTCGCCGTCCCACGGCCCGATTCTGATTTCCCAATCTTTCTACACCATTTTGTTTATAGTCAAACTAGGTATCCTATACTTTGCATATTGGCTGCGCTTTGCCTGTTAATTATTTTTGACATTACCTCCTTGACCTGGTTATTTTTGCCACTGCTTCCTTGATTATATTCAGATACGAGAATGAGCAGCTGAGTGTCCTAAACTTTGCCTGCTAATTAGTTTTGTCATTGCTTCCTTTGATTAGTTCTACCACAGCTTTCTTACTTATGTTGAATCCGCTTCCCCTGAAGGCCTGAAGTATCTTCCTCGTGGCTTCAAGATTCAAGCCTAGAACAGATCAGCAAGAGCGTTAATTCAATTCATGTTGACACGGTATTCATCTTCCTACTTACTCCGTTGCATATTAATTGTTTTTTAGTTTTCTTTATCTTCCAGAATTTGGTTTCCTTGATTATATTCAGATACGAGAATGAGCAGATTAGTGTCCTAAACTTTGCCTGCTAATTAGTTTTGTCATTGCTTCCTTTGATTAGTTCTACCACAGCTTTCTTTCTTATGTTGAATCCGCTTCCCCTGAAGGCCTGAAGTATCTTCCTCGTGGCTTCAAGATTCAAGCCTAGAACAGATCAGCAAGAGCGTTAATTCAATTCATGTTGACACGGTATTCATCTTCCTACTTACTCCGTTGCATATTAGTTGTTTTTTAGTTTTCTTTATCTTCTAGAATTTGGTTTTCCTATTTTGTTAGATTTATCTTTTGTTTATTATGTGCACTATTTTCCATCATTTATTATCTTCCATAATTCACCAGCGAGAGATTGCAACTGGTGTGTCTCGATCTCCAAATATGGGGCACAATCTGTATTGTATAGTTCGTGTCCTAGATCAACCACTTGCCTTTTTTTATTCTTTCATGGTGAGTTGTTCTGTTACTTTCATGTTACAACTAGAAGCATGGGAAAGTCTGCACTATAAAAGATAGAAGATGTATATTCTGAGTCCATAACATGTTGGAATTTTTAACCAGACACGATCAGCGATGGAGAATGGTGGTTCGTTTCATGTTCCTCATTGCAATTTTCATCTAATGGTACCTTGATGATTTCAACAGTTTGTAGCTCTTCATAATATGACAAAAGCATTCATTCTTTGCTTAAGTGTGCTAGCCGCTAGGTGTGAGGAATTGCCAGAGTTTAATGAGATCAGATGGTATTTCTCCTTGATTTTTTCATATTGCAGCAGAATAATAGATGTGATGTAAGAAGTAGATTGTTGGTTTTACAACTTACTTAACCTTTTAATTTCGGAACTTCTTTGTCCTTTTGATTTCATATACAATCCACTGTGTATATTATTTTGTTCAAAATAGTGAGAGAAAATGTTTCAACATGTACTAATTGCTAGATTTGTCCCATCTTTTTTTAAGAACGACAACTGCTCTGTTTCAGTTATACTCTATGCTTATACTGAAACCATGACCCTAATACAAAGAGGTTTGCCGAAGGTTTGTTGTTTCCTTGGTACATATTTTTTTTCAATCTCAATCCCTTGCCCTACCCCCTTTAACAAATTGTGCATAACGGATTGTTGTTGTATATAAATGACTGTCAAATTTTGTTATTCTTTTCCAATGTATTTCATCAAAAGTATGATCATGTAGTTTACTATGACATGGTTCATTTTGGAACTAACCAAATGTCCTACATAGGGAACCAGAGACATGGATGGCCATTTCTAGGAGCTTATCAGATAAACTATTGCTAGAGGTTCTCCTAAATTTTGTGATGTAAAATTGTATCTCCTGGAACTTGATTGTAGGTGAAAAAGAACAGGGTAGAGAGACAAGCTAGCGCCAAATGTAAGCTGATTCAACCAATGTGTTAATACATTATATTCTCGCTATTTCTGCTACTATCGAAGCTAATGTAAAAAAATGTCAGACTTTTCAGATCATAAAACAAAAATCGATCAAACAGGTTTTTGCGTCCTGTTTGCCTGACTGTACAGAAAGAGAAATACAAATTATATTAATTTGGTTAGGATTTTAACACACATCTAGCTATTTTGAATAGAGCAGAGTACTTGGAAACATTTTTTTTACAAGCACTTGGTCAAACATTGATGTGCCCCATTCAGTTTGCCAGTACATCAGCTTTTATCCCGATATAAAACTATGGTCACTTGAGATGAAAACCGTATCCAATTCACAAAATAGGTATTAGAGATGAACGTCAACTAACAAAGTAGAGATTTGTTTGAATATCCAATAGAGTTGATCAAAGGATCAACACCTATGAAGTTTTGTCTGACATGTAGTCATTTACCCATAAGTTTATTTTGCCGCAGCAACGCCCGGGGTTTCATCTAGTATAATTAATTACAGGGTATAATTCTACAGTTACACGGAGACCTACCATAACACAATTACATCTCAACACTAATTATGCAAGATTGGGAACTCCGCAAGCACATACTTATGCACGGATATTGCCTTGCAGGTTAGCCAGATCGGTTTCTTGACCTTTTCCATGCTTATTTGCAGGCTCGCTCGAACGTTAACTAAATCAAACTCGTGCCGGAACTTTGTTTGGGTTCAGGGGCAAAGCTCCAAATGGACAGCTCGCTGTCATCGGGATCCACGTTCGCGCTATGTTTCGCGTCGACCGCGACTGCTCGACACACCTGTCAGAGAAGATCAAAATTGGAACTAGCTGGGTTCACTTACCGATCCATCCATCCATGCATGACCTGTTCCTCATCCGAACTGTCATCCGGGCATGGATCCTTCGTCATCGATCGGGCCGTGTTGTGGTGAGATTCCTCTGTATAAATACCCAAATGTGCGATGCATATTCTTCAAACCTGGTCTCTTACGTAGACTTGCTCCTAATCCTTCCAGGTAGACACATAACAGTCAATTGATTCTCTTGTCTTTGTGCAGCAATGGCACTCCAAAAGATACCGCTAATTTGGTTGCTAGGCTTGGTGGCTTTAGCGTTTGGTGTCGCAGCAGCTACCCCTGCTCAGCAAGGCTCCAGCAGGGTTGGGCGCCGTCACTATGATTTCTTCGTAAGTGTCCATACCATACGTATCAGAGGCTTTGTTGGCTGCAATTTTACATTTTCCCCTGATAAACGTAGGGATGATACATATGTCCATTGCAGATAAGGGAGGCTAACTACACGAGGCTCTGCCACGAGAAGACCATCCTGACCGTGAACGGCGAGTTCCCCGGCCCGACCATCTTCGCGCGGAACGGCGACGTCGTCTTCGTCAACGTCTACAACCAAGGCGACAAGAACATTACCATCCACTGGTATTTTATTTATCTAGTCCCAGCTGAACCGTCACTTGCTCCAGAAATGGCGCCAATGCTGTGTGGCTCGAGCATCACACATTACGCTCTGTTCCCTCTGCACACAATGACACACACGCACAACCGCGCTGCTTGCTTGGTACAGGCACGGCGTGGACCAGCCGCGGAACCCGTGGTCGGACGGGCCGGCGTACATAACGCAGTGCCCGATCCAGCCCGGCAGCAAGTTCACCTACCGGATCATCTTCTCCGAGGAGGAAGGCACCCTGTGGTGGCACGCGCACAGCGACTTCGACCGTGCCACAGTGCACGGCGCCATCGTCATCCACCCCAAGCGCGGCGCAACCTACCCGTTCCGGAAGCCGGACAGGGAGATCCCCATCATCCTCGGTGCGCACTCGCTCGTTGCTTGCTAGTACGTACGTACGTACGGGCGAGTGTAATGTGTGAGCATTTCTATCTGCAGGGGAGTGGTGGAACCGCGACGTGGGACAACTGCTCGGCGACACCCTCCGCACCGGCAGCGACTTCGAGCCCTCGGACGCGAACACAATCAACGGCCAGCCGGGCGACCTGTTCCCGTGCTCCAGCGACAGCACCTTCACGCTCCCCGTCGAGCACGGAAAGACCTACATGCTCCGCATCATCAACGCGGCGCTCACCAACGAGTTCTTCTTCGCCATCGCCGGGCACCGCCTCACGGTGGTCGGCACCGACGCCGCCTACACCAAGAGTTTCACCGTCGACCACGTCTTCATCGCGCCTGGCCAAACCAAGACCGTCCTGCTCCACGCCAACCGCGGCCGCTCCAATAACGGCACCTACAGGTACTACATGGCGGCGAGGCCGTACGCGACCAACCCGCTTGCCCGCTTCGACAACAGCACGACCACCGCCGTCCTGGAGTACGTCGACGCGCCGCCGGCCGCCGCGCCGCCCCCGGAGATGCCCTTCCTGCCGGCCATCAACGACAGCCTCGCGGCGGAGGCGTACTCGGTGCAGCTCAGGTCCCTCGCCAGCGACGATCACCCGGTGGACGTCCCGCGGCACGTGGACCAGCACATGTTCATCACCATCGCCGTCAACGAGATCCCCTGCACGCCCGCCCAGATGTGCAAGGGTCCCCGCTTCAACCGCGTCGCGGCGAGCCTCAACAACGTCAGCTTCGAGACCCCGAGCACCGCCATCCTCGGGGCCTACTACCGCTCGGTGCTCGGCGGCGTGGCTAAGACGGACTTTCCGGACAACCCGGCGGTGAAGTTCAACTACACGTCCGAGGACCTCCCCCTGGACTTCCGGTTCACGGCCCGCGACACGAGGGTGAAGGTGCTGGAGTACGGCGTCGTCGTGGAGGTGGTGTTCCAGGACACGGGCATCCTCGGCACGGAGAGCCACCCCATGCACCTGCACGGCTACAGCTTCTACGTGGTGGGGAGAGGGCTCGGGAATTTTGACAAGCGCAAGGACCGGGCCACGTACAACCTGGCCGACCCGCCGTACCAGAACACCGTCTCCGTGCCCAAGGCTGGCTGGGCCGCAATTCGCTTCCGCGCGGCTAATCCTGGTCAGTGTTTGGTTCTTCGCTTCTTAGCCCTTTTGGAGTTCTTCATGGGCTTGCTTTCTTAACTGATGACGTCTTACTTATGGTTTAATTTTTTGTATTATAATATATAAGGTGTATGGTTCATGCATTGCCATTTCGAACGCCACATGGTATGGGGGATGGAGACCGTGTTTATCGTGAAGAACGGTAAGGCAAAGGAAGCTAAGATCCTGCCACCGCCTCCAAATATGCCTAGGTGCTGATGACGCTGACGTACTCCACGGGCCAAGAAACCAAATTCTTTCATTTTGAAGCTCCAAATTAAAGAGCAAGTAACCACCGCTGATGCTTAAACAGGATCCAATGTTGCTAGGGGAATGTTGCCAGGTTTTTAATGAATAGATTATCTAGAGAATTTATTCAAATTAGTAGTTTACCATTGAAAATGTTTAATTAGAGAAAAACAGATAGATATATATGACTAGAGTGTGATCATGCACATCCATTTTGTGTACGGTCTGAAGGACACTCATCTTGTATCTTTGAAAGAAGAGAGAAAGCACAATATAGCATGTGAAAGAGAAATTCCAGCAATGGCTATAATTTTGGAATTTAAACCTCAACTGCAGACGACTCACTGCTTTCTTAGCACCAACATTTCCTACCAACTCCAACAACTGCTAATTCTTTTGTGTACTTGTCAATACATGGGAAAAACTCGTCATCGAGATGCATGAGATAGAAGTGATGGTGACCCGATAGTGGTCTGACATCTTGAGAGGTGTCCCGCGGTTATGGTGGTCCCATTGAAGTCGGGCCTCACGCACTTGGCCTCTTTGGGAAATCTAAAAGAGAATTGAGTAGGGGACATGTTTGCTATTTTTGGCCTAGGACCTAAATGCGGAACTATAGTATCATGTAGATAACTTGTTAGAGATCCTCTAAATAATGTCTGAACTTTTGCCTCGATTTTTTTATCAATTTCCCAATGGCCTTTGAAAGTCCTATAAGATTTCCACCACCAAATTTGACATCTTTAGTAGTTTCTTTGTAAATTCCATAATGAATGTATAAATAAAAACATATACACTAGCTTGATGTTGTCAAGGGTAATGAAACAACGATCTTGCTCTTCGTTTCCAGGCCTACCTACATAGAAGTAGGAGGGTGCACGGGATTTTGAGCGTGTGGCACTACTATATCAAATTGAGGTACATTGTTTGTATAAGGATATTGGTATGATCTCCTTCTAGGTTTCCAATACCTTCGTTGGTCGGTTCCTGCGACAATGCACGTGTGTATTCTTCTTATTCAAAGCGATGGCTCTGTGTTGATGATCCGACATTGATTGGTGGGACTCAAATATCTAGGATGAATATCCGACTTCAATGGCTGGTCCTAAAAAGATAGGAGTGTATATGTGTAATCCATCTTGAAGCCATTGTTTTGAGGTCATAGTTTTTTATCGCTGCCTTTATTTTCCACTTCACGTAACATGATTATTGTATGTCGATGTTTTGGTCTCGGTACCTGAAATCTTCTATAATAAAATTGGTTGTGTGCATTGAATGATGCAAATGCCAAGTTTGACCTTTGTTTCGAGAAAAACACACAAGCTTGATAACTACATCTAACATTTGAGCAACTAAAATCAACATGGATGTGTTTGGTAGAGCATGCATTTCCTCCAGACAAGCCGGAGCAGTACAAAATGGGGTGGTTGGTTGGTTGCACGAGGTCTGCATCATGACCCGCATAATGTGTAAATGTATCACTAGACAGACCTGACGGGAACACCCAAATCGTTCATTTCCGAGGAGCCATGCCCTCACACTGCAAAAGGTGGCGATGACACGCGCGACAGCAACGGGCGAAATGGGAAAGATAGAAGTAATGGTGTCCCTATAGTGGTCTGGCATCTTTAGTCCTGTCCCACAGTTATGGTGGTCCCATATGGAAATCGGACCTCATGTAGCTAACCTCTACATGTAGGACCTTTAGGGAAATCTAAAAGAGAATTGTGTAGGGGACATGTTTGGCTATTTTGTCCTAAGACCTAAATAGGATGTTTACCTTGATTTTTTTATCAATTTCCTAAGAATGGCCTTTGAAAGTTCTATAAGATATCCATCACCAAATTTGACATCTTCATTAGTTTCTTCATAAATGCCACAAGGAATGTATATAGAAAAACTTATACACCAGCTTGATGTTGTCTGAGGTAGAAAAACAATGATCTAGCCTCCGTTTAGGGGCGTACCTACATAGAAGTGGCCGGGTGCACAATAAGTGTGTGGCACCCCTATTTGAAGTTGAGTTACTTCGCGATTTGTATAAAGATACTACCATGATTTATTTCTAGATCGCCACTACCTCTGTTGATCGGCTCCTGCAATGATATATGTGTGTATTCTTCTTGTTTAAGGCGCTACCTTTGTGCCGATGACCTGATACTGATTTGTTGGACTTAGATCTAGGATGAATATCCCTGACATGGCCTTCAATGGTTGATCCTAGGAATATGGGCGTGTATATGTGTAATCCCCACCTTCAAGCCATTGGTTTGGAAGAGACAAAAGTTAGTCATAGTTTCTTTTGCTGCCTTTACTTGCTAGTTGCCACTCCATGTAACATGCTTATTGTATGTCGATGTTTTGGTCTTAGTGTCTGGAATCTTCTCTAATAAATTTGTTGTGTGTACTCGAAGATGTAAAGTCCAATAGTTTTGACCTTTGCTTTCAAGAAAAAACACAAGGTTGATAAGTACATCAGACGTTTGAGCAACTCAAAATCAACACATGTTGTCATGGGAAGGTTCTACTTATTTCTACCACTTGGTTATATTGATTATGCTTAGTTGAAGTTTCCCCTTCCTCAATCTATTCCTCCCTCGCAAGACATTTTCAATCTAGTCTTCGGTATCTAGGATTTGTGGAAATGCGGTGGCCTTTTGCTTCTATTTTTGTTTTACTACAAAACTTGGATCATGAATCTTGATGTTGGAGAACATATCTAGTGATACCATGGATTGAGGTGGCATCATCCTTGTAAGCCATGAACATGCAACAATAAAGTAGTAGATCAACTTTTTAGTAACTGCACAACATAAGTATGAAAACTACTGCAGAAGTAAACATCACTAACAACACATCTCATACGTATCGCTTGCAATGGTCCTCAATGGCCAAAAAATATGATTATAGGATAACACCGTCTACGATTAGATGCTTTGTGTGAAAAATATGATTTAGTCTATATCAGTGCATTGCGTAAACTTCATTTCAATATAAAAATTGGATTCACACCATGTGAAAAAGGTCCAACCATGAATAACCATTCCAAAGTGAGCAGTTGCTGATGGTATTGTTCAGCCTAAATTGTATTTTTGTCTTAACATATGTGGCCAGAATTTTAGATATAATTTGTGTGGTAATTTAGTTGTTTTAGCTCGGGAGCAACGGTAGCACCCAAAGTCATGGTAGCACTATATTTTGTTGCATTGGATAAGGTGTGTTTCCATTAACAACTTGTGTTTGATTTCCCTTGTTGGATACCAGGGACCATTTTCATCTTGCATGAATAAAATCTAGATTAAACTTGACGTACACAAACAGAATTGCAAATTTATGCATAAATTAAAAAAAATCATGTTTAAAAGATTACCTCTCCCAATTTACAAGCACTCACTTTTGCTCTAAACTCCTCACATCCAAAGCCTTTGTCACCTTTATAAGTGTGAACTGTGGTTGTAGGTACATCCCTGTAGATGATCCGATTAGACTTCTTTCGTGAACTAGAACTTCTGATCCTTAGAATCATATGATCAAGATATATGAGTCTAGTGAAAAAATTTGTGAGTATCTATTAGTTTTAAAAGATCAAAAAAAATCATGCTTACAGAAGATAGGTTGAAATTTTTTGGAAAGAAATGCTAATATTAGAGCTAAGAAAATCAACAAATTAAGCCATTGAACATGAAAAACGGTTAGTTAGTCTAAATTGTAAAACACAAATTTAGGTTACAATTTGTGAGGAAATGCTATTGTAAGAAGTTAAAAATGGATTTTTTCTGAACAAAGCAAGTGATTGCAATATGGTAATTTCTAAGTTTGTTAATTAGGTATCTGATTTGCTTTACAAAGTATAAAAGTAGTGAACCAGTTTTCGATATAATTATGACTGCAATACGTTCCTCTATCATGGCTGCCATAAGTCAGGTGTATTTACTATGGAAGATATGAGCCACTATAGAAATGACTACAACGCATGACCTTATTTATGGTACCGGCAAGACATCAACAATAGTACAGTTAAAAGTCACCGTCCTAGACTCTCATGGAAAACATAGGAGAAAAGAAAGAAGCTGACAACAATCAAAGAAGAATATAACATATTTGATTTGTGCTTGGGTAGCTCTCGCAGGAATGAAGAAAATTGTGCTAGATATATAACGTTTTTGGTCATGCTGCTAAGAAAATTATGCCTGTTGAAAACATAGAATATGAAAGAACTCATGTGTATGCAGCAGGCAAAATAGAAAAAATTTATATTCTTATAGCTATGAATAATCCATATAGGAAACCAACAAAAAAATAACATGGCTTGTCCTGTAGCTCCTATTGAGCATGGAGGCTCTATGTGAGGCACATTTGCTATTATTCAAAAAATCTTCTCTAGGCGATTATACAACCATGACTAAACCTTTTACTGCTCATACTTACACCATCGACCATCAGATATTTTTGGGAGACCATCAGATACTTAGGCTTAAACCAATCAAAATTCCAACAACTCAAGTATGAATGACCACATAAGTAATGTTCCTTAACTACATCAATCAACGAATCATCAACAAATGTCTATTACCTCCTGAACCAACACAAGGAAGCGGATCCAAGCACCAGGTTGTATAGGCAAAACATATATGAAACATACCTATAAAGGTTTTGTTCGGACCCTTGGCTACATCCGAAAATGGCATCTGATGCTTTGGGAGTATTGGGAACTCAATAAACAGAGAGGGCTCAACCATTGTGATTCGATTAAAATGGCATTCAAACGGGTGTCCAATCGCTCTAAAACTCGACAGATTCCGCGTTAGGACTAATTATAACCCTATGGATGGTTTATTTGCAACCAGGTTGCAGTATTCGGTTAAATCACGCTACTTCATCAAATCCCCAAACGCTTGCTTATATTTTTGCCCCCTTAATGTGTTTGAGCATAAAAATTATAAGATTGTGTTAAAACACATGATCACATTTTAGTAAATTTATCAAGAGTTTTCGGAATTTACAGTTTTATCCATAAGAACAAAATGAATGTTGTCACCATATTTATTAGGCGCAATCTTCACTTCTATCCTCACGCAAATGCTCCACTTTGAGATGGTATCACCAAACTCAATGTCATCAAAATCCTTAAATCTATAGTAATCAATGTAAGATGGCTAGTACTATATTTTATTCATGATGAGAAGGTAAGTTAAACTAACATAGGTGGGCATGGAGTTTCTGTCAAGGCCGCATATGTCCTCTTTTTATGATCTTAATGGGTGGCATCTACATAAAAAAGATACTAAAGGTTTGATGGTTGTGCACTGCCATGGGAATCTTATCGTCCCTAGAATTGCATGAAAATTGGACATTAGCACATTACCACAAGTGTGTACCACAACCAAAGAGATTCATCTAAGAAGCAGTTAAAAACTTACGGAAGGCAAATTAAAAAGAATTGTAGACAGAGAGAACATGCAGGAGCAAGATTACCATGCTAAAATGACCAGAAAATAGGAATCACATGACTATATGGGAAAGATAATCAACATGAGATGACTTGCAACTCTCTATCAATACTAGTAATAAGCTTGGCCCTCTTTATTTTTCAGGAGAGGATCTAGAAATACTATCCAACTTCAATGATCGTCTGGTTCAAAGATCTAGATATACAGGAGCTATCAGCCGAATAAAAAAGTAAGCAAGTACTTATAAAAGAGAACACATGGCATGCTATCATAACTTATAAGATATACACATATACACACAACATACACATTTATATGTTTTGTTAATGAAAGAAAAGGCAACTATTATGTATTTCTTACAAAACAATAGGAACAGTTGGAACCATGCAACGACAAAAATTTCAACTTTGGAAAATACCACTAGCTCTGAGTAGGAAATGTTGTGGAATGTTTCAAAATTTCCATGTAACTTATATAACGACATGATTAGTTTAGTTCTAAATACTTTGGTTACTCACTCTATAGTGAGATAACACTTACGCCCAAGTTTCATATTTAGAAGTTAGAAAATTTTGGTTCTACAACATGGTTCTACTGCTAGCACTCTAGGTTTCACTAAATTGGTCATTTAATTCCTAAAATGGTTTCACCTAGTTCACTTATGCATAAATAGGCACTCGCCATATGCATGTGTGTCTATGAATTTACCTATGTCCATAAGCATGTGTGAAATGGATCGTATGGGCACCTAGAGGGGGGTGAATATGTGCTACTCAAATTTTAGTTCTTTTTTAATTTTAGGCTTGACATAAAGTAAATTCTCTAGAAATTCAACTACGAGAATTTTCCTATATGCAAACCTAGATACTAAGCACATAAAGATAGGAGCGAGGAAACCGTAGTGGAGCACGTGGAGACACAGGGATTTGTTTTACCGTAGTTCCTTCCATGTTAAGGGAAGTACATCTGCATTGGAGGGGTGGGCGGTTCTAAGACCACCACGCCACAATAGGCCTCACCCTATTCTCCGATGGATCTCGCCACGAAAGGCCTGATCCACCTTCTCCACTATTGCTACCCTTCGAGGCGAGAAACGGTGCCTTTACAACTCTACCGGGGCACACACCCACAACTGAATTGGGGGCTCCCGTAATGACAACAAGCTGTCACAAGAACAAGGATTATCAATATAATCAAAAGAAAGAATCTAGATATTTGCAAGAAATACTAGATCGGCGATTCTCCAAATGAATGGAGAGAAGATGAAGCGCTTGATTGCTGTTGTTGAAGATCGAGTCCTCCTCCTTCGATTCCCAAAGGAACGGGGCATTTGGTGGATGAAGGTGGAGCTCTCTTGGATGAATCTTGAAGAACAGATCTTTAATTTTTCGAATGAACCAAGAGTTCTGGTAGGAGGGGGAAGGCTGGCTTAAATACCTCCTGCCTAGAACTGGCCGTTGGTGAAGTTTGAGGGGGATTATCCACCCCCCACTAGGGGCGAACTATCTGCCCTGGGGGAAAATCTGCCCCCTGGACGGAAAGTCCGGGGGGAAGTCCGCCCCCACACAGAAGGTCACGCCGGTCTTGACTTGGTGAAAATCCTTGATGGGGCGGATTATCCGTCCCCCTCAAGGGGGGACCATCCGCCCCTGGGGAAAATCCGCCCTAGAGACGAAAAGTCCGGGGGAAACTCCGCCCCCCTCTCTGAGCGATGCGCCTTGGCAGCCTTTGAGACAGATCCTGGGGGGCGTACTATCTGGCCCCCTAGATGGGCAGATTATCTGGCCTGGGCAAAAACTCCAGCCCTGGCTAGAAAATCCGTGGGATATTCCGCCCCCACTCTGAGGGTTGTGCCCTTTTGAGTTTGGGGAGGGGCGGATTATCCGCCCCCCAAAAACAGTTTCCAACTCGTTTTCAAGGTACAGATCTGCAGCACTTCAACACACATTAAGTAATCCTTGGTATTGTTATCTAACACACAAAATACTAGGGATCATGAAATGTTCTTTCAATCTCCCTCTTTTTGGTGTTAGATGATAATACTAGGATTTGCAATGAAACCTACTAACAACACCTTAAGGAAATGAAAGAGGCTCCCCCTAAATGTGTGCATATTTATAATTTGCATTTTGAATACAAATGCACACACTAAAGAGCAAGCCAATTTCATAACAAAGGCAACTAAAACAAGGTGAGTTAGGAAACATAGTCATACCACCGGGATGTGAAAAAAGCCAATGTGAATAATGAGAGTATTGATACGTCAGAAACGTATCTATAATTTTTGATGCTCCATGCTTGTTTAGTATCTACGTTGCTTTGCTTTGTCTACACTTTGAGGTGTTTTTATATCTTTTCTAGAACTAACCTATTAACAAGTTGCCACAGTGCCAGTTGCATGTTTTCTTCTGTTTTGGTTCCGAAGGCGTAAAATCAATATTCTCGGAATTGGACGGGACAAAAGCCAAAGTCAATATTTTACCGTGGGCGACACGAAGTCCATAGGAGAGACGGAGAAGCGGACCAAGGCGGCCAGACCCCCCTAGGCGCGGGTGGTCCCACCCCGCGCCTAGGTAGGGTGCGGGCCCCCTGGCCGCCTCCCAGCCTCGCCTCTTCGCCTATAAGAAGCCCCCGATGCAGAAAACCTAGGCACCCGATCAAAAACTCCACGAAACCTTCTGTAGCCACCGCCACCGTCGTCCCTAGATCGGGGGGATCTGAAGTTCTTCCCGACACCCTGCCGGAGGGGAGATCATCCCGGAGGCCTTCTCTCTGGTATGATGCGTGAGTAGTTCCACCTTAGACTATGGGTCCATGTAGTAGCTAGATGGTTGTATCTCCTCCTTGTGCTTTCATATATAGATCTTGTGAGCTCCGTTCATGATCAAGATATAATCTATTTGTAATCATGCATGTGTTTGCGGGGATCCGATGGATATTGAGATTATTATGTTGGTTTGATTAATGGTTTTATCTTTATGATTCTATCATGTCTGTGTTGTTTGTGATCTTGCATGCTCTTCGTTGTTAGTAGATATCTTGGCTAAGTAGTTGCTAGTGACTCCAAGAGGGGGTATTTATGCTCGATAGTGGGTTCATGCCTCTAGTTTCCAAGGGAAGTGACAAAAATATCTTCGGTTGTAGATGTGCTATTGCTACTAGGGAGAAAACAACAGTCTCTTATTCATGGAACACGTGGATTGTTTACTTTACACACTTTGCTTAAAGCAGTTGTCTGTTGCTTGCAACTTAATACTAGAGGGGGTTCGGATGATAACCTGAAGGTGGACTTCTAGTCATAGATGCAGTTGGATGGAGGTCTATGTATATTGTTGTATTGCCCAATTGAATCTCATATAATCTTTTTGTCTGGTATTGCATTATCATGCCTTGCTCAGTTCTTGTCAATTGCCCTGCTATAATTTTTTTACCTTTCATGCCATGTTGTTTATCCAAGGAGAGCACCTCTAGTGAACTATGGACCCCGGTCCAGTCTTTACCATTGATACATCTTCCACTGTTACTTGTTTACTTGTTGCAAACCATTACCTTTCACACCATACGTTTAATCCTTTGTTACAGCAACCGGTGAGATTGACAACCTCACTGTTAGTTGGGGCAAAGTATTGAGTTTGTGTTGTGCAGGTCTCCACGTTGGTTGCCGCACCTTTGGGGCGTTTCCTTCCTCCTACTGGTTCGATAACCTTGGTTTCTTACTGAGGGAAACTTGCCTGCTGAACTGCATCATACCTTCCGCTTGGGGTCTCCCAACAAAGTGATGCTGCACTCATCAAGTATTAGGCCTCAAACACATCCCATCATATTGACGCAAACAATAGATAACTCCATAATTCCATATGCCTTCAACAGAATACCATACTCCATAGATAGATCCAGAATTCCAGAAATCCACACACGAGCACAAATAGTAGTATCACATGACATAGTCTTATACAAACCAAGCACAAATAAGTTCAATGCTAAAAGGGCACAAGCAAGCAAATGGAGAAAACAAATGATAAAGAGGCAAATGCTTGCGCCCGACCCATGCAAATCCGAGACCTAATAGAACTACTTCTCCCCCTTTGGCATCGAAACACCAAAAAGGAAGAAAAGCGATGCTAGTGCCCCAGAAGATCACTCCTCCTCATCCTCGTCCTCGTCGTAGTCATCTCCGTCCCCTTCCTCATCATCATACTCATCATCATCATCAACCGGAGGAGTAGGCGCCCTCGATGGTGGAGGAAACAGGTGACTCTCAAGCTCTCCATAGTTGATCCTTGATGTGTTCCACTGAGCATACGGTTCCGGAGCTGTAGGAGGTGGTGGATAACCAGTTTCCCCAGACACATGGTGAAGAATGAGCTGCTGGGTGTGGGCCATCTCACGGATCCTCCTGTACTCCTCATACTGGCCCTTGTGAGTATCAATGCCCATGCAAAGGATGTGTCGCTGAAACCGGTTGAGCTACTTGACCTCACGTTGTAGGGTTCGCAACATAGAAAACAAAAAATTTCCTACGATAGGAACAACTATGTGCCAAGATCTATCTATTAGATACAAACAACGGGCGGATGTACATCCATAGAGAACATACCCTTGAAGACCGACAAAGCTTAACGAGTCCAAACTCGTGGTTGATGTAGACGATCTCTTGCCGATCTCAAGATCGAGAGGAAGTCCTAGCGCCGCAAAACAGCAGCGCATCCGTGCTCGCACACACGTTCGAGGCACCGAGCAACCTCCGCCTCCTCGCTCCAGCTATGCAGCGGAAGCACAACTCTTTCTTGCCGAATAGCCACCGGGAACATGTATCTCGCTAGTCTGAGACCATGGGGGATAAATTCTAGAGGGGGAGAGAGATCCTTCACGAGGAGGTGTGTTGTGAGAGGAGGAGAGGGGGGGCACCCAAGGGGCATGGCGCCCAGCCATGGGGGCTGCCCCCACCTCTTCCACATTCATGTGGGTGGAGCTCCCACTCAAAATGAAAAGCCTCCACTCCCATTAAAAAGCCTCCACTCAAAAATCCACTCACATGCATTAAATTTCCACCAAATTTAATGCAAGCTCTCATTTAAATAAAACTCTTTTATTTATTTATTCAGAATTTTGTTAATTACTTTAATTAACAAACATTCACATAAAACCCCTTGCTAGTATTCCATTTCACATGCAGAACCAGTTTCAGCAATTTCAACCGAAACAGTTTCGGTGTCTAGTGAAATAAATTCCTGCGCTTTCCTTTTCTTTTCGGCATGAAACTTTTGCTCCAATTGGATGTCGGTGTCTCTTAAGTGTGTCACCCTACGGTTCGCGAATAATGCGGACATGATCGAGACCCCTCTCGGATCAATAATCAGAAGCGGGATCTGGAGACCCATACCGACTCCCACATATTCAACGATGACTTTCTTGTGATCGTCGGAACCTTTTACGCTAGTATCTTAATCCTTTTGTTTTGCGATATATTACATGTCCGAGATTCGATCATCGGTATCTCCATACCTAGTTTGATCTCGTTACTAACATGTACTCTTTTCTTGTTCCCATGATATAACATTCTAGTGATCAAATCACTTGCTTGCAAGCTAACCAATGCGATATCACCGAGAGGGCCCAGAGTATATCTATCCGTCATCGGGATGAACAAATTCCACTCTCGATCCATGGGCCTCAACATAACACTTTATTAGTTCTGAATCCATCTTTATAATCACCCTGTTACGATGTGACGTTTGATGTTATCAAGAAACTCTTCCGGTGTTAGTGATTGACATGATCTCATGGTCTAAGGATTAGGATCACTTCGTAAGTTGTTATAGCAATATAAACTCAATGACTTTGATCGTAATGCTATACTTCGGATGAATGTTCATCACACCATTACACTAATGTTGTGATCCCGTTATTAACAACATCCAATGTCCATGATCAGGAAACCTTAATCATCTTGTTAATCAACGAGCTAGTTTATAAGAGAGGCATAACTAGGAACTTTATGTTTGTTTATTAAACACACATGTATTAACATTTCCGTATTAATACAATTATAGCATGCAAAATAAACATTTATCATAAACAAGGAATACGATAATAACCACTTTATTATTGCCTCTCGGGCATATTCCCTTCACACGTGCCATTGGGGACACCGCGGGACGACGACCACTAGCCCTTGCATCACGCATGAAGGAATCAGGGGAAGTGGAAGGGTGAGAGGTCTTTTGAGCCTTGTTGTAGATCTTCTTGGGCTTGTGAACACCATCCAACCCAGTACCAAAATCCTCATGTGGCAACATGTGCTTGATGAGCATCATAATAAAGGGAGCATACGGGATGGAGAGCCGGTTGAGCATAGCATCAGTTATCTCATGATAGATATAATCCATAACATCCAACTTGTAACCTGTAGACAAACCAGCATTGGTGGCACACTCATGTGCAAAAGCAAGCAAGGGAACTAGGTCACCACGGATCTTATCATTGTTTCCCCCACTTGGAGAGATGTTGTCCCGAAACAAACCAACAAGAGTGGCATACAAAGGAGAAAGCCCAGCAAATGTACCAGCAATGCCATCAGATGTCAGGCACAGAGCAAGAACAGTGTCCTTGGATGGCCTGAGCGGAGAAATGATGCGGTGGCCAGAAGCTGTGTCATGCCCATGAAAGTCATACCCAAGGACCTGACCAAAGATACAGAAGTCAGACTGAATCATAGTTGTCCCGGTGATCCACTTCATGGTGCGAAGCTCATCTCCGCAGATCACAAGAGTAGAGAAAAATTGCTTCACCATAGAGGAGTCATAGTGGCACTGAAGTGTCATAAGGTGATGCAGCCCCATCTTATTGGTCACATCCAAGGCTTCAAGAAGTCTTGCCTTGGTTTGAGCCTCAGTCATATTCAGAGGATGCATAGGGTGAATCTTGAGAGTAGCATAAAAATCATCATGAATAGACCAAAAGTGAGAGCACAAAAACATGGAATCCTCCAGTGGACCATCATTGTCAACATCGGCATAATAATTGGTTTGGCGAATGGAGGAGTACTCAACGCTATCCATGGCCTTGTAGTTGGGCCGGGACTGCTTGCCCTTGCCCTTGCGAGATGCAACCCTCTTGGCTTTCTTTGCTGCCTCGGCCATTCGTTCAGACTCTCTTGCCAACCTGCAGACCTCAGTTTCGTCAACAAATTTACCCTCTGCAGTGGGCCCGAGATAACGGGCACGGAGATGATGCTTGTAGGTCTTAGGAGCACTTGAGCCACCTGTGAAAAGCATGGGAGAGGTAGCATGGGGATAAGAATACACACAAGTCCGAGAGGAATATTATAAATAGTAGGAAAACAATCCACAAGCCAGAGATGTGTATTGTGGAAATCTGAACCAAACCAGAACAGACAGTGAGTCTCCATGCCCGATTATCCGACCCTGGCAGGGGCGGATACTCCCCCCCCCCGCAAAAATTCTGGTTTGGCCCAGATTCACCAAGGAAACACAGATCGGGCACTAGGGGTTGCAATACTACTGAATCTAACAAGCATAGGAAACACAAAGTAGCTTCTACAACGAGATTTCCACCAAAACAATGACTTCCATACAAAGGAGATGGATGAGGGAGTTACCCTAACTCATTGGAGGAAAAGCTCGGAGGAGAAGGTACCTGGAGGCATGGGGAAGAAGATCCGAGGAGAGCCCGGAGAATCCGGTGGTCGAATCGACTCCGGGGAGGGGCGAAGGCTCCGATGATGGCTGGGAGCAGAGCATGGGTTGGGGGAGGACTGGCTGGTCTGTTTGAGCCCTTCCTCCTTGAGCCCAGCCCTTAAAGGGCAGATTTCGCCCGGGGCGGATAATCCGTTCCCCACTTGGGGCGGATAGTCCGCCCCCCTCTGAATTTCTGTAAACACAGATTCAGGCCGGGGCACTACTTGCAAAACCCCTCGAAAGTGTATAAAGGACTTGTGTTCAAGAATAGATGGTTCAAGGAGGTAAAAAGGCTTGGGTTTAGAGCAACAAACTAAGATGGTACTACACACCCAAAGTTGCAAGAACAAATCAACCAAAGCCAAAATTGGGTGGGTTTTCCATAAGAATAAGAGATATACGAGAAAAACCAAAGAGAGCCAATAGAAACCAACTCTTCTCAAGGAAGAGGGTGGTGGTCGAAGCCACCATGTTGGGGCGCATGGCATGACACCGCGAAGATGTATCTTGAGTTCAAAACCAATGCTCATCGATGACCCACATATCACAAAATGATATTAAGGGAAATTATTTTTCTTGCTTTCAGCATTATAGGGGAAGGGTTAGCCCAATCAATTAGGATCACACTCCCCATATGCCTATGCCCGCATCTAAACCAAATACATGAAGAAGAGTAAGTGAGTATGCAAGGGTAGTCAAGCCAAGCTCATTGAATCTATGATATTTAGCTCATTCCTCAAATAACAAAATCTTGCTTCATCAAGAGGCTTCGTGAAGATATCAGCAAGTTGGTTCTTCGTGCTCACAAAAGAAAGTGCAATATCGCCACGAGCAACATGATCCCGAATGAAATGATTGTGAATCTCAATATGTTTTGTTCTTGTATGCTGCACCGGATTGTAAACAATTTTGATAGCACTTTCATTGTCACATAAAAGAGGCACTTTTTCACAATTGACACCATATTCCTTTAAAGTTTGCCTCATCCATAATAATTGTGTACAAGCACTTGCAGAAACAACATATTCAGCTTCGGCGGTTGAGAGTGATATGCAATTTTGCTTCTTTGAAGACCAACACACTAGAGACCTGCCCAAGAATTGACATGCACCAGAAGTTGATTTTCGATCATCTTTATCACCAGCCCAATATGAATCAGTGTAACCACATAGAGAGAAACTTGAGCCTTTAGGATACCATAAACCAAAATTCGGGGAATGAACCAAATATCTGAAGATTCTCTTGACCGCCACTAAGTGGCTTTCTTTAGGTGGGGCATGGTACCTTGCACACACTCCTACACTCAACACGATATCGGGCCTAGATGCACAAAGGTAAAGGAGAGAGCCGATCATGGATCGGTATACCTTTTGGTCCGCGTCTTTACCCTTTGGATTAAGCTCAAGATGACACTTAGTTTGCATTGGAGTAGCAACGCCATTGAAATCCGTCATCTTGAACCTCTTGAGCATGTCTTGGATGTACTTAGCTTGATTAATGGAAGTTCCCTCTCTAAGTTGTTTGATCTCGATTCCAAGAAAGAACCTCAATTCTCCCATCATAGACATCTCAAACCTGTCAGTCATAAGCTTTGAAAATTCATCATTAAAAGCTTGGTCAGTAGAGACAAAATAATGTCGTCTACATATAGTTGGCATACAAAAAGCTCCCCATTAACCTTCTTAGTAAAAAGAGTGGGATCGATTTGCCCAACTTCACCACGGTCTAACAAAAGCTCTTTAAGCTGCTCATACCACGCACGAGGGGCTTGTTTAAGGCCATAGAGCGCCTTATCGAGTTTGTAGACATGGTTCAGAAATTTGGGATCCTCAAATCCCGGGGGTTGCTTGACGTATACCAACTCATGTAGTGGACCATTAAGAAAAGCATTCTTAACATCCATTTGCTGTAATTTAAAATTATGATGAGCAGAATAGGCAAGAAGGATACAGATGGACTCAAGACGAGCCACGGGAGCATAAGTTTCGCCGAAATCAATGCCTTCCACTTGAGAGAATCCTTGAGCCACTAGCCTTGCTTTATTCCTTACAACAATGCCATTTTCATCTTATATGTTCTTGAAAATCCACTTGGTGCTGAGAACATTGCGGCATTCTTTGGGTTTCTCTACGAGCTTCCAAACCTTGTTGCGCTCGAAGTTATTTAGTTCTTCGTGCATTGCAACCACCCAATTAGGATCTTCAAGAGCATCAAAGACCTTCTTTGGTTCAACCATTGAAATGTGTGCTTGATGATCACAGAAGCTAGCAAGTTATCTTCTAGTGGACACTCTTCTTCTTAGATCACCGACAACTTTGTCAAGAGTGTGAACCCTTAACTCAAGGTTCCGATCAGCGCGAGCTTTACGACGAGCCTCAATTTCCTTGTTGTTTCTAGAAGGAGTTGATTCAGCATTTGGATCCTTGTCTTGGCCACTACCTTGCCCTTGATCTTGATTTGAGCTTGAAACATGAGACTGTTGCTGTTCTGGTTCTGCAGGGCCGAACAATCCGCCCCTGGGTAGGGCCGGACTATCCGGCCTGGGATATGCAGCTACATTTTCTTCCTCCTGAACATCCTCGGCAGAACTTGCAGTACCAGGGCCGGATAATCTGCCCCTTGGGGCCAGAGAATCCGGCCTGTGATTTTCTTGATTAGTTTGCTCTTTATGATGTCCCCTAGAGCAAGTTGGAGTGCCAGGGGCGGACTGTCCGCCCCTTGGAGGGGGCGGATAGTCCGGCCTGGGACTACCATTTTTCCCAGAAGACAGGTGATCTTTAGCAGGTTGTGGTATTGGTGCAGAGATTTCTCTAGCAGTAGGGGCTTGTTGATCTTGTGTAGATGAGGGCTCCACTTGAGTGGAGCATTGTCCTTCCCGATCCGCCACAAGGGGTTCCTCAATGGGGAGGAAAAATCCCACGCTAATTCTTCTTATGGCATCTTGGGGTATTTCAACATCTGCATCACAAACATCAACTTTTCCCACATGGGAGCCATCATTTTCATCGAATTCCACACTACAAGATTCTACAACAATTCCAGAGAGCTTGTTGTAGACTCTATGAGTGTGGGATTTGGCACCGTAACCAACAAAAATACCTTCTAAAGCCTTAGACTCACATTTAGACAAGCGGACTCCTTTGATGAGAAAGAAACACTTACAACCGAATACCCGAAAGTACGAAATGTTGGGCTTGTTACTCGTAAGTATTTCATATGGAGTTTTGTCCAAGATCTTGCAGAGGTAGAGCCGATTTGATGAGTGACAAGCGGTGGATATGGCCTCAGCCCAAAAGTTGTAAGGATACTTGAATTCATCCAACATTGATCTAGCCATATCCATCAGAGTGTGGTTCTTCCTCTCGGCTACACCATTTTGCTAAGGGGTGTACGCAGCAGAATATTGATGTCTTATCCCCTCTTCACTTAGGAATTCATTTAACGTGTAGTTCTTGAACTCGGAACCGTTGTCACTTCTTATTGCCAAAATGGGGACGTTGTGTTGACGCTGAACTTCATTGGAGAAATCAATGACAGTTTGTTGAGTCTCACTCTTTAGCTTGAAGAAATAGACCCAAGTGTATCTTGAGTAATCATCAACTATCACCAATCAATATTTCTTCCCACCAAGGCTAGCATTAGATGTAGGACCAAATAAGTCCAGATGAAGTAACTCCAAGATCTTCTTTGAGGAGACAATAGTTTTCCTCTTGTGGGGAGAGTCATGCATTTTGCCTTCAACACAAGCCCTGCAAACACGATCTTTGGCAAAGGAAACATTTTATTTTAGTCCAAGGATGTGGCCACCCTTGTGAAGACTTTGCAAAGTTCTATTGTTGACATGGGCTAAACGGCGATGCCATAGCCATCCCACGTCGTCCTTTCCGAATAAGCACATCGGACCCGAAGTGGTTTCCCCCGAAAAGTCCACCACATACAGGTCATTTTTGACGTACCCAACGAAAGTGACCTTTAGAGACTTGCTCCACAAGAGTACCACAAGATCACCATCAATGAAAATAGCAAATCCCATCTTACCAAGGAAACGAACAAAAAGTAAATTGTAACCAAGGGTCTCAACAAACATGACGTCCACGAGAGAGATATCATGGGCGACCACAACCTTGCCAAGACCCAAGGCCTCATATTTAGACTTATCACCATAGGAGACTGTAATATGATCATGATCGGGTCGCATCTCCGTGATGATCTCCTTTCTTACGATCATATGACTAGTGCACCCACTATCCAACACCCATTTAGATCCACCAGAAGCATAGCCCTGCAAGAGAATTACTTCTTGGTTTTAGGTACCCATTTTTCAATGGGTCCTCTCATGTTAGTAACAATGTTCTTTGGAACCCAGATAGACCAAGCAACATATTCATCAAAAGGACCAACATAATAAACATACACATTGCCATAATAATCACAAAAGAGTTCATAATTTGGATTGTGAGACCCTGCAAAACCAATATGACTAGTTTTGTCTTTTGTGACATTCTTCTCAATGGTGTTTATCTTTGCTTGTTCAATCTTGGTCTTTTTCTTCTTGTTCTTCTTCTTATTGGACTTGGTGACATATCCAAGTCCTTCTTTTCCAAGATTTGATCTTTGCTTGCCAAGAATATCATCAAGTACACCCTTACCTTTGGGTGTGGTGTCATTGACAAGCTCATCTTCCACCCTAGCATTTTCCTTGTGAATATATGTTGATTTAGATGTGCTAGGAACATCAAACTTGGACAATCAAATTTGGATCTAATCATGCGACTCATTGAGAATAGAGAATTCACTTTTCAAAGCCTTGTGAGCAATGTCAAGTTTCTCCAATTCCTCGGAGAGTCTAGCATGAGCAGCCCCAAAGTCAACCTTTTCTCTCTTTAGCTTATTTGCTTTTGCTACTGCATTGTTACGTTCCTTAACAAGCTTTGTCATCATTTCTTCATGTGACTCGTCAATAGACTCAAGCCTCTCTTCAAGAGAAACCCGATCCTCTTCTTCTTCTAGAGCATTTTTAAGGATGCAAAATTGCATCCTCCCTTTCAATACTGCCCTTTTCTTCAAGAAGCACTTCATTTTGGGCCAGCTGGTCCATAAGAGCCTCAAAATGTATTTTGTGCTCACCTTGCAAGTTAGTGAAGAAATAGTCCAAAGCAATAATCTCTTCTTTAACCTTAAGACTAGTAGGATCATCCATGTCAATCATAGCCTTAGGAAAAGAAGTGTTAGAAGTTGATACCTCGGAACCTCTTGCCATGAGACAAGTAGCGTTCTTGTTGATGACGTTTTCGTTCGGAGAGTCGAAGAGAGATGTTGGTGTATATGTGGTGACTATAGCAGCCACCTCTCGAGAGCTATCATCCTCGTCTTCATCTTCACTTCCCAAAGAGTATTCTTCTTGAGGCACTAGAACAATCTTTGGTTGCTTCTTGAAAGGAGCATTCTTCTTTACAAATTGTTTCTTGCGTGGAGCCTTTGACTTTTCCTTGAGAATGAGTATTCCTCCATTATCTTCCCTACTTTGGTACATACACTCGGCTACAAAGTGCAACCGGTCTCCACAGTTGAAACAAGTTCTCAGCTTGGGACCGTTTTCCTTTCTTCCATATGCTCCACTCTTGCGTTCTAGTTCAGATTTGGCTTTGGCTAGATCCTTCCAAAAGTTTCTAGCATAGAAGGCCATGTATTGTCTATGAATTCTTTTTACATCCTAGGGACAGTCCATATATTCTATTTCATCTTCATCATGATCAGCCACACTTGTCTTCAAGGCCACGTTGACTCCCTTTTGCATCCCTATGGTCCGTGCACGAGCATCTTTGGCATTCTTGGCAGCCACTTTGAAAGCTGACATCTCTTGCATTACCTCATTGGATGTCATTAGGTGGTAGGTACGCCTTCCTTGGAGACTCTTCGAATCTGTGGGCTCAAATGGCATAAGAGCACTGACATACTTGCGTTTGATCCAAGCATCATCAACATGAGAGGCACCATGATTTCTGAAAGTGGTGGCTATTGACTTGAGCCTCCTATACATGTCCTCGTGGTCTTCTCCATCCAACATATAGAATCCTTCAGCTTCATTACTCAAAGCATCATATCTATTTCTTCTCATGCTTTCATTTCCAATGAAGAGATCGGTGAGAGCATCCCAAGCTTCCTAAGTTGTGTTAAGATGCTGAATGTGTGGCATGTATTTGTCACCCACACCAAGCTGAATCATGTGTAGAGCCATAGCGTTGAATTGACTATCAACAACCTCTATTCTTGTTAGGTTGTTGGGATCTCCAACATGAAGACCATTCTCTATGATTTTCCACAACTCAATGGAGGAGCTGCACACATGAGACTTCATCAAAATTTGCCATTGATTAAAAGTAGATGCTGAAAGTTTGGGTGGATCACCCCTATTATGTATATGTGGGTGTGGGATAGGTGGATTAGGAGAATACACATGGGAAACCTCGTTCTATCCTTCCTTACCACTATCCTTTTTCGAGGAGGAGCTCTTGCTAGTGCCATCACCAACCACTTCGTTATCTTTGGAATCGGTTTTACACGTTTCCTTGGATTACAGAGTGGTAGCCTCTGAGGCAGATGGAGGTGATGTTGCGGATGGGGAGAGATGCATTATCATTTGACACATCTCTTCCATATTAGTCTCCATAGAACTAATCAAGGTTCTTTCCAACGTCTTGAGATCGTTCATGGTGACTACCTCTGGAGCATCACTCCCATCTCCCTTGGAACCCATACTTCTCTTAGGCGGTTAAGCTCGAATTAAGAGTTGGGGCTCTGATACCAATTGAAATGGATCGTATGGGCACCTAGAGGGGGTGGGGGGTGAATAGGTGCTACTCAATTTTTAGTTCTTTTTCAATTTTAGGCTTGACATAAAGTAAATTCTCTAGAAATGCAACTACGAGAATTTCCCTATATGCAAACCTAGCTACTAAGCACGTAAAGAGAGGAGCGAGGAAACCGTAGTGGAGCACGCGGAGACACATGGATTTGTTTTACCGTAGTTCCTTCCTTGTTAAGGGAAGTACATCTGCGTTGGAGGGGTGTGCGGTTCTAAGACCACCACGCCACAATAGGCCTCACCCTATTCTCCGATGAATATCGCCACGAAAGGCCTGATCCACCTTCTCCACTATTGGTACCCTTCGAGGCGGGAACCGGTGCCTTTACAACTCTACCGGGGCACACACCCACAACTGAATTAGGGCCTCCCGTAATGACAATAAGCTGTCACAAGAACAAGGATTATCAATATAATCAAAAGCAAGGATCTAGATATTTGCAAGAAATACTAGATCGACGATTCTCCAAATGAATGGAGAGGAGATGAAGTGCTTGATTGCATTTGTTGAAGATTGAGTCCTCCTCCTTCGATTCCCAAAGGAACGAGGCCTTTGGTGGATGAAGGTGGAGCTCTCTTGAATGAAGCTTGAAGAACAAATCTTGACTTTTTCGAATGAACTAAGAGTTCTGGCAGGAGGGGGAAGGCTGGCTTAAATACCCCCTGCCCAGAACCGGCCGTTGGTGAAGTTTGGGAGCGGATTATCCGCCCCCACTAGGGGCGGACTATCCGCCCTGGGGGGAAAATCCGCCCCCTGGACAAAAAGTCCGGGGGAAAGTCCGCCCCCACACAGAAGGTTACGCCAGTCTTGACTTGGTGAAAATCCTCGAGGGGGGCGGACTATCCGCCCGTGGGGAAAATCCGGCCTAGAGACGGAAAGTCCGGGGGAAACTTCGCCCTCCTCTCTGAGCGATGCGCCTTGGCAGCCTTTGAGACAGATCCTGGGGGGCGGACTATCCGGGCCCCTGGAGGGCGGATTATCCGTCCTGGGCAAAAACTCCGGCCCTGGCTGGAAAATCCGTGGGATATTTCGCCCCCATTCTGAGGGTTGCGCTCTTTTGAGTTTGGGGAGGGGTGGATTATCCTCCCCCCAAAAACAGTTTCCAACTCCTTTTCAAGGTACAGATCTGCAGCACTTCAACACACATTAAATAATTCTTGGTATTCTTATCTAACACACACAACACTAGGGATCATGAAATGTTCTTTCAATGTGTGTAACTAAAATTAAGTAGTATAAGATTATCAGGAAGTTTTAGCCTGTAAGACAAAAAGAAAATGTCGAACACCAATTTATGTGATTGTCGTTACAATGTATGAAAATGGCAATCACTAAATCACCATGCTCGAGGTCACGAAATGCATAGGGAATCATCACAAAGGAAATATAGAGAAAGAACTTACAGTGTGAAAGCAATATTCCTTAGATCAATCACTACCAGAGTCGGTGTGGCCTGCAGACATGAAACAAAAAAAACATATTCAGGAACATACATATTAACTACATGCTAATTCGATTTAAGGATCCCCATATTATACAAAGTGCACACATGAACTCCAATCAACTAAATCTCTAAAGGGATACCAACAATATACTTTCTAGTTACCTAGCTAGTACTATGATTTTTACTTGAATAAAAATTTATTCAGAGCATGTAGTTAGATGCTGACAATAGCATGTCTATCATGGAAAGAAAGAACTAAAAAATCCAAATAAAAATATTCATATATTTATTATCAAGAAATTTCCTTCGAGAAGCTAGAAGAAAGATTGTAAGGTCATGTGAACAAACTAAGCATACATGAATAAATCAAAAGTATTCTCATCCAACCATGCCTATATTCAATACTTATGATAAAAGATATACGAAGAAGAAATTGTAATACGAGAAGCTAAAATACAGTCAATGTTGATGGGCATGGAATATGCTATAGATAAATAATAAAAAGAATAAAGCATGAAAACATGTTTCTGTGAAGTCCATATATGTCCTTTTCTTTCTAAGGTGTGTACCACAAACAAAGACATTCATCTTAGCACCAGTTCAAAAAAATTGTGGGAGGAAAATTAAGAAGAACTGTAGGCATAAGCATATACAGGAACAAGAAAACATAAACAGAAGCATATATAGGAACCACAAGACTATATGTGAAAGCTAATCGGTATGACCTGACCTGCAGCTCTATATCAGTAAAAAGCCTGGCCCTCTTTAGTTTCCATGAGAGGATCCAGAAATACTATCCGTATTCAAAGATCTCCTGAAAAAAGTGAGGAAAAAAGATGAAAAGGGATAAAGAATCAAATATACAAAATGGAATATAGAAAGAATGGCAACAACTTTGCTATGGATAGCCTTTGTTCCATGTATTTCCTAACAGAAATTTGGCAGCAAATGCATCATAACGGCAAAGTAAGCTATGGTGCCAACCAATATAGGGACAGAAAAAAATGCAATTTAGCTGTATACAATCCGTCCATCTTTTTTCCTCCATGGACAATCCAAGAACAAGTAAATAATGGTTTCACGGGCTTCTACTTAATCTGTTTTTTCTTACACCTATGACAAGGTGAAATATGTTTTAGATAGCACTGACAAGATCGGATGAACTGATAAAGCCTTGTTTAATCATTAAAATTCTATGCACCTAGGGAGATTAGTTCTTGGAAGTGATCATAGGAAGGTAAACAAGGTTAACTTAGTTACCCAGGGCATTTGCTGGCTAACTTGGTACATGCAGTCTCAGTATTCTATTATCTTTTATTACTTAGATACGATCATTTAGACTTGACGGAGAGGTGCAATTCATTATCTCATGACTCATGTGTTTCTTGCCCAATTTTTTAGGATCAACGAACTAAACTATCTTAAGACTGTTGGAGATATGCCCTAGAGGTAATAATAAATGTAGTTATTATTATATATCTTTGTGTTTATGATAAATGTTTACATTCATGCTATAATAGTATTAACAAGGAAACCATTAATACTTGTGTGATTTGTAAACTTAATTTGAAGTCCCTAGTATGGCCTCTATACTTCACTAGCTTGTTGGTTGATTGATGATGTGGTTTCTTTGTCATGAACATTGAGATGTTATCAACAACAAGATCATATCGTTAGGAGAATGATATGGTGGACATACTCCTATAGACAAGCGTAGCATAAAGATCAAGTCATTTCAATAGTTCAATTGCTATATGCTTTCTGATACATAGTAACCTAATTCCTTCGACCATGAGATCATGCATATTGCCTTTACTGGATGGATGCTTTGATGTCATCAAACACCACACCGTAACAGGGTGGCTATAAAAGTGGCATTGGGTGTTCGGAAAGTATTGGTTGAAACACATGGATCAAGAGTGGGATTTGTCCATCCACATGACGGATAGATATTCTCTGGCCCTCTCGGTGAAATGTCATCCAATTAGCTTGCAAGCATGTGACTTGGTCACAAGGGATCACATATCACGGAACGAGAAAAGAGTACTTATCAGTAACGAGGTTGAACTAGGTATGCAGAGATACCGACGATCATGACCTCGGATAAGTAACATATCGTGAGACAAAGGGAAATTGGTATCGTATGTAAGTGGTTCATTCGATCGCAAAGTAATCGAGAAATATGTGGAGCCATATGAATTTCCAGATTCCTCTATTGGTTATTGTTCGGAGAAGTGTCTCGATCATGTCCGCATAATTCACGAACCGTAGGGAGACACACTTAAGGATTCGACGTTGTTTGAGTAGTTATGGTATTATGAGAAAGAGACCGAATGTTGTTCGAGTCTCGATGGGATCCGGATATCACGAGGTGATCCGGAATGGTCCGGAGAATAAGATTCATATAAGGAAAGTCCCATTTCGGAGTTGGGGAATGGTTCCTGTTTTCATCGGGAACATTCTAGAAGGTCCTGAATGTCCCAAGACTGGGGAAGGGGTACATGAATGTGTCATTGCAAGATGGAATGATTGCATCATGTGCTAAGTGTTCTCGCTGTCCAAAATAAAGGGTTTATTTAATTCCTAAATTGAAAAGTCAAACCGCCAGCCGGTCAAACCGCCAGCTTTGGAAAGAGGAGAAGTTGAAACCGACTTGGGGAGGAGTCCTCCTCCAAGCCGGGCGGCCAGCCCTAGGCCGAGTTGGGAGGGACTCCTCCCTCCTGGCGCGCCAGCCCTCCCACCTATAAAGGGGCAGGGCCTCCCTCTAGAGACACACAGTTCCTATCCTCTAAACTAGAAACTAGACCTAGACCCCGGTTTAGAGCTGTTTCGGTTTAGAGCCTTCTAATTGGTTTAGAGCCTCTAATTGGTGTGTCTAATTACTAGACCACTAATAGCCTCTCTCATAAGCTCCACCATACTGCACCGGCTTAAGGCGAAGCCTGCGGATCTCCCTCTACCTCCTGCACCACGCCTTTGCCAGGAATCGCGAGGAGAGTGCTACAACCTCCATTCGCTGGAACAAGGAGAGGAAGGTCTTCGTCGAAAACCGAACGGTGACCGATCAAGGGAGCGCTATGGAACGCTGCCGAAGGATCGCCTACGCGATCTTGAGATCGGAAAGAGTATTTACTACATCACCCACGAGAATCGCTCTCGTTAAACACTTTGGAATCTTCGAGGGTGAGTTATTCCATCGACTCGCTGCTGCAATCTAGTAGATAGATCTTGGCTTGTTTGTTTGTATGCGATAGAAAATTTTTGTTTTCCATGCTACTAACCCCTAAAGGGTATCAGAGCCGTGTCTATATGTAGATCTGCAGACGAGTAGAACACAATGGTCATTGTGGGCGTTGATGCTTTTATTGTAGATTGCCTTTTGTGTACTTTGCATCTTGCGGTATGTTGGGATGAAGCGTCTGCTAACCTTACATGACATCGCTCATGAGACTTGCTCCACGCTTAACATGCAACTTGTATTGCATAAGTGGCTTTATGGGTGCCTGCTTTCTCCTAGCATAGTTAAGATCCAATTTACAACGGGTAATCAACAATGCTAGTATCAATGTTGTGGTTCTTGTTCGTAAGTTAGAACGACACTTATGGAAAGCCCCAAACCACGTAAAATATGCAAAGAAAGTAGAAGCGCCTAACTTTGTTTTGCAGGTGTGCGTGATGTGATATGGCCATGATTGTGATTATATTTGATGTATGCAATGTTCCTTATTGTAAGTTGGCAACCGTGGAGCCATATGGTTGTCTTTAATTTCGTTAAGACCTGCGGTCTATTCAAAATAGTTGTAATAGTTGAAGCTGGTGGACTACAACCATGAAGAAGCCGCCATTGACCTTGATGCTATGCCGAGATGATGGAGATCATGTTCGTGCTTGAAGATGGAGATCGGAAGCACAAAGAAGAAAGGCCATATCATATCACATATTATGAATTGCATGTGATGTTAATCCTTTATGCATCTTGTATTGCTTAGTAGACGACGGTAGCATTATAAGATGATCCTCATGCACATAAATTTCAAGTTCTAAAGTGTTCACCCTTAGTATGCACTGCGTTGCCAAAGCTTGTCGCTCAAGCACCACGTGATGATCGGGTGTCTTTGATTCCGCTGGTGACTACAACGTAAGCAAGCCAGATTTGCTTATGCGAAGCTAAGGTTTGTCTTGACGAGCCTAGCATGTATGCATATGGCCTCAGAACACGGATCGCCGAAAGGCAAAGCATGAATCATATAGTAGATATGATGAACATGATGATTGTTCGCCATTGAAACTATATCAACTCGTGATGATCGGTGTTGATGTAGTGGATTTGGTCTGTGTGATCACTAAAACAATGTGAGGGATGTTGTTTTGAGTGGAGTTCACCTAGTTTAATTTCATTAATTAATTTGAACTCAATTTGTCATAAACTTAGTCTAAACTATTGCAAATATGTTGTAGATCAATGGCAGCCCCTACCATCAATTTTAATGCTCCTAGAGAAAGAAAAGTTGAAAAACAATGGAAGCAACTTCATGGATTGGTTCCGCAATTTGAGGATTGTCCTCACTGGGTAATTTGACCTATGTGCCGGATGCACCGCTAGGTGACCCACTGCAGCTGATGCTACCGATGAAGTAAAGAATGTTTACCTCGCTCGGAAGAATCAGTACTCCATAGTTCAGTGTGCTATCTTGTATGGTTTAGAATCAAGCTTCAAAAGTTCTTTAACGCAAGATGGAAGAGGGTAGCTCCGTCGGTGAGCATGTGCTTAAGATGTCCGGGCACGCAAATAAACTTCAAAGTTTGGGTATAGTGATTCCTAATACTTTGGGGTTTACCGATCCTCCAATCACTACCACCAAGTTACAAGAACTTTGTGATGAACTACAACATGCGTAACATGAACAAAGAGTTGCCGTAACTATTTGCTATGTTAAAATCTGCGTAAGTGGAGATCAAGAAAGAGCACCAAGTGTTGATGGTCAATAAGACCACCAAATTCAAGAAAGGCAAGTCTAAGGAAGGACACTTCAAGAAGGGTGGTAAGAAAGTTACCACACCGATGAAGAGGACCAAGGCTGGACCCAAGCCTGAAACCGAGTGCTTTACCGCAAGGGAGAAGGTCATCGAAGCGGAATTGCCCAAAGTACTTGGCAGATTTGAAGAACGGCAACATCAAGAAGAAAGGTATATCCGATATACATGTTATTGATGTGTATCTCACTAGTATTCGTAGTAGTGCCCGGGTATTTGATACTGGTTCGGTTGCTCATATTTGTAACTCAAACAGAGCTACGTAATAAACGGAAGCTAGTAAAGAACGAGGTGACGGCGCGTGGGAAACGGATCAAAGGTTGATGTGATGTCGGCACACTACCTCTTCATCTACCATCGGGATTAGTTTTATACTTAAATAATTGTTATTTGGTGCTGCGTTGAGCATGAACATTATATCGGGATCTTGTTTATTAAGTAGACGCTTACTTGTTTAAATCCGAGAATAATGGTTGTTCGATTTATATGAGTAATGTGTTTTATGCACATGCACCTTTGATAGATGGTCTATTCATATTGAATCTCGATAGTAGAAATACACATATTAATAACATTGAGGCTAAACGCTTGAAATCGCGATAATTTGACCTATATGTGGCAATCGTTGTCTTGGTCACATTGGAGTGAAGCGTATGAAGAAACTCCATTCGATGGACTTCTTGAATCACTTGATTTTGAATCACTTGAAAGATGCGAAGCATGTCCGATGGGTAAAATGACTAAGACTCCATTTTCATGATGGAGCGAGCCATGACTTATTGGAAATCATACATACCGATGTGTGTGGTCCAATGAGTGTAGCATCGCCAGTTGGTTATCGTTATGTTCTTACCTTCACGGATGACTTGAGTAGATATGGGTATATCTATTTCATGAAACATAAGTCCAAACTTTCGAGAAGTTTAAGGAGTTTCAAAGTGAGGTAGAGAATCAACGTAACAAGAAGATTAAATTTCTACGCTCGATCGTGGAGGTGAATATCTGTTACGAGTTTACAGCATTTGAAGAAATGTGGAATACTTTCAGCTTGACACCGCCGGAACACCACAACAGAATGGTGTGTCCGAACGTCAATCGAACTCTCTTAGATATGGTTCGCTCTATGATGTCACTTATGATTTGCCACTATCATTTTGGGGTTATGCATTAGAAACAGCTGCATTCACTTTAAATAGGGCACCGCCTAAACTGCTGAAACGACACCGTATGAATTATGGTTTGGGAAGAAACCTAAATTGTCGCTCCTTAAAGTTTGGGGATGCGAAGCCTATGTAAAGAAGTTACAAATGACAAGCTTGAACCCAAAGCGGAAAAATGCGCTTCATAGGATACCCAAGGAAACTATTGGGTATACCTTCTATCATAGATCCAAGGCAAAATCTTTGTTGCCAAGAATGGATCCTTTCTAGAGAAGGAATTTCTCCGAAAGAAGTGACTGGAAGGAAAGTAGAACTCGACGAGGTTGTCGAACCTTCTCTCGAATTAAGTAGTAGCGCAGACCGGAAGAAGTTCCTGTGGTGCCCGCACCAATAAGAGAGGAAGCTAGTGATGGTGATCATGAAACTTCGGTTGAAGTTGCTACAGAGCCTCGGAGGTCAACGAGAAATCGCACCACTGCATTGGTATGATTCCGTTATGAATGTCATGTTGGTGGACAACACCGATGACCCCGAGACATATGAGGAAGCAATGATGAGCCCAGATTCCAATAAATGGCAAGAAGCCATGAACCGAGATTGGATCCATGTACGAAAACCAAGTATGGACTTTGGTGGACTTACCGGATGGCCGGAAGGCTGTCGAGAACAAATGGATTTTCAAGAAGAAAACAGATGTCGATGGTAATGTTATCGTTTATAAAGCTCGACTTGTCGCAAAAGGGTTTCGACAAATTCAAGGAGTCGACTACGATGAGACTTTCTCACCGTAGCGCTTAAAGTCCGTGGAGGATTATGTTAGCAATCGCTGCATATTATGATTATGTGATATGGCGATGGATGTCAAAACAGCATTCCTCAATGGAGACATTGATGAAGAGTTGTATATGATGCAACCCAAAGGTTTTGTCGATCCTAAAGATGCTAACAAGGTATGCAAACTTCAACGGTCCATCTATGGATTGAAGCAAGCATCCCGGTTGGAATCAACGCTTTGATAAGGTAATCAAAGTTTTGGTTTTATACAAACTTATGGAGAAGCTTGTATTTACAAGAAAGTGAGGAGCTCAGAGCATTCTTAATACTGTATGTGGATGACATATTGTTGATTGGGAATGATGTAGACCTTCTTAATAGTGTCAAAGAGTATTTGAATAATAGTTTTTCAATGAAGGATCTTACAAGCAGCTTACATATTAGGCATAAAGATTTATAGAGATAGATCGAACGCCAAATATCATTTTCACAAAGTACATATTTGGACAAAGTTCTACAGAGGTTTGGAATGGAAGATAGCAAGAAATTGTTATTGCCCATGTTGCCCAATATGACATTGAGTAAAACTCAAAGTCCGACATCGGCAGTAGATAGAGAAAAGATGAGTAAGACTCTATGCCTCAGCCATAGGATCTCTAATGTATGCCATGCTATGTACTAGACCCGACATCGCATATGCCGTTAGTCTAACTAGCAGATATCAAAGTGATCCAGAGTGGATCATTGACAATGGTCAAAAACATCCTTAAGTACTTGAGAAGAACTAAGGATATGGTTCTTTCTTATGGAGGTGATGAACAGCTCGTTGTTAATGGTTACACCGATGTTAGTTGGAACACCGATCCGGATGATTCTAAATCACAACTGGATACGTATTTATTTTGAATGGTGCAGCGCTTAGCTGGAGGAGTGCAAAGCAAAGCGTTGTGGCGAGATCTTCAACTGAATCGGAATACATGGTTGCCGGAGGCTTCACAAGAAGCGATATGGATGAAAGAGTTCATTACAGAGCTGGGTGTGGTTCCTAGTGCTGGACCCAATGTCTATCTTTGTGATAACATGGGCGCCATAGCCAATGCGCAAGAACCAAGGTCACACAAGAAGCTGAAGCATATCAAGCTGCGTTTTCACGCTATTCGAGAACATATCCAGGATGGGGATATAAAGATTTGCAAAGTACACACAGATCTGAATGTGGCGGATCCGATGACTAAACCTCTCCCAAGGGCAAAACATGACCAACACCAAACTGCCATGGTGTTCGGTATATTACCATGTAATCTAGATTAGATGACTCTAGTGCAAGTGGGAGACTGTTGGAGATATGCCCTAGAGGTAATAATAAATGTAGTTATTATTATATATCTTTGTGTTTATGATAAATGTTTACATTCATGCTATAATAGTATTAACAAGGAAACCATTAATACTTGTGTGATTTGTAAACTTAATTTGAAGTCCCTAGTATGGCCTCTATACTTCACTAGCTTGTTGGTTGATTGATGATGTGGTTTCTTTGTCATGAACATTGAGATGTTATCAACAACAAGATCATATCGTTAGGAGAATGATATGGTGGACATACTCCTATAGACAAGCGTAGCATAAAGATCAAGTCATTTCAATAGTTCAATTGCTATATGCTTTCTGATACATAGTAACCTAATTCCTTCACCATGAGATCATGCATATTGCCTTTCATCGGATGGATGCTTTGATGTCATCAAACACCACACCGTAACAGGTGGCTATAAAAGTGGCATTGGGTGTTGGAAAGTATTGGTTGAAACACATGGATCAAGAGTGGGATTTGTCCATCCACATGACGGATAGATATTCTCTGGGCCCTCTCGGTGAAATGTCATCCAATTAGCTTGCAAGCATGTGACTTGGTCACAAGGGATCACATATCACGGAACGAGAAAAGAGTACTTATCAAGAACGAGGTTGAACTAGGTATGCAGAGATACCGCGATCATGACCTCGGATAAGTAACATATCGTGAGACAAAGGGAAATTGGTATCGTGTAAGTGGTTCATTCGATCGCAAAGTAATCGTAGAAATATGTGGGAGCCATATGAATTTCCAGATTCCTCTATTGGTTATTGTTCGAGAAGTGTCTCGATCATGTCCGCATAATTCACGAACCGTAGGGAGACACACTTAAGGATTCGACGTTGTTTGAGTAGTTATGGTATTATGAGAAAGAGACCGAATGTTGTTCGAGTCTCGGATGGGATCCGGGATATCACGAGGTGATCCGGAATGGTCCGGAGAATAAGATTCATATAAGGAAAGTCCCATTTCGAGTTGGGGAATGGTTCCGTGTTTTCATCGGGAACATTCTAGAAGGTCCCGGAATGTCCGCACTCTGGGGAAGGGGTACATGAATGTGTCATTGCAAGATGGAATGATTGCATCATGTGCTAAGTGTTCTCGCTGTCCAAAATAAAGGGTTTATTTAATTCCTAAATTGAAAGTCAAACGCCAGTTTGGTCAATGCCGCTTTGGAAGAGGAGAAGTTGGAAACCGACTTGGGGAGGAGTCCTCCTCCCAAGCCGGGCGGCCAGCCCTAGGCGAGTTGGGGAGGACTCCTCCTCCCCTGGCCGCCAGCCCTCCCACCTATAAAGGGAGGCAGGGCCTCCCTCTAGAGACACACAAGTTCCTATCCTCTAAACTAGAAACTAGACCTAGACCCGGTTTAGAGCTGTTTGGCTTAGAGCCTTCTAATTGGTTTAGAGCCTCTAATTGGTGTGTCTAATTACTAGACCACTAATAGCCTCTCTCATAAGCTCCACCATACTCAGACCGGCTTAAGGCGAAGCCTCAGGATCTCCCTCTACCTCGGTACCACGCCGTTGTCTGCCGGAATCGAGAGAGTGCTACAACCTCCGCTGCTGGAACAAGGAGAGGAAGGTCTTCACGAAACCGAACGTGTGACCGATCAAGGGAGCGCATGGGCGCCTGGAAGGATCTACGCGATCTTGAGATCGGAAAGAGTACGACTACATCACCCACGAGAATCTGCTCTCGTTAAACACTTTGGAATCTTCGAGGGTGAGTTATTCCATCGACTCGTTGCTGCAATCTAGTAGATAGATCTTGGCTTGTTTGTTTGTATGCGATAGAAAATTTTTGTTTTCCATGCTACGAACCCCTACAAAGACATATGAATTGTCCATGGAGTGAATAGAGGAGATATTAGAATTGCAAATACACTGAAATAACCTCATCTAGGAGAGAAGAATAAGAATCGCAAATACATAGTCTTAAAGTATATGGAAAATTAGGACTACCAATCAAAAGATCCTTCTGCAACATCATGATAGACTTCTTGTGGACTACAATATAGTGAGGTCTAGCCTATTTTTTGTCACAACACATGGATGCAACTCCTTTGTGTACCTTGCAGTCGCCACCACACGATGGTACACCGTCCTGGAACCACCACCTGCACGTCATGAATATCAATCAAATCAAACCAAAAGAGCAAGCAGAAGCAGTGCGTGGGGTAATGCAGGAAGATGACGTCGAGGAGTGAAGCAGACCAACTCTTGTTCGGCCAAAGATGGGGCGTAAGAAGGAGTCCTGTTCATGACCTCCTGACTTGCGGGTGGGGGACGAGCAACATGGACGGCGGGCCAGCGTGGCCACTGTCGGCGAGTCGGATAGGTTCTGTGCTCTGGCCACTGTCGGCGACGTCAAACCGGTTCTGCGCTCGGAGGTATCCTGGTGGCGTCGGCTAGTCCGGTCGCCAGATTGGAGAGAGCTGACGGGAGGCGAGAGGAGAACAAGAGTAGGGAGAGAGGCTTTGATGATTTTGTACTGCTGGAGGTAGCCGTCACTACGACCTCCACGATCGGCAGTTGCCGCGCACGGAGCTGACTGGCGGTTGCCATGGATTGACAGTACATGATTGACCGGCAGTTGTGAGGCGGCATCGGGGGATTTGGTCGGCGTCGCGGTGGCGTCGGGTGTTGCCGGCGGAGCCGGGGGTCACGGGGCAGATCGACAGGGCAGATCGGCGGAGCAGGAGGTCAGGCGGCGTATGCCTTGGGTCGAGAGTGCGTGGATTGCTTTCTCGCGTCCATGAATTTTTTCCCTCACGTTCCTGGCAGTTACGGGAGAGGATGTGTCTAATTCCGTTTCTTTTTTTATATTCTTCCGTTTTTTTAGCGTGGGCGTTTGTGTACGGTTTTTTTTCTAGCAGAGAGATTTACGGGAGGTAGTGCGACATACCAACGATCTTGTCATCTTTTCCTTTAAAAAATAGTAAAGATTCTCTCATATTTATAATAAGTATAGCTAATTTAGTCTAATTCTATATTAAATCAGCAATACTTAATATGAAGCAGAGGGAATAGATTACTTACACTCTCTAAGATAAAGTCAGCATCAGACTATCGACTTTACTTTGTCTCTGTTCATTTGTCTATCTTGAAAGGGAACGCTCCTACGTACCGTAAATGATTTCTTCCCGACGAAAGCGATCCGCATAGTATTACTTGACACGTTTGGCATTGGATGACACATGCAAGTACAAAACTGACCAATCAAACAAGTCCAACTATGAATAGTAGTACCACTTCATAGTACTACATTGCTAGCTACCGGTTAGTGATACTAGTAATACTATTCTGAAAAGACAAAAAGATACTACTCTTATCATGTCAAAACTAATTAAATATATAAACATGTCAATGCATGGACTAGTTGATTTGTCCGGCAAAATTTGGTCAAAATTTCAAGATGGAATGGATCGAAGGAAACCGGCCATGTGTTTTGCTTGAGCCACACGTTGTTTAGGCAGTTGCTTGGATGGCTCGTATGACTGGGATTAGCGGATGAATGCCGGCCGGCCGATGACACACTATCGTCTAGAATCAGATGAAAACTCAGAAGATGACACTGCTGCTGTTGGTATCATAGGAGGTTACCGGCCGTCTAGAACCACATCAGGATTCAGAAGCGGACACTGTTGCTGTTGGCATCACAGAGTCGCAGGCGTACCTGCAGGTTGCAGCTAGCGTATACCGCCATAGGCTAGATTAATTTTGTGGGGAATTGTCAGAGGCTAGCTAGCTAGATATGTCACTGAGTACGTAAGCACGACTCTCTGGCCCTTTTCTACCGATATATACAAGTTAATATCAATGTTAAGTTGATGCTAGTGTATCAACAATTTAGGCAATATAAAAATCAATTAAGACACTGAAGATCTATACCAGCAAAAAATAATTAAAGATGACATGACACCAAAATGTCATGCCAAAACGATCAACTACATGCAACAAAAAGTATATAGACCATCAACAATGGCCTTTTAAGGCCATCGAATATAGACATTCTCCTAAAGCATCTCCTTAAGGAAGAACCAGATGCGCAAAGGTAGATCCAATCACTAATGTGTTTGGTTTGGAAACCAAGTATAGAATGCAATGCCATGGGTACGTTCCAGAGGAATGGTCTGGTTTTATTCATGTGTTTGGTTTAAGCTAAGAAATAGAATGGGTTGGTTCCATACCATTTCCATTTTGGTTGGAGAATGGAATGAGGTAGATTCCGAGAATATAACGGGCGAGCAAGCGTGGGGTGTATTTAGCATGAAGGATGACAAAAGAATAGAGAGGTTGAGCAAACTTGGAATGACTTTAGCATAGAGGCATGAGAAATTCCACCGATTTTGAGGAATGGGAGTGTTCCGTATCTGAAGAGAATATTCTCTTTTGAGGAATTAGCTTGTTTCATTCCATTTCTCAACCAAACACTAGAACTGCTCTCAGATGTGAAACCATTACATTACACTCCACTTCATGACCTCAACCGAAGACACCATTGGAGATCAAGTCTTTTAAGCCCTAAATAATTTCTTCAACACAAAGTATCGTTGAAACACTATCATTGCCATGTACAATTAACTAAGGTTAGAATTAGGTGAGATGGAGGGCTAGTACTCTAGTAGCTCAACTAAATAGAATTTATTTTAAACATATTTTGTCCTTGTTGCCATTCCGGATAATTTGGTGGCTCCGGACCAATATTTTGCATATTGCAAGATGCATAATCACATATAGCTATACAACGTGTTTGTTTTCCTCCTTTTTGGAAACAAAAAACAACGAGTTTCTTTTAGCGCAGCGGGCCGGAAACTACGCATAAATGTACTTCACTATTCTCCCCGTTTCAAAATATAAGATGTTTTAGCTTTGTGAACAAATATATCTAGACTTCTTTTAATATGTAGGTTCACTCAGATTTAGAGTGAATCTACACATTAAAACAAGTTTAGATACATATTTTTACAAACTTAAAACATCTTATATTTGAAAACGGAGGGAGTATATTCCTATTCACGTTGTGCACGTACATACATTCAATGGTCGTTTCTATATCCGCGTTGAGGTTTAAGGTTCGGATTTGAAAAATCCGGCTTGTTTCGGTCGAAAGAAAATCCTATACGGAGTACGTACGACCGGGTCGTTGCTCCATATGGAACGACCATATCCATTGAACGACACGTACACCCGTAGATTTATCTCCTCAGATCAATCAATTCGCTCCTCGCATAATCGCCTGTTCCCAACTGAGGCTAGACCATCCGGCGGCAGCGTCGCTTCCCATTGCGCGCTGCTGGCCTAGGCTACATGCATCCTTGTGTCATGGACAAGCGCTCGTCGCAGAGACGCGAGCTCGACATCGGTCATGCTCGGTCATGAGGGGGGGACCGGGGACTTTGGCGGAGGGGATAAATTGTGCCTGTGCTGAGGGCTGGGTCAGGTCACCTGGCCCAGACTCCTTGTAAGTTATCATGTCTACTCTGGATATAACTTTTAATATCAATTGTGTGTATCTTAAGTAGAAAATGTCTTGGCATAAATTGTTTGTTCATAGGTCTTACATGTAGATCAAAGAGAAGGAAGCTTAAATCTGAAATGTGGAATGATTTTGATCCTTTATATGAGGACAACAAACTTATGGAAGCCAAATGTAAACACCGCAAGAGGGTTTTTGCTGCTGCAAGAGAAGTTGACACCAGTTCTTGCCTTAGGCATATGCTAGTTTGTGAGGAAAGAGCAAAGACAAATGAATTTCTTGACTCCATGAAATCAGCTATGTCACAATCTGACCCAAACAGTTCAGAGAAATGAATGTATGATCCTGATAGAGCTCACTTTGAATTGGTGAGGATGATAGTCTTACATGAGTTGCCATTCAGAATAGTAGAGTACCAAGGATTTAGGAAATTTATGCATAGTCTGAATCCTGCATTCCAGTTGGTCTCTAGGACAACAATCAGACTTGATTGCATCGGTATGTTTGAACAACATAAGATACATCTTAAAGAGGTTCTGCAGCAACTAGACTCCTGTGTCTCTTTAACTGCAGATATGTGGACTTCGCGTCAAGTTATGAGCTATATGTGTATAACTTGCCATTTTCTTGATAAAAAATGGAAATTGCAGAAAAAAGTGATTTGGTTTTCTGAGGCTGATACGCCACATGATGGAACAAATTTATTTAATATCATGTTGGATTGCATGGAAGATTGGGGTTTGCAAAAAAAGATTTTCTCCATTACGCTAGACAATGCATCAAATAACAACTTGTGTGTGAGCTATATGCAAGCAAATCTGCTAGGAAAGAATTTGCTGCCTTGCAAAGGAGATCTTCTACATCGTTGATGTGGATGTCATGTGATCAACCTCACTGTTCAAGAAGGCTTGACGATTCCTTGCGTGGGAGTGGTGAATATCCGTGAAAGCATAAAGTTTGTTAGAAGCTCCCCACCTCGGAAAAAGAAGTTCAAAGACATAGTTAAACAAGAGGGAATCACTTGCACGCTAAAAGTATGTTTGGATGTTCCTACACGTTGGAATTCCACACATTTAATGATCAAAACAGCTCTAGAGTATAGAAGGGCGTTCGCTGCTTTAAAGCTGCAAGATACGTCATACACATATCAACCAACAGATGATGAGTGGGAAACAACGAAATCTGTTTGTAAATTGCTAGAGGTTTTCCTTGATGCCACTATGGTAGTGTCCGGTACGTTATATCCAACATCCCATTTGTATTTCCACGAGCTTTGAAAAATTTATCTAACATTCGAAAGAGAGGCTAACCATAAAGAAATGACCATTAAATCTATGGTTGAAGTGATGAAGAAAAAGTTCATGAAATATTGGAAGCTATCATATTTGACCATTTGTCTTCCAGTTATACTTGACCCAAGGTACAAGTTCAAATTCTTGGACTTGTGTTTGAAATCTGGTTTTCAAAGTGAAGCGAGTAAATATCTTGGCAGAGTGAAGAAAACATTTAAGGATCTTTTTGTTGAATATTCCTCGCATGATGATGAATCAACGATGGTGAATGATCAAGGAAGCAGCAATGTTGGAACAAGTATTGATAACCCGTGGGACCAATGGAATAAGCAAGTTCAATAAGAACAAAAAAAGCGAGCAAAGTTGAGTGAACTTCAGATTTATTTAAATGATGATGTCCACCCGCAAGAAGATGCTTTCGATATACTCCTCTGGTGGTCCGTAAATGGGCACAAATACCCCATCATATCTCGCATAGCAAAGGATGTGCTGGCTGCACCTGTATCAACCGTAGCATCCGAGTCGGCATTCTCTACCGGAGGAAGAATACTAAGTGACTATAGGAGCACTATGATACCCAGCACTGTAGAGGCACTAATCTGTCTACAAGATTGGCTACGGCCTCTCGGTATAACTCTCTCTTCTCATTTTATTGTCATTGTAAGAACTACCCATGTAGGAAGTTCTAACATTTTATTGTTATTGTAGGAACTACTCATGTCAGCACAATAACTGACGATGTTATTTATGGAACACGTGCTGATATTTATGGAACAAATGCTGATATTTATTGATTCTTGAGTGTGGCATTAGGTATGCCTTGTTCTTGTTATCCTACATACTGAATACTATGTTGGCATTGTATAATACTTGCTTGCTTTGGTTATCCTACATACTAAATACTGTTTTGGCATTGTACAAATGAATATTTGCTTGCTTGCTTGTTCTAGTTACAAATGAATACTGTTTTTACTAAGATACTATTGTGAATTACTAGAGTACCACAGTCCATAGTACCCTTCTTACATTTTGACTGAATGCAATATTGGTACTATCAATCTACTGAATCTATGTTCTTGACTAAATGCAATATTGGTACTATCAATCTACTGAATCAAGTATGTCACAATCTGATCTAGATAACGTTCACAGAAATAGTAAAGAATCTTCTTGTTGGTTTTGCCTAGTTACATTAAACATGTTACATCAGTTATTAAGTCACTTGTAGTTGTAACAATGATTTCTCTGCTGATCCTAGTGTCTTTGTCTTCAGATTGCCGTGAAAGAACTCCTGGAAGCATCAACTCGGGAATCAAGTTGGTGTAGTTGATAGCTACCTTAGTTGATATCGTTGTTGATTTCCTAGCCTGCACAGGTGTCCAGGTGATGGTGTATGTGTGACATGCATTTGCGATGTCTGGAAGCTACTGCAATTGACTGCCTCAACGCCAGATTTCACTTGATCGACGGATTACATTGCCCAATTTTAGTAGTTTGTCAATTCTAGACTGAATTTGTTCTGCCATGTTGTTTGAACAACACACAAGCTTAGTTGATCTGTACAAGTTCCGTCGTGTTGAATTTATTCTGTCATATTGAATTTGTTTTGTCGTGTTGAATTTTTTCTGCATATTTTAAATCCGCAGACACATTTGGGATCATATTCATTCAGTCATTCTGGAATTTGTTCTGTCATATTTTGTCCACAAGTCTGAATGTCTGCCAATATTGAGTTACTAGCCTGACTTGTGTTAAAAGTTGCATGTAAATAAGAGTAGCTGAACGACTATATTTATCCGGCTATTGACTGGATAACTGTCGCAGTAACGGTTTGTCCGGCTACTTGTTTGTATTTGTGTTAAAGTCACAGTCTGAGCAAATGCGGTTGACGCGAGCTGCAACAGTGGCCGCATTAATTCTAGCTGTTTGAAGCGGCAAGCCGCGAGCATCCGCGTTAACAGAAGTGCCCGCTTTTCTTGGTAGCGACAAGCCACAAACCGCCCCGCTTGCAACCTGAGTCAGGTGTCCTTCGATCGATGGGCTTGGTCGTTCGTTCAGCAGCCAACGACCTGGTTGTACGTACTCCGTATAAGATTTTTGTTCCGTTTTGGTCGGTGGCGAGACATGGATTCGGGTCTTCCTTTGATCGCTGGCGTAGGCAGATCGTTGAAATGTCAGCTTCAATTCACTTCCATGTCCGCGTTGATATTGCTTTGTCAAACTTAGCGACCAGGGAAGCTAGCTAGTCGGTACTAGTACTCCCTCTGTCCTGAAATACCCTGTATTTTGGGTTTAGTCAAAGTCAAATTTTATAAAGTTTGATAAAATATATAGAAAAAACTATAAACATAAACATTTATAGCACCAAATATATATATTATAAAAATATATTTTATAACGATTCTAATGGTACTTATGTTGTATTATACGTGTACATAAATTTTTTAATATGTTTGGTCAAACTTTACAAAGTTTAACCTTAACTAAACCCAGAACGCAGAACATTTTAGAACGGAGGGAGTATATACGATGCTGCCTCCCCAGCCAGCAGCTGGTACAAAAATGGACCGGCCATATAGGTCAAAACTGTAACACAACAGCCCACATGTTATTACGTTTCGGTCAAGCACAATCAGATGCGCATGTGCACATTCTCTCATATGCGGTGCATGCATGCACATGTCTCTCTAATCTAATCAGCTGGACACAGTTCTAATTGGTCAACTTGACCAGTTGTTCCGTTAACAATTTAACATAGTGTATGCTCTCGAACTGCTGGCACCTACGTCGTGGGTTCCCGCCAAGGGTTGGACCTTGTAGTCGCAGCAGCCAGCAGCAAAGATTAAATCAACTCGAACGAGCACGCTAAGCATGCATTCCACGTCGCCGCGGCTGCTCGATCGGCCATTTGTCGTCGGAGAAAGAACACGAAGCGTGTAAGACTCGACCAGGTAATTATTTGCTAGCTTATAATCATATGAACAGAATAATCTGGTGCGGCGGAAAACACGCTGCATGCATGCACTTTGATCCTCGTACGTCCTCGACGTCTCGACCGGCTCGCAACTCAACCAACCCCTATAAGTACCTCGTGCATCTGCCTCCAATGGCCATCACACACAACACAATCCATCGATCGAACTCCAAGTTTTCTTAAACAGTTAGCTAGCACAACACAATCTCATCGATCTCCTCCTTCACTTGACCCAATATAATTCTTCCGCGCGCGGCCATTATTATGGGTGTGGTGATTTGGTTACTCGGTGTGGTTCTAATAACAGTTGGCGCTGCAGTATGCCCGGCTGAGGCCTCCAAGAATCACCACTACGATTTCTTCGTAAGTCGTTGATCCAGCTAGCTGCTGCTTCCTTTAATTTTTGGGGTTTGCATACACACGAGGAAGTGATGATGAGCTCTAATTAACGAGAGCAATGCGTGCACATACTTAATTTGCAGATTAAGGAGAGCAACTACACGAGGCTCTGCCACGAGAAGACCATCCTCACCGTGAACGGGCAGTTCCCGGGGCCGACCATCTACGCGCGGAAGGGCGACGTCGTCGTCGTCAACGTCTACAACCAAGGCGATAAGAACATCACCATCCACTGGTAATTAATTCTTCTCTTCTGCACCACCGCGCGCGCCATGTAAAACACACGAATGGACTCCTTCTTCGCCCAACTAATGGCATGCATGACGCGCAGGCACGGCGTGGACCAACCTCGGAACCCGTGGTCGGACGGGCCCATGTACATAACGCAGTGTCCAATCCAGCCCGGCGCCAACCTCACCTACACCATCATCCTGTCCGAGGAGGAGGGCACTCTCTGGTGGCACGCGCACAGCGACTACGACCGCACCACCGTCCACGGCGCCATCGTCATCCACCCCAAGCTCAGCACCACCTTCCCCTTCAAGAAGCCGCACAAGGAGATACCCGTCATCCTCAGTATGGATTCTTTTCTTAGCTAGCTAGACCTCCTTACCATTTACTCCGATCGGCCTAGTAACCATATTCAACATGTCTCGTATTAATCGACCGCAATTATATATCCGCAGGTGAGTGGTGGAACGCCGACGTGAACCTCCTGCTCGAGGAGTCCAGGAAGACCGGCGGCGATGAGGTCGGTATTTCGGACGCCAACACCATCAACGGCCAGCCGGGGGACCTGTTCCCGTGCTCCAAGAACGGCACCTTCACGGCGGCCGTAGAGAGCGGCAACACGTACCTGCTCCGGATCATCAACGCGGGGCTCGCCAATGACCTCTTCTTCGGCGTCGCGGGGCACCGCCTCACCGTGGTCGGCACTGACGCCCGCTACACCAAGCCGTTCACCGTCGACCAGATCATGATCTCGCCGGGGCAGACCGTGGACGCGCTCCTCGAGGCCGACCGAGCTGCCAATGGCTCCTCCAACGGCAGGTACTACATGGCGGCCCGGACGCTGGCGACCAACACCGGCATCGACTTCGACAACACCACCGCCACGGCCATCCTGGAGTACGCGGACGCGCCGCCCTCCGCGCGGGCCGGCCTGCCAGACTTCCCTAATAACCTTCCCGCCATCGACGACGTGAACGCGTCCACGGCGTACACGGCGCAGCTCCGGTCCCTGGGCAGCGAGGCCCACCCGGTAGACGTGCCGACGACGGACGTCGACGAGCACATGCTCATCACCATCGCCGTCAACGTGGTCCCCTGCACCACGGGCAACGGGACGTGCAAGGGGCCACTCGGCGCCCGGCTGGCGGCGAGCCTCAACAACGTCAGCTTCCACCTCCCTTCCGTCGACATCCTCGACGCCTACTACGGCTCCGTCCGCGGCGTGTACGAGACGGACTTCCCCGACATGCCGCCCTTCGTATTCAACTTCACCGACGACAACGTCCCCACGGAGCGCTTTTTCACGAGGCGCGGCACCAAGGTGAAGGTGGTGGAGTACGGCGCCGTCGTGGAGGTTGTGTTCCAGGACACGGCTATCCTCGGCGCCGAGAACCACCCCATGCACCTGCACGGCTTCAGCTTCTACGTGGTAGGGAGAGGGCTCGGAAACTTCAACCAGACCACGGACCCAGCCACTTACAACTTGATCGACCCGCCGCTCCAGAACACCGTCACCGTCCCCAAGTCTGGCTGGGCCGCAATTCGCTTCCGAGCAGCTAATCCTGGTGAGTTATTTTAGTAGCTTAATTTCGGAAGTGCGTAATTCTTAGTTATGAAAATATGAACAAAAATTCGAGAGGATATAATTTGTCCATCGTCCGAGCACTCATTTACTAGTATACTCTTTCTGAACAAGTTATATGCCAGTCTTTTAATTTTTTTCTTATTTTGCTTGGACAGGTGTGTGGTTCATGCATTGTCACTTCGAACGTCATTCGGAGTGGGGGATGGACACTGTGTTCATCGTGAAGGATGGCAAGACTCCTCAGGCAAAAATGATGCGTCGTCCACCGGGCATGCCTAGGTGTTAACTGCCATGAATTTTTGGAGCGTCGCAACTATATGCAGAACAATTAAGTTAATTAATTTCTTTAGTTGATTGATTGCTTAATCAACAGATCTGTTGAGCTTGTTGTAATTAGTGATGTTTTTCTTTTTGTCTCATTGGGATGAAAGATAGAACATCCCGTTTCCATTTTATGATTTATTTGCTATTCAATCTCTAAATTTAATCCAGCGATATTTTATTATGGATCCTTGTATCTCGTGGCCATGCATGCTTTGCTTGTAAGCGTGAATCAAGGTTCCGCTGCCCACCTACATGGTGGTGCTTGTACTGTCGTATATCATGTTGTACCTCGTCAAAGGCTGCACAAAACCGAGCCCTACCTCCCCTTCCCCCAAGCGTGATATGTACCATGATATGTAACATTTTTATCAAAAATTATTTTTAATCCCATTTTCACCTATTAAGGTTGATACAAGAAAAACATATTTTATATTTGTGTTGGACAGGAAATGAATCCCTAATGTCCTAAAAACAAATTGGAATTTATCCTAAACTCCCAAACCCTAATTTTGAATTTTCCAAGATAGCCATATGAGGCATTATATGCATAATGGCATTTTTATAATTTTAGTTTTGACCGAAAAGTAGTTTCCTGAATTCTAAAAATACTATTTGAAATTCTAGACAGGATTGTAGAAATTTATTTGAAAAACTTTAGACCTCTAAATAAAAAACTAGAAAATAAAATCAGAAAAAAGAATATAGCAAAAGAAAAATAATCTAACCTAACCTATCGGGCTAGCCCGAGCCGCCCCATCCTAGCCATCACACGTGCGGGCAGCAGCAGCAACCGACCCATTTAGCCCTGCTTGCGACCCATCTCACCCTCTGCTCCTTTTCTTTTTCCTATAGTCACCGACTAGTGGGCCCTACCCCGTCATCTTCCACCTATAGCATGATACCGAGTTAGATATACTGAAAGGGTAAGATGGTTAACCTAGAGAGGAGTGAATAGGTTTTTACAAATTTATTTATAATATTTTGCAAGTTTTAGGCTTTGCGGAATATAAGTGTACCTAAATGTAAACTAGGTGAAGCAACCTAGATGATGAAACAAGATACTTCAAACACAAAGGCTATCACAAAGTGAACTAACACAAGTAAGAGATTCGGTTTATAATAACCGAAGCACGTGGAGACGAAGATGTATTCCCATGTTTAATCTCTTTGGAAAGGGAGCTATGTCACGTTGGAGAGGTGTGAGGTTCCACGAAGGATTCCCCAATGCCACGAAGGCTCATCTTCTTCTCCGAGCCCATTCCATGAAAAGATAGGTCACTTACTCGTGGTAGACTTTAAGGTAGTTTCCAAACCCTCACAAACTTTCCACGGGGCAAATCACAAGACGAATGCCTTCGAGAGATCCTAGCCACCTAGGGTTTCCCATAAACCCAAGAGTAACAAGCAAACTAGATGAAATCAAGAGGAAATGAACTTTCGTTTGGTGGAAACAGAGATCAGGACCTTCTCTTGCTTTCTACCAAAGGGATTTGGATTTGGTTGGGTAGAATGGGAGATTCTCAAGCTTTTGGTGTTTCAACAATGGAGAGAGAAAGCGAGCTCAAGGATAGAATCTGAAATGGAATACCTATCTTCTCAATGGAGAACAAAGGGGTGTTAATAGTCCGGGGGAAATCAGCCGTTTTGGGGAGTATGCGCCAGAATCGGTGATAAGTCCGTCGGAGCCGGACAATGCGCCAAAATATTTTGGCGCCAGTCCTGGCATGCCAAAATCCTCGCCGAAACAAATCGGCGACCACCGGAAAATCTAGCGTCAGCCAAAACACGAGGCAGAGAGATGTTTCAGTTAAGGCTGGAAAAAATCGGAAGCTACTAAAATGTTTCGGCGGAGATTCTGGCAGCGCCGGGTTTCTCGCCGATTTCGTAGAACCCCCCTTTTTAGCTAGTTTCTCTTTCAACTACTTGCTTTTCTCGATTGGGTGTGATGGATATTTGGTGTTAGGATGTGTATGTGATGGAAAGGCATCCGCAAAGAGCTCATTTAGACGACCCCTCTTAATAATGTGGTGTTTCCTACTTAACTCAAAAACAAAGAGAGAGAGAAATATAAAGTAAAACGATGACTCTTCTCTTGAGTAAACAAATGGGGGGTCTCACACCACCTCTCATCATCAAATGCGAATAATTCATGTGTTTGCACTTAGTAGAGGCATTAGTCCATATTCTAACTCCGGTGTCAATATTAACCAAAATAATAGATAAGGACAGTTTTCCCTTACAATCTTTCCCTTTTTGGTTAACGATGACAAACTGAGATAGTCACACATAGATATTATGATAAGCTTAAAGATACAACTTCCATGGAAGATATTAAGAGAACTCCCCCATAATGTATGCACATGATAATGTTGCGTTTGGCATTGGCATATAAATTCGGATGACTTTTATGTGTTGTGTGATTCACAAACTTTGGAGACTAGGGAGCACTTGTTCTTCATCTTCCCATTTGCCAAGCGGTGCTGGGATGAGATAGATATTGCTTGGGACCTGACTTTAACCTTAAGTGACCGTTTTGCTTTGACCAAAAGTGCATTCCGTGGCCCATGTTTTTGTTGGAGATATGCCCAAGAAGCAATAATAAAAGTAGTTATTATTATATCTTTGTGTTTATGATAAATGTTTATATTCATGCTATAATTGTATTAACCGGAAACATTAATACTTGTGTGATTTTGTAAACATATAAGAGTCCCTAGTAAAATCTCTTTGTAATACTAGCTTGTTGATTAATAGATGATTATGGTTTTTTAACTATGAACGTTGGATGTTATTAATAACAAGATCATATCATTAGGAGAATGGTGTGATGAACGTACTCCTATAGTTAAGCATAGCCACTAGTAGGAAAATGCTTATCCATGGGGTCCTTATCAGTGGTACACATGTAAACTGTGCCCCACGGGTCCTTATCCATGACACACAGGTTGGGTCATGCGCCACTAAACTTCACATATTTGCGGCGCACACCGGATGCAGTGCGCCACTATTACTTGGGCCCCAGAGCTAGCGGTGGACCCCGTCCTTGGGAAGCATATTGATACGTTGCAAACGTGTCTATAATTTTTGATGATCCATGCTTGTTTTGCACCATTTATATTATGTTTTGTTCACACTTTATGGCATTTTTATGCATTTTCTAGAACTAACTTATTAACAATATGCCACAGTGCCAGTTCCTGTTTTCTGATGTTTTTTGGTTTTAGAAAAATTAGTAAAGAAATATTCTCGGAATTGGACGAAACAAAAGCCAAAGTTCCTATTTTTTTAGACACGACACGGAGTCCGAAGGAGAGACAAATAGGCGCCACGGAGCAGCCGCACTAGGGGGCCGCAAGGGTCCACCCTAGGCCATGCCTCCCTAGGGTGCGGGACCCTCGGGCGTCCATCGACCTTGCCCCTTCGCCTATATAAACCCCTCGAGGTATAAACCCTATGGAAGGGATCTGAAGTTCCTAGCCGCCGCCACCATCGTCCCTAGATCAGGAGGGATCTGAAGCTCTTCCCGGCACCTTGCCAGAGAGGGGAGATCATCCCGGAGGCCTTCTTCATCACCATGCCTGCCTCCGAAGTGATGTGTGAGTAGTTCATCCTTGGACTATGGGTCCATAGCAGTAGCTAGATGGTTGTTTCTCCTATTTGTGCTACCATGTTTAGATCTTGTGAGCTGCCTATCATGATCAAGATAATCTTATTGTAATTCTACATGTTGTGTTTGCGGTTTTCTGATGGATATTGATTATTATGTTAGATTGATTATTGTTCTATCATGTCTATGTTATTTGTGATCTTGCATGCTCTCCGTTGCTAGTAGTTACTTTGGCCAAGTATTTGCTTGTGACTCCAAGAGGGAGTATTTATGCTCGATAGTATGTTCACGCCTCTAGTAATCTGGGAGAGTGACAGAAACTTCTAAGATTGTAGATGTGTTGTTGCTACTAGGGAGAAAACAACAATCCTTTTTCCAAGGGAAATTTTATTGTTTACATTACACATTTTGCTTAATGCAATTATCTGTTGCTTGCAACTTAATACCTGAGGGTTGTTCAAATGATATCCTGAAGGTGGATTATTAGTCATAGATGTAGTTGGATTACGGTCTATGCATCATGTTGTAATGCCCAAATGAATCTCATAGTGATCATCATGTCATGTACATGCATTGTTATGCATTCTCTATTTGTCAATTGCCCCGCTGTAATTTGTTCACCCAGCATGTTATTTATCTTATGGAGAAAACACCTCTAGTGAACTGTGGATCCCGGTCCATTCCTTCCCACTGATATTCTATCTACTGTTTACTGTTTATTTTCTGCAATTACCACAAGCAATTACTATCTTCCACACTATATGTTTAATCCTTTGTTTTCAGCAAAACCAGTGGGCTTGATGACCTCATTGATAAGTTGGGGCAGAGTATTTTGGTTGTGTTGTGTGCAGGTTCCACGTTGCTAGCAACACCTTCAGAAGTGGTTTCTTTCTCCTACTGGTTCGATGACCTTGGTTCTATAACCGAGGGAAACTTGCTGCTATGCTCATCATACCCTCCTCTTGGGTTTCCCAACGGGCTCTACATCAACTAAGCACATCAAGCCCTTTTCTGGTGCCGTTGCTAGGGAGAAAGAAGATTTCTGCAAGGGGAGTCTCTCACTACCAATATCTTTACTTTGTTTTTGTTTTTCTTAGTTTCTTTTGCTTTGTTTGTTTTGCTTCTTTTTATCAAAAACACACACAAAATTAGTTCCTACTTTAGTTGCTATTTTTGTTGGCTTGCTTTAATCTTGCAAAAATGACTACTCCTGAAAACACTAAGTTGTGTGACTTCACTAGCACAAACAACAATTATTTCATGTGCACATCTATTGCTCCACCCGTTCCTGAAGCTACTTTCTATGAAATTAAACCTGCTTTGATGAATCTTGTTATGAAAGAGGAATTTTCTGGTGTTAGTACTGATGATGATGCTGCTCACCTTAATAATTTTGCTGAACTTTGTGAGATGCAAAAATATAAGGATGTTGATGGAGATATTATTAAGCTTAAATTGTTTTCTTTCTCTTTAAGCGGAAGAGCTAAAGATTGGTTGCTATCTTTGACTAAAAATAGTATTGATTCTTGGGTTAAATGCAAAGATGCTTTCATTGGAAAATATTATCCTCCTGCTAAGGTTATATCCATGAGAAGTGACATAATGAAATTTAAACAATTTGATAATGAACATGTTTCTCAAGCTTGGGAAAGAATGAAATCATTAATGAAGAATTGCCCACTCATGGACTGACTACTTGGATGATTATCCAAACCTTTTATGCATGATTGAATTTTTCTTCAAGAAACTTATTGGATTCGACTGCTGGAGGTACCTTTATGTCCATCACTTTGGGTGCTGCAATAAAGCTCCTGGATAATATGATGATTAATTATTCTGAATGGAACACTAAGAGAGCTCCATAAGGTAAGAAAGTAAATTCTATTGAATAAACCTCCTCCTTGAGTAATAAGATTGATATTATTATGGCTATGCTTGTTAATGGAAAAGCTCATATTGAACCAAATAATGTTCCTTTAGCCTCTTTGGTTGCTCAAGAAGAGCAAGTTGATGTGAACTTTACTAGAAGTAATAATTTTGGTAATAATAATTATAGGCCATATCCTTCTAATAATGGTAATGCTTATGGAAATTCCTACAACAATAATAGAATTGCACCCTCTAAACTTGAAGTCATGCTTAAATATTTTATTAGTAAACAAACTACTTTCAATAAAACTGTTGAGGAAAAGCTTGGAAAAATTGATGTTCTTGCTTCTAAGTTGATAGCCTTGCCCTTGATGTTGAACTTATTAAATTAAAATTTATGCTTAATGGTGTTAAATAAAGAAAGAAATTGAATGCCATTCAAGTTAGAATTGATTAAAATGTTAGGATGTTAGCTTTGCATGCTAGGTGGGAAAGAGAAGATGAAATTGCTAGAAATAATAATATGACTAAAATTTGTACCATTAACACCACTAGTGATGCTGAAGTTTCAAATGCTAGCAAACCTCCTACTATTAATGGTAAAATAATTGGTGTAGACAAAGTCCCTATTCCTTTTGCAACATTGCCTAAACCCAATGGAACTTTTTCCAATAAAAATGCTGAATTTTTTTGAAATATGGGAGATAAAAGTTCTACTACCTTGAATGATAATTTTGATTTTTATCTTGATGGTTGCAATATTTCTAAAGAAATTATGTTCTTGCAAAAGCTTGCTAGAAGTCCTAATGCTAGTGCTATGAATATGGCTTTTACCGAACATATTACAAATGCTCTCATGAAAATTAAAGAAGGAAAATTGAAACATGAAGTTTATATTCCTAGGAAATTAGAAGATGGTTGGGAGCCCATCATTAATATGAAAGTGAATGATTTTGATTTCAAATATTCATGTGATCTTTGTTCTAGTGTCTTTATTATGCCTAGAAAAATTTATGATATGCTTGATTTACCACCATTGGGAGATTGTTATTTGGATGTCCATCTTGATGATAATGCTAAAAAGAAACTCATGGCAAGAATTAATGATGTTCTTATTATGGTTAACAATACCTTCATACCCATTGATTTGTATGTTTTGGATGTTGAATGCAATGCTTCTTGTCCTATTATTTTGGGAAGACCTTTTCTTAGAACTATTGGTGTCGTTATTAATATGAAGGAAGGCACCATTAAATATAAATTCCCACTCAAGAAAGGTATTGAACACTTACCTCGAAAAATAAAGAAGATATATTTTGACTCTCTTATTAGAATTTTTTGATGTTGATGCTTCTTCATTCGAAAATACTTGATTCTTGCTTTCTGTGCCTAGGTGAAAGGCGTCACAGAAAAACACTCTTGGGAGATAACCCAATTTTTATTTAAGTAAGTTTTTCTTTTGTTGAGTCTTCAAAGTTATTGCCTCTGTAATAACCTCTCCTTATCCTTTTTGTTTGTTTTTTGTGCCAAGAATAGCCTCTAATGAGAGGGAAGAAATATTTAGGGAAGTTGCTATCCCGAAACAGATTTATGTGCTTCACTGTAAAAAATCATGAAAAATCGCAGAACGTCATATTGATCAAAAAAATTTGTGCATGCCCCTGGTATTTACCCAACTTTCGTTAGTTCTGCAATTTTCGATTTGAGAAACAGAAGATTTTTGAAAAAATCGGTCTTTACCTACAGGTCTGTTTTGACAGATTTCTGCCATTATTTGAATTTGTCTCTTAAATCGATTTTTTTTGAGTTATTTTGATCACTTGAGCTTTTTAAATGAATTGCTACAGTAGCTTATGTTTTAATGGATGTTTTACTTGAGTTGAAACTTAACCCAAAAGCTTATTATCTTGAATACACTAATGCTGCTAATAAAGATTGTGTGAAGTTTTGTATGAAGGAAATTTTCAAGTGTAGGAAGAGAATGGTGTGATGAGATGAAGTATGGAAAAAATCTCAAGCTTGGGGATTCCACCCGTGTCACCTCAATAAATATTCAAGAGGTACAATCGTCAAAGCTTGGGGATGCCCAAGGCATCCCCTTCTTCATCAACAAAAATCTCAAGTTTTCTTTCACGATACTATATGTTTTGCTTTATGCACTATGTGTTGTTCTTGGAGCGTCTTTGTTTTTGTTTTTAGTTTTCTTTTGTTTTGTTTTCTACAATAAGTTAGTTGGACCCATCACACTTCTTTTGGAGAAGTCACACCCAGTTCTTCATTGCCTAGAACACTCTAGTTTTCACTCTTATTGTTCTGTGAATGTTCTCTTTTGCTAGCACTGCGTTTAGCTTTAGTTTTCTTATTTTTGCTTAGAAATTTTTAGTTCTTCTTTGTAGTTAGGTGAGACATGCTCTATGGTCTTTATTGATTATTATCTTTGTGACTTGTTTCAAATAAGTCGATTGGTGTTGGAAAAGAGTAGAATATTTCATGCTTATGGTGGTACAAAAAGAAGCTTGTTTTGACTGTGACTTAGACTTCATCATGTCATATTAGATGTTTCTTTGACCATATGCTTAGTGATTACTTATGTAGCATGACTTGTTTCAAACAATTGAGATTGCTTAATGTGCCATGAAAGAATCGTGCATCGTTTTAGCATACAAAAGCATAATATTGTGGTATTCTCCTTTGATGCTTTATTTGGGTTGACTTGGCACATGCTTACACCATGTTATGACTATGAACCAGTCACCTTAGCCTCTATGATCATTTAATTTTTGACTTGTGATATCACTTTATGCTTTGATTAATAATGTTTTGTTGCTCTGCATGATTATGGCCATTATTTCTCTCTTAGTTGGTCGCTCCCAGTCTTTTGCTAGCCTCCACCTGTACTGAGTATGAGCTATACTCGTGCATCCAACTCCCAAGAAACCAAGTTATTCGAGTCCACTATAATTTCTATGCATGGTGTGTTACACCATTCCAAGTATATTCATGTTTTTATATATCTTCCAAATTAAATTTTTGTTATGTGAAAATTAGTGATTAAAGCTCTCAAAAACTTGAAGGCACATTTTATTTCTTGCAATTAATAAACTTGAACCATTGTGACTGTCTTATATGCTTATATGCCTTCAAGTTATAAGTTGGGAATTAGCAGAACCATGCTGTCATGGGGAACGCTTTCGACATTGCACTTATTCTATTTAGTTGCATATTCTTTTTCTTATGGATCCCAGGCGATGTGAAATAAGATGGGAGCTTGTAAGTCCATGGAGTATGTATATGTGTTAGAGAAATGCCTGGGCAGCTAGCCTAAGTCATGCCTAATATTGGTGGAAAATTTAAGCAAAACCATAGTGGCATTCTATGAAGCATCCTCAATAAAAACTATGCAAATAGCAAATAAAAAGATCGCTGAGATGCTCACTGCCTGTTGCCTTGTCATTTTGATATGGGATAGCTCTTGTGTCATGGGGCAAGGGGTACCCCATTTGCGGTTCTCTATGATACACATATACTTACAATGACAAGAATTTGCCTATGACCAATGTTTAGTAGCATGAGGTATCGGTACTCGTACTCAACGGGCATGAGATTTTCAACTTGTAATTTTTCAAGCATACACTCATATTTGCCCTCACTTTAACCTTAATCACTTCAAGATGCTTATGATAGGAGCAATGAGAGCTCAAAGTTAATACGTACCATAATTTTTGGAAGCTTTATAAAACCATTTAATCCCTACTTCCCTCTACAAAGGGCCTTTCTTTTTTACTTTTATGTTGAGTCTCCATCTTCTATCTTTATGCACCAGTTAAGAGATCATAGTTGTCATTCTGAGTTCAATGTGTATTGTCCCAAAACTTGTTGATTGATTCATAATTATGGTATTACTTATTATTAAATTATTTGTATCTAGTCACCCTTATGAACTTTGAAGGTGTCGTATGCATTTATGTTTTGCTATTCCATGAAGGACAAGCTGAATACCACTCTTGCCATGTTTTCGATATGTGAAACAATCAAATGTCTTTCAAAGCATTATTCATGAGCTTTTGTTTGTGTGCCTTTCATGTTGCAACATAGTTGCTATGTCTTATTGTTAGAAATATATCTTTGAGGTTTATGTTTAGAGTACTTTGATTTCAGCTATCAATTCTTTGCAATAGTTTGACCAATATTGTAATGGTGCATGTCACCTCAAAAATTATTATTTTTATCACTTACCTACTCGAGGACGAGTAGGAGTTAAGCTTGGGGATGCTGATACGTTGCAAATGTATCTATAATTTTTGATGCTCCATGCTTGTTTTGCACCATTTATATTATGTTTTGTCCACACTTTGTGGTATTTTAATGCATTTTCTAGAACTAACCTATTAACAAGATGCCACTGACGAGGTTCGATCTCGTCAATGCCTATTGTTATGGACTTGGATTTTGGAGAAGATGGGGATGCTAGAGATCGCGGAACGGTTAACAGAAAAGCAACACGGGACACGAGGTTTACCAAGGTTTAGGCCCCCAGAGGGAAAAACACTCCTGCTTGTCTGCTCTTGATTACGGCGGAACCGAAGTTACAGGGGTGCGCATATGCAATCTGGCGTGAGGTGCATATGAGGCGAGTATCATCCTCCTCGCCGTTCCCTCCTAGCCTTTATATTGATAGGAAGGTCCCGGGCGCAGGTCGAGTCGGTTACATATTAGGGTTTGTACCCTTTGAAATTCTATCTACTCTAGTCTTGTTCTCCAAGGATCCGAAGGCATCATGGGATTGGGACACCCGAAATCTCCACAGGCCGTGTATCTTGTCGTGGGTCTTCCTTGGGCTGGACTAGGTATGCCAATGTTGTGTACCCGTGGGGTATAACCATGTCAGTAGCCCCCGAGTGTTCAGTCGAATCGTGGATTCGGATGAGGACTCTTCAATCTTTCGAGTGTAGTTGAACCTGTTTAAGAGAAAATGTTTTAGTTCATAGGGATTGTTGATGCGTGTGCCTAACTCTCCCGACGGATCAGGGCCAGTTAACTATCATAGGACAAAACAACACAATCTTCTTCAGACTCGAGTCCCTAGACTCGAAATCGAAACAAATGCTGGCGTAATTTGACTCAGGCCATTGAGGTCTTATAGGAGTCGAATCCTAGTGGTTTTAAAGTGGTATACCCAACGCGTACGTCAGGATTTTCTTCATGCCTGTTGACATGGAAGTTTTACTGGCAGAGCGCAGTTAGGTGCGTTACTAGGCCATCAGATGATATCTGTAGGGCTTATCTTTGTGTCGCAGACACATCATCCAAAATTTTATCACCGCGGAGGTGTTTCGGGTGGCCAAGGAGATTGCTTCTCACTTAGCATTGGTTTGGGCAGAGTTACCAAAAAGATTCTATCGTGTTTGATCCGAAGGATCGCAGTCAAAGAATTCGTAGGGTGCGCGGCCAGCGCTCCCTATGGGAGTAGCCCCCGAGTCCTTATTGGAGTCGTAGACTCGATGTAGGACTCGAAGATAGTTGTGAGGTCTACTGCCTTAGTCATTTCTCAGGTGCGCGGCTAGCGCTCCTGATAGGAGTAGCCACCGAGTAGTTGTTCTAATCGTAGATTCGAATAAGTACTTGATTGATCAGCCGAAAGCTTCCAGCCGTTGCTAGCTTGGCCTTGATGACGTCAGCGCTGACGATTGGTAATCTCAACCGTTTGCGGTGGCAGAGATGATGCGATGGGATGACCAAGGGTCCCACTGCCTGACTTGAAGTTGACTAGTCACGCGCAGACGTGGCAAAAATTACAGCGTCTTCTCGGTTTCCGTGTGTAGTGGACGGTGTGCTGGTGACGGTTCGTTGTTGTGCTGACATGTGTAGGGTTCGAACTTGAGTGCGCGCTAGGGATTCTGGATCAACAGCTCGTGTTCGTCGTCTTTCTCTTTTAATACCATGGGTAAACAGTGATTTTCGTTTTACCCTTTTACATTTGCTCATCGCCATTGCCTCCATTTTCACAAGCACTGCTTCTCTCCACTGCGCACTGGAAGTTCTTCGTTCCTTTCCTTCTTCTTTGTCCGCACACACCGCCGCATCCGACACCGCGTGATGGGCAAGTCGAAGAAGACCACCACCGAAGCTGGCTCGAGCGCCGCCATCAGCGGAAAGAAGGTCTCCACGACCACCCACATCACGGATGGTGGGTGGAGGCGCATAGAGGTGCGTGACGGGGATCTGCACAAGCTGCGCAATTCTGGGTTGATCCCTAGAACAAGGAGGACGTCATCCTTCCTGGTGAGGAGGTAATCCCCCGCCCACCCATAGGGTTTCGGGTGATGTTTTTTGCCTTTATCCTTCGCGGTCTTTCGCTTCCTATCCACGATTTCCTTCGTGGACTCCTCTTCTTCTATGGGATTCAGTTACATCATCTGTCTCCCAATTCTCTTCTCCATGTCGCTCTAGCTCGGTATCTAGCCACACTTTGGCCTCTTCTGGAAGATCTATTCCGTGAAGAGGTAGTCCGGCACCGGCAGAGTATATTTGCTTGGCGGCTACATCATTTCTGTCTTCCCTTTCGTCCAATTCTTCTCTTTTTCTATCTGCGAGGCCGTCCAGCAATGGCGCAGAAGTGGTTCTACATCTGTGATGCTAAGCTGGACGGTCAACAATATGGGCTTGCCCCCTTCGATTCCGATCAGAAGATCGTCCCGAAGAGATCGTGGAAGAACCACATCTTGGAGGGTGAAGCCGCGGAGGTGGAGAGGCTCTACCAGCGGGTGGAGGCTCTTCAGTTGGTGCCAGGCAAAGAGGTCAATGGTGTCGCCATCATCCGCACCTTCCTCAAGCGCCGGGTGCAGCCGCTCCAGGCTAGGGTGCACCCAATGTTCCTCTACGCTGACTCCAGTGATCCAACGAGGGTTTCATCCAAAGAGTTGTCTTCGGGTGACCTGGATAGGGCCCTTTATCCCTGCTGAAGGCCAAGGTCGATGAGGACCTCCCGGGGAAATCTTTGACCCCTCCTCTTAGCGCCAATAAAGGGGTTTCCCAGGTGATGCTTGTTCGTGCGCGTAGCACTTTTTTGAGTGTTTGCTATTTGCTGTTGTTACTTATCTTGTTTCTATTTTTATTTTTGCTTGCAGCGCCTCCAGGTTACGGGGTCTATGCCTTCTCTGCCTGAGAAGTTTAGGGAAGCGCCAGAAAATGAGGAGGTGGACTCCGAGTCTGAGCTTCCTCCGGCGTAGTCGCCTACTGTAGATGCTCCCGAGACGAGTGAAGGACAGACCCAAAAGCGCTCCTGGAGCGAGCCTTCGGATGCGTCTACTCTGCCAACTCCAAGGGGTCCTTCCTTCCTCGAGTGTCATGGCGAGGATGATGGTGCATCTTCTACACCTTTTCCAGCCATGCCCCTTCGAGCAGTGGCTCCGGAGTCACCGGCCAAGAAGAAGAAGCAGAAGGCGGCTCCCCTCTTCAACTTATCGGACATCGAGTCGTAAGTGACTTCACCCGAATCATTTGCTATCATCTGTCTGGGTAATGTAGGTTGTTTGTCTGATAAAGCTTTTACTTGCAACCATTCTTCGGAGGAGCCCCTTGACGAGGATACCCAGGAGGCTGTAGGGGAGTTGAAGCCGACGGCTGCTGTCCCCTAGGTGATGGCCGACTCTGAGGACTATGACCCGAACTCCTCTAGGCGATAAGCTCGGACAATCGTAGCTCAGAGGACCACACACGGAACTTCGGTGTCCCTGCCTGAACACATAAGTATTTTCTACTTTATCCCTTGGGGGGAGCCCTCGAGCCCTTTTGGGTGACCTGTTGGTCATTTTGCTCTTGCGGGGCATAGCCCCCGAGCCCTTTCTGATGGTTTCTTTTGTTTCTATTTCTTTTGCAGCCCTTTGTGCAAGCGCCAACCTCCTTATCCAGCAGCACCTGGCGCTGGAGGCTAGCATGCAGCAACTTCAAGGTATATAGTTTGCTCACCTTTTTGTAGTTCGTCTATCCCATGGATTTTGCTTGTATTGATCAGGTGGTTCTTGATGTTGCAGATGAAAACAATGCGGCCCTCCGATGGCTGGACGCTCTCGAGAAGAGACTTGGTCGAGCGGAGAAGAAGGCTGTAGATGCTGCGGAGGTGAAGGAGTGTATGCAGAAAGAGGCTGCTGATCGCGAGGAGCAGCTCGCTTGTGCTGCGGCTGCTCGCAAGAAGGAGATGGCGGATAGGCTTATGGCTGCGGCAAAAGCCTTCTCTGGTTAGTTTCCCTTGACTTGTTTGGGTCCCGTGTATTTTTGACTGAGTCTTGTCTTCCTCTTATTCGTGTACTTTTTCTTATTTGTTTCAGATGCTTTAGGCATCACATTTGATCATGGTGCGCTGGAGCATGGAGATGCGCTGGCCGATGCCACCGCTATAGTTGAAGATCGCTGCAGCATTGTTGTTGGCTCCTTGGCGAAGGCTAAGGAAGTGCTCAGGCGCTTCTACAGGGAGGTTGTCCCCAAGGGTGTTTCCCTTGAGGATGTCGACGCCCTCATGAATACTCTGTTGGAGGAAGCTCCGGCAGCGTATAAGCGCAAATAGAAGGGCATCCGCACCTCCATGGGGTTGGCGATGGCGATGGCGTCTGGAGCGGAGGTGGACCTGCCACACATAATGTCCCAGATGCCGACGACTGCAGATGTCTTAGTGGTAGCGTTCGCCCTCTTTGCCTCTCGCTGTAAGCGCTATGGGCCTAAGCTTATCAACCTCCTGGCCGAGTACGCGGCGAAGCAGCAGGAGGAGGCCAAGAGCAGGCAGTCTGGCTCCGAGGCCACTCCGGATGCGGGTGCTTAGGCCCATGTGTTGTAGCAGAATAGTTTATCCTTTTGCTTCCTTTTGTAATATCATGCTGATGGACAAGCTCGATTATGCCATGAGGTGGCTTTGTTTATGTATGTAAGCCTATCTTTTGAGCTGCTGTCAGGAGTGCTTGCGATGTTTACACTTGCCTATTTGTCTTTAGGGTCCTTCAGGTGAGGTTCCTGTTGTCACTCCAAATGCTCCTGAGCTGCGACCATCCTTGGATGATGCGTCGTAGTTGATTTTTCTGCGTGATCGTGTCCGCAGCTTGGAAAAGTATGTACTTGGCATTCGAGGCCACGCGGATGTGTGGAAGTCAAAGGATGAGCGAGCCACTGCCAGGAGGAGTTCTTGATGGGGGAATTGCGGCAGATGAGCGAGCAACTGCAATGTGAGTCTTTGCGAACTGCTGTTTTTTAGGTGAAGTTCTGCATGTTTGCTCATTGTGTGTGTTCTGCAGGTGTGAATCTCATTCCGAAGTAAGAGACAGAGCGTGTCACTATTCGGATGAATTGCCTGACGCAACAGGACCTGGATACTAATGGCTTCTTCTGGATGGACCGCGACCGGGCCACCGTCCTTGCGACGGTGCAAGATCGCGTGCACCAGGTTTCTCGGGTGCTGAAGCAAGCGAGGACTTCTCTGGTGTCCATTTGGGCCATCATGTTCCCCTTGGATGAGGCACCTTCCACCCTTTATGGCCTTCTTGCAAAATTTCGGAACATGGGCCACGCCAAAGAGTTGGTGCGGCATCAGCTGATCGCTGGGGTGAAAGATGCATTGTCCCTTGTTCGACTGCATCGTCGTGATGTAAATCTCGCGGAGGTGGCAACTGGGCCACCCCTTCATCCTGATGGCACCCTTTGGGACATGCGCCCGCATTATGCGGCTGTGGCACAACATGCTGAGGAGATCTTAGATCTGTTCAAGCAATGGGCGAATGTAATGCTCCAGAATAGGTAGATCCCGTAAAGAAAAACTTAATGTAAAATTTGTATTTTATTCGAGTGAGCTTGTTACGCCCTTTGTAAGAGGTATGTGTATTAGCACGTTGTGCTTTGTGCATGTCCTTTTCGTTAGCATGACATGGTCAGCTACTCAGGTTGTATGCGTGGTTCTCATTCGACGAGGTCGTGAGGTCAGGCGTAGCCCCCGAGCCTTTTTTGGCGATAAGTAATGCGAAGAAAAAGATATTTCAGCCAAGGGACTTAGCTTATATTCATAGCTTAATGAGGAGGTACATTGTTCGGCCGAGTAGACTTATTGAAAGTAAGGAGGTAGATAGGGGTAGAAGCGTCGTAGACGTGCGACGTTCCAGGGATTGGAGTATTCGACTCCTGATGCGATGTCCATGAGGCGGTAGGGTCCTTCCCAGGGTGACTCGAGCTTCTTCGTCCACTCTTGCCTAAGTCGTTGGACGTGGTCTTCTTTGACGAAGGACCTTGGGCGCAACCGATGGTTGTGGTAATTGTGGAGGTTCTGCTGGTAGACCGCTGAGCGAGCCGCGGCAATGTCGCGTGCCTCGTCGAGTGTGTCGACGGCATCTTCGAGTGCGGCCGTTGATTTGGCTTTGACGACCCACGGGGCCTTGTGACGTACCTCGGCAGGTATCACGGCTTCGGCTCCGTGCACCATCAAGAAATGTGTGAAGCCAGTTGAGGTGTTCGGCGTTGTACGCAGGCTCCAGAGGACGGAGGGCAGCTCCTCTGCCCAGGCTCCGCCTTTCGAGTGGGCATAGCATGCGTTTCTTGATGCCGTTGCCTATGAGGCCGTTGGCCTTTTCGACCTGTCCGTTGGTCTGCGGGTGCGCCACGGAGGCGTATGATATGTTGATGCCAAGGCCCTCGCAAAATTCTTGGAATTCCTTTGAGATGAAGTTCGAGCCATTGTCCGTGATGATGATGTGTGGCACACCGAACCTATAGAATATGGACTCGAAGAACTTGGCGGCATTTTTGCTGCTTTGGTTGGTGATGGGCATGGCCTCGATCCACTTGGTGAACTTGTCGACTACGACCAGGAGGTATACATGGCCTTCTTTCAATGATTTGGGCAGTTTGCCGATCATGTCGAGGCCCCATTGGGCGAAGGGACAGGCCAGTGGTATGGGCCTTAGCTCCGATCCTTGTGCGTGCGGCTTGTCCGCGTACCTCTGACAGGCATTTCACCTTCGGACGATGTCCTTAGCGTCGTTCATGGCTGTTGGCCAGTAGAATCCAGCTCGTAGAACTTTGGCGACTAGGGCGTGGCTGCCTACGTGATGGCCGCAGATTCCCTCGTGGATGTCTTGGAGGATGGTTTTGCCATCACCGATGGTGACGCACCTTTGGAGAACACCCGAAATAATGCACTTGCATAGCTCGCCATTGTGAATGGTGAAGGCTTTAGACTGGCGAGATATGCGCCGGGAATCTGTCGGGTCATCGGGAAGTTTGTTGTTTATCAGGTACCGAAGCTACGGCTGCGTCCATGTCTCTTCAACCGCCATGACCTGCATCAGGCTGACAAGATCGGCCTCGGTGTTGAGCTTTTCAGGTCCTTCCTGTCCTTCGGGTGGTGCAGCCCCCGAGTGCTCTGCTTCTTCGGTTGAACCCTTTGGGAACTTTCTCCTGATAGAGGGTACACAAATTTGTTCGCGGAATATACCTGGTGGCACCCGTGCGCAGGTAGAGATGATGTTGGTGAGCCCATCGGCTTCTTCATTGCTTTCCCTTCCGACGTGCCGAAGTTCACAGCCGTCGAAGTCCCCTTCGAGTGAGTTGTAGAGCGCGCGATATGCGATCATGTTGGTGCTGTGAGCGTCACACTCGTTGATCGTCTACTGGACGACAAGGTTCCAGTTACCATAGATGACTAGGCACGTTGAGCCGCAGATCTTGGCCATCCGCATGCCATGGATGAGGGCCTCGTATGCGGCCTCGTTGTTGGAGGCACGAAATTTCATCCGAAGGATGTATTTCATCTTGTCGCCCTGAGGGGACGTCAGTATGATGCTAGCTCCTGTTCCAGCCTCACGCTTGGAGCCGTCGAAGTGCATCGTCCATGATTGCATCATGTCTGGAGTGTCCGGCAGCTGGAGTTCCATCTAGTGGACGAGGAAGTTAGGGAGGACCTGAGATTTGATGTCCTTGTGCCGCTTACACTATGTCTAGAGGAGAAAGCTCGATGCCCCACAGGGCTATGCGTCCCGTGGCTTTGGGGTTATTCAGGATGTTGGATAGTGGGGTCTCGTTGACGACCATGATCTGGTGCTCTTGGAAGTAGTGGCTCAGCCGACAAGCCGTCATGAATACACCGTAGGCGAGCTTCTGGTAGTGAGGGTACCTCTGCTTTGTTGGAGTCAGTACCTCACTAAGGTTAGATTGGGCGTTGGACCCCGTGGGTCTTGCCATCTTCGGGTCGTTCGACCACTAGTATGGTGCTTACCACCTGGTGCGTAGCTGCGATGTATAGCAGCAGAGGCTCTTGCTCCTTTGGTGTGACCAGGACATGCGAGGTGGAGAGCAGCCGCTTGAGGTCCTCGAGTGCGTCTTCTACTTCAGGTGTCCACTCAAACTTGTCCGCTTCGCGCAGCAGCTGGTAAAAAGGTAGGGCCTTCTCACCCATGCGACTGATGAATCTGCTCAACGCTACGATCCGTCTAGCTAGCTGTTGGACACTTTTGAGGTTCCTCGGTTTCTCCATGGACAGTATGGACTTGATTTTCCTTGGATTTGCCTCGATCCCCCATTGGGAGATGAAGTAGCCGAGTAGTTCGCCAGATGGGACACCGAAGGCGCACTTTTCTGGGTTCATCTTGATCTATAGTGATCAAGGTTATCAAACGTCTCGCGGAGATCGTCGATCAGTCTCTTGGCCTCCCTGGTCTTGATTACTATGTCCTCGACATAGACTTGAATGTTGCGACCGATCTGGTTTTTTAGGCACGCCTGCATGTACCTCTGGTAAGTGGCTCCTGCGTTCTTCAGCCCGAAGGGCATGGTGTTGTAGCAGAACACTCCGAACGACGTGATGAATGCTGTTTTTTCCTGGTCTTCGACCTTCAGCCGAATCTGGTTGTAGCCTGAGTAAGCGTAGAGGAAGGAGAGTTTCTCGCATCCTACGGTCGAATCAATGATCTGATCGTTCCGCGGTAGAGGGAAGTGGTCCTTGGGATAGTATTTGTTGAGCGATGTGAAGTCCACGCACATCCGTAGGATGTCCGTGTCCTTTTTGGGGACCAACACAGTATTGGCCAGCCACTCGTTCTCTTTGATTTCCCAGATGAAGTTGGCATCGAGCAGTCTGTTGACTTCGATTCCAACGGCTTTAGCTCTTGGATCGGACAGTCGTCGGATCGACTGCTTGACCGGCGTTGCATCAGGGAACACATTGAGTGCGTGCTCGGCGAATTCCCTGGGAACTCCCGACATGTTCGCAACACCAGGCAAAGATTTCCTAGCGCTCATGGAGGAATTCGACGAGCGCGCTTTCCTATGTGGGGCTGAGGTCGTTGGCGATCAGCGCCGTCTTGGAGGCGTCCGTCGGGTGGACCTGCACCTTTTTCGTGTTGACCGCGGAGTCGAACGACATATCGGGTGCATTTTTTCTGGCAACTGGGGGTGCCCTGTTGTCTGTCACCTCTCTGAGCCTCGTGAGCTCCTCCTGCATGCCAAACGACTAGGAGATTCTGTTGAAGTATCTATCGCAGTGGTCGGATCAGGTGAAGCTTCCATGGATGGTGATGACGCCTCTGGGTCCTGGCATATTCAGTAGCAGGTACGCGTAGTGCGGTACTGCCAGGAATCATGCGACTGCCATGCGCCCGAGGATGGCATGATACTGTGATGGCCAGTCCACCACTTCGAACTCCAATCGCTCGCGCATGAAGTTTTCAGGCTGGCCAATGATGACGTCGAGCCATATCTTCCCTAGGGGATATATGCCTTTCCCTGGGACTATGCCGTGGAACATTGTATCTGATTGCTCCAGGCTGCACAGCGAGATTCACATTGCTGCGAGTGTGCTGGCGAACATCAGATTGATGCCGCTGCCGCCATCCATGAAGATGCGGCTCATATCGAATCCCCCGATCTGCACCTCGAGCACCAGGGCAGCATGACCTAGGCGAGGGATCTGGCGTGGGTGATCCGAACGGTCAAACGTGATGCAGGACTCTGAGCCACTGAGGTACTCATGGATGGCTGGTGGGGAGGCTACCGCCAGGCTGACTTGGCGGGTGATTTTCTTTTGAACCCTGTTGGTTGGGCACCCCTTCTGGATCATCAGGGCCCCCTTCGGCGGCGGGTATCCTCATGTGCCATTATTTGGTGCTGGTGCGATTGCTGGATTCGACGGTCCAGCAGGTGGTGGTGGAGGAGCTCCGTGGGTGATGTCACCTGGTACAGTTGCGGTCCCAAATCCAGGGTTCACGATCTAGCATCGTATTTGAGTGAGACCCTCCCCAAGCTTCTGGAACTCGCGACAGTCTTTTAGCATGTGGCTAGCCTTCTTCTTGCCATCCTGCTTGTCGATGTAGAAGTGGATGGTGCAAGGACCAGACAATTTGTCGTATGCCGAGGCCCGAGGGATCATCGTCACGACTGCGACTTTGCCATGTTTGTGTGGGTCGCCCTCCATCGCGGAAGTTGCCTCTGCGGTATCCGCTGCTGCGGTTACTGTCATTTCGTCGGTCGGCGTATCCAACCGCAACCATGTCGACTCCGTCGCAGTCATCATAGACACGCGACCTTCACTTGCTACGGCATTCTCGCCTGCGGCCATAGTCGTCCTCATCATCCGAATGCATTCGGTGGAGGGAGTCCTCGCCATCTGCCCATCGGTTGGCGATGTCCATGAGGTGGTCGAGCGTCTTGGGCTTGACACGCCCAAGTTCTTCCTTGAAGTCCGGGCGCTTGACACCATCCTTGAAGGCGTCGATTGTCCTTTCCTCAGAGATGTGCACGAAGGAGTTCTTGATGTGGGACCAGTGTAGGATGTACGAGCGAATGGACTCGCCGGCACGTTGGGTGCAGGCTCACAGTTCCTCGATCGAGGCTGGCCTCTTGTTGGTTCCCTTGAAGTTGCAGACGAAGCTGTATGCCAGCTCCTCCCAGCTTCGGATGGAGCCGGAGGACATGTTTCTAAGCCAGATCCGAGATGCACCTGTCAGCTGTAGCTGAAGGCATTGTAGGGCGGTGTTCCTGTTTCCGCCGTGCAACTTGACGGATGAGAGGTGATCACTGAGCCAAGCATTTGGGTACTACGTGCCATCGAACTTCGGGGTGTCCGAAGGGAGCTTGAAATTTTTCGGCATCCGCGTTCGACGAACGGATCTGCTGAAGCATCTGGCTCTGCACAACTCTCTGTCATCTTCCTTGTCAGATTCGGTTGAACACGCGTGTTTAGCGTGTGCCTTGTCGATCTTGCGCTGGGTGAGATCATTTTGAGCCTCGTAGTCGCTGTTGCGACACCGTGGGCTCTTGCGGCATCGAGGCAGATCATGCTCGTCCTCATCGGATGAGGGTGTAGGGCTGCGGGTGAACTTGACCGTAGATTTTTCTTCGGCTCTGCATGAGGCTCGTCGTGGAGCGCAACTCTGACGAGTCCGACGCCAGCAAGCGCGGATTTGTGCATGGTGCTCTTCGGGTAACCCACCGGAGGTGGATGGGATGCGAGGTATGTAGTGGCCGCCATGATCGCAGCCTGCGGTGTTTTCGGCATGACGTTGCTGAAGGGTTTCGCAGCATAGTAAATCAAAATTTTCTACGGAAGCGAACAGAGGAAAAGCCAAGATCTAATCTAGGAGATGCGAACAACGAGAGAGATTGGATTAGATCTTCATACCCTTGAAGATTCGCACAGCGGAACGTTCGTCGGAACGTGGGTGATGTAGTCGTACTCGCTTCTCCTCCTCGCGATCCGATCCGATCTAGCACCACAAGTGGCGGTGCCTCCGTGAGATGCACACGTGCGTCACCTCGACGTCTCCTCCTTCCTCGGACCAGCAAGTAGGGTGGAGAGATGGATTGGATCTACAACACAACGGCGTGGTGTATATGGTAGAGAATTTCTGCCGCAGGGCTTCGCCTACAAACAGTCGGGAGGGAGAGAGGAGGGCAGCAGGGCAACTAGGGTTTGGAGGAAGGTGTAGGTTGGGGGGAGGGGCGCACCAGCCCTCTATATATAGAGGGGGGGGTGCGGCTAGCCCTTGCCCATACTCCAAGCCTATATCTAGTTTAAACGATTTAAACTTTCCCTTATCTAGAAACCCTATCTCTAGTTTAAACGAGTTTAAACTTATCTAGGATCGGCTGGGCCCTATGGGGCCTTGTGCCCCTGGCCCAATGCGGCCAGGACTTACCTCATAGGACCATGCCCCCTCCCGGAAGGTGGGACCACGTTGGCCCCCTTCCGGAAGGTTCTAGAAGCTTCCGGTACAATACCGATTAATCCGGAACAATTCCGAACTCCAAAACTGCAACGCCTTTATATGAATCTTATTCTCCGGACCATTCCGGAACCTCTCGTGATATCCCGGATCCCATCCGAGACTCTGAACAAAAATTCATAAACCAATTATCCAATCTATCCTAGCGTCGAGACACGTTAAGTGTGTGACCCTGCGGGTTCGAGAATATGCAGACATGATCTTCTATCAATAATCAACAGCGGGGTCTGGGCACCCATATTGACTCCCACACATTCATCGATGATCATATCGGATGAACCACGATGCCAGGATTCAATCAATTCCATATATATATTCCCTTCGTCTCGCGATATTTTACTTGCCCGAGATTCGATCGTCGGTATTGTCATACCTAGTTCAATCTCGTTCACAAAGAAGTACTTTACTCGTTCCGTAATCCGATATCACTTTGTGATTAACTCCTTAACCACATGCTTGCAAGCGGTGTTGATATCGACCGAGTGGGCCCAAGTATATCTCTCCGACTTGGGAGGGACAAATCCCATCTCGATACATACAACCCAATGATACTTTCCGATCACCGAGAGACACCTTTATGATCACCCTCTCATAGGATGACGTTTGATGACCAAAAAGCTTTCTTCCGATACCATGGAGTTGCATTATCTCATGGTCTAAGGAATACAATATTTGACATAGGAAAAGCTTCGCAAAGATGAACACAATGACACGATCTAATTGCTTCGCTTAGTTTGGGTCTGTCCACCATATCATTCTCCCAATGATATGATCTCATTATCAATTGACAACTCATGTCTATGGTTAGGAAACCTTAACCATCATTGATCAATGAGCTAGTCCATAGAGGCGCATTAGGGACACAATGTTGTTCACAAACCACACAAGTATTAATGTTTCCGCTAATACAATTCTAGCATGGAATATAAACTTTATCATGAACAAGAATTATAATAATAACATCTTTATTATTGCCTCTAGGGCATAATTCCAGTCTCCCACTTGCACTAGAGTCAATAATCTAGTTTACATTTGGCAACAATCTCACACCCATGGCAATCGAGGTGCTGATCATGTTTTACACGTGGAAGAGGTTTAGTCAATGGATCCGCGACATTCAGATCTGTATGTACTTTGCTAATCTTCGATCTCCATCCGCTATATAATCTCGGATTATATGAAACTTGCGTTGATATGCTTGGTCTTTGGATGATATCTTGGTTCCTTAGCGAGTGCTATGGCCCGGTGTTGTCACACAATATCTCCATGGGTCCAATGCACTTGAACCACGCCAAGCTCAAAGGATGAAGTTTCTGATCCAAACTCCTTCACTTGACGCTTCAAAGAGCCATGTATTCCGCTTCATGTAGATCCGCGATCACGCTTTGCTTGCAGCTTCTCCACTCACAGCTCCTCCATTCAAAATATAAACGTATCCTCTCTGAGATTTACAATCATCCTTGTCGGTGTCGAAACTAGCATCGACGTAACCTTTTTACGACGAGCTGTTCATCACCCCCATAGACTAAGAACATTTCTTTAGTCCTATTTAGGTACCTTAGGATGTTCTTCACGGCTGTCTAGTGTTCCACTCGGATCACTTTGATATCTCGTCACAAACTAAGAGCATTGGACACATCCGTCTAGTACACAAGATGGCATACATGATGGAACCTATGGCCGAGGCATAAGTCACTTTGCTCATAGCTTCTCTATCATTTCATCAGAATGGACACGAGCCTTGCTCAATATCTTACTGACAACATAGGCCTTTGAACCTTTCAATGCCTTATCCATTCTGAACCTTTTGAACTTTGTCTAGGTATGTACTTTGGCTTAAAGCTATCGAGCGTCTTTGTCTATCTCTATAGATTTTGATGCCCAATATATAAGCAGCTTCACCTAGGTCTTTCATTGAAAACACTTGTTCAAATAACTCTTCACATCGTTAAGCATGTTGATGTCATTTCCAATAATCAATATGTCATCCACATATAGTACCGAAACGCCATCGAGCTCCCACTCACTTTCTTGTAGATGCAAGCTTAGTAGCAATTTGGAACAAATCCAAAGCTCTTGATCACTTGATCAAAACGAAGCTTCCAAATCCGAGACGCTTGCTTCAGTCCATAAATGGAACGCTGAAGTTTGCATACTTTATCAACATCCTTAGGATCGACAAAACCTTCGGGTTGCATCATATACAACTCTTCATCAATGTTGCCATTGAGGAAAGCAGTCTTGACATCCATTTGCCATATTTCATAATCATGAAACGCAGCAATTGCTAATAAAATCCGAATGGACTTAAACATCGCTACGGGAGAGAAAGTCTCATCGTAGTCAACACCTTGAACTTGTCGAAAACCTTTCGCAACAAGCCGTGCTTTATAGACGGTAACATTACCATCCGCGTCCGTTTTCTTCTTGAAGATCCATTTGCACTCAACGGCCTTTCGATTAGCTAGGAGGATCCACCAAAGTCCATACTTGGTTTTTGCTCATGGATCCCAATTCGGATTTCATGGCTTCTAGCCATTTCTCAGAGTCTGGGCTCATCATCGCTTCCTCATAGTTCGTAGGTTCACTGTCTTCTACTAACAAGACAGTCAGGACAGGGTTGCCGTACCACTCAAGAGGGGCACGCGACCTTGTCGACCTGCGACATTCAAGAGACATCGTCCAAGCTTCATGATCCTTGTCATTTGCTTCCTCTATTGTTGGCGCAGTGACCTTTGGAACAATTTCAGGTGCTGCGCTACTCTCCAATTCAAGAGAAGGTTCAATAACCTCGTCTAGCTCTACTTTCCTCCCACTCACTTCTTTCGAGAGAAACTCCTTCTCAAGAAAGGAACCGTTCTTTGCGACAAACACTTTGCCTTCAGTTCTGTGATAGAAGGTATACCCAATAGTTTCCTTAGGGTATCCTATGAAGACGCATTTCTCCGCTTTGGGTTCGAGCTTGTCCGGCATCAACTTCTTGACGTAAGCTTCGCATCCCCAAACTTTAAGAAATGACAACTTAGGTTTAGCGCCAAACCACAGTTCATACGGTGTCATCTCAACGGATTTAGATGGAGCCCTATTTAAAGTGAATGAAGCGGTTTCTAATGCATAACCCCAAAATGATAACGGCAAATCAGTAAGAGATATCATCGATCGGACCATATCTGATAGGGTTCAATTCCGGTGTTCAGACACACCATTGCGCTGTGGTGTTCCGGGTGGCGTGAGTTGTGAAACGATTCCACTTGCTTTGAGATGCGTGAGAAAATCATAACTCAAATATTCGCCCCCACGATCGGATCGTAGAAACTTAATCTTTCTGTTACGATGGTTCTCCACTTCATTCTGAAATTCTTTGAACTTTTCAAACGTTTCAGATTTATGTTTCATTAAATAGATATACCCATATCTACTTAAGTCATCGGTAAAAGTGAGAAAATAGCGATATCCACCGCGCGTCGAAACACTCATCGGTCCGCATACATCGGTATGTATGATTTCCAACAAGTCCGTTGCTTGCTCCATCATACCGGAGAACGGGGTTTTGATCATCTTGCCCATGAGGCATGGTTCGCATGTGTCAAATGATTCAAAATCAAGAGAATCCAAAAGTCCATCAGAATGGAGTTTCTTCATGCGCTTTACACCAATATGACCTGAGCAGCGATTACCACAAATAAGTAGTATTATCACTATCTACTTTGCATCTCTTAGCCTCAATGTTATGGATGTGTGTTTCATCCCTTTCGAGATTTAGAAGAAATAAACCATTCACAATAGGTGCATGACCATAAAAGATGTTACTCATATAAATAGAACAACCATTATTCTCCGATTTAAATGAATAACCGTCTTGCAATAAATACGATCCAGAAATAATGTTCATGCTCAACGCAGGCACATAATAACATTTATTAAGGTTTAAAACTAATCCGAAGGTAAAACTAAGGAGAGCGTCTGGCGGCCATCACATCAACTCTTGATCCGTTGCCAACGCGCATCGTCACCTCATCCTCGCAAACCGCCGTCTATTAAGACTCTGTTTGAGTTACAAATATTAGCAACGAACCGATTATCAAATACCTAGGCACTACAACGAGGGCTAGTAAGGAAAACATCAATAACATGTATATCAAATATACCTTTGATGGTGCCAGCCTTCTTGTCCGCTAAGTACTTGGACGATTCGCTTCCAGTGACCCTTGTCCTTGCAATAGAAGCACTCAGTGTCCGGCTTAGGACCAGACTTGAGCTTCTTCTCAGCAGGGGCAACGCGCTTGCCGCCGCTTTTCTTGAAGGGCTTCTTTGCACCCTTACCTTTCTTAAAGGAGGGCTTGTTGACCATCAACACATGATTATCCTTCTTGATGTCCACCTCCGCAGCCTTCAGCTTTGCGAAGAGCTCGGTGATCGTATCAGTGGAACCAATCTGATTATGAGTCACTACAAAACTTTTGTAGCTGGGAGAGAGTGATTGCAGAACCCTTCAATCTTGAGCTCCTCTGGAATCTTGCAGTCCAGTTGCTCAAGGCGTTGAGTGTAGCCTGACATCTTAATGGCGTGCTCACTAACGGAACTCCCTTCCTCCATCTTGCAGTTAAAGAACTTCTCGGAGATCTCATATCTCTCGAGCGGGCCTGAGTCGAAACATGGTTTTCATCTCTTGAGAATCTCAAAGGGCCGGGATAGTTTTCAAAACGATTTTGAAGTTCCGGTTCCATAGCAAACAACATGGTGCTCTTAATCACACCATAATCATCTTTGCGCGACTGATAGACAGCTTTCTCATCAGCCGGCGCAGTTGCAGCGGGGGGGTTACCTAACGCTTTCTCAAGGACATAGTCCTTTTGACCGCCAGAGAGAATGATTCTCAGATTGCGGAACCAGTTGGTGAAGTTAGACCCATTGTTCTTAAGCTTTTCTTTCTCAGCAAAAACGTTGAAGTTGAAGTTGGACTTAGCCATGTGATCTACAATATTTGCAAGTACAAATTAGACTATGTTCATGATAACTAGTTCAACTTTTAATCAAATTACTAGATGAACTCCCACTAAATTCAACATCCCTTAAGTTGTTTAGTGAACATGATCCAAATTCACCACACCTAATCCGATCTTCACGAGAAGAGATGTGGTTTCAATGGTGGACAACGAAGTGTCGATCATATCATTCATATGACTCATGCTTAACCTTTCGGTTCATGTGTTCCGAGGCCATGTCTGTACATGCTAGGCTCGTCAAGTTAGACCCAAGTATTTCCGCGTGTGCAAAACTGGCTTGCACCCGTTGTATGTGAGCGTAGAGTCTATAGCACCCGATCATCACGTGATGCTTGGACACGACGAACTTTCGCAACGGTGCATACTTGGGGAGAACACAGTTTTATCTTGATCTTTAAGTGAGGAATCATCTTATAATGCTACCGTCGCGATCTAAGCATGATAAGATACATAAAAGGATAAACATCACATGCATATAACTTTATGTGACATGGTATAGCCAATCTTCGCGCAATGATCTCCATCTTGTGCGTTCCGGCATGATCTCCATCACTCCACCATGATTTCCTCCACCACGAATAGCAACTACAACTATTGCTAACTACTTAGCGATAAAGTAAGGCTATTACATGGCGTATAAGAAGTTGACTCGCAGGCCATACACAATTATAAAGACAACCATATGGCTCCTTCCGGTTGTGTACTCATCGACATGCAAGTCGTGAAACATTGCAAAACATGATCATCGCATACAATATACACATCACATCTTGGGCCATACCATATCACAGAAAACACTCCCTGCAAAAACAAGTTAGACGCCTCTACTTTGTTGTTGCATGTTTTACGTGGCTTATGGGAGTAGATGCTAAGAACGATTCTTACCTACGGAAAGCCACAACGGTGATATTATGGTTGCCAAACTCCGGTGTTAATCCCATGACAACTATAGTGAGAGAAACTGACATCCACCAGCCGCATGTATGGTACAAGCCACACGTCAAGTGCGGAGCGATCTCATGACGGCGTCGCGTAAGGTTGGCTTGGACCGCTTCAATCTCACTATCCCGCGCCATAAGAAGAACACAAACAAGAGGCTTGCAACATAAAACATCAACGCCCGCAACAACCATGTTGCGTTCTACTCGTGAAACACATCTACGCATAGATCTAGCTCTGATACCACTGAAGGGTTTTGCAGCATAGTAAATCAAAATTTTCTCTGAGCGAGCAGAGGAAAGCCAAGATCTAATCTAGGAGATGCAAACAACGAGAGAGATTGGATTAGATCTTCATACCCTTGAAGATTCGCATGTGAACGTTCATCGGAACGTGGGTGATGTAGTCGTACTCGCTTCTCCTCCTCGCGATCCGATCCGATCTAGCACCACAAGTGGCCTTGCCTCCGTGAGATGCACACGTGCGGCACCTCGACGTCTCCTCCTTCCTCGGACCAGCAAGTAGGGTGGAGAGATGGATTGGATCTACAACACGACGGCGTGGTGTATATGGTAGAGAATTTCTGCCGTAGGGCTTCGCCTACAAACAGTCGGGAGGGAGAGAGGAGGGCAGCAGGGCAACTAGGGTTTGGAGGAAGGTGTAGGTTGGGGGGGAGGGGGCGCACCAGCCCTCTATATATAGAGGGGGGTGCGGCCAGCCCTTGCCCATCCTCCAAGCCTATCTCTAGTTTAAACGATTTAAACTTTCCCTTATCTAGAAACCCTATCTCTAGTTTAAACGAGTTTAAACTTATCTAGGATCGGCTGGGCCCTATGGGGCCTTGTGCCCCTGGCCCAATGCGGCCAGGACTTCCCTCATAGGCCCATGCCCCCTCCCGGAAGGTGGGACCACGTTGGCCCCCTTCCGGAAGGTTCTAGAAGCTTCCGGTACAATACCGATTAATCCGGAACAATTCCGAACTCCAAAAACTGCACTGCCTTATATGAATCTTATTCTCCGGACCATTCCGGAACCTCTCGTGATATCCCGGATCCCATTCGAGACTCCGAACAAAAATTCATAAACCAATTATCCAATCTATCCTAGCGTCGAGACACGTTAAGTGTGTGACCCTGCGGGTTTGAGAATATGCAGACATGATCTTCTATCAATAATCAACAGCGGGTGCAGGCACCCATATTGACTCCCACATTCATCGCCGATGATCATATCGGATGAACCACGATGCCAGGATTCAATCAATCCCATATATATATTCCCTTCGTCTCGCGATATTTTACTTGCCCGAGATTCGATCGTCGGTATCGTCATACCTAGTTCAATCTCGTTCACAGCAAGTACTTTACTCGTTCCGTAATCCGATATCACTTTGTGATTAACTCCTTAACCACATGCTTGCAAGCGGTGTTGATATCGATTACCGAGTGGGCCCGAAGTATATCTCTCCGACTTGGGAGGGACAAATCCCATCTCGATACATACAACCCAACAGATACTTTCCGATCACCTGAGAGACACCTTTATGATCACCCTCTCATAGGATGACGTTTGATGACCTCAAAGCTTTCTTCCGATACCAGGGAGTTGCATTATCTCATGGTCTAAGGAATACAATATTTGACATAGGAAAAGCTTCGCAAAGATGAACACAATGACACGATCTAATTGCTTCGCTTAGTTTGGGTTTGTCCACCATATCATTCTCCCAATGATATGATCTCATTATCAATTGACAACTCATGTCTATGGTTAGGAAACCTTAACCATCATTGATCAATGAGCTAGTCCATAGAGGCGTACTAGGGACACGATGTTGTTCACAAACCACACAAGTATTAATGTTTCCGCTTAATACAATTCTAGCATGGAATATAAACTTTATCATGAACAAGAATTATAATAATAACATCTTTATTATTGCCTCTAGGGCATAATTCCAACAGTTGCCGTTTATGTCCATCGTCATGAAGTACGTGTTGACGGCCAAGGTGACATCGCGGCGCGTGGCGGGGTCCATGTGCTCCGTGCGGGAGCGATGCTTGTTGGCGTTGTTGCCGTGTGAGCTGGAGCCTCCAGCGACGGAGATCGCAGCTCGCCGCACACTAGACTCCGAAGCCGCCTGCTTACGCTTGTCGAGATCCTCCATCAGCTTCACCTGCCGGTTATGCTCGTTGATGAGGAGGAGGTGGTAGGCCATCAGCAGATCCCGTGAAGCATTCACAGGTAGGATGATGTTACCTACTATGGCCTCATGTGCTAGGCGCCAACCTTCCTTGTTGAGGTTGATCTTCTGGTAGGCGTTGGCGTCGCCTTCGTTGGGCCTGAGTGGCAGATCTCCCCCGTTTCCTCCGTTCCCAGCTTGCGGGTTGAGAGGTGGGTTGGGAGGTGGGTTTGGTGCACTCAAACCTGGTGGTAGTTCTGATTCATTCTGGATGACCACGGCGCACAGGTAACGCCCGCGGACTGGATCGCTGCTGCCGCAGCTTTTGGATCCAGAACCATATGTTCCTTCATCCGAGGGATAGATGCACAGATCTGAGTTGCAGCTGATGCTATCATCTGACTCGTCTGTCAGCGTCGACGCGCGCAGTGTGCCGATGGATGGGACCCACGAAGCGGTCCTAATGGATGGTGGTGTCACCCGCTCTAGGAGGCGGAGGGTTCCGGTCTGCCCCACCTGGAAGCAGAAGCTCCTGAACAGCATCTCGAGCCCGTCACCGACGGACTCAAAATCCCTCAGGGTGGCTGGCAAGTGGGCGATGAAGTCGAAGGTGTCGAAGAGGAGGTGATTCTCCGTCGCTGACGAGTTGTAGATTGCTCCGGATGGGACCGTCACGATCACACAATCAACGTCTCCAGTTCCCACAAACGGCGCCAGTTGACAAGGTTCGATCTCGTCAATGCCCATTGTTATGGACTTGAGTTTTGGAGAAGATGGGGATGCTGGAGATCACGGAACGGTTAACATACAAGCAACGCGGGACACGAGGTTTACCCAGGTTCAGGCGCCCGGAGGTAAAACCCTACTCCTGCTTGTCTGCTCTTGATTACGGCAGAACCGAGGGTTACAGGGGTGCGCAGATGCAATCTGGCGTGAGGTGCGTATGAGGCGAGTATCATCCTCCTCGATGTGCCCTCCTAGCCTTTATATAGATAGGCAGGTCCCGGACGCAGGTTGAGTCAGTTACAGATTAGGGTTTGTACCTTTTGAAATTCTATCTACTCTAGTCTTGTTCTCCAAGGATCCGAAGGCATCATGGGCTTGGGCCACCAAAAATCTCCACATGCCACGTATCTTGTCGTGGGCCTTCCTTGGGCTGGACTAGGTATGCCAATGTTGTGTACCCGTGGGGTATAACCATGTCAGCCACAGTGCCAGTTCCTGTTTTATGCTGTTTTTGGTTTCAGCAAAACTAGTAAAGAAATATTCTCGGAATTGGACGAAACAAAAGCCAAAGTTCCTATTTTTCTAGAAACGACATGAAGTCCGAAGGAGAGACGAAGAGGCGCCATGGAGTAGCTTCACCGGGGACGCTCGGGTCCACCCTAGGCTGCACCGCCCTAGGGCGTGGGCCCCTCGGGTGTCCACCGACCTTGCCCCTTCGCCTATATAAACCCCCCGAGGTAGAAACCCTAAGGAACCGATCAGAATTCCACAAAAAAGTCTGTAGCCACCGCCACCATCATCCCTAGTTCGGGATGGATCTGAAGCTCTTCCTAGCACCCTACCAGAGAGGAGAGATCGTCCCGGAATCCTTCTTCATCACCATGCCTACCTCCGGAGTAATGTGTAAATAGTTCATCCTTGGAATATGGGTCCATAATAGTATCTAGATGGTCATTTCTCCTATTTGTGCTACCATGTTTAGATCTTGTGAGCTGCCTATCATGATCAAGATCATCTTATTGTAATTCTAGATGTTGTGTTTGCGGGGGATCCAATGGATATTGGGTATTATGTCAGATTGATTATTGTTCTATCATGTCTATGTTATTTGTGATCTTGCATGCTCTCCGTTGCTAGTAGTTACTTTGGCCAAGTATTTGCTTGTGACTCCAAGAGGGAGTATTTATGCTCGATAGTAGGTTCATGCCTCTAGTAATCTGGGGGAGTGACAGAAACTTCTAAGATTGTAGATGTGTTGTTGCTACTAGGGAGAAAACAACAATCCTTTCTCCAAGGGAAATTGTATTGTTTACATTACACATTTTGCTTAATGCAATTATCTGTTGCTTGAAACTTAATATCCGAGGGTTGTTTGGATGGTATCCCGGAGCTGGATTATTAGTCATAGATGCAGTTGGATTACGGTCTATGTATCATGTTGTAATGCCCAAATGAATCTCATAGTGATCATCATGTCATGTACATGCATTGTTATGCATTCTCTATCTGTCAATTGCCCCGTTGTAATTTGTTCACCCAACATGTTATTTATCTTATGGAGAAAACACCTCCAGTGAACTATGGATCCTGGTCCATTCCTTCCCACTGACATTCTATCTATTCTTTATTGTTTACTTTCTGCAATTACCGCAAGCAATTACAATATTCCACACTATATGTTTAATCCTTTGTCTTCAGCAAAACCAGTGAGCTTGACAACCTCATTGATAAGTTGGGGCATAGTATTTTGGTTGTGTTGTGTGCAGGTTCCACGTTGCTAGCAACACCTTCAGAAGTGGTTTATTTCTCCTACTGGTTCGATAATCTTGGTTCTATAACTGAGGGAAACTTGCTGCTGTGTTCATCATACCTTCCTCTTGGGGTTCCCAACGAGCTCTACATCAACTGAGCACATCACATATCCATGGCGCACAGAATGGAGATGCGCCACGCTTAGAAGGAGTGTCAGTGGCGCACAGGTTTCTTGTGTGCCACGGGTGTTGGTGGGACCCGGCACTGGAAAGGTGGCAGATTACCCGCGGCTCACAGTTTGGTGGTGCGTCATGGAATTTATTTGTCTGTGGCACACAGTGTGCTCGTGCTCCACGGATATGTCGCGCCAGCCACACAAAAAGGTGGCACTTTCCCCTACCTCCATTAGCTAGTGCACTTTCCCCTACCTCACTATAGATCTAGCTCGAGATACTCCTCTTCTTCACCCCATTTTATCCAACAATTTCTCCATTTTAAGTGCGAAAAACCTCTTTGGGTTGGATGGATCTATAAAGGAAACTCCTCTCCACTGTGTAGATCCATTAAAGTAAGCCCACACAACTTTTCTCTCTTCCTCCACATCAAGTTTGACTAACCACACTACACGCTCTCGCACGACCTCTCTCGTCTATCGATTTAACTTGTGCTTGTTTTATGTGTGTGGACGACGATGTTGGCGGTACATATGCTTGTGTTTTTGTGTATGCATGGATATATGCTTGTGTTCTCTTGTTTGCGGACGATGGTGTTGTCTCGGGAGACAATGTTTACATGGATATATGCTTGTGTTCTTGTGTATGCTTTGTGTTGTGCAGGTACCGGTGTGTGGTGCAATGTTTGCCGAAATGTTGATTCATTTCTGTTTTGACAAATTTTCACACTACTCATATGTCCTATTTATAGGGAAGGTCATGCTGAATTTTTGCATGCATGGTTCTAAATATTCTCTTTTTCTCCACCGCGCAAACAACCATGGTGCGTCAGATGAGCGAAGCTATGGTGGCAAGATACAAGGCATGCGCGACGACCATCATGATTCAAAACAACATGACCGAGATAATATGTCCTTGTAAGAGATGCAAACTTGGTACCCTAATAAAATGTGAGTCTGGGACATTAGAGAAACACTTTCTCATGGGTGGTTTCATGGCCGACTACATTGACGAGGACGTCAACAACGGGGCGCCGACAGGAAATGGTGCTCACGAAGACGTTGAACATGATTATGATGAAGATGTTGGTGGACATGATCATCATGAAGGAGATGCCAGATCCGATGGTGGTGAAGAAGACGAGGACACGCAGACACGACTAACTTCAGCTTTACGATACCCTCAGTTTCAAGAACTTCTCCTCAAGGAGACGAGCAATGACAAAGATGCTGCCAGAGAGAAAGCCAAGCTAGCGCAAATGAATAAAGACGGGATTAGTCTGTTGTATCCTGGGTGCCGGCCCAAGCATACACGCCTAAATGTAACCCTCAAGGCTCTAGAGATGAAGGTGTAACACAAATGGACCGACGTGAGCTTCAACCATATCATGGAATTCTGGCACGATATACTTCTTGAGGGGAACGCATTGCCAAGAGGTATCGATGCAGCCAAGAAAGTCGTGTGCCCTCTTGGTCTACTGTTCATCAAATACCATGCCTGCCTCAATTACCGCGCACTTTATCAGGGCGAGTACAAGTATAGAACCACATGTCTATGTGCGGCCATGCACGATACAAGAGAGGGAATAAGAAAGTTCCTCAAAAAGTGGTATGGTACTTTACTATCACTCCCCTCTACAGCGGTATTTTGTAGACCCTAAGGAAGCGAAGCTCATGCAATGGTATGCGGAAAGGGAGAAGCCTTAAGATGACCCGGAGAAGGGCAAGATCTTGACACACCCTGCAGACGCTAGCCAGTGGCACGCATTGGACATGGAGTTCTAGGAGGAGTTCAGGGATGATGCCAGGAACGTTAGGCTGGGTATGAGCACCGATGGACTCAATCCCTTTGGCAACCAGAGTAGCACGCATAGCACTTGGCCCGTGTTTGTATGGCCGTACAATCTCCCCCTGGATATGCACGAAGCAAAAGTACGTACACATGATTATTCTTATTCAGGGGCCAAAACAACCGGGTATCGACATGCATCTCTATCTCAGGTTTTTGAAAGAGGAGTTGGCCACACTGTGGGAGATGCCAGCCTATACGTGGGACACCTACATAGGAGAATATTTCCCTATGAGAGCCACGTTGATCACGACAGTGAAGGACTATCTTGGTCTGGGATATGTATCGTGCTAGGTGAACCACAGACACGGTGCATGTGTCAGGTGCATGGATAAAAACTCGCATATGCAGCTATCGAGGGATCTCGGGTCTTTGAAAACCGTGTTCCTAGGGATTCAAAAGTGGCTCCCCACGGATCACCCATGGAGAAAACGTGGAGATGTGTTCAATGGTGAGGATGAGCTCGAAACAGCCCCACGTAGGAGGAGCGGCGAGGATATCAACGACTTGCTGGAAAAATGGAAACAGTGCCCTGCGCCAGGAAAGAAGCGTCCGAGAACAAAGCCGCTGTTGGGTGAATGGAAAGCGAAGTCTGTTTTCTGGGACCTGCCGTACTGAAATACCTCCACACACCACATAGCCTTAACCTCATGCACATCACGAAGAATGTGTGCAAGAGTTTGATTGGCACTCTTTTCAATATGCCAGAGAGGACCAAAGACGGGCCAAAGGCAAGAAACAACCTGATCAAGATGGGCAGAAAGGAAAAACTTCATGGAGGACGCCCCGATGATGATGCTGACGGTGATGATGCTCAGACGCAAGATAATCAAGGTCGTCAGCGCAAAAGAGCTAAGAGGAACGACCACTACTGCTCCCCCTTCCTGCTTCACTATGAGTGAGGAGGAGCTCCAATAGTTTTTCAATGTCCTCGTTGGAACCAAACTTCCTATCGGTTACGAAGGGAAGATATCTTGATATCTAGAAGAAACGAATAATAGGTTCTCCGGCATGAAATCTCACAACTGCCACGTGCTGATGACGCATATACTTCCGGTTGCTATTCGAGGGATAATGGACGAGCACGTACGTGACACATTGTTTGGGCTCTGTAAGTTTTTCGATGTAATCTCTAGGAAGTCAATCGATGTGAAGCAGGTCGACATGCTATAAGAAGAGATCGTCGTGATACTATGCAAGCTCGAGATTTAATCCCCCCACGTGTTCCATGACATCATGGTGCATCTGCTAGTCCACCGCGTGGATGATATCATCCACCTCAGGCCGCTATTCCTACACAACATGATGCCGTTTGAAAGGCTGAACGGTGTTCTCAAAGGATTCGTTCGCAATAGGAACCGTCCGAATGGAAGCATAGTGTAGAGTTCCCAACCTGATAAGGTAGAGATCTCTGTATTTACAATGCTAGTCCCTGGATCAATAGCTAGCATCCACAGTTTAAAATGTAATATCAAGGAACAAAGGTCATATTGCACTTATAACCAGGAATAAAATAATACATTACATCTTACATAGCTCATTTGGCTATCTCATTACAATGCAGCAGAAATATCTATATAGCATGGAGTCCTTCATCTTCAAAGTGCCACATGCAATCATGTTAGTTGTAGACTTGTAATCCTATTCAACACACTTCACTAACATCAAACAAACCTGCAACATAATAAGTTACAACCACAAGGGTCAATATATTTGAATTGTATTGGCAAGTGATACTATGGTAGAATAGTGGTATCTATCATCTATATGCATTCGGCTAAGTGGATCTTAGGCTTGCTTTTCTCAAAATAAGGTTTTCCTTATAAGTTGAAAACACTAAGTTTTTGTTTGTCAAAATCACCCAAGGCATCTACCAATAAATATTGGTGATCCTTTAACCCTTGTTCAACCACAAGTTTTTAACTTAGAAATTGGGATGAGGAGATACTTGATAGCTTCCATGTCTTGATGATCAAATTGTCCATTGCCAGGGACACGGCTAAGTAATTAGATTTTACTCTCTCGAGAGGTGGTGCACTTTCCCCACAAGTCTCGACATGCATCGAGACAAGATCTTTCAGAAGCCTTCCCTTAGACCAAATAGACGCACTCCATCCTATCACCCCTACCACCTTCTGTCCATCTAGCTAAGTTATTGCAACCTATATGATCCAGGCAGAGCCCATAATGCCATGTGGCCGCACTTGAAGCTTCTCAACATTTGACATCTCAAATCTCTTTGTTCCTGGGTGGATTTCCACAAGTGAGAAACACTAGACATAAATATGGGGCCCTGTGTAACCACTCAACACAAACCATTCTTTCCATTCCACCCAGGTGATTCATTCACATAGTTGTTTCATTAAACAAAACACAAGTCATAGACTTAGAAATATTTCATAGCATGAATATAATCCAACCTTTTTTTCTACTAGATAAGCTAAGCATAATAGTAGAAATAATCTTAACTTAGGGAAAATATACTAAGGCATCATCTACTAGGATTTCCCAAGGCATAGCATACTTAGTAAAAATTCCATGCAAGTCCTACTCAAAATATCACTAATGCATAGTGAAAGTATTACGACAAAATGTATGAAGCACCACTTGCCTTTTTGGTAGAGAAACTAGGTTCGCATCTTGATCTTGGAATAGTCACACTCTTCAAAGTTCACTACAATTCAATCAAGCAAGCACATATTCAAATCTAGCATTCAAACAATTCATCACATAAAATAAAGAAAACAAAACAATGCATGCAAGCATGCAAAAGTTTGTTTTATTGTAAAAGTGGCTTCTAATAAGGTTATAAACATTTTAAAACACCTATTGGTCATTTATAAAAGTGGCAAGGTCATTTGAAAACAAGTTAGTGAAAATGGGCCATTTAATTCATTTTTGTTTTTCTAGAAATGATTTTAATCAAAGGAATAGCTTCTAGTGTTAGCCAAAATGTTTTAAAACACAAATATTAATGTTTATGGTTAATGTGTTTTAAAACAAATCCATTTACAAAAGGTTTCAACCAAAATCTTTTTTAAATCAAAGCATCATTTTGTTTTACTAGAAATGCCTTTAAATCAAAACAATAATTTTCTAGTGTTAATATAATATCTTTTTAAATCCAAAAGTTAGTGTTTAGTGTCAAAGAGTTTAAATCAAACCATTTGCAAAAGTTTTTACTCAAAAATTATTTTTAAAACATAATCAACTTTTTTTATTTTACTAGAAATGCTTTTATTCAAGGAATAATTCCTTAGTGTCACAAAATATACTTTTAAATACAAAAGTTGGTTTTTATGGTCAGTAGGTTCAAAACAAACCATTTGCAAAAGATTTTACTCAAAAATAAATTTTAGAATATTTTTTATACTCAAAATAGGCCTAGATATGTTTCTGCAAAAACAACCAATTTTACAGAAACAAAATAGTAAACTAAGGGCATGGTTGCAAAGTTTGCATTTTTTGAATCCATTTATATAAATTTTTTAAAATTTGGCCAAGCAGAACAAAAGTTATAGATTTTACAAGTTTAAACATTCAAAATTCATTTCTAGAACTTTAATCAGACAGATCTGCCACGCGTCATCTTTCTATTGGCTCATACCGCTTCGGCAGGATCACGCTACATGGACCGCAGGATCTCATTTAGATCGCACGGTGCAGATTGAGCGTACCGTTTTGTTTAAGTGGTTCTATCGCATCCCTACGATCTAGATCTGACGGCTCTTAGCGATTCGACCATAGGTGGGCGGCGCTAGCTGGCGACGAGCGCTGGCGCGGATCTGCTAGTGGTGGTCCAGCGAATACAGGAAGAGAGGAAGAAAGGGGAGAGTCTCACCGTGTTCGCAATGACGTGTTGATGCTCAACGTTCTCGTGGAAAGGCCAGGGGCGCACGAGGTTGGTGTAGATTGCTCGCCGGAGTTTGTGTCTGCGTCGGGTGAGCACAGTCGTCGATGGAGGCGAGGGTACATGGCATGCTAAGACAAACATACGGTGCCGTTAGACGCGTAGGAGATTGGTAAGCGTAGTAGAATCATTCAGAGGGGAAGGGGAGGTCAGGTATTACCGAAGAAAGGTCACCGGAGTCAAAGCCGAAGGTGGTAGCGAGTTGGCGTTGTCCTTGCCGATGTTCCGAAGCGCGCTCGGCCTAGCTAGAGCAACTGGTAGATGCGCAAGGAGTTGGGGATCAGACGCGTGTGATCCAGGGGCAGTGGGGAGGTCGAGCGTCGCCGGAATCGTTGCTACAGCTCGTCGGAGCAGAGGAAGTTCGAGCGTGCAATTTCAGCAGCCTGGTGGCTGAGAGGAGCTGGCGACTGAGGGGAAAGGAAGAGGGGAGCAAGGCGTTTAAGATGGCGAGGGTGCGGGCGAGAATTACTCGGCCATTGATGTGAATTAACGTTGCGGAATCAAAGCAGAAACGGCGAGGAGAGGGGGAATGGGTCAGCGCGGGTGGAGAAGAGTATGATCTGGTGGTGGGGCCGTTTAGTCAAAGAGGTGAGGGTTACACGTGGGGTCTCCCGGTCAGTGATAGTGCGGGTTTGTTCGCGAGTGGGAAATAACGGTTCGGGGGAGAAGAGAGGTGGGCTGCACTGGGCTGGGAGTTGGGCCAGGGAATGGGCTAGGTTTAGTGGGCTGCTGGGTCTGTTTGCTTTCTTTTTTTTCTTTCTGAATCTTTTTCTTTTTCTATTTCTGTTTTCCTGTTTTAATTTTATTCAAAGGATTCAAGCACTTGTTTGAATTCAAATATTTATCAAATCTTTTCAGTAGGTTACTACTGTTTATATATTGTGTTTAAATATTCTATTTGAAATATTTCTTATATTCTCTTAGGGTTTAAATATTTATTTAAAATAGACATTTGTCTTTATTTGAATAAGATTTTAAATATGGTTCCAATCGATATTATTTTATTCAAATGCTTTAAACATTTGTTTTAAATTCAAATGTTTCTCAAACCTTTTCAGTAGGTTTTAATTATTCATTAGTGTGTTTAAATAATTCACTTTGAATTATTTTCATATATTTTAATATGATTTAATATTTATTTAAATTAGGCATTTGTTTTTATTCAAATAAAATCAAATATGGTTTTAAACCCATATAAATTTTAGTCAAACAATTCTTTTATTCTTTTTAAGTTAATTAGATAACTTTTAATCCATTTTGGTAATTTCAATTATTATTTACTCATGATTTAATTAATCTTTTATATTAGGGTTTTTGTCTTTATTGAAAATAATTATGGTTCAAGTCCTAATAAGTTTTTATTCAAATAATCCTTATTCCTTTATTATATTTGGATTATTTTTATTCCATTTGTTTATGGATTTGGCCAAGACTTAATTTGGCTTTTAAATATTCCTTATTTATTTATTTATTTCTTTATCTTATTAAATCCATATCTTTTTATTTATAGATCCAAAATTGGTGATTCCAATTTGTATAATTCTATTTAATATTTTTTTATCTTTTTGAAACCTTTTAGAATTATTTTGCTCATAATTTGGTATTGAATTTAGGTAGGAGGTTTATTAGCTTTGGGAATTATCTTCCTTTTATCTTATTTAGTTCATAAGTTTTTATCCATGGCTCCAAATTGAATGAAACCAATTTCTATGGTTTTATAATATTTTTGTTTATTTTTTTGATCATTTATAAATGTTTGTTGCTGAATTTTTATATGGATCAAATCCATAGTCTTAGAGAGATCTTGGAAATGATTTTCTTCCATTTGGGTTTTAGGGTTTTGGTTTATTTTCCCAAGTGTTTATATTCAAGATTCTTTCCATGCATAAAATGCACTTGATCTTTGGAAGTGATTTCTTTCATTAATATTTGGGGTTTTGGTTTAGCTTTTTAAAATGTTTAAATTTCAAGATACATTCATTGATGAATGCATTTCACTTGATTGAAATTTTGTTGGATTCCCTTTTCATTAAAATTTTATTCAAGAAGGGTTTTGATGTTTCCATTTAGAAGCAAAAAAGTTTCTTTTCACCCTAAATTTCAATAACTAAATCTTTTTTTATTTATTTTTCACATTTCAAAATTTGGAAAATTTTGGGATGTGACACATAGCCAAGGGCTTTCTGACGTACGAGTACATATCGTTCTGCAAGAATTATATACGAAATGAGGACGACGACGACCCAGTTGGTCTGCCAATCAGGAGGCACCTCAGGAGGCTCCATGGATGTGGTCACCACGAGGGCCACGCGCCAATGCATAACGTCTTCATTGGTCGACAGACAGACTATGGCAGGGCACATAGAGTCGCGCTATAACACATAGAGCTGGTCGAACCATGGGTGCTAGAGAACAAAATCTTAATTGAGAATATATTTAGGGACACGGGCCGACGACGGACTAAGGGAGACGTGACTAGAGAGCACAACTTCAGCTTCACGCGTTGGTTCAAGAAAGAGATGCTCCAGCTTTATCATGGTAAGACACCTTCTACGGATGAGGACTCATATTCACCTTGTCACAGGGCCCCGTGATGAATGTGGGTACCTATCAGGCGTATGACATCAATGGTTAAGGAAAAGGACAAGAACTGTGAATATCAGAACTCGGGAGTCACGATGCTATCCACGCAGACGAGGAATCCACTGTCAAGGAGAGATACTTTGGTAGTATCGAGGAGATCTAGGAACTCGACTACTATGGAGACACGATGCCGATGTTCTGGGTCAGATGGTTATAGCAGAAGCCAAATCATCGAAGGCATCTGGCGTGAACGTCCAGGCAAAAAATGAGTCATGGGTACTGTAACATCCCAAATCTATGAAACAATGATCATCAAACTCTAATCACTAAAATTAGGGTTAACAAAAACTTTGATTAATTTAAATCATATGAATGCATGTGTGAATGTGATGATTTGATAAATGCATGAATGAACTTGTGTGATTAATCTAAATAGCAAGGAATGGTTCAAATATGAAAATAACATCATATAAAACATTTTCAAGCAGAAACAAATAAAGAGAAAATCAAAAAAAATCAATTAAGGCAAATGGTCATTTTTGCCAATCTTGCTCACTAGGTCACTTTGAGTGTTTCTAGTCCAAGATTTCCAACAGAAACTTTTCCAATTCTTTTCACCCCTTGCTAGACCAAGTAAAAGTGAAGCAAAGCCCACCTTTCAAACTTGCAGAAACATTTAGCAAACCCATTCAAATAACAATTCAAAATTGAATCTTTATCATATGTGAAGATCACACCTTTTCAAAACCCAACCAAACCAGTGCCCCTTGACTAATACAACTAACCAGATACTCCCTAGCATGTGCCTAGAAAAGCCACCAAGTTTGATTTCAAAATTCAAATTTGAATTTCTTCCGGCCATTTCATCAAACACATTGTGATCAGCAAACAAACAAACACAAAACACTATAGGGTGCAGTAATTTTGGCCTAACTTGTTCCCTATCTAGCTCACACTACACCCTCAGTGGATCATCTAACTTGTTTAACCCCTCTAGCTCACTGTAAACCAGACCATGCCATCAATGGCAAGCATGCCGAGAGCACCCTTGCCACCCCAATGTCGGCAGCCAGCTAGGAGCCTCACTAGCCTCGCCAACCTTGTCCCACAGACGCAGCACCGTCCACCGCCACTCTCTGTCCCAGCCTCGAGCACTGCCAGCCCCTGGACCATACGGCAAGCTCATGCCAAACCTCTCTGCGTGCGAGCCGAGAGCGCGCCAGTGCGCCACCCTCGACCAGAACCCACAGACCGCGCGCCGCCTTCACCGCTTGCGTGTGTGATCGCCAACACTCCAGCAACCCGCTAGACAACCTCGTTCGCCGCCACGCGACCAGGAGCACCCGTGCGCCATTAAAAACGCCGTTGGACCCGCCTAAAGCATCGACGTGTTCCGACCGATCAGCACTGCCAACTCCTCGCCACCACGCCGTTGAGCTTCGCCAGGGAGCACAACACCGCCCCCTATCGTTGCCCATGCCATTAGCCCTCTGTGCCGTTGACCATGATGAGCTCAGCCCGCAACCTTCGGTCCCCTCGCCGCACTATAAAAGGAGACCTCCCCCAATCGTTTTCTTCACACCAGTTCACTCCCCACCTCCCACTGATCAGACCCACTCACTCCCGGAGCAAGGCGAACAACGCATCACCGGAATTTCACCGGAGTTCGCCGCTGCAGAGGAGGAGAGGGGCCGTCGATTGGAACCTCCCCTAGAGAAGTTGCCGGTACCAGGAGAACCGCCGTCATCGACTTCGTCGTTCGCCCCCGTCGCCGACTATCGCCGGAGCCCCGGTGAGCCTCCCACGACCCCCACTGGCCGCGCTAGGGTTCGTGCTCGTCGCGTCCTATTCAGACATGGACGAGGAACTCGAGCCGTTCGATTAGAATTAGATCCCACGGTCCACATTGCCCCATACCGCTTCACCCCTCACTGTCTCACTGACGCGTGGGGACAGCCACTTAGCTAGCCCGCGCATGCGCTGTGCGTAGTGGTCCGGCCCATTTAAACCTCCCGCGCGACCCAACAATTAAATTTACTTTTATTCATTTATTTTTAAACCCAGCTCGATTCACTAAACCAAAATGCATGAAACCAATTTTGTTCGGAAGGTACTGGAAAGCTTAATCCAAGCTCGTTGGATTCAAACCATTTAGATTTGTAGATCACCCATGGTAAAAATAACAAGGCAGAAGATTTTCTGCATTCAAACATTTTTCAAAATTCAACCATAAGAACTTTTGAGTTGATTCCAACTCTCAAAAATCACATTTGACCATACCTTTCAGAATATATAAAAATATATAGGTTTACTTACAGAAATAATGATCAAGTAATAAAAGAATGCCACATAGGCATTTCTAATCACTTTAATTAAATAAAATAAAAGGGTTAAACCTTATTAAATTGTGACACCACTTTAAATCACATTCTCATGTGCTGAAATACGTGGTGATGACATGTGTCAACATGATCCCATGTTTGAGATGGAGAATATTAAATCTTAAGTAGTTTTTCAATGAGTAGAAATTACTTTTCTAAAAATAAAATAAATAAGACAAGTGCTTTAATCTTGTAATGTTAGTGATGATGCTATATCATCTAGTATGAACCTTTGTGTGATGATTAGAAATAGTTAAGTATTGTTTGGTGATTGTGTACCTCGTATTTATTTATAGACGCTAGTACCGACCAAGGATACAAGGAGAAGTTAGTTGAAGTATATGTCAAAGAGATAGTAAGTAAGCATGGAGTACCCAAAAAGATCGTAACTGATAGGGGATAAGTGTTTACTTCAGCATTTTGGAAGCAATTGCATGATGCACTTGGTTCATAATTAGATTTCAGCATGGCATATCATCATGAGACAGGAGGTCAAACTGAAAGAGCAAATCAAATACTAGAAGACATGTTGAGAGCTTGTGCACTAGATTTCGGAGGAACATGGGAAGATCACCTACCATTGGCAGAATTTTCTTATAATAATAGCTACTAGAGTAGTCTAAAGGCAGCTCCATATGAGGTTCTGTATGGAAGGAAGTGTAGATCACCAATATGTTGGTATGAACCTGGAATCAGCAAAGAATTTGCGCCAGATTATATCAAGGAAAGACAATACATCATTGATAAGATTAGGGATAGACTGAAAATAGCCCATAGCAGGCAGAAACGTCACGCGGATCAAAGTTGAAGATCATGGCATCCAGAAGTAGGAGATATGGTCTATCTGAAAGTAAGTCCAATGAAAGGAGTAAAAAGGTTCAAAGTTAAAGGGAAATTGAGTCCAAGATATATCGGACCATTCAAGATACTGAGTCAAAACAGAACTATAGCTTATGCTTTAGAGTTACCATCAAGATTGGCTCAAGTGCATAATGTTTTCCATGTGTCACAACTTCGCAAATGTTTGAAAGTTCCAGATGATGCAATCACACATCAAGAGATAGAACTATAAGCAGACTTGACTTATATTGAAAGGCCTTGTAAGATTCTAGAGGAAAACTGGAAAAGACTGAGAAACAGAGCAATCAAATATTGCAAGGTACAGTGGGAACATCACCCTGAAAGGGAAGCCACATGGGAGAAAGAAGAGGATTTAAGAAAAGCTTATCCAGAACTATTCAGGTACATATCCACAAACTTTGGGACGAAGTTTAATTTAAGGGGGGAAGTCTGTAACATCCCAACATTTAGGACCTAACGAAGGGTAGATTTAGGAATATGGATTGTTGCATGCATTCATCTGTGAAAATGTGGGTAAAATTTTCGCCAAATAAAAACCTAAGTGATCAATGTTTCTTTCCTACTTTGAGATTAGGTTTAGTATTAAAGGAGGATTGTTATAAACATTGAGATGATCTTAAGGAGTTATGTGTTTTCAAATGAATTTGAAATATTAGACTTGAGTGTTTGAATTATAATTCAAATGAATTAGATATAAGTTTTGAATCTTAATTCAATTAAGAGATAAATATTACAACTTGAATTCTATCCACAGATAAACAATAATGAATATAAAGTCTATTTCTTATCATGAACACATATAATCAAGTTATAAAATTATAACTTATTTGAATCATCCACACAACTTACAAAAGTAAATATAAAAAGAATAGGAATATTCTTTATTAATAATAATATAATCTTTATTACAATTGAATAAAATAAAGATTACAAGAATAATAAAAGAAAATTACATTGGAATATTTATTAACCATCCTATATCTAAATATAAACTAAATCTTCATCCTTATCTTTATACCTGCAAAACAAAGACTAAATAAAAACAAAAGAAGATTAGTGTTAGTATTATTTCTCTCAGATATGTCAGTGAAATGCACTTGACAAATTCATCATTGGCAAATGTTATAAAAGGGGCAAGTTTCACCAATATGAAATATATCATCTTCCATAAATTCAAAGCCAGAAGTCAAATGACAGCTAAGAGGGACAAATTCACCAGCCAGGTGAATGTAATCTGGTAAGAGTAAGTTCAAAAATTCTGAACATATCCACAAGTGCATAGCAAGCACACAGGCTGGACACACACCAGCATGCATGTGGTGTGTTGTCAATCTCACAGAGCAACCCCAATCTCACAAAACCACAACACAGCCGTGGGGGGCACTAGTGCATCACTCCACTGCACAGCACACAAGAACAACCAGTGTAGAAAGCAGCTAAACCAGGCACCACAGCCAGCAACCAAACCAACTAAGGATCAACCAAACATCACCAGGATGGTGACATAAGGAGGGGGGTGGATCAGGTGAACATCAAGATCAAGCCCAAGAGCTAGGAGGAGCAGGCTAGCTCAAGAGCAAGCAAAGCAGTCCAGCAAAACCAGATCAAGATCATCATCACCAACCGCTACTACATCATCATCAGATTTTGTGGTGAGTTTCATAAAACCTTCACATGCTCTAATCATCTTATTCAGAGAGAAACATGTGTTGTTTTATAAAACAAAACCTCAGAAAGCACCCAAGAGGGGTGAATCCATCATAGGGATTTCTGAAACTCTAAAGACAAACAACAAAGTACCAAGATCCAACCATAGCTCAAAGCAACATCCTTGCTCTGGTTGTCCAATTATATTTTACCATTCAATCATGCATATACCTATGATCTATTCCTAGGCACATCCCTAAAGGAAGGGTAGCACCTTAGGAACAAATCCTTAGGATCCATAACATGATCAAGCTCACTATCATTTTTCCAAGCTTTGATTCAATAAAGAATAGCTGGTACCACTACCAGGACTATCTAGATGAACCAATTAGATAAGATTTGAATCCCTAAGCCTCAGACCAACATCATTGGTCTTAGGGAATTCAAGATAGGAGCATCTATATTTATCTTTCAAAGCCAAGATTGTCTTATGCATAAACTAACCAAATCCATGGTTTAGAATCAAACTTGTGTGGCATACATGATGGTATCACAAGAACAATCCAAGATGAATCAGGAAAGACAGTAAATCATCAGAGATTCAGACAATCAACTAACTAATCATTTTCCTGTAAAACAGGAATCATAACTAGGATATTCCTATGATACACTTCATTGTGTGAGATCATAATGATCTCAAACCACATGTTAATTTCCAAGATAACAGCACTAAGACAGTAGCTGTATCTTATCATAATCATGACCATGAATCAAATAAACAGTGGGAAACTATCAAGTCATTAGCTTTACCAAGCATGCTTTCCAAACAACTTCATCATTTGAATCAGATGCAATCCCAAGCATCAAATCATCTAGTAAGTCACCAGAAACATCATAGATCATTCTTAGCAAGCAAGCCTCAAGCCGATTAGCATTTAGCATATGTACAGACCATCCAAACATGAATCAAATCATCCAGTACATGATCAATCACATAACAGGAACCCTAAAATGGATAATCATCCTAAACTGAATCTGATAATAGACTTAGAGGACACTCCATCCTTTCACATCGAATCAACAAGCACAGAAAGCACCAGGGAGAAGGAATCAAACTCACCGCAGGTCCTCGCTGAAGAAATTGAAGAGGAAGCAGATTGGCCGACGAACCCGCGGCGGCACAGGGGGCACCCAGGGGGCGCTGCAACCTGCACCAGCCACGGCGGTGGCCACCACAGCATACGAATCCACAACACCACCACAGACGGGACCGCGACAACACTTTTCCCTAACCCTAGGGTTCGGAAACAGGGTGAACCTAGCCACAGAGAAGCCCCGAACTCAAATCCAATTGGATAGAACGAACGAGCGTCATCGATATCCCCCTAATGCACCACGGAGGCGGCCGAAACAGCCTACAGCGACGAGAATCGACGGTGAAGGCATCGCCGGCCACGGGGTCAGGGTCAGAGGAGGAAGGATAAGCTCGAGGGAGAGAGAGCGACAGTGAGGAGTGGGCCAAGATGGGCCAAACCCTTCGGGGTGGTCCTTTTGTCTAAAACCAAATGGGCCACTAGGGCCCAATAAGAATAATCATCCCAGAAACAACTCCAGGCCTGTTTCAATAAAAAGAAAAGACCAAAATACCCTTGGACTTAATAAAATTCTAGAAAATAAAATAAAAGTCCAAAAATTATAAATAAAATATTTTTGGATTCACAAAAATCCAAACTACTCAAATAAATTAAAATATAATATTTTAGACATTTAAACTTTATTAGGAATTTTGTAAAATTATATATTCCTTATGGAATTTTACAAAATTATTGGAGAATAATAAAATCAATTAAGATTCACTTTCATTATGTATTAATATTGTAGTATTTTAGAAAAATACTAAATAAATATTTAATCACCATTTTTAAGGTATAATTAATAATTCCTAAAAGAATTATTAAATCAATAAAAGTCAAATAAAAGGATAATAAAATAAAATAACTCAATATATGTTATAAATATTAAAAAGTAACATTTATAAATCCTTTATTACTAAAAAGGAACTTTTTGGGGTAAATGCATATAAAATTAAATAATGCATTACATTACTTGCATAATCATTTTGCTTCTTTAAATATTGTCCTTACCGGGCAATAATGATGTTTTTGTAGAACTAGAAGCTCAAGGTCTAGTGCAAGCATCATACTTCACTACCTTGCCATCACAAGGAAAGTTCATCACTTGCTCATGTCCTTTGAAGAGTCTTTATCAAAGTATTTTGCAAATTGTGTGTTATCATATATGCTATAAAAGAAAGAAAATATTATTTTCACAAATAAAGAAATCATAGATATCATCCTAAGTGGTGATATAATGGAGCAATAGAACTTAGGGTTATATTTGCAACAATGATGATCAAGTAGGGACTTAATAACCCCTGGCATCAGTGATTCTAGCGCCGTATATTACGCGTTAGCCATGAGATTTGGAATGGGACAGAGAAGTCAGCTGTATCTTCTTCCTCTCGCATGAAGCCGGATGTGCAGGTCATGGCTGTTATCCTCGTAGCGTGCATATTAATTGGTAATTCATAGAGGATATGCAGCATATGGGTGGGAACCCTCATCGTCCCACGATAGTTCTGGCATCTAACGGTTTGTACAAACCATTCCCGTAATTCATTATGTGGTCATGGTGTACACCAAGGAGGCATGCGGGGTCGCGAAGGGGGCAGTGATTGGCTTGGACCAACTACTGGGCCCCACATCATGGAATTGTGGACGGGAAAGTACGTCCGGTTGTGCAACAAGGAGTTGATCTCACATGGGTGAAGTAACGCACCTCTGCAGAGCGTAAGAATTGTAACTTGTTACTCCCTGTTCCGGGAAGGAGCTACGAATGCGGCAGGAAAGGAACTCCATGAAAATTCTGGTTAACCTGTGAAGGTTGATTGTCATAGTTTTTCAGAATAAAATTAATCTTTGAAGAAAGATTTACGAAAACTGCATAGTGCCAAGGATTTATAATCCAAGGAGGTAGTTAGAGCATCAAACTTCCCACCTTGCATATAATGAACTTGTTGGGTAACGCTGTTACTCATTCTTTCCTTTGATCCCTTGCTTAGACTCTGAGGATCCTGAAGACGTGCCAATGTATGCAGCCGAATGCCAAGAAGATGTGTTCTATGAGGAACCTGATCTGTCCGAAGGAGTTGAAGGAGTAGATTACGAAATCCGCTATGGTGTCGATGATAACGAGTCCAACTAAGTATCCCTAGTTAATAGTAACCAATGGAGCCGAGCAGCATGAACTCTATAGAATAAGCTGTTGAGCTCAACTCCTAGACGGAGTTGCTACTTTTAAATTCTGCTGAACACTTTATATTTGGTTTGTAAGTTGGATCTTTTGGAAGTCTTGAACTTCTGGTATTGTAATAATAATAATGTGCGTACATTTGTAATATGGCCCCGCAATGTTTCTGTTGTACCACTCTGAGGTATGTAATATTTACGGAACGGTGTTCTGTGGATGTCATGCCAATGACTATAGTGTACTACACATGCAGTGGTATGCTGGGTCACCGGAAACATGCAACATATCTAGTAGCAAACATTGTTTCAATGTTTAGAAACAAGGTCTAGGGATCATACTTTCACTAGTGAACACTCTCTCATAAAATATCCTCTCTTCATGATACTACTCTTAACTACTCTCCGGTGGACACTCTAATCATCGGTAGGGCTATAACAGCACTCCTCAAAGTCCGCCTTCCCCAATCTAGATAACCCCACATTGTCACCTTGAGTGCTAGATGGTTCCAACAAAAACCACAATTTCATAGAGACATCCAACTCCAAATATAACTCATAACAAACATTCAATCTAGCCAATGTGCCACACACGGTATGAACGCTGTCACTTTCACACACGTGGGTAAAAGCATAGATCTATTAAAGCACAAACGCTATTTATGTAGACTCAAACCTAAGTGCCACCATGGCGTGAACGCTGTCACTTTCACACACATGGGGAGAGTAGAGATCTATTAAAGGACTTGAGTAACAGAGGAGATCTACTTGATTACAAAGCTCATGATCATAACATCATGCATACAGAGAGATGAACACATAGCTATCCGGTAGAGCCCTTAGCCTCGAGGAAGAACTACTACCTCCTCATCATGGGAATCAGCAACGGTGATGAAGATGGCGATGGAGATGGCTCCGGGGGCACTTCCCTGTCCCGGCAGGGTGCCGGAACAGAGACTTTCTGTCCCCCAAATCTCCCTTTTGGTGGCGTCGGTGCTACGGAGGTTTTTCTGGAAGTATGATGGATGATTTAGGGTTTTCTCCCCGGGGGCTTCTTATAGGCGCATGAGGCAAGGTCGATGGAGGTCCAGGGGTCCCACACCCCCTGTGGGCACGGCCAGGGGTGGGCCCGTGCCCACCGTGGAAAATATGAACTTTCGCTTTTGTCCCATCCAATTCCGAGAATATTTATTTTTTTAGCTTTCTGAAACCAAAAACAACAGAAAACAGGAAACTGGCACTGCGGCATCTTATCAATAGGTTAGTTCCAGAAAGTGTATAAAACTACCTCAAAGTGTAGACAAAACATACCAAAGTTGATACTAAACAAGCATGGAGCATCAAAAATTATAGATACGTTTACGACGTATCAACTATGTGTTGTTCTTAGAGCGTCTTTGTTTTTAGTTTTATTTTGTTTTGTTTGCTGCAATAAGTTGGTTGGATTCCAGCATAGTTCTTTTGGAGAGAGTCACACCACGTTCTTCATTGCTTAAAACACTCTAGTTTTCACTCTTATTGTTCTGTGAGTGTTGACTTTTGCTAAAACTGTGTTTACCTTTAGTTTTCTTCTTCTTTTTGCTTAGAACTTTTTAGTTCTTATTTGTAGATTTGTGAGACAAGCTCACTAGTCTTTATTGATTATTATCTTTGTGAGTTGTTTCAAATAAGTTGATTGGTGTTGGAAAAGGGTAGAATGTTTCATGCTTATGGTGGTACAAAAGGAAACTTGTTTTGGCTATGGCTTAGACTTTATCATTTCATGTAAGATGTTGATTTGACCATGTTCTTAGTGATTATTGTTGTAGCATGACTTGTTTCAAACAATTGAGATTTCTGAATTGCCATGAAAGAATCATGCGTTGTTTTAGCATACAAAAGCATAATATTGTGGTATTCTCCTTTGATGCTTTATTTGGGTTGACTTGGCACATGCTTACACCATGTTATGACTATGAACTAGTCACCTTATCCTCTATGATCATTTAGTTTTTGGTTTGTGATATCACTTTATGCTTTGATTAATAATGTTTTGTCGCTCTGCATGATTATGACCATTATTGCTCTCTTAGTTGGTCGCTCCTAGTCTTTTGCTAGCCTCCACCTCTACTGAGTATGAGCTCTACTCGTGCATCCAACTCCCAAGAAACCAAGTTATTCCAAAGAGGCCACTATAAACTCCTATGCATGGTGTGTTACACCATTCCAAGTATATTCATGTTTTTATCTATCTTCGAAATTAAATTTTTGTTATGTGAAAATTAGTGATTAAATCTCTCACAAACTTAATGGCACACTTTATTTTCTTGCACTTAATAAACTTGAACCATTGTGCCCATCTATGTTGCTTATATGCTTGCAAATTGTAAGTTGGGAGTTAACAGAACCATGTTGTCATGGGGCACGCTTTTGACATTGCACTTATCTATTCAGTTGATATCATGTTTTTTGTTTATGGATGTGGGCGGTGTGAAATAAAAGGGGATCTTGTAAGTCCATGGAGTTTTTATATGTGTTAGAGAAATTCCTGGGCGGCTAGCCTAAGACATGCCTAATCATGGTGGAAAGTTGCAGCATAACCATAATGAGCATTCTATGAAGCATCTTTAGAAGAAAAAAAAGAAAAAAGAAAAAAACCATGCTCATGGTAAATAAAAAGATCGCTGAGATGCTCATTGTCTGTTGCCTTGTCATTTTGATATGGGATAGCTCCTGTGTCATGGGGCAAGGGGTACCCCGTTGGCGGTGCTCTATGATGCACATATACTTACAATGACAAGAACTTACCTGTGACTAAAGTTGAGTAGAATGAGGAACGGTACTCGTACTCAAGGGGCATGAGATTTTTAACTTGTGATTTGTCAAGCATATATCTCATATTTGTCTCACTTTAACCTTAATCACTTCAAGATGCTTATGATAGGGGCAATGAGAGCTCAAAGCTAGTAAGTACCATAATTTTTGGAAGCTCTTTATGAAACTTGAAATCCCTACTTCCCTCTATGAAGGGCCTTTCTTTTTTACTTTTTGTTGAGTCTCCATCTTCTATCTCTATGCACCAATTAAGAGAGCATAGTTTTCATTCTTAGTTCAATGTGCATTGTCACAAAACTTGTTGATTGATTCATAATTATGGTATTGCTTGTTCTTAAATTATTTGTATCTAGTCACCCTTATAAACTTTGAATATTTCCTATGCATTTATGTTTTGCTATTCCATGAAGGACAAGTTGATTACCACTTTTGCTATGTTTTCTATATGTGAAAGAAACAAATGTCTTTCAAAGTATTATTCATAATCTTTTGTTTGTGTTGCCTTTCATGTTGCAACATAGTTGCTATGTCTTATTGTTAGAAATATATATTTCATGCTTATGTTAGAGTACTTTGATCCCAGCTATCAATGCTTTGTGATACCTTGATCAAGATTGTGATGGTGCATGTCACCTCAAAAATTATTCTTTTTATCACTTACCTACTCGAGGACGAGGAGGAGTTAAGCTTGGCGATGCTTGATATGTCGCAAACGTATCTATAGTTTTTGATGCTCCATGCTTGTTTTGCACCAATTGCTTTATGTTTTGTCTACACTTTGTGGCATTTTTATGCATTTTATTGAACTAACCTATTAACAAGATTCCATGGTGCCAGTTCCTGTCTTCTGTTGTTTGTGGTTTCAGAAAATCTAGTAAAGGAATATTCTTGAAATTGGACGAAACAATAGACAAAGTTCTTATTTTCCAGACATGACACGAAGTCCAAATGAGAGACGAAGAATCTCCGCGAAGCAACCACACCAGGTGGCCACGCGGGCCCTCCTGGCCGCGCCACCATATGGTGTGGGCCCCTCGGGCGTCCACCGACCTTGCCCCTTCACCTATACCTTGATCAGATCAGAATACCACAAAAAGTTCCGTAGCTCTGCCGCCACCGAATAAGAGATTCGGGAGACAGAAGTCTCTGTTCCGGCACCCTACCGGGACGAGGAATTGCCCCTGAGCTATCTCCATCGACTCCACCACCATCTCCATCGCCGTTGCTGACTCCCAGGATGAGGAGGGAGTAGTTATCCCTCAAGGCTAAGGGCTTTACCGGTAGCTATGTGTTCATCTCTCTCTATGCGTGATCTTATTGTGATCATGAGCTTTGTAATCTAGTTGAATAAGTAGATGCTACTCTGCTACTCAAGTGCTTTAATTAATGTAATCTCCGCTTATCCCCATGTGTGTGAAGTTAACAGTGTGCACACCGTGTGTGGCACTTAAGATAAAGGTTGCAGAAATACTTATCATGAGTTATAATTTTAGTTGGATGTCTCTATGAAATTGTGGTGTTTGTTGGAACCATCTAGCGCTCAAGGTGACAGTTAGGGGTTATCTAGATGGGGAATGAGGACTTTGAGGAGTGCTGTTATAGCCCTACATCGTGAATTAGTGTATGTTATCCAACCGGAGAGTATTTCAGGGTAGCATAGTAAAGAGAAGATATTATATGTTTATTGAGAGTGACCACTAGTGAACGTATTATCCATAGGCCTTGTTTCTAAGCATTGAAACACCATTTACAACCAGTCCTGTTACATGTTTGCTTGATGCCATTTTTATTTGAGATTTCAATTACCACTTATAATCATCCATAGTACTTGTATTTCACTATCTCTTCGCCGAACTAGTGCACCTATACACCTGACAAGTGTATTGGGTGTGTTGGGTACACAAGATAGTTCTTGTATCTTGATTGCAGGGTTGCTTGAGAGGGATATCTTTGACCTCTTCCTCCCTGAGTTCTATAAACCTTAGGTGATCCACTTAAGGGAAACTTGTTGCTGTTCTACAAACCTTTGCACTTGGAGGCCTAACACTATCTACAAGAATAGAAGCGTGCATAGACATCATACACGTCCTAGGTAACCATTCTATTAGAAGAACTTTGTTTTGTTGTTCAACTACCATATACCAAAATTATATGTAGTGGTTGCTACATCAATCCGTCCAGACTAAATATCTCTATGAAATATCAAATTTTGTCATAGTTAACTCCTTGAACATTGTCGTAAACTCTTTCCCGACATGTCGACTATTTCATAGATGTGAAACATCCATGTCTTTCTTTATAGATATAAATACAACTAAAAGGTTTTACACCTTTCCAGAGGGTCTTCCAAGTTCAAAAACTTGATTTCTCGTGTATGGAACTATCACGGATTTTATGGCTTCAAGACATCTCACGGAGTCAGTGCCCATCATCGCTTATTTTCATATAGTCGGTTCATCATTGTCAAACAATAATGATTTACTCTCAAATCTTAGTATTTGATTTTTAGCCGACCTACTCGGTTCAATAAGAACTCAGACCTCCATGACCACAACCTTTGAGGCAAGTGATCCATGAGCATTGTTGCTGCCTCTGGGACACTTTCCAGCGCTACGTAACTCCGCCCATATAGCTAAGGTTCAATAACCTTATCAAAGTTCTATTGTCCTCCTACTTAACTTTTCACGAAAAATTCCTTCTAAATAAACTTGACGTTCTAAGTGACAAATACTCTTTTCTTTGGTGTTATGGAGGAATACCCAACGGTTATTCGAAATAACATACAAAGACATGCTCATCCGACTTTGGTTGTAAATATTTTACTTATGCCTAGAATACCAAAATTTAAGAAAGGACAACTTGGTTTTTATCCCAAACCATAACTTATATGGTGTCATTTCAATGGATCACGATGGTGCTCTTTTCAGTGTAAAAGCAGTAGTCACTAAAGCTTTTAATCTCCAAAATACAATGGCAGTTTTATAAGTGACACCTTTGATCTCACCATGTCAAACAAAGTTTCATTACAAATCTCGAACACTCCATACTCCTATGGTGTTTCGGGAAATGCAAATCCATGGAACGATTCCTTCAATCCTAGGTGTTATGCTAAACATGTAACTCAAATATCTTTCTTTATGGTCCAATCATAAATCCTTTATTTTCTTGCTACAATGATTTTCCACTTCATCTTGAAAGGCTTTGAACCTTTTCAAATATTTCACACTTCTTCCTCATTAAGTAATATACACATATATTCACTCAAATTTCCAGAGAAAGTATATGAACTTGAAATCCATCGCTCATGACTACACATAATGAACTACATACATCAATATGTACAAATTCCAATAAGTTCGTCGTTCGTTCTTCTTTGGCCTTTGAATGAAGTTTCAATTATCTCCAGGAAAGTCTTACAAGCGTCATTTGATCAAAATCAAAGACTCCAAAATTCCATCAACATGGAATTTCTACATGTTTTTATTTCCAATATAATTTAAACGGAGATGTCACTTCTTAAATGATTTTTCAATCATTTGTCTTACAACATTTTAGCATTTAGATTTATGGACGTGATTTTTCCAACTAGATTTGTAAATCATCCATCTTATATGGAATACGGTAATTATTTGAACAACCTTTTGTTCTCATAATACCTGATTAAAATAACAATTATTGAAACAAATCTTGAAGGAAAGCTTTGATGTCAACAAGAAACACAACAACACTTTGTTTGTTTATGATGAACATCATCACATATTATTTTGCTGGTTACTTAGGCCATTACAGTTCATGAATTATGTTGTATTGCATGACATTTCACACTAACCAATTCGGTATCCAATACCCAAGAACCACATTGTTTAACAAGCAAATAATAAAACCATAACATGTATATCATCTATGTACATAAGCTGTACATTTCCAATCTTTTATTTTCTTGCCAAATATTTTTGAGATTCTCTTTCAGCATTTCCTTTCCCTTTTAAAAGAATCTATCAACATCAATAGTGGCACCATCACATGACACATAGTCCATAGTATGTATAGTCAAATACTAATACATTTGGGCTTGCACTTTGAAGTAGATCACCATCATCAAATGTTTGGCATTCTTTCAAAAAACATTGTTTAGTAATCTCTTAGTGTAGTAAATATTTTACCTACATCTTCTATTCATCCTTATCATGACAACTTTCATGATCTAGCTACTATAGCTTATAAAGGCGAATCACGAGTATAATGTTATTTTTCAAAACCCTTTTGGAGGATTAGGACGTCTAGCTTCTCCAAACTTCGCAAATTCTCATCATATAAGAGAACATATATTTTTCCAAATTACACTCTATCATGTTGCAACCAAAATATTGTTTTATATATCGCAATATCTTCCACATATGATGGTTTCTGAAACATTTCTTTCAAATCCCAGATAACCTTGATATTAAAACAATATTTTGAATATCAAGAATCATGGAGGCAAACATGATACTTTAGATACTAACACTCGAATTGTTACTCTTGATATAAAACCAATTATTAAACTTCACAGAGTAAACAGAGTTTGTTGAAAGTTTGCAATAGGACTTTTAAACTTTAGATTGACACTCAAAACAATACGATACCAGTTTGTAAAGTAACTATCTAGAATTCTATAGTTCTATTATCTTAAATATAACTAAGTATAAGCTGGTGAACGGATGCCAATGACTACAACAAATTATGCAAATTCACTTTGATTTAATTGATGATAAATTGTGTTTAACTTTAATCATATTACTTTTGAACTCACACTCAAAACAACATCCCTCAAGTCGTTTTAGTGATTACACAAACCAAATCCACTACACTAAGTCCGATCTTCACGAGAGAAGATATAGCTTCAAAGGCGAACAATCAACATGTTCAGCATATCATCCATATGGCTCATGCTTTACCTTTTGGTATTCTGTGTTCCGGGGCCATGTCTATACATGCTAGGCTCGTCAAGGTTAACCTTAGTATCCGCATGTGCAAATCTATCTTGCACCCGTTGTATGCACAAGTAAAATCTATAACACCCGATCATTGATACATCGGAAACGTATCTATAATTTTTGATGTTCCATGCTTGTTTAGTATGTACTTTGCTTTGCTTTCTCTACACTTTGAGGTGTTTTTATATGTTTTCTGGCACTAACCTATTAACAAGTTGCCACAGTGCAAGTTGCATGTTTTCTTCTATTTCTGGTTCCAGAAAGGAAGAAAATCAATATTCCCAGAATTGGATGGGACAAAAGCCAAAGTCAATATTTTACCGTGGGCAACACGAAGCCAGGAGACGAGACGGAGAAGGATCACTGGGGCCACACCTCGGCCATGGATGGCCCACTCGCGCTGGGTGCGGAATCTGGTGGCCCCCTCTTCGCCTTCGCCTATAAGAAGCCCCCGATGCAGAAACCCTAGGCACCCAATCAAAACTCCACGAAACCGTCTATAGCCGCCGCCACCATCGTCCCTAGATCGGGGGATATGAAGTTCTTCCCAACACCCTGCCAGAGGGGAGATCATCCCAGAGGCCTTCTTCTTCATCATGTCAGCCTCCGGTATGAAGCGTGAGTAGTTCCACCTTGGACTACGGGTCCATGTAGTAGCTAGATGGTTGTATATCCTCCTTGTGCTTTCATGTATAGATCTTGTGAGCTCCGTTCATGATCAAGATCTAATCTATTTGTAATCATGCATGTTGTATTTGCAGGGATCCGATGGATATTGAGATTACTATGTCAGATTGATTAATGGTTTTGTCTATTTGATTCTATCATGTCTATGTTGTTTGTGATCTTGCATGCTCTCCGATGTTAGTAGCTATCTTGGCCAAGTAGTTTCTAGTGACTCCAAGAGGGGGTATTTATGCTCGATAGTGGGTTCATGCCTCTAGTTTCCAAGGGAAGTGACAGAAATCTCTTCAGCTGTAGATGTGTTATTGCCACTAGGGAGAAAACAACGGTCTCTTGTTCATGGAACAAGTGGATTGTTTACCATACACACTTTGCTTAAAGCATTTGTCTGTTGCTTGCAACTTAATACTGGAGGGGTTCGGATGATAACCTGAAGGTGGAATTCTAGTCATAGATGCAGTTGGATGGCGGTCTATGTATATTGTTGTATTGCCCAATCGAATCTCAAAGGATCTTGATGGCTCAGTTGATGTGGAGCCTGTTGGGAACCCCAAGAGCAAGGTGTGAAGCAGCACAACAACAAGTCTTCCCTCAGTAAGAAACCGAGGTTATCGAACTAGTAGGAGGAAGGAAACATCACACAAGTGTTGCAAGCAACATGGAAACCTGCACAACACAAACTCAATACTTTTCCCCAACTAAAAGTGAGGTTGTCAATCTCACCAGTTGCTATAACAAAGGATTAACTGTATGGCGTGGAAGGTAATGATGTTTTGCAGCAAGTAAACAGGTAACAGTGGAAGATGTATCAATGGTAAAGATTGGACCGGGGTCCATAGTTCACTAGAGGTGCTCTCCTTAGATAAACAACATGGCATGAAGGGTAAACAAATTACAGCAGGGTAATTGATAGGAACTGAGCTAGGCATATGATGACCCACAAGTATAGGGGGTGTATCGTAGTACTTTTGACAAATAGGAGTGTCGATCCCAACAAGGAACAGAAGGTGTTGACTAGTGGTATGGAGCAAGAAATCTCTGTAAATACTTAGCAAACGGATTTTTAGTGGTTTTCTGATAAAGCAACAAAACAAAGTGCAAGTAACAAAGAACAAACGCAGCAAGTGGCCCAATCCTTTCTTAGCAAAGGACAAGCCGGTGGAAATACTTATAAGGACCAAACGTTCTCGAGGACACATGGGAATTCTGTCAAGTGCTTTCGCTTCAAATAGTTGAGCACTCTTCTTTGGTGTTGTAAGTGTTGTGTGCGTGAACCTGTGCTAATGTACCGACCTTACTTGGACTAATACATACTTGTGATTAAACCCCCTGCAAACATCCGTAACTACAGGAAAGTATTTAAGATATAAATCTAACCACAGCCTTAAACTCTGAGATCCTACGCTCCCTTGTGCAAAGGTGTCCTAACAGGGGTTCAGGTTTCTGTCACTCCGGCAACCCCACAATTAGTAGCCAAATACACACTACATTCCCCTAGGCCTATAAATGGTGAAGTATCATGTAGTCGACGTTCACATGACACCACTAGAAGAATAGCACCACAACTTAAATACTAAACCATTGAATAATAACTCAACACAAATCCACTAATAACGACATGACTTCTCCCATGTCCTCAAGAACTAAACGAACTACTCACGAGACATCATATGGATCAAGATCAAAGATGATATGATAATGGATAACAATCTGAACATAAACAATAATCCAATGGTTCCACTCACAAGCATCAACTACAATAGTAATTAATACCAGGAAAGTTTCCCCTAAGAACTAAAGCAATATCCAACATAATTGTTATAGCAGGACGGAGTGGTGATGATGGTGCTGGTGGAGATGATGGCGTGGATGATCATGATGATGATACCGATGAAGCCTAGCTTGATGATGGTGTTGATGGCGACGATCTCCCCTCTCCGAGAAGGAATTCTCCCGACAGAAATCTGTCTGCCAGAGAGATTATTTCTCTCTTGGTGTTTTCCGCCACGCAGAGGCGGCGGAAATCTATCTGTGGTCGCCCCCCAGTATTAGGGTTCCATAGGGAAGATATAGGCAAAGGGGCAGAGTCGGGATCCGGGCAGGTGGGCCACACCTGCCATAGGCGCGACCCAGGGTGGGCCCACACCCCCTCCTGCGGCCCCTCTTCGCTCCTCCTTCCGGCTTCCTCAATCTTCTGGAAAAATAATATTTTCCCATATTTTTATGGTATTTTTCTGATCATCGCAAAATTGCACCGAAACGCCTTCTTTTCCATCGGAATCCAGACTCCGGCAGTTCATCCTCCAAGAATCATCCAACATGCATAAACATATGAAAATCCATAAGTAATACCTCATAATAAGACATATATCAATGAATAGAGGTAAATTATGATATAGAATGGTGATGCAAATTGGACGTATCAACTCCCCCAAGCTTAGACCTTCGCTTGTCCCCAAGCGAAAACTGAGCTCAGTAAACATGTCCACAGGTTTATGGAGTAAAGTGTCGATAAAAGAATACAGACAAGAAGCATCACACTTACCATTGCACAACTCATAGAAGAAAGCAACTCACCATTATATAACTTAGCTTGCAACAAGTACAACAGTCACAGTAGAGAGGCATAAAGATAAATCATAATTGGAATTGGCAAACTCTTGTTCCTGGTCAGAGAACAGCTGGCACACAGTTTCACAAAAAGTAGAAGTTTTAAAACAGAAGCACTCTTTGCTCAAAAAGGTTTTTCAAAAGTGAAAGCTTTCAAAGTAATACTCAATATATAAGAGTCTTGTGCAAACAAGGAAGATATAGAACATGATTGAATAAATCACCATATGAATACTTGAAACACAACAACTCAAATGATTACTGGAGATAGAGAGGAAGTAGGTTTACTGACTCAACTTGGAAAATAGGAGAAAGGTCCCTTCATAGAGGGTAGCAGGGATTACAAGTCATATAGGGCTTCCAAAAGATTATGATACTTACTAGCTTTGAGCCCTCATTGCCCCTATCATAAGCATCTTGAGATGATTAAGGTTAAAGTGCACAAGGATGGAGTATATGCTTGATGAAATATAAGTTGGCAATCTCATGTCCCTTGAATATGAGGGCCACTCCTCATGCTACTCAACTTAAGTCACCGGTAAGTTCTTGTCATTGTAAGTACTTGCATATCATTGAGAATAGCCAACGGGGTACCCCTTGCACATGGTACAGGAGCTTTCCCATATGCAAAATGACAAGGCAAGCAGACAGTGAGCATCTCAGCGATCTTTTTATTTACTATGTGCATAGCTTTTTATTGAGGATAGATAGCTCACTATGGTGATGCTGCAAGTTTCCACCATGATTAGGCATGGCTTAGGCTAGCGGCCCAGACGTTTCTCTAACACAAAATACAGACTCCATGGACTTACAAGGTCCCTCTTTATTTCACACCGTTGACATCCATAGACAAAAGAGCACGATATCAGCTGAGTACAAGGTACAAGTGCAATGTTGAAAGCGTTCCCCGTGACAGCACGGTTCTGCTAATTCCAACGTATAGATGCAAGCATATACAACTTCGATGGCACAATGGTTCAAGTCTATTAGGGGCAAAGAAATAAGGTGTGCCATCAAGTTCATGAGAGCTTTACTAACTAGTTTTCACATAACAAAATACTTTTTAATTTGAAAGGTAGATGAAGCTTGAGAATTTTCTTGGAATATCAAAAGCTACTAGGTAGATATGGTGGACACAAGTGGCAAAGGTTTTGGTTCAAAGGGGTTGGAAACATGAGAAGTATGCCTTCTCAAAACAGGTTTTTGGCTAGCAAGGCTGGGTAGCAAGCAAGAGAGTTGAGAGAAACAAGCAAATATACAAGTAATAAAGCCAAACATGCAATCTTCCTTGAAGACACAAAAGATCTTAAATAAAGAATACTAACCTCATGAGCCAACAAGAAAGAAAATAAATGATACAAAATACGTGTAAGCTCTTTCTCTTTTCTTTCAAACATCAAAAAGTATTGCTACTGACCAGAACTCGATTTGCCAAAACCAATTTAGATCCACTTGATGATCCCAAAGTGATGCCAATACTGGTCAACGAGATCCATCATATAATAGAGATTGCATACTAAAATAAGAAGTGCAAAAAGTAAAAGATGAAACTTCTCATTAATATTCCAATAAAGGAAGTCACACCAAGGGATACATAGATAATCAACTAAAGGAGAGATACTTCCACATGCAAACCAACCTATAAGATAACCTCTCTACCAAAGATATGAATCCACTAAAAAGGTAAACGATAAAAGATAATGGTGGTGATATCACGGCACTCCCCCAAGCTTGGAACAAGCCAAGGGGATGCCAAACCTGATGACGAATTACTCCTTCGGTGGTGGTGGTGTTCTCTTGATAAGCTCTTGAATTAGATTCCTCAACTCCTCAATCTCAAAGGTTAGAGTACAAATCAACTCCGAATTTTTCTCATTGCGGTTCATGATCATATAGGACCGAGAGTTCCAGTCTTGGCTATTCTTTCCCCACTCTTCCTTCTTAGTGTGCTCCTCCCCTGCATGGTTAGAACGAGGCAAATCCCAAATAGAGGGCAAGTTCCCTTTGGGCACATGTTGATATTAACGCTCATGTATAAGAGTGTGGAAGGGTTTCTTGGTACTTGGGGGAGGTGACCATGGAGAGAGGGTATGGCGTCGAGATTTCCATCCTGTTGACATCCGTGCTAACCTCTTAAGTTTGGTAGGTTTTTCCACCAATCCAATGCTCGCGACGGTAGTGTGGGTGTCCGATTTTTTGTCCTCCTCCATGTCTCCTTCATAACCTACCAAAATCTCCTCCTCCTTGGGTTTGCGAGGATCGTCTTCCTCGGGCTTCTTGCCTTTGTCGTTGGGGAGACCATGTTGCTCTAAACTTGAGAAGATTTCTTGACAGAAACAGATTGAAACAAAAACACAACGAGAACACGATGCACGAACCTCATGGGATCCGGGGGGTTATATATACGAAGTTTCAAAGCATAAGGAAGGTTTTGACATGGAAACAAGGCAGAGTCAGAGCTCAGGGGAGGCACATCCCCTCAAGGCGAGGGGCAAGGTGGGCCCGCGCCTGGGGTGTGTTTGGCCACCCCGACCTCTGGTTCCTCCTCCATTTCGTCTCGTAACTTCCCATATGTATTAAAAACATCAAAAATATAAATATCTTTGGATTTCACAAACCTTCTGTTTTCACCACTTTTACCTATTCAAAGACGAACTCTGCAGTTTCTGGTGTTTGGCTTCTAATAAATTCTTCTGGAGTCACCATTTGAATAACATCCACATCTTCATTATAAGAATATTCAAAAATATAATGTTTTAATCTTTGACCATTCACCACCTGTGTTGTGTCATCCTTCAGAGAAGAAATTTTGCGAGTAGTTTCCCTACAAAAAATCTGAGACGAGACCTATACAAAAGAACTTTCTCACCAACATGGAACTCCCTTTTGAGAATTCTCCTATCATGCCATCTTTTTACTTTTTCCTTAAATAGCCTAGCATTTTCATAAGTTTCACCTCTCCACTCATCTAGATTACTTAAGTCGAGCAGTCTTTTCTCACATGCAATTCTAAAATCTCTATTCAACTCTTTCACTGCCCAATAAGCTTTGTGTTCTAATAGACAAGTGACAAGCTTTCCCATAGACCATTTTGTAAGGAGACATCCCCATAGGATTTTTATAAGCAGTTCTATAAGCCCACAAAGCGTCATTCAACTTTTTAGACCAATTTTTTCTGGATCTATTGACAGTCTTCTGCAAGATAGATTTAATTTCCCTATTTGAAAGTTCTACTTGCCCACTAGTTTGGGGGTGATAAGCTGAAGCAATTCTATGGTTTACATCATACTTAGCGAAAGTTTTTCTGAAACCCCCATGAATAAAATGAGAGCCTCCATCAGTCATGAGATATCTAGGCACACCGAACCTAGGAGAAATGACATCCTTAAGCATTTTCAAAGAGGTCTTACCATCAGCACTATTTGTAGGTATGGCTTCTACCCAGTTTGTAACATAGTCGATAGCAACAAGAATATGAGTGTACCCTTTGAAGGGGGAAAAGGTCCCATAAAGTTGAATCCCCAACAATCAAAAGGTTCAATAACAAGAGAATAATTCATAGGCATTTCATTGCGTCTAGAAATGTTACCTACTCATTGACATTCATCACATGATAAGACAAACTTCCTTGCATCTTTGAAAAGGGTAGGCCAATAAAATCTAGATTGTAAAACCTTCTGTGCAGTCCTATCCCCTGCATGATGTCCTCCATAAGCACTGTCATGCCATTTTCTCAATATCTCTTGTTGTTCAAATTCTGGAACACATATTCGCATAATGCAATCTACTCCTTCCTTATATAGGTGTGGGTCATCCCAAAAGTAATGCCTTAGATCATAGAAGAATTTCCTTCTTTGTCAATCAGAAGGTTGGAGGCAAATACTTGGAAACAATAAAGTTAGCATAATCAGCATACCAAGGACTCTCATGCGGACTTACCCTTATCGCAGCCAACTGCTCATTTGGAAAATTATCATTAACAGGAAATGGGTCAAAAGAAATGTTTTCCAAACGAGATAAATTATCAGCAACAGGATTTTCAGCACCTTTCCTATCTACAATATGCAGATTAAACTCTTGTAAAAGCAAAACCCACCTGATATGTCTAGGCTTAGCGTCCCTCTTTGTCATAAGGTACTTGATAGCAGCATGATCAGTATGAATAGTAACCTTTGAATCAACAATATAAGGTCTAAACTTATCACATGCAAAGATTACAGCTAAGAACTCTTTTCCAGTAGTAGCATAATTCTTTTGAGCAGCATCTAGAGTCTTGCTAGCATAATGAATAACATTCAACTTCTTGTCAACACGTTGCCCAAGGACAGCACCCACAACAAAATCACTAGCATCACACATAATTTCAAAAGGTAAACTCCAATCAGGTGGTTAAACAATAGGAGAAGTTGTCAAAGCTTTCTTCAAAGTTTCAAAAGCTTCCTTACAATCATCATCAAAAACAAAAGGTACATCTTTTTGAAGAAGATTAGTAAGGGGCTTTGAAATTTTGGAGAAATCTTTAATAAACCTCCTATAGAAACCAGCATGATCAAGGATACTACGAATAGCTTTGATATCTCTAGGACAAGGCATCTTCTCAATTGCTTCAATTTTGGCTCTGTCAACTTCAATGCCTCTTTCAGAGACCTTGTGTCCAAGAACAATCCCTTCATTAACCATGAAATGGCATTTCTCCCAATTAAAAACAAGGTTGGTTTCTTCACATCTCTAAAAAACTTTATCAAGGTTGTGCAAACAGTTATCAAAAGAAGTTACATAGATGGAAAAATCGTCCATGAAAACCTCCACAATTTCTTCACAAAAACCATGAAAGATAGCAAACATACATCTCTGAAAGGTAGCAGGAGCATTACATAAACCAAAAGGCATACGCCTATAAGCATAAGTACCATAAGGACAAGTGAAAGTATTTTCTCTTGGTCTTGTGCTTTCACAGCAATTTGAGAAAACCCAGAATAACCATCAAGAAAGCAAAAGTGAGTCTTTTTGGACAACCTTTCAAGCATTTGATCAATAAAGGGCAAAGGATAACGATCTTTCTTAGTAACTTTATTAATCTTTCTAAAATCAATGCACATTCTATACCCAACCACTACTCTTTGAGGTATAAGCTCATTATCTTCATTAGGCACAACAGTTATTCCCCCTTTCTTGGGAACACAATGAACAGGGCTAACCCATTGACTGTCAGCAATAGGATAAATAATACCAGCATCAAGGAGTTTTAATACCTCATTTCTTACCACATCCTTCATCTTAGGATTTAGACGGCGTTGGTGCTCAACAACTGGTTTTGCATCAGGCTCAATATTAATAGCATGCTGACATATAGTAGGAGAAATTCCTTTTAAATCATCAAGAGTATAACCAATAGCTCCTCAGTGTTTCTTCAATACTTCCAATAACCTTTCTTCTTCCTTTCCTGAAAGTTTAGAACTAATAATAACAGGATACACTTTCTTATTTCAAGATAAGCATATTTAAGATCATCGGGTAAAGGTTTTAATTCGAAAACAAGGTCCTCTTTAGGTGGTAGTGTGGTCTCCAAATCTTCCATAGGTAGATTATGCTTAAGTAACTCAGGCTGACAAAGGAAAACCTCGTCAATATCATTACTTTCCTTCATGAAGACATCGCTTTCGTGATCTTCCATAAACTGCTGCAAGGCATTGTTAGGAGCAAGAGAAATAGCAGAAAGTTGTTCAACCCTAAAATCATCATTAGGCAGTTCATTTTCATAAGGAGTTTTTGCAAATTTGGAAAAATTAAACTCATAAGACTTTCCATCAAACTTAGTCAAAACTTTTTCCTTCCTATAATCTATAAGAGCCCCACAAGTATTCAGGAAGGGTCTACCAAAGATACTAGGATACGTTTTACTAGCTTCTTTACCAAGTTCTAGAAAATCAGCAGGATATTTAATCTTACCACAAAGGACCTCCACATATCTTACAATGCCAATGGGGCAAACTTGCTCACCATTGGCAAGGTGAATAACCACATCGATGTCCTCAAGCTCACAAGGACCAATTTCATGCATAATTTCCCTGTAAAGCTCATAAGGAATAGCACTAGAACTAGCACCAATATCACATAAACCATAATAGCTATGATTACCAATTCTAACAGAAAGCACATGGACACTAGCTTTTCTAGCCTTTTTAGGATGAGAAACAATATTAGTAGCGTCTTCACAGAAGACAATGTTCTCATCCTCTATATTTCTAGTGACAAGATCTTTCACAATAGCTACAACAGGCTCAATATCAATGAGCTCATTAGGCCCACAATTTTCTTTACACTTTTGCTAACCACATTAGCTATAATGGAATGTTCCCTTACCTTAGCAGGAAAAGGGATTTTCTCCACATAAGGTTCAGGCAAAATAGGATCAACAGTACAAACCTCTATGCTAGCAGGAACATGGATGACAATGTCTTTATAAGGAGCATGGTACTTGTCCCACTCTTTCTTGTGAATTTCAATATAAGAGGAAAAGGCATTAAAACATTTTGCAAGGACTTGAGGATCAAGAACAAACTCATTGATAATATCACTGAAGTCATCATTTCCCATAAAAGATTTAATGCATTCATAATCATAGTTTATACCTGACTTTCTTCCTTTGTCATTCTCCCAAGCTTCGGTGTTCTCTTTAATACGGTCTAGTAGATCCCATTTATCTTCTTCCTTCATACGTGTGAATGATCCAGCACAATAAGCATCTAGTAGATCTTTATCATGAAGAGAAATCCTAGCATAAAAGTTATTGATAATAATATTGTTAGGGAGTTCATGAATAGGACATTTAAACATTAGTAACTTCAATCTCCCCCAAGATTGAGTTGTACTCTCTCCATCACGAGGCCAAAAGTTATATATCAGATTTCTATCCTTATGAATCTTAGTGGGAGGATAGAATTTAGAATAAAAGAGAGATGCCATCTCCTCCCATTCTATGGATTGTCCATTCTTTAGCAGCTTATACCATTCTTCAGCTCTCCCTTTCAAGGATATGGAGAGGAACTTCTTCTTCACCTGTACAGTTGTGATACCTGCACACTTAAACAACCCACATAATTCATGGATAAAAACCAAATGATCACCAGGATGGACAGTTCCATCCCCAAAATAATAATTATCCATAACACGATCAACAATACTTGTAGGTATCTTAAAAGGATCTATATCAACAGGTGGTGGTTCATATACTACCCTAGCAGTGGTAGTAGTTTTCCCAAACAGAAAACCAAGGGGGTTATCCATATTGCAAACAAAGTAACAAGAAGTAACAAAAGCAATACTCACAGTAGAAGTTTCCTTTACCAGTTCCACTCTTTAAGAGCGCTTCACTCCACGGCAACGGCGCCAAAAAATATTCTTGATGACCCACAAGTATAGGGGGTGTATCGTAGTACTTTCGATAATAGGAGTGTTGATCCCAACGAGGATCAGAAGGTGTTGACTAGTGGTATGGAGCAGGAAATCTCTGTAATACTTAGCAAACGGATTTTTAGTGGTTTTCTAATAAAACAACAAAACAAAGTGCAAATAACAAAGAACAAACGCAGCAAGTGGCCCAATCCTTTCTTAGCAAAGGACAAGCCGGTGGAAATACTTATAAGGACCAAACGTTCTCGAGGACACATGGGATTTCTGTCAAGTGATTTCGCTTCAAATAGCTCAGTAGTCTTCTTTCGTGTTGTAAGTGTTGTGTGGGTGAACCTGTGCTAATGTACCGACCTTACTTGGACTAATACATACTTGTGATTAAACCCCCTGCAAACATCCATAACTACAGGAAAGTATTTAAGATATAAATATAACCACAGCCTTAAACTCTGAGATCCTATGCTCCCTTGTGCAAAGGTGTCCTAACGGGGGTTCAGGTTTCTGTCACTCCGGCAACCCCATAATTAGTAGCCAAATACACAATGCATTCCCCTAGGCACATAAATGGTGAAGTATCATGTAGTCGACGTTCACATGACACCACTATAAGAATAGCACCACAACTTAAATACTAAACCATTTTTAGGGTAAAACAGTAGGGTAAAGCACCCCCACTGCAATTTTTATATATCATAGAGAGTTACAAAAAAAGTATTTACAATTCAGGCCACCTCAAAAGAGGGATAACATTCTAAGCAGCTATCTCCTGTCTAAATTATTCTCAATCCAATCTTTGAGGCCCTGATAATTCTTTTTCTTAATTCTATACAGGACCCATCTTAATTCCTGGGCAACAATAGCCCTCCATTCCTCAAGCGAAGCATGCTTGTTATTGAAGATTTCATTGTTTCTGCACATCCATATGCCCCAAGCTCCTAACATAATAATTTCCATTGCAAAAGGGACTTTAAGCTCTTTTTTAATACTGACTAAAGCTTCAAAAAGATTTTGATCAGTCACCTGGACATGTGAGATTTCAGCCCAATAAGCTTTTGCAAAAGGACAATCCCAAAATAAGTGTAGTATGGTTTCTTCACTGCTGCAGCCATGAAACACACATTCATAAGAAGCCAGAGTAAAACATTTCCTTTTCAGATGGTTTCTTGTGTTTAGCCTATCAAGAAGCAAGAGCCAGAAGAAGAATTTGTGATTTTGTTGACAAGAGGACTTCCACAACCAGGAGAAATGTGGCTGTACAGGTTGATAACCAGATAAAGAAACCATTGATACTACTCAACACAAATCATTGAATAATAACTCAACACAAATCCACTAATAACAACATGACTTCTCCCATGTCCTCAAGAACTAAACGAACTACTCACGAGACATCATATGGATCAAGATCAAAGATGATATGATAATGGATAACAATCTGAACATAAACAATAATCCAATGGTTCCACTCACAAGCATCAACTACAATAGTAATTAACACTGGAAAAGTTTCCCTTAAGAACTAAAGCAATATCCAACACAATTGTTACATCGGGACGGAGTGGTGATGATGGTGCTGGTGGAGATGATGATGTGGATGATGATGATCCCGATGAATCCTAGCTTGATGATGGTGTTGATGGCGACGATCTCCCCTCTCCGGGAAGGAATTCCCCCGGCAAAAATCTGTCTGTCGGAGAGATCTTTCTCTCTCGGTGTTTTCCGCCCCACAGAGGTGGCAGAAATCTATCTGTGGTCGCCCCCCATCCCCCAGTATTAGGGTTCCATAGGGAAGATGTATTCGAAGGGGCGGAGTCGGGAGCCCAGGGTGGGACCGCGCCTAGGGGAGGTATGGGCCCCCTGCGGCCCCCTTCGATCCTCCCTCTGGCTTCCTCAATCTTCTGGAAAAATAATATTTTCTGGTATTTTTCTGATCTTTGCGAATTTGCATCGAAACGCCTTATTTTCCATCACAATCCAGACTCCGGCAGTTCATCCTCCAAGAATCATCCAACATGCATAAACAGATGAAAATTCATAAGTAATACCTCACAATAAGACATATATATCAATGAATAGAGGTAAATTATGATATAGAATGGTGATGCAAATTGGACGTATCAGCATAACAATGCAATACTAGACAAAAAGATCCTATGATATTCGATTGGGCAATACAACAATATATATAGACCGCCATCGAACTACATCTATGACTAGAAGTCCAGCTTCAGGTTATCATCCGAACCCCCTCCGGTATTAAGTTGCAAGCAACAGACAACTGCTTTAAGCAAAGTGTGTAAGGTAAACAATCCACTTGTTCTATGAACAAGAGACCGTTGTTTTCTCCCTAGTGGAAACAACACATCTACAACCGAAGAGATTTCTGTCACTTCCCTTGGAAACTAGAGGCATGAACCCACTATCGAGCATAAATACTCCCTCTTGGAGTCACTAGCAACTACTTGGCCAAGATAGCTACTAACAACGGAGAGCATGCAAGATCACAAACAACACAGACATGATAGTATCATAAAGACAAAACCATTAATCAATCTGATATAGTAATCTCAATATCCATCGGATCTCCGCAAACACAACATGCATGATTACAAAAATATTAGATCTTGATCATGAACGGAGCTCACAAGATCTATACATGAAAGCACAACGAGGAGATACAACCATATATGATGGGGGAATACCAATTGGGGTATACCCATGAAGCGGAGTCGCCACCTGGGTCAAGCCGACTGAAACCTAGCCCTGAGCGGGTCGACTCGCCCAATACGGCGACTGGCGTATACTAGGCCCAGGCGACTCGCCGACTGGAGGCCTAAGACGGCGACTTCAATACAAAGCCCATTAGTGAACTTGTAAACCCTAGCTGGCTGCATATATAAAGCCACCAGGGGCACCCCCATGGGATATATCATATTACATCTTCTTCCACATTAGATTAGATCTAGTCTCTCCCTCCGCCTACGGCGGCTCCCATGTAAACCAATCTATGATCATATACTAGATTGATAGCAGGACGTAGCGATCCTCCACCGAGAGGACGTGAACCTGGGTACAAGTAGCCTCTCTCTCCCGGATTCTCCTACGTCGCCTTGCTCCCTCTACGTAAGCTACCTCCAGTAGCATCTGCCGTGCAATACCACGACAGTTGGCGCCCACCGTGGGGCAAACGGCGTTTTGAGGGTGATGATCCGGGCGGGATCTATCAACATCTTCATCAATGATTTCCACGATGTTGGTCGAGTCGGATCATGCCTTGAGAGAAGCATGACTCGGTCACATGCAATCCTGATGGATTTACTTTCCAGTTCAATCAAATCTTTCTTGTGCATCGATTTCTGTACAAGTTATTTATTTTGTTATGAATCTAATTCCTTACATGTCTATTTGGATTATTATGCACCACACGAACGGTGAGCTGTGTCGTGGGGATGAATTGGAGCTTAGCCTCATGGATCGGCAAGTCTGCTCTTTGTGAGATAGATCGAATATGTCTTGACGCCAAGCTATCAGTCAAAAACGGTGCCATATATATTGAGAAGATGGGTCCGATCTGCTAATGGCGAAGCGAGTAAACCGCACGTACACGGGGATCAAGTCCTAGAAAAAAATCAGGATCGTAGCCAGGTGATATTATTTCAATCCTTCCTTCATCACGGTTAATTGTTTTAATCAAAGTGGAGTACTAGCTCGTATGTGTGGCAAATTTATAATATTTTTGCCGATTCTCTAAATTAATCTAGATCATATGAATCTTGTTTATCGGTATGCAAAAATCAAGTTGCAAAATTGTTGTTTCCGTGACCGTGACTCGTCAACTCCGACAAAAAATCTTGAAGCCGCCACGCCACCGATCGTCACGTTTGCTCCTTCCGGCTAAACGCCGGTACAGTCCGCCGTGAACTCATCATGGTCGTAGACTCGCCATCGTTGACTCGCCATGCTCGGGGACCCACCTGTTGCGGGATCGCCATCGCAACCTCGCCCTCGCGGCCTCGCTGCCGTCGACATCGCCATAGCGCGACCTCCGTCCGCCGTGTCGACCATGTGTCTGCCGCGTCGACTTCACCATAGCGTGACCTCCGTCCGCCGTGTCGACCCCGTGTCCGCCGTGTCAACTTCGCCATAGCGCGACCTCCGTACGCCGCGTCGACCCCGTGTCCGCCGCGTCGACTCTTTCCGTCTACGTCGAATGTGTACGCCGCGCCTGCTAAGGGACCTTCATCAGTCGCCAGAGAGGGTCGTATGCCATGCTGCATGGACTCACCACTAGGTGTCTCTTCCCCCGGGAAAAATTAATTCGCCTTTGTCAACCTTTGAAAGAGTGACTCGCAATGGCCAAGTAGTGCGGACGAGGACTCGCAAACCGAGCCTCGGATCGTCCACGAAAAATGCTAACCGAGAACCATCATTGGAGTCGCCTTGATCGACTGGCCTTCCGGGCCGAGACAAATGGTTGTGCTACACAAACAGCACCATGTCCTCCTCAACCTTAGACGGTACGACTCGCACGGCCAAGTACTGCGGACGAGGACTCGCAAACCGAGCCTCGGATCGTCCAGGAAAAACGCCTAGTCGAGAGGCATCTTTGGAGTCGCCATGCGACTGGCCCCCCGGGCCAAGACGAGAGACTCGCTAACAAAAACAGCGCAATCATCATCATCGTGGACTCGCTATCATCACGTACTCACCACACTCGGGGACTCTTCCCTCGTGGACTCGCAATCATCGCCAGCGTACGCAATCGCCGGGACTCGCCACCGCCACGCACTAGACTCGGCAATCGCGGTCACCGACCTGCCACCGGCACGCCACTGACAGCGCCACTCACTAGTCGCCGACCGCCACCCCGCTCGCTGCTCGGCCGGCGTCGCCGACCGCCACTCGCCACGCTTGGGGACTCGGCGCTTGCCGGTCGCCCGACCTCGCCACTCACCGCGATCGGGGGCTCAGCGCTCACCGGTCGCTCAACCTCGCCACTCGCCACGTTCGGGGGCTCGGCGCTCGCCGGTCACTCGACCTTGCCATTCGCCGCGCTCGGGGGCTCAGCGCTCGCCCTCGTCGACTCGCCACCACGGACTCTCCACTCGCGTAATCTCCACGCTCAGGGACTCACCACCGCAGACTCGCCCACGCATACTCAACGCGCTCGGGGACTCGCCACCACGGACTCGTCACAGAACACGCCGGGACCGCCACCATGGACTCGCCACAGAACACGGTCAGGACTTCTCCACCGCGGACTTCCCTCGCATTTCTACATGCTCGTGGACTCGCCATCGTGGACTCGCACAGACTAACACGCCGGACTCGGCGGCGCTATGACATACGCCATCGCCGGTCGCTGGTCGCTCGACCTCGCCACTCGCCGCGCTCGGGGACACGGCACGATCCATGTTCGGGGACTTGCCACAACTGCGGATTCACCGACACCCTTCGTCTTTCGCCAACTGGCCATCACCGACTGGCTCACGCCGACCGCCTCCCGCTTCATGGTTCATTTCTCTATTCAGGAGCTCGTCGCCGATTCGCCACGAACCATCGTTAAGACTCTCCACGCCCTTCCTCAAGCCCGCGTCGAATCGACAACGTGCTCGGGGACTACTGATGGGGGAATACCAATTGGGGTATATCCATGAAGCGGAGTCACCAGTTGGGTCGAGCCGACTGAAACCTATCCCTGAGCGGGTCGACTCGCCCAATACGGTGACTAGCATATACAAGGCCCAGGAGACTCGCCGACTGGAGGTCCAAGACGGCGACTTCAATACAAAGCCCATTAGTGCACTTGTAAACCCTAACTAGCTGCATATATAAAGCCACCAGGGGCACCCCCACGGGATATATCACATTACATCTTCTTCCACATTAGATTAGATCTAGTCTATCCCTCCGCCTACGGCGGCTCCCATGTAAACCAATCTATGATCATATACTAGATTGATAGCAGGACGTAGCGATCCTCCACCTCGAGGACGTGAACCTGGGTACATCGTGTGCCAATCTCGCTCCCGGATTCTCCTACGTCGCCTTGCTCCCTCTACGTAAGCTACCCCCAGTAGCATCTGTCATACAATACCACGACAATATAGCTACTACATGGACCCGTAGTCCAAGGTGGAACTACTCACGCTTCATACCGGAAAAGAAGGTCTCCGGGATGATTTCCCCTCCGGCAGGGTGCCGGGAAGAACATCAGATCCCCCCTATCTAGGGATGATGGTGGCGGCGGCTACAGAAGGTTTCGTGGAGTTTTGATCGGGTGCCTAGGATTTCTGCATCGGGGGCTTCTTATAGGCGAAGAGGCGAGGCAGGAGGGCCCCCAGGGGGCCACACCCTACCTAGGCGCGGGGTGGGCCCACCCGCGCCTAGGGGGTTTGGCCGCCCTGTGGCGCCTCTCCGTCTCGTCTTCTGGCTTCGTGTCGCCCACGGTAAAATATTTACTTTGGCTTTTGTCCCGTCCAATTTCGAGAATATTGATTTTCTGCCTTTCTGGAACCAAAAACAGAAGAAAACAGGCAATTGGCACTGTGGCAACTTGTTAATAGGTTAGTTCTAGAAAAGATATAAAAACACCTCAAAGTGTAGACAAAGCAAAGCAAAGTAGATATCAAACAAGCATGGAACATAAAAAATTATAGATACGTTTCGGACGTACCAATCATCCCCAAGCTTAACTACTGCTCGTCCTCGAGTAGGTAAGTGATAAAAAGAATAATTGTTTAGGTGACATGCACCGTCAAAACCAAGATCAAACCATTTGCAAGCATTGAAAGCTGGGAACAAAGAACTCTAAACATGTGCTTGAAAGATGGAGTTTTAACAATAGGACATAGTAACTACACATGCAACATGAAAGGCTACAAACAAAGATCATGAATAACATGCATTGAAAAACGTTTGTTTGTTTCACATACAGAAAACATGGCATAGTGGCATTCAGCTTGTCCCTCATGGAGTAGCAAATAGATGCATAGGACATCTTCAAATTTCATAAGAGTGACTAGATACAAATAGCACAAGAACAAGTAATATCACAATATGCATCAATCAATAAGTTTTGGGACACTGCACACATAATGGCAACTATGCTCTCTTAATGGTGCCTAAAAGTAGAAGGTGGAGACTCAAATAAAATGGTGGAAGAAAGGCCCTTCACAAAGGGAAGCAGGGATTTCAAGTTTCAAAAAGAGCTTCCAAAAATTATGGTACTTGTTAGCTTTCATCCCTCATTTCTCCTATCATAAGCATCTTGAAGTGATTAAGGTTAAAGTGAACAAACTATGGAGTATATGCTTGACAAAGTATAAGTTGGCAATCTCAAGTCCCTTGAATACGACGGCCACACCTCATGCTACTCAACTTCAGTCACCTGTAAGTTCTTGTCATAGTAAGTACATGCGTATCATAGAGAGCCGCCAACGGGGTACCCCTTGCACATGGTACAGGAGTTATCCCATAACCAAAATGACAAGGCAAGCAGACAATGAGCATCTTAGCGATCTTTTTATTTACTATGTGCATAGCTATTTATTGAGGATGCTTCATAGATAGCTCATTATGGTGATGCTGCAAGTTTCCACCATGATTAGGCATGGATTAGGCTAGCGGGCCAAAGTGCTTTCTAACACAAAATACATAACTCCATGGACTTACAAGCTCCCTCTTTATTTCACACCGGTGACATCCATAGACAAAAGAGCATGATATCAACTGTGTACAAAGTACAAGTGCAATGTTAAAAACGTTCCCCATGACAGCATGGTTCTGCTAATTCCAACGAATAAGTGCAAGCATATACAACTTAGATGACACAATGGTTCAATTTTATTAGGGGCAAATAATATAAAGTGTGCTATCAAGTTTGTGTGGGCTTTAATCACTAAGTTTTCACATAACAAAATACTTTTTAATTGAAAGATAGCTGAAAACAAGAATATACTTGGAATGGTGTAACACACCATGCATAGGAATTTATAGTGTACACTTTGGAATAACTTGGTTTATTGGGAGTTGGAGGCATGAGTAGAACTTACTCATACAAGTGGAGGCAAGCAAAATACTAGGAGCAACCAACTAAGAGAACAATAATGGCCATAATCATGCAGAGCAACAAAACATTACTAATCAAAGCATAGAGTGGTATAAGGACTACATGATCGTAGAGGCTATGGTGACTTGTTCATAGTCACAACATGGTGTAAGCATGTGCCACGTCATCCCAAACAAAGCATCAAAGGAGAATACCACAATACTATGCTTTTGTATGCTAAAACAATGCATGATTCTTTCAAGGCGCACTAAGCAATCCCAATTGTTTGGAACAAGACATGCTATAGCAATAATCACTAAGCATAAGGTCAAAACAACACCTAGCATGTCATGCTAAAGTCTAAGTCATAGTCAATGCAAGATCCTCTTACACTTATCAAGCAAGAACTTTCTACTCCTTTCCAACAGCAAGCAACTTATTTGCAACAGCACAGCGAGAACGGGAGTCCAGACTACTTTATTCAAGCAAACTAAAAAACTAAGCAAACCAAACGAAAACTAATACGCTCCAAGAACAACACAACAGTGCATGAAACAATAAAAACGAAGTGTCTAGGCAGACCTGAGCTTTTTATTGATGAAAAAGGGGATGCCTCGGGCATTAGTCTCTTACATTTGTGGAAAGCATCTATTAAAATATTCAAGAATATACCCATTTTCTTCCTTGTAATTATCAAAGCAAAATTTAAGTATCTCATAAACCTCATATTCATAAGGTGCATCATCAGTATTTTCAAGCAACTGGCAAGTTCAAATGCACCCTTGAAGGCAATAAATTCTTCAATTTGTTCCACATCATAAAAGTCATAATTTCCTTTAACATAAGATGATATGGTAACATTGTCATTATACTCACACTAAAAAGGGAGGTGTTTATACCTCCTACAGCAACAAGATTTATCAAAGCAATAACTAACATTATAAGTAGAGCACACGTCTCTAGCAATAGTATTCAACTTATCAATTTGTTCCCATAAGTGTTTCGCTTCTTGTGACAAACGGTGTTCCTTATAATAATACTTTTGTTCTTCCGTGAACCCACCTTGCCAATAAGACTAGTTTCAAAGAAACCATCCATTGATAGAAACCATGGCAAAGCAAGGCAATAACATGCCAGCAACTAGAGCTGGAACTATTTTTTGTGTTTTTGATAAGAGAAAGCAAACCAAACTAAACTAATTTTTTTGGAGTTTTTGATAAAAGGGGCAAACAAAACCAAGCAAAAGAAACTAAGCAAACTAAAAACAAATAAAATAGAAAGGAAGTGGAGGACTCCCCTTGTGAAGACGTCCTTAGCCTCCCCAGCAACGGCGCCAGAAAACTTGTTGATGGCTCAGTTGATGTGGAGCATGTTGGGAACCCCAAGAGCAAGGTGTGAAGCAGCACAGCCGCAACTCTTCCCTCAGTAAGAAACCGAGGTTATCGAACCATTAGGAGGAAATAAACATCACACAAGTGTTGCAAGCAACATGGAAACCTGCACAACACAAACTCAAGACTTTGCCCCAACTAACAGTGAGGTTGTCAATCTCACCGGTTGCTGTAACAAAGGCTTAACTGTATGGTGTGGAAGGTAATGATGGTTTGCAGCAAGTAAACATGTAACAGTGGAAGATGTATCAATGTTAAAGATTGGACCGGGGTCCATAGTTCACTAGAGGTGCTCTCCTTAGATAAACAACATGGCATGAAGGATAAACAAATTACAGCAGGGCAATTGACAGGAACTGAGCTAGGCATAACAATGCAATACTAGACAAAAATATCCTATGAGATTCGATTGGTAAATACAACAATATACATATACCGCCATCCAAATGCATCTATGACTAGAAGTCCACCTTCAGGTTATCATCCAAACCCCCTCCAGTATTAAGTTGCAAGCAATAGAAAACTTCTTTAAGCAAAGTGTGTAAGGTAAACAATCCACTTGTTCTATGAACAAGAGACTGTTGTTTTCTCCCTAGTGGCAATAGCACATCTACAACCGAAGAGATTTATGTCACTTCCCTTGGAAACTAGAGGCATGAACCCACTATCGAGCATAAATATCCCCTCTTGGAGTCACTAGCAACTACTTGGCCAAGATAGCTACTAACAACGGAGAGCATGCAAGATCACAAACAACATAGACATGATAGTATCATAAATATAAAACCATTAATCAATATGACATAGTAATCTCAATATCCATCGGATCCCCTCAAACACAACATGCATGCTTACAAATAGATTAGATCTTGATCATGAATGGAGCTCACAAGATCTATACATGATAGCACAAGGAGGAGATACAACCATCTAGCTACTACATGGACCCATAGTCCAAGGTGGAACTACTCACGCTTCATACCAGAGAAGATGGTCTCTGGGATGATTTCCCCTCCGGTAGGGTGCCGGGAAGAACTTCAGATCTCCCGATCTAGGGATGATGGTGGCGGCGGCTACAGAAGGTTTCGTGGAGTTTTGATCGGGTGCCTAGGGTTTATGCATCAGGGGCTTCTGGCGAAGAGGCGAGGCAAGAGGGCCCCCAGGAGGGGCCACACCCTACCCAGGCGTGGGGTGGGCCTACCCACGCCTAGGGGGGTTTGGCCACCCTGTGGCGCCTCTCTGTCTTGTCTTCTAGCTTCGTGTCGCCCATGGTAAAATATGGACTTTGGCTTTTGTCCCGTCCAATTCCGAGAATATTGATTTTCTGCCTTTCTGGAACCAAAAATAGAAGAAAACAGGCAACTGGCACTATGGCAAATTTTTAATAGGTTAGTTTCAGAAAATATATAAAAACACCTCAAAGTGTAGATAAAGCAAAGAAAAGTAGATACTAAACAAGCATGGAACATCAAAAATTATAGATACATTTCCGACGTATCAGATCTTTGTGTCTAGTATTGCATTGTTTTGCCTTGCTCAGTTCCTGTCAATTGCCCTGCTGTAATTTGTTTACCCAGCATGCCATGTTGTTTATCTAAGGAGAACACCTCTAGTGAACTATGGACCCCGGTTCAATCTTTACCATTGATACATATTCCACCGTTACTGTTTACTTGCTGCAAACCATCATCACCTTCCACACCATGCAGTTAATCCTTTGTTACAGCAATCGGTGAGATTGACAACCTCACTGTTCGTTGGGGCAAAGTCTTGAGTTTGTGTTGTGCAGGTTTCCGTGTTGCTTGCAACACTTGTGTGACGTTCCCTTCCTCCTACTGGTTTGATAACCTCGGTTTCTTACTGAGGGAAGACTTGCTGCTGTGATGCATCACACCTTGCTCTTGGGGTTTCTCGACGAAGCGCACCTACATCAACTAGGCGCATCAACAAGTTTTTTGGCGCCGTTGCCGGGGAGGCCAGAGACGTCTTCACAAGGGGAGTCCTCCTCAACCTTTCTCTTTACTTTGTTTTTAGTTTTCTTAGTTTCTTTTGCATGGTTTTGTTTGCCTCTTTTTATCAAAAACTCAAAAAAAATTCGTTTAGTTGGGTTTGCTTTCTCTATCAAAAACACAAAAAAATTAGTTCCTCTTTCTGGTGGCCTGGATGGTTTCTTTGAAACTAGTTGTTCACGAAGAACAAAAGTATTATTATAAGGAACACCGTTTGTCACAAGGAAACACTTATGGGAACAAATTGATAAGTTGAATACTTTTGCTGTGCTCTACTTATAATGTTACTTATTGCTTTGATAAATCTTGTTTGTTACCATATCCTCTTATGTTAAAGGAAATTATGACTTTTATGATGTGGAAAAATTTAGTTTAATGGTGCATTTGAGCTTGCCAGTTTGCTTGAAAATACTAATGATGCACCTTATGAATATGAGGTTTATGAGATACTTAAATTTTGCTTTGATAATTACAAGGAAGAAAATGGCTATATTCTTGAATATTTTAATAGATGTTTTCCACAAATGGAAGAGACTAATGCCTTATAGGAGCACAGCGAGAACGGGAGTCCAGACTACTTTATTCAAGCAAACTAAAAAACTAAGCAAACCAAACGAAAACTAAGACGCTCCAAGAACAACACAACAGTGCATGAAACAATAAAAACGAATTGTCTAGACAGACCTGAGCTTTTTATTGATGAAGAAGGGGATGACTCGGGCATTAGTCTTTTCCATTTGTGGAAAGCATCTATTAAAATATTCAAGAATATACCCATTTTCTTCCTTGTAATTATCAAAGCAAAATTTAAGTATCTCATAAACATCATATTCATAAGGTGCATTATCAGTATTTTCAAGCAACTGGCAAGTTCAAATGCACCCTTGAAGGCAATAAATTCTTCAATTTGTTCCACATCATAAAGTAATAATTTCCTTTAACATAAGAGGATATGGTAACATTGTCATTATACTCACATTGAAAAGGGAGGTGTTTATACCTCCTACAGCAACAAGATTTATCAAAGCAATAACTAACACTATAAGTAGAGCACACGTCTCTAGCAATAGTATTCAACTTATCAATTTGTTCCCATAAGTGTTTCGCTTCTTGTGACAAATGGTGTTCCTTATAATAATACTTTTGTTCTTCTGTGAACCCACCTTGCCAATAAGACTAGTTTCAAAGAAACCATCCATTGATAGAAAGCATGGCACAACAAGGCAATAACATGCCAGCAACTAGAGCTAGAACTATATTTTTTTGTGTTTTTGATAAGAGAAACCAAACCAAACTAATCTGTTTTTTTTGGAGTTTTTGATAAAAAGGGGCAAACAAAACCAAGCAAAAGAAACTAAGAAAACTAAAAACAAAGAAAAGAGAAAGGAAGTGGAGGACTCCCCTTGTGAAGACGTCCTTAGCCTCCCCGGCAATGGCGCCAGAAAACTTGTTGATGGCTCAGTTGATGTGGAGCATGTTGGGAACCCCAAGAGCAAGGTGTGAAGCAGCACAGCCGCAAGTCTTCCCTCAGTAAGAAACCGAGGTTATCGAACCATTAGGAGGAAATAAACATCACACAAGTGTTGCAAGCAACATGGAAACCTGCACAACACAAACTCAAGACTTTGCCCCAACTAACAGTGAGGTTGTCAATCTCACCGGTTTCTGTAACAAAGGATTAACTATATGATGTGGAAGGTAATGATGGTTTGCAGCAAGTAAACATGTAACAGTGGAAGATGTATCAATGTTAAAGATTGGACCGGGGTCCATAGTTCACTAGAGGTGCTCTCCTTAGATAAACAACATGGCATGAAGGGTAAACAAATTACAGCAGGGCAATTGACAGGAACTGAGCTAGGCATAACAATGCAATACTAGACAAAAATATCATATGAGATTCGATTGGTAAATACAACAATATACATATACCGCCATGCAAATGCATCTATGACTAGAAGTCCACCTTCAGGTTATCATCCGAACCCCCTCCAGTATTAAGTTGCAAGTAACAGAAAACTTCTTTAAGCAAAGTGTGTAAGGTAAACAATCCACTTGTTCTATGAACAAGAGACTGTTGTTTTCTCCCTCGTGGTAATAACACATCTACAACCGAAGAGATTTATGTCACTTCCCTTGGAAGCTAGAGGCATGAACCCACTATCGAGCATAAATATCCCATCTTGGAGTCACTAGCAACTACTTGGCCAAGATAGCTACTAACAACGGAGAGCATGCAAGATCACAAACAACATAGACATGATAGTATCATAAATACAAAACCATTAATCAATATGACATAGTAATCTCAATATCCATCGGATCCCCTCAAACACAATATGACATAGTAATCTCAATACCCGTAGTCCAAGGTGGAACTTGTAACATCCCAAAAATACTAAGCTTAGATCATCAAACACTAATCATCAACATTTAGGGTTAACAAAAACTTTTCTAATTAAAATTATGAATGCATGCATATGTGTATGAATTGAGTTTGAAATTCTTTTAAACCACCTTGTTTGATTGTTTATTTCCTTTTAAAATGTTTCTTAGGTGAAATAAACATCATCTAAAACATTTCCCACACTTTTCCTAACAACAAGTAAAACAAAACAAATATATAAAAGGAATGGTCATTTTGACCAATTTAACTCCCATGCCTACTTTGGCTGTCTCAAACTTTCAAAGCCTAACAGAAAATTTTCTGGATCTTTGCACCCCTTGAATATACTCCTAACAAAGTATCAAGGCCCACTTTGTGATCATCTAGAAACTTTCAAATGCATAGTTTAAATGACAATTCAAAATTGAATCTTTATCATATGGGAAGATCCCACTTTTTCAAAAGCCACCCAAACAAGCTCAACTTTCAAAACCCAAGCATCTGCAGACTCACCAGCACCAATCTAGCAAACCCACCAAAAATCTTTTCAAAATTCAAAACTTGATTTCATGCGGCCATTTCATCAAACACATTGCAGACACAAATCAAACAAACATCAAACACTATAGTGTGCAGTAAAATTGGCCTAACTTGTTCCCTATTTAGCTCACAACCAGCTCAGTAGATCATCTAGCAAGATTAACCAAGCACTAGCACCACTGTGAGCTTGCCATTGTCATCAATGGTGAACACCCGAGCACACCCTTGCCACCCCATAGTCGACAGCAAGCTAGGAGCAGCAGCAGGCCTAGCCAGCATGTCTGGGAGGCAGCCCACCGTCCACCGCCACTCACTGTCCCAGCCGCGAGCGTTGCCAAGCCCTGGACCACACGCACGGACCGCGCCCAGACCGCCAGAGACCATGCCGAGCGTGCGCCAGAGCACCACCCTCGACCGAAGCCCATAGACCGCGCGCCGCCCTCGCCGCGTGCATACACAATCCCCACCGACCCAGGAGACCGCCAGACATCCCCGTTTGCCGCCCCGTGACGCACAGCCACCGCTCGCCGTCGAAGACGCCGCCTCTGCCGCGCAGAGCGTCGCTTGTTCCAAACCAAACCGCACCGCCCCACGCCTCAAAACTATGTCGTTGAGCATCGCCAGGAGACACCACACGTCCCCTACCCTCGCCCATGCCAATAGCCGCATGTAAAATCGCCCCCGACGAACTCACCGTGCGCCCCGACTGTCCCCTCGCTCGACACCGTTCTCAGAGCAAGGCGAGCACCACCTCGCCGGAATTTCACCGGAGCCCGCCGCCTCTGGAGAAGAAGGGAGCCAGCGATTGGAGCCGCCCCAGGAGAAGCCACCGGTACCAGGAGATTCGCCATCGTCGAATTCGTCGTTCGCCCGCCTCGCCGACCCTCGCCAGCACCCCGGTGAGCCCCTAGCAACCCTCACTGGCCGCGCTAGGTTTTGTTCTCGCCGGCGTTGTCTCGCGTCGACGATGACTCTCAGCCGTTGGATTAGAATCAGATCGAACGACCCACGTTGCCTGCATCGCCCGCCTCCCGTGTCAGCCGAGTGGGGACACCCACTTAAGCAGCCCGCGGGAGCACTGCGCTTAGCAGGCCGGCCCGTTAACTTTTCCCGCGCAGCCCAGTTATTCAAATTAAACCTTTTTTCTTTTTAATTCAAACACACTTCTGTACCCATTTTCAAAAATCAACCCAGGTAGATTCAGTGCACCAATTTGAATGAAACCAATTTTGTTGGAAAGGTCCGTGAATTCTGAATCCAAGCCCGTTGGATTCAAGTCATTTGGATCTGTAGATCATCCTTAGTAAAAATAACAAGGCAGAATCTTTTCTGCATTCAAACATTTTTCAAACATAAACCATAATAGATTTTGAGTTGATTCTAACTCTCAAAAATCACATTTAACCATAACTTTCAGAATATATAAAAATATATAGGTTTACTTGCAGAAATAATGTTCAAGTAATAAAAGAATGCTACATAGGCATTTCTAGCCACTTTAATTAATTAAAATAAAAGGGTAAAACCTTATTAAATTGTGACACCACTTTAAATCACATTCCCTTGGACTACAATATGTGGTGATGACATGTGTCAACATGATCCCATGTTTGGTTTGGAGAATATTAAATCTTAACTAGTTTTTCAATGAGTAGAAATTACTTTTCTAAAAATAAAAGGAATTAAACCAAGCCTTAACCTTGTAATGTTAGAGATGATGCTAGATCATCTATAGGACCCTTGTGTGTGATGATTGCAAGTAGTTAAGTATTGTTTGGTGATTGTGTACCTCGTATTTATTCATAGACGCTAGTACCGACCAAGGATACGAGGAGGAAGGAGGATACTACGAAGAAGAAGCCGAGGAGAACTTCAACCACTGCTCTGCACAAGGCAAGCTTATATTGACACTGATGCAAGCCTAATACTACTAGTTGATTGAGCAAGCTGAGACTATACCTATGCAAGCCAATACTTGTGGCTATGCCTACTATATGCCTTAAGCATATGTGATCATACCCACTTGATAAACCAATCCTAGTTTTACTTGCGAGCTTCTTACTTTATTTCTTTATCAAAGCTTACTTAGAGTTTACTTAAGAGTTTGGTAGATACTAGAAAGTTATCAGAAGGTTGCATAAAGAGCATAAAATTTGGCCTAAGTTAGAAACCTTGATATCATCCTTAGATATAAGGTTGTACTTAGTTGAAACTCCACTAGTTTACCACCCCTCATTAGTACTACCCCCACTAGTAGATGCTAGTGCTAAGTATAAAACTTGATCAACTTTAGATGGGAATACTTGGTGGAAAAATGGTTATGAAAACCTTGGAATGATGGATCATTCTATTGAAATGTTTTGGACATGTGTTTCCAAACACCTGATGATTTGGTGATGAAAATGTTGAGGCATGAGCCTTAGCCTTTATAAAACTGATGGTTGTCTGGATGCGATACCATTCCAATTTTATCGTACAACCACAATACCCGAAGATTGGGTAGGGCTTGACTGGAAACTTATATACCTTAGTATTAGTTCCCTCATGGCCAAGGTCTGAGCTGAGGCTACCTTGTGAAGATTGTCCACCTGTGCAGTACCCAAGATGACAGCTGGTCATGGTTGGGAGGCCAAACTCATAGGAGAGGTGCTTATACTAGGGCGTGTAATTGAAAGGTTAGGATTGATTATCCGCATACTGAGTATGGTGAATTAAGGATTTGTTCCTGACGGATGTATCGAATGTTGTGGTGAAAGTGTACAATCTCTGCAGAGTGTCAAACTATTCGAATAGCCGCGTCCGTGGTTATGGACAGTTGGAGTGGCCATACTGTTCCCCCGTCAGACTTTTCAAAAATGAGTTGTGAAATGAATTGAGACTTGGACTTGACCACAACAGAGTTGTGACATGAGTTACAAGATCCCACTTAGGAGTTATACAATTGTGACTAGCTTTGGAACTTAGTAGAGATAAATCTGGCTTTTGCAAAATAACCCTAGAGCCTAGTGTCCTATTATCCAAAAAACCCCTTTCCTATTAGTATTAGTTTGCGAGTACTTAAAGAGTACTCATGGCTTTGTCCCTGGCTATTCCCATGGCCAGACTATGAAGAGGAGTACCTGGAAGATGGACCCCAGGAAGGTTACGACAACTAGGATCATGTCCCATCATCAGCATTGCCTGTGACCCCGAAGATGGAGCTTCGCCTACGCTACCGTTATTATTACGTATTCCGCTGCTTGATGTTGTATTAAGAACTGGATCATGAGATCCCTATTCGTGTAAGAACTTATGTATCGTTTGTAATGGATGATGTACTATGGTATCGAATTCTGTTATGTCTCGCAAAAATGGTAATCCTGGGATTGCGATGTATGGCATAACAGGCATCTGGGATTAAAAATCCGGGTGTTGACAGAACTACTCACGCTTCATACCAGAGAAGAAGGTCTCTGGGATGATTTCCCCTCCGACAGGGTGCCGGGAAGAACTTCAGATCTCTTGATCTAAGGATGATAGTGGCGGCGGCTACAGAAGGTTTCGTGGACTTTTGATCGGGTGCCTAGGGTTTATGCATCATGGGCTTCTTATAGGCGAAGAGGCGAGGCAAGAGGGCCCCCAGGAGGGGACACACCCTACCCAGGCGTGGGGTGGGCCCACCCACACCTAGGGGGTTTGGCCACCCTGTGGCGCCTCTCTGTCTTGTCTTCTAGCTTCGTGTCGCCCATGGTAAAATATGGACTTTGGCTTTTGTCCCGTCCAATTCCGAGAATATTGATTTTCTGCCTTTCTGGAACCAAAAACAGAAGAAAAGAGGCAACTAGCACTATGGCAAATTTTTAATAGGTTAGTTCCAGAAAATATATAAAAACACCTCAAAGTGTAGATAAAGCAAAGCAAAGTAGATACTAAACAAGCATGGAACATCAAATTATAGATACATTTCCGACGTATCAGATCTTTGTGTCTAGTATTGCATTGTTTTGCCTTGCTCAGTTCCTGTTAATTGCCCTGCTGTAATTTGTTTACCCAGCATGCCATGTTTTTTATCTAAGGAGAACACCTCTAGTGAACTATGGACCCCGGTTCAATCTTTACCATTGATACATCTACCACCGTTATTGTTTACTTGTTGCAAACCATCATCACCTTCCACACCATGCAGTTAATCCTTTTTTTACAGCAATCGGTGAGATTGACAACCTCACTGTTCGTTGGGGCAAAGTCTTAAGTTTGTGTTGTGCAGGTTTCCGCGTTGCTTGCAACACTTGTGTGACGTTTCCTTCCTCCTACTAGTTTGATAACCTCGGTTTCTTACTGAGGGAAGACTTGCTGCTGTGATGCATCACACCTTGCTCTTGGGGTTTCCCAACGAAGCGCACCTACATCAACTAGGTGCATCAACAAGTTTTCTGGCGCTGTTGACGGGGATGTCAGAGACGTCTTCACAAGGGGAATCCTCCTCAACCTTTCTCTTTACTTTGTTTTTAGTTTGCTTAGTTTCTTTTGCATGGTTTTGTTTGCCTCTTTTTATCAAAAACTCAAAAAAAAATAGTTTAGTTTGGTTTGCTTTCTCTTATCAAAAACACAAAAAAATAGTTCCTACTCTAGTTGGTGGCCTGTTATTGCCTTGCTTTGCCATGCTTTCAATCAATGGATGGTTTCTTTGAAACTAGTTATTATTGGCAAGGTGGGTTCACGGAAGAACAAAAGTATTATTATAAGGATGTCACAAAAAGGGAAACACTTATGGGAACAAATTGATAAGTTGAATACTTTTGCTAGATACGTGTGCTCTACTTATAATGTTACTTATTGCTTTGATAAATCTTGTTGCTGTAGGAGGTATAAACACCTCCCTTTTCAGTGTGAGTATAATGATAATGTTACCATATCCTCTTATGTTAAAGGAAATTATGACTTTTATGATGTGGAAAAAATTGAAGAATTTATTGCCTTTAAGGGTGCATTTGAACTTGGCAGTTTGCTTGAAAATACTAATGATGCACCTTATGAATATGAGGTTTATGAGATACTTAAATTTTGCTTTGATAATTACAAGGAAGAAAATGGCTATATTCTTGAATATTTTAATAGATGCTTTCCACAAATGGAAGAGACTAATGCCTTATAGGAGCCTATGAAAGAACAAATTGTTGAAACTGGAAGCTCATTAGATGAAAAAGAGGAGGAGAGTGATGAACAAAAGGAGGAAGAATGGATTATCTACCCATGCCTACCTTCTAATCAGAGTAGCTCTTTATCCCTTACATTATTTTATTGTCCCCCATGCTTACCAAAGGAGGATGAATTTTATATTCCTGTGGATCCTTTTGAAATATATACTTTGGGTAAAACCTGTGAAGGTTTTAATCCCACTACTTTTGAGTTTGATAGAAATTATGTGTTTGTAGATCATGAAAATCTTGCTTTATGTGATAGTTATATTATTGAGTTTATTCATGAGGCTACTAAAAATTATTATGAGAGAGGGAAACATGGTTTTATGCATCTCAATAATATTAAGTTCCCTTTCTTTATGTTGAAAATTTTGAAGTTGCACCTGTTTTGCTTTCCTATGCTTGTTGTTTTGTGCTTTCATGACTTGTTTATTTACAAGATTACTATGCATCGGAAGTGGGTTAGAATTCAATGTGTTTTGAATTTGCTTCTTGATTCTCTCTTTTACTTCAACTCATAGTTCTTATGTGACCATCTTCTCAAACTATCAAGCCTAACTTAAAGGAGTTAAAAAAGTACTTGTTGGGAGGTAACCCAAGAGTTTCCTTGAGTCTTGGAATTTATTACTTAAGTAATGACCTTTCCTTATCCTTTTTGTTTGCTTTTTGTGCCAAGAATGACCTCTAATGAGAGGAAGTAAGATATGGGGAGTTGTTGTCCTGAAATAGATTTCTGTCCTTCACCATAAAAATTCGTGAGGAGTCTTTGTAAGTCGGATTGAGCTGAAAAATTAAGAATAAATCCCCCAGTATGTTATCTAACTTTCGTTAGTTCAACACTTTTTGATTTGAGCAACATAAGGTCTTAGAAAAAACGGTTTCTACCTGCTGGTCTGTTTTGACAGATTTCTGCTATTATTTGCATTTGCTTCTTATTGATTCCTTTTTGAGTTCTCTTTTCGGGAATTGAGCTTTTTGAAGGAGTTTCTACAGTATCTTGTGTTTTTAGTGAAAAGTTTTGCTGTTCCAAAGCTACACCCAAAGGTCTATTATCTTTTGAATACACTAATGTTGCTAATGAAGATTGTGTGAAGTTTTGTATGAACGAAAAATTTCAGGTGTAGAGAGAGAATGATGTAATGAGATGAAGAATGGACAAATGCTCAAGCTTTGGGATGCCACCCCGGTGTCACCCCAATAAATATACAATAGGTACAAGCGTCAAAGTTTTGGGATGCCCAAGGCATCCCCTTCTTCATCAATAAAAAGTTCAGGTCTGTCTAGACACTTCGTTTTTATTGTTTCATGCACTGTTGTGTTGTTCTTGGAGCATATTAGTTCTCGTTTTCTTTTCTTAGTTTGTTTAGTTTGCTTGAATAAAGTACTTTGGACCCCCGTTCTCACTGTGCTGTTTCAAATAAGTCAACTGATGTTAGAAAGGAGTAGAAAGTTCTTGCTTGAAAGTGCAAGAGGAGCTTGCATTGACTGTGACTTAGACTTTAGCATGACATGCTATTTGTTGTTTTGACCTTATGCTTAGTGATTATTGATGTATCATGTCTTGTTCCAAACAATTGGGATTGCTTAGTGTGCCTTGAAATAAGTATGTGTTGTTTTAGCATACAAAAGCATAGTATTGTGGTATTCTCCTTTAATGCTTTGTTTGGGTTGACTTGGCACATGCTCACACCAGTCATATCAATGGTAAAGATTGGACCAGGGTCCATAGTTCGCTAGAGGTGCTCTCCTTAGATAAACAACATGGCATGAAGGGTAAACAAATTACAGCAGGGCAATTGACAGGAACTGAGCAAGGCATAACAATGCAATTACTAGTCAGAAATATCCTATGATATTCGATTGGGAAATACAACAAGATACATAGACCGCCATCCAACTGCATCTATGACTAGAAGTCCACCTTCAGGTTATCATCTGAACCCTCCAGTATTAAGTTGCAAGCAACAGACAACTGCTTTAAGCAAAGTGTGTAATGTAAACAGTCCACATGTTCCATGAACAAGAGACCGTTGTTTTCTCCCTAGTGGCAACAAAACATCTACAACCGAAGAGATTTCTGTCACTTCCCTTGGAAACTAGAGGCATGAACCCACTATCGAGCATAAATACCCCCTCTTGGAGTCACTAGCAACTACTTGGCCAAGATAGCTACTAACAAAAAAGAGCATGCAAGATCACAAACAACATAGACATGATAGAATCATAAAGACAAAACCATTAATCAAACCAACATAATAATCTCAATATCCATCGGATCCCTGCAAACACAACATGCATGATTACAAATAGATTAGATCTTGATCATGAACGGAGATCACAAGATCTATACATGAAAGCACAAGGAGGAGATACAACCATCTAGCTACTACATGGACCCATAGTACAAGGTGGAACTACTCACGCATCATACTGGAGAGAAGGCCTCCGGGAAGATCTCCCCTCCGGCAGGGTGCCAGGAAGAACTTCATATCCCCCCCGATCTAGGGACGATGGTGGCGGCGGCTACAGATGGTTTCGTGGAGATTTGATCGGTTCCTTAGGGTTTCTGTGTCGGGGGGCTTATTATAGGAGAAGGGGGAGGCCAAGGCGGCGGCCAGGGTTCCCACACCCCTCCCAGGCACGGGGCAGGGCCCACCCATGCCTAGGGGGGTCTGGGTGCCCTAGCCCGCCTCTCCGGCTCCCCTCTGGACTTCTTGTTCCCCACGAAAATTAATTGACTTTGGCTTTTGTCCCGTCCAATTCCGAGAATATTTCTTTACTAACTTTTCTGAAACCAAAAATAGCAGAAAACAGGCAACTGGCACTGTGGCAACTTGTTAATAGGTTAGTACCAGAAAACATGCAAAAAGCTTCTCAAAGTGTAGACAAAGCAAAGCAAAGTAGATACTAACAAGCATGGAACATAAAAAATTATAGATATGTTTCCAACGTATCAAAGGCAAGATAAACGAAGCCAATGAGAACCGCAAGCGTCGCATGATGCATCAACCAGGAAGCCATCATACCCCAAAGTATCGCCCCAACCCATCTTCAGGATTTGTCCCAAAAACCAATAGACCCCCGATGAACCGTCCGTCCTATCCCAACCGTGGAGGAGGAAACCCAAGGCCCGGAGGAAACCACAACAACCCCGGCAACCCTATAAATTTCAACCATGCACCGCCAAAGTTCAACAACAACAATGTCGCCACCAAAACCAATACTGCCCCGAGAACTAGAAGCAATGTTGTGCCTGTTGCAGTAAAGGAAAAGTCCCAAGTGACTTGTCATGAATGTGGAACCAAGGGTCACTATTCCAATGAGTGCCCCAAGAAGATTGTCGCAGCCCCCAATGCAAATGCCCTAGCTCAGCAACAGCGTCGTGTTCAGCCTGGAAGAAGGTTTGCCCCAGGGAATTCGCTCAACCGCAACGGCCGTCTGTTTCTCATGAATGCTGAAGAAGCCCAAGAAGCGCCAGATGTCGTGCTGGGTATGTTTTCTGTTAACTTAGTACTTGCAAGAGTGTTGTTTGATTCTGGAGCATCGCACTCGTTTGTTACTGAAGAATTTGCATGCACTAGTAAGATTCAACCAACAAAATTGAAGCATGTTATGATAGTTAAAATACCTGGTTCAACCACCAAAGATAGACAAATTTGCATGGCCGTACCTATCCGAATCCATGGCATAGATTTTTATGCTAACCTAATAGTACTTGGAACTAAAGGTTTGGAAGTAGTACTAGGTATGGATTGGATGTCGAAACATAAAGGATTAATCGATTGTGCCAAGAAAGCCATAACCATGACCAGTACCGCCGGAATATCAGTAGAGCATGTATCTGAAACCTTGCCCCGTCAATTCAAGTGCAACAAGAGTCTAGCCCAACCAACCATTGACCAAGTCAGAATAGTCTGTGAATACCCCGATGTATTTACAGATGTTTTACCCGGTATGCCCCCTGATCGGGATATCGAATTTATCATTGAACTAATCCCTGGAACCGGACCCATAGCCCAGAGACCATATAGTATGAACCCATCTGAACTAGTGGAGCTGAAGAAGCAACTGGATGCTATGCTGGAGATAGGATTGATTCAACCAAGTGCGTCGCGATGGAGATCACCTATCTTGTTTGTGGACAAGAAAGATGGAGGTAACTCTTTGTGTACGGATTATCAGAAGTTGAATGATGTCACCATCAAGAACAAGTACCCCTTGGCAAAGATAGAAGATATGTTTGACCAGTTGACTGGTGCCAAAGTGTTCTCTAAGATTGATCTTAGAACCGGCTATCATCAACTCAAGATTCGCGCAGAGGATATTCCAAAATCTACCTTTACCACCAGATATGGATTGTATGAGTACACGGTCATGTCTTTTGGATTAACCAATGCCCCCGCTTATTTCATAAACCTCATGAATAAGATTTTTATGGACTTCCTGGATAAATTTGTCATTGTTTTCATCGATGACATTCTGATCTATTCCAAATCAAAATAAGAACATGAGCTACACCTAAGGACCATCCTTGGAACCCTTAGGGAGCATCAGTTGTATGCCAAGTTTAGCACATGTGAATTCTGGTTATAGGAGGTCGGATTCCTCGGACATATCGTATCAACCGGAGGAATTGCCGTTGACCCTACAAAGGTTAAGGATGTCGAAGATTGGCAAGCCCCAACCACCCAAACCCAAGTTCGTGCATTTCTCGGATTAGCAGGATATTCCCGCAAGTTCATAGAAGGATCCTTGAGTATCGCAAGACCCATGACCCAATTGTTGAAGAAAGATAAGAAGTTCGAATGGACAGACAAATGTGAAGCAATTTTTCAGGAACTCAAGAGGAGATTGATTTCAGCCCCAATCTTGATCATGCCGGATATCATGAAGCCTTTTGATGTATATTGTGACGCATCCAAGATCGGTCTCGTATGTGTGCTAATGCAAGAAGGCAAAGTTATATCTTATTTATCCCTACAACTGAAGCAGCATGAGCAGAATTATCCTACCCATGATCTCGAACTAGCAGCTGTAATTCTAGCCCTGAAGACATGACAGCATTAGCTTATGGGTAACTGTTGTGAGATTTATTCGGATCACAAGAGCCTGAAGTATATATTCACTCAGAAGGAGCTGAATATGAGGCAGAGAAGATGGATAGAGCTAATCAAGGACTATGATCTGGACATTCACTATCACCTCGGTAAAGCCAATGTGGTAGCAGACGCCCTTAGTAGATTGCCATGCCGCTTGAACTCCATGATTCTGAAGAAGCAACCAAGTTTGCACAAGGAAATGGAAGATTTTAGAATGGAATTAGTAAGTGAAGGATTTTTGGCTAGCATAGAACTTCAACCCACTTTGATCAGTCAGATCAAGGAGGCGCAGAAAGGAACTACTAGTATCGACGGAATCAAATGTCATATCGGTACAGGCAAAGTACCTGGATTCACCGAAGATGAAGGAGTTTTATGGTACAAAGGACGTCTCTGTGTACCAGTAGATTCAGAGTTGAAGCAAGATATGTTGAAGGAAGCCCATGATACTCTTTATTCTATCCACCCCGGAGGAACGAAGATGTATCAAGATTTGAAGGAGCAATTTTGGTTGCATAAGATGAAGAGAGAAATCAGAAGCTATATCGCCAAGTGTGATATCTGTCAGAGAGTTAAGGCGGGACATCAGAGAGCCGTAGGACTATTGCAACCATTACAAATTCCGGAATGGAAATGGGATTCGGTTGGAATGGACTTTATCACCGGATTGCCTACATCTAGTAGGGGAAATGACTCTATTTGGGTCATAGTTGATATATTGTCCAAAGTCGTCCATTTCTTACCAGTCAAGATCACCTACTAGATTTTGAAGCTAGCAGAGTTGTACATCGCTAGAATCGTCAGTCTGCATGGAGTCCCCAAGAACATTGTGTCGAATCGAGGAACTCAGTTTACCTCAAGATTTTGGAAGAAAGTCCAAGAAGGATTGGGAACCCGACTGGATTTCAGCACCGCGTATCACCCTCAGACAGATGGACAAACAGAGCGAGTAAATCAAATACTCGAACATATGTTGAGAGCCTGTGTGCTAGAGTATGGATCTAAATGGGAAGACTGTCTGCCTTTCACAGAATTTTCTTACAACAACAATTATCAAGCTAGTTTGCAAATGGCCCCATTTGAATTCATGTATGGAAGGAAGTGTCATACCCCTTTGAATTGGTCGAAAGTAGGAGAGAGTTAGATTTTCGGACCCGACATCCTACGAGAAGAAGAAGAGAAAGTTCACAAGATTCGTGAGCACCTCAAGACCGCCCAATCCAAATAGAAGAGTTATGCCGACAAGAGACGTCGAGACCTTGCTTTCGATATCGGAGATTTTGTGTATCTCAAAGTGTCGCCTTTGAAAGGAATGCAACATTTCCAGCTCAAAGGAAAGTTAGCCCCCAAATATATCGGACCCTTCAAGATTTTGAATCATCGAGGAGAGGTATCGTATCAAGTGGAACTGCTAGAGGAGATGTCAACAGTACATAATGTGTTCCATATATCGTTACTTCGCAAATGCCTAGAAGTCCCAGAGAAGACTGAAGTTTTCAAGAACATTGATCATAGAACCATAGAGATCAACGATGACCTGACATATCCTGAAGTACCCATCCGTATCTTGGAGGAAGCTTTCAGAACCACCAGAACCCAAAGCATCAAGTTTCTCAAGATTCAGTGGAGCAACCACACTTAAGAAGAAGCTACCTGGGAACGAGAAGATTACATCAAGACGGAGTTTCCCGATCTCTTTAAAACCTAGTTTCATTTTTCTTCTTTCTCAAATCTCGGGACGAGATTTTGTTTAAGGAGGGAAGTTTTGTAACATCCCAAAAATATTGATCAATATTATCAAGTTTCAATCACCAAAATTAGGGTTAACAAAAACTTTTGTTAATTAAATCATATGAATGCATGTGTGTATGTGATGATTGTATGAATGCATGAATGGACTTGTGTGAATGAAGTGATTATCAAGGATTGGTTTAAAGATTAAAAAAACATCATCTAAATCAAATCCAAGCAGAAACAAATCAAGGGAAATTCAAAAACAAACAAATTGAGCTAATGGTCATTTTTGCCAATCTTGATCACTAGGCCACTTTGAGTGTTTCTAGTCCAAGATTTCAAACAGAAACAATTCCATTTCTTTTCACCTCTTGCTAGACCAAGTAAAAGTGAACCAAAACCCAGCTTTCAAACTTATAGAAACATTTGGCAACTTGATTCAAATGGCAATTCAAAATTGAATCTTTAACATATGTGAAGATCACCATTTCTCAAAACCCAACCAAACTAGTACACCTTACCATTCCAAGCAACCAGAGACTACCTAGTATGTATCTAGTACACCCACCGAGTTTGAACCAAAAATTCAAATTCAAATCTCTTTCGGCCATTTCATCAAACACCTTGCAAATAGAAATCAAACAAAACACAAAACACTATAGTGAGCAGTGTTTTGGCCAACCTTGTTCCCTTTCTAGCTCACAGCACCCTCTTAGTAGATCATCTAGCTCATTTAACAAGATTTATCTCACTGTTAGCTTGCCATTGCCATCAATGGTGAGCATGCCGAGCCTCACTGTGCAACCCCATTGTCGACGGCCAGCTAGGAGAAGCTCTAGCCCCGCAAACCTTATCTGGGACATTGACCACCGTCCATCGCCACCCCTCAGCCCCAAAGCATAGCTACTCAGCGGCCTGCGACCTCTGCGAGCATGTCGAGAGCACGCCAGAGTGCCGCACCCGACACGCGAGCACAGACCGTGCGCCGCCCTTGCGGCTTGCGTGCGTGATCACCACCGTCCCAGGAACCGCCAGGACATGGTCGTTCGTCGCCGCACGACCAAGAGAGCCCGTGCGCCATTAAACTTACCGTCGGACCCGCCCAGAGCACCGCAGCATTCTGACCGCATCGCACCGCCCCAGCCACATGACCATGTCGTTGAGCTTCGCCAGGGAGCACAGCACCGCCCCTACCGTTGCCCATGCCATTAGCCCACTGTGACGACGACCATGACGAGCTCGACCCGCGCCCTTTGGTCCCCTCGCTGCACTATAAATAGAGGCCACCCTCATTTGATTTCTGCACACCAACACACTCCCCTCTCTCTCAGAACCATCCCACCTCATCCCCGGAGCAAGGCGAGCAGCAGGTTGCCGGAATTTTGCTGGAGTCTGCCGTGGAGGAGGAGAAGAGGAGCTGTCGATTGGAGCCACCCCAGGAGAAGCCACCAGTACTAGGAGGTTCGCCGTCGTTGACTTTGTCATTGGCCCCCATCGCCGACCCTCGCCCGAGCCCCGGTGAGCCTCACACAACACCACAGGCCACGCTAGGGTTCTGTCTTGCTGGTGTTGCCCGACGGAGACGATAAGTCACAGCCGTTCGATTAGAAGTTGATCGTGTGGTTTAGATTGCCGCGTACCCCTTTGCACCCCCTGTCTCGCTGATTGGTGGGGACAGCCACTTAAACCCACCATGAAGCCTTGGCGCTGGGGCCATTACACTCTCAAGCAACCCAAAGAGTTTGAATTTAGGTTTTTCCATTTAGTTTCGAACTTAGTTCTGTACCTAGATTCAAAAATCAACCCAAATCGATTCACTAAACCAAATTGCATGAAACCAATTTTGTTAGAAAGGTACTAGAATTCATAATCCAAGCCCGTTGGATTCAAACCATTTAGAATTGTAGATCACCTATAGTAAAAATAACAAGGAAGAAGATTTTATGCATTCAAACATTTTTCAAAATTCAACCTTAGAAGCTTTTGAGTTGATTCCAACTATCAAAAATCACATTTAACAGGACCTTTCTGAATATATAATAATATATAGGTTTAATTGCAAAAATAATGGACAAGCAATATAAGAATGCCTCATAGGCAATTCTAGTCACTTTATTTAATTAAAATAAATGGGTTAACCTTATTAAATTGTGACACCACTTTAAAATCACATTCCCATGTACTGAAATATGTGGTGATGACATGTGTCAACATGATCCCATGTTTTAGTTGTAGAATATTAAACCATAAGTAGTTTTTCAATGAGTAGAAATTACTTTTCCAAAATAAAATAAATAAGACAAGTGTTTTGATGATTGTAATGTTTGTGATGATGCTAGATCATCTAGTGAAAGCCTTGGTTTAGGGTTAAGTATTTTTTGGTGATTTTGTACCTAGTATTTATTTATAGACGCTAGTACCGACCAAGGATACGAGGAGGAAGGAGAATACTACGAGGAAGATGCCGAGGAGAACTTCAACCACTTCTCTGCACAAGGCAAGCTCACACTTGCAACTGTGAAAGTTAGATAACCTATGCAATGTATTAAGCATCCTTAGTTAGATAAATTTAGTTATACCCAATCCTAGTTTTATTTCTTTATCAAAGCTTTCTATTGGAGTTTACTTAGTGACATGTAGATTTTAGAAAGATATCTGAAGGTAGCATAAAGTGCATAAAACTTGGCCTAAGTTAGATAATCTTGATGTCATCCTGAGGCATGAGATTGAACTTAGATCATTCCCACTTGTTTACCACCCTCATTAGTGTTTACCTCCACTTGTAGATGCTAGTGCTAAGCATAAAACTTGACCACTTTAGATGGGAATACTTGCTGAAAATGGTTATGAAAACCTTAGAATGATGAGTCATTCTACTGAGATGTTTTGACATGTGTTCTTGAACACCAGATGATTTGTTGATGAAAACGTTAAGGCATGAGCCTTAGCCCTTTATAAAACTGATGGTTGTGTGGATGCGATACCATTCCAATTTTACCGTAAAACCACAATACCCGAAATTTGGGTAGGGCTTGACTGGAAGTTTATATGCCTTAGTATGGGTTCCCTTGCGACCAAGGTTTGAGCTGAGGCTACCTTGTGAAGATTGTCCACCTGTGCAGTTCCCAAGATGACAGTTGGTCATGGTTGGGAGGCCAAACTCACAGGAGAGGTGCCTATACTAGGGCATGTAATTGAAAGATTAGGATTGATTATCCGCATACTGAGTATGGTAAATTCAAGATTGTTCATGAAGGATGTATCGAATATTGTGGTGAAAGTGTGCCACCTCTGCAGAGTGTCAAACTATTCGAATAGCTGCGTCCGCGGTTATGGACAGTTGGAGTGTCCATACTGTTCTGTCGTCAGATGTTTTCAAAGTGACTTGTGAAATGAATCATGACTTGACTTGACCACAACGGGGTTGTGATATGAAACTCAAGTTTCCACTTAGGTGTTATAAAACTTTCAACTAGATTTCTTTGCTTCTGAACACAGTAGAGATAAGTATGGCTTTTTGCAAAACCACCTAGAGCCTAGTACTTCCTACTCAAAACCACTTCACTTGTTAGTATTAGTTTGCGAGTGATTAAAGAGTACTCAGGGCTTTGTCCCTGACTATTTCCGTGGCCAGACTATGAAGAGGACTATCAGGAGGACGGACCACAGGAAGGTTACGAAAACTAGGATCATCTCCCATCGTCAGCATTGCCTGTGACCATGAAGATGGAGCCTCGCCTACTCTACCGTTATTATTACGTTATTCCGCTGCTTGAATTGTATTAAGACTGGATCATGAGATCCTTTATTTGTTGTAAGACCTTATGTATGGTTGTAATGGATGATGTACTGTGATATTCACTCTATTATGTCTCGCAAAAATGGTAATCCTGGGATTGCGATGTATGGCATAACATGCATCTGGGATTAAAAAATCCGGGTGTTGACACGCCACTTCGTGGTTGTCCATCACTAACATAAACTATCACAACTACTTGGAATAAAGCTATTACATGATGAATAGACATGCATGTCTTAACAAATTTAAAGACAACCATTAGGCTCCTGCCAGTTTCCATATTACAATAAGGATCATTGCATACATCCAATATAATTATAATCACATCATGGCCATATCACATCACATGCCCCTGCAAAAACAAGTTAGACGTCTCTAATTTTCTTTGCATGTTTTACGTGGCTTGGGGCTTTCGAATAAGAATCGTTCTTACCTACGAATAAGAACCACAACGCTGATACAAGTGTTGTCAAGTGCAGATTGTAAATTGAATCTTAACTATAGTGGGAGAGAGATAGACACCCGCAAAGCCACTTGTGCAATACAAGCTGCACGTTGAGCGTGGAGCAAGTCTCATGTACGATGACATGTAAGGTTAGACCGGGCCGCTTCATTCCACCATCCCGCTAGATGCAAAGTACATGAAAAGCAAGCGACAACAAGAGCATCAACGCCCACAAAACCATTGTGTCCTACTTGTGCAACAAATCTATGCATAGATTCGGCTCTGATACCATTGTAGGGTTCGTTGCATGGAAAACAAAAAAAAATCTATCATAAGAACACATAAAACCAAGATCCAATCTTTGATGAAGCCAAGATCTAATCTACGAGATCGGTGCAACGAGATTGAAGAGAACTAACCCTCGTAGATCCAAAATGTTTAACGAGATTGGATTCTCGTGGTTGATGTATTCGATCACTTGCCGAACTCAAGATCATGAAGATGATCCTTTCGGCATCGCATTCCGGCAGCGCTTCCGCACTCAGTCACACATACAGAGTTGATGAAGACCTTCCTCTCCCCGTTCCAGCAGACAGCGGAGGTAGTAGATCCCCTCGGAATCCCAGCAGCATGACTGTGTGGTGATGGCGGTGGAGAGTTCCTGCAGGGCTTCGCCTAAGCCGGAGCAGGAAGACGGAGGAGGGAGGAGAGGGGAGGCTAGGGTTTGGGAGGAAGGGGCGCAAGGGACAAGGGGCTAGATGCCCACCCCACCCCTCTTTATATAGAGGGGGGTGCGGCCAAGGGTTCCCGACCCTTGGCTGAGTCCTTCCCCAACTCGGCCAAGAGGGAGAGGTGGGAATTGGCCCCCCAAGTTTCCCCTTACCAAATTAGGGTTTTCCCCTTTCTTTCCTTGTGCTGGCCGGTTGGGCCCTCTTGGGCTTGGTGTGGCTGGCACTACGCCCCCACAGCATGCCACGGCCCAAGTGGCCCCTCCGGGGTGGTGGACCCACTGGTGGTCCTTCTAGAACAATCTAGAAGCTTCCGGTCAAAACACTGAAAACATTTCCGAACCCCGGAAAATGACTTTCCTTATATGAATTTTATTCTCCAGATCTCCTCGTGATGTCCTCATGATGTCCCGGATCCAATCCGAGACTCCAAACAGCATTCGATCTCCAACTCATATTCCATATCTACTTAAACAACATCGAACCTTAAGTGTGTCACCCTGCGGTTCACAAACTATGTAGACATGATCGAGACACCTCTTCGATATAACCAATAGCGGGATCTAGAGATCCATAATGGCTCCCACATATTTAACGATGACTTCGTGATCGAATGAACCATTAACATACGAAACCAATTCCCGTTGTCGCGCGATACTTTTACTTATCTGAGGTTCGATCATCGGTATCTCCATACCTAGTTCAACCTAGTTACCGATAAGTACTCTTTACTCGTTCCGTGATATGACATTCTTGTGACCTAGTCACATGCTTGCAAGCCAATTGAATGACATTCCACCGAGAGGGCCCAGAGTATATCTATATGTTATTAGGATGGACAAATCCCACTCTTGATCCATGCACTTCAACACATACTTTCAGAATACCCAATGTCACCTTTATAACCACCCAGTTACGGAAGTGGCGTTTGATGTCATCAAAGTACTCATCCGGTGACGGTGATTAACATGATATCATGGTCGAAGGATTAGGTTACTATGTATCTGAAAGCTTGTAGAAAAACAAACTTAATAAGTTGATCTTATGATATGCTTACTATGGGTGTGTCCATCACATCATTCTCCTAATAATATGACCTTGTTATTAATAACATCCAATGTCCATGAACAGGAAACCATGATCATCTATTAATCAACAAATTAGCTTAACAAGAGGCTTACTAGGGACTCTTTTTATGTTTATAAAACACACAAGTATTACTGTTTCCTATTAATATAATTATAGCATGGGATGTAAACATTTATCATAAATATAAAGATATAATAATAACCGCTTTATTGTTGCCTCTTGGGCATATCTCCAACATTGTGCTCATCTGGCTCGGCACCAGTGCACTCACCGCGCGTCATGGCGCCACTCCGTCTGGTGAAGTGGGAAGCAGAGTCGCTGGTGCGCTCGCCACCGTGGACTTGTTCGCGGGGCATTGTCATCAACGAACGTCGTGCGTCGTCACCGCCGAGCGGCCACCTTTGCCTGTAGAGGCCAAAGTTGCACACGCCGAGGACAGAGTCGGCGGACTGGGCGGTTTTGGTCGATAAGGACAAGTTCATCTTGAGGATGGTGCTGGAGCGGTCTTTGAACGACGTGCCGTCGATGAAGGCCCCTGACACGTGTGCCTGGTCTAGGGCGTACTGGAAGCGGGAGAAGGCCAAACGCCTCCAACATCTATATGGGCAGGCCAAGCGCGGTGCTCGCCGATAGCACGCGTATCAAGACACGCCGCTCATCGTCCTCGACGATGACGACGAAGACGAGGTCGGGCCCTCATTACAGCCGTGGGGCTGCGGCGACTCCAGGGCAGCTCCCAGCCACCGCAGTCGCCAAGCATGACGGGACCCAGGACGCTGACTACATCTCCTTGTAGGCATGTGATCGGCGCGCTGCCGTTGGCATCAAATAGTTTATTTACTGTTTTCGATTTTTTTTAAAAAATTGTTAGCATACTGTAGTCGAAATTCGGTATATGTCCAAATTTGACATAATACATACAAACTCGTCTATATATTAATGCAATCACTCGAATTAGTCTAAATTTTGCTTGCCAAAATTTGGCCAAAGATGGGAACTCGACCTGGAATTGTGACTAGAAATTTAGCCATTTCTAAGCCGAATACTTCGTTCGTCCGGATTTGGGCCTGAACGCCGAATGAACGAGCGGAGGTGCTCTTATGCTGCCCCTTTGTGCAGGGAAAATGCTTTCCCAGGTTCAATTGTAAGAGGTTGAAGCATTAATATCTGACATGTCCTGGGTTCAGGCTGGAATCTAATGATTTGATTACTCATGCTCTAATTGAGCTTATGTGTTGTTATTTCCGAAACGTTTGAATGATGTACTTTTGGTGGTTTATTTGCTTCTTTTCCTGGTTTATTGACTTACTGCCTGCTGCTCTGTTAGACTTAAGTAAAGAAACATATTTCCCGGATATTCACTTTGGCTCACAGGTGCAAATGCACCCACTATGAGAAAACATATTTCAAAATCTAAAAAAGATAAAAAAAATCCACATATACATTAAAACATTTATGTTGGTTCACAAGTTTTTGGAATGAAAGAACATTTTATGTGTCATGTATAAAAAAGACAAAATATGTCATAGGAATACGACTATTCACATGACATTTTTTGTATTTTTTATACACAACACATAAAATGTTCTTTCACCCTGAAAACTTGTGAACGAACATAAAATGTTCGAATGTATATGTGGAATGTTTTCTCCGAATTTTTTGACATTTGAAAATATATTTTCTCACAATGGGTGCATTTGCACCTATGAGCCGACCTATGAGCCGAATTGCCACCTCCCATACTTCCCCCTTCTTGTTGTGTACTACCTGATGAATCTATGTATGTTATGACTTACATGTTACTACGTATTACATATGGCAACACATGTACCAGGCTACAGAAATATTCAGAAATAAACATTGGTTTCATTGGTGCATATGAACAAAATACAGTAAAATGATATTTAGATCACATAATTAAGAATACTCATCAGAGTGAAATAACAATTTCTAAAGTTAGCAGCAAGTGCCTCCTTGCCTGGTGCCCACCTACTACTGCCACCACATAACATTAACAGGCTTGGAATGCTTGTCCCTGTCCCTTATGGATGTCAGTTCAACATATTACCATAACATCTTTGGCAATCAGTATTGTCAATCATTTCTTTGCTAACAAAACATTCAGCTATTCCAGAAGTGTTTTTTCACCACAGGTTTGCATCTCTTAGCCGTACTGATCGTTCAAAAATGCAGCCTGAAAATGTACACCTACTCAGACTTAATAACTAAAATTGAATGCCATGTGTAAGTCAAAAGAAAATGTTTAAGTTCATGTTATATGAGTAACTGCAGTTTCTTGACGAAATTTTGCACCAAGAGCCCCACATTTAACAAAAGTAATAACATGCGAACTGAATTAGCTAGCTGAGAGACACACTTTCTCTCACTACTGCAGTATTGCTCATATCTTAGTTCTTGACAAAAAAAAATCTACAAGTCAATTTAAGGTAAGGCACATCACCATCATGTCCAACTGTGGAGCAGTTATCACTGTACCAAAAGGTTTACAAATATATGTCAAATGAAGATCAGTTTTAGTTCTTGGCATGTTTACTAACACAAAAGGAAGATGTGACTGCACCATTTTGCATAATAAAGCTTATATGACACTGAATCATTTGTGTGGAATCTTTGGATAGTTCAGGCCGTTGCAAAATATTACACCTGGTGTCAGTAAAACTGGACCTGCAATATTAAATACTCCCACCTTGCCAAAATGTAGTGCATATAAGAATTTTGAAAAGTCAAACGATGTCAAGTTTGACCAAGTATGTAGGAAAAAATACCAACATCTAGAATACCAAATCAATACCATTAGGTTCATCATAATGTATATTTTTGTATGGTATATATTTGGTATTGTAGATATAGATATTTTTCACAATAAACTTTGTCAAAGTCGATAATGTTTGACTCTCAAATATCTTATATGCACTATATTATGGCAAGGAGGGAGCACAGAATAGGTTTTGAACTAAAAATACACCCACCCCCCCCCCCCCCCTCTCTATTTGCACAATAGATTTGTTGGTTTGCTTTAAAAAAAAGTAACTGTTGGTACACTTATGGTGTACACTGCAGGTAAGCCGGTGAACTTTACCTCTAGATTTGGCCAAATTAGTTTAGCCCATAGAAACATGACTAGTAGCTGCTTCCTTCTTCAGACCTTTGCCCATTATAACCTTCCTTGACTCATCCGATACAGACCATTGCCTAGCAGCAGCGTGGAAATTTGAGATTAACACAAGATTTCGAGTATTCTGTGGATCAAGTTCCAGAAGACGCCCAGCTACCTTGTTGCCTCTCACCAAATCTATGTTAGATATACATGCATTCAACATAGCCACACAGATAGCACCAGAAATCTCAGTTAGGTTCGCACGTAAAGTACAGTAGAGATCCCATGCCTCATCAATCTGTCCTGCCCGGCCTAACATGTCAATAAAACAAGCGTAGTGCTCTGGTCCTGGATCAATTGCATACTTGCTTTTCATCAAATGTAACTTGGCTCGGCCTTCATCCACAAGACCAGAGTGTCCACAAGCTGAGAGAACAGCCAGAAATGTAATGGCATTTGGCAAGACTATGGGTATAGCTTTCTCCATCCTCTCAAACAAATCCAAAGCCTCTTTGCCGTGCCCATGGCGACTATAACCATCAATCATACTGGACCAGGAAAATACATTTTTGCCAGCCATTCTATCAAACACCACACGTGCACCCGTTGTCCACCCACACTTTGCATACATGTCAACAAGTGCATTGCATAGGATAGTCTCAGAATCAAACCCACAACGGAGAACCTTGCAATGTACCTGCAGACCATATGCCAAATTTGCTGTGGCTGAGCAGGCTGAGAGAGCGCATGTCAGTGCGATTCCATTGGGTTCAATACCTCCCAGCATTAGGAAAGCCTCCCGGAATTGGCCATTCTCCACGCATCCTGAAAGAACAGCGTTGCACAGCGCCACATCATTCGGGCGCTCCCTGTGGATAAACAGTGTCTTCGCCTCCTCGACGCAGCCACAGCTCATGTAGAGATCAACAAGGGCTGTCTTCATAATGACATCATCTTGGCATGCAAGAACTGTCAATGCGTGGACCTGACGGCCTGGGCGGACGGCACGGGAAGAAGTGCAGGCCTTGAGCATGGTGCAGAGGGTGGCAGCGGTTGGCGCGAACCCAGCAGCTGCCATGCCACGAAAGGCTTCCGCGGCGGCGCCAGCGCGCTCGTGACGGACGTGGCAGGCGATGAGCGCGTTCCAAGCAACAGCATCGCGTGCGGGCATTTCGTCGAACAGGCGGGATGCGGCGACTGGGAGACCGGCCTTTGCATAGGCAGTGAGGAGGGCAGTTGCCGGGATGGGGCTGGAGAGGGAAGACGACTTGAGCAGCATGGCGTGGAATGCGGAGGAGTGGGAAGGATGGGAGGAGAGGCGGCGGAGCAGCGCGGAGAGCGGCGGGGCCGCATGCCGCATTTGTTGCTGGTCGACGAGCTGTGGCAGATAATCGCGGCCGTAAAAGATGGGGGCAGACGAATTGCGGCCGGGGAGGAAATGCGGCGAGCTGGACTGCTGCGGCGACCGGAGGACGCCGGTGGAGCAGCGCCGGGAGCAGGAGGTCGGGGGATCTGCTGCTGTGGCTGCAAGCTGACAAGGAGGAGGTCGAGGGAGCTTCTGGCTGCGTCTTCCCAGCTCGAGGGACGCGGGGACGAGGACGCCGGCGCGGTGGCGGCCCGAGTCGCGGCGACGTCCGGGTCGAGCGGTCGAGCCTCCTGGCTAGGTTTTTAAGGTTTTTTTTAGACCGAACCGCTTTTTCCTTTTTACTAGATGCGAACTCTGTGTTGGGAGTTTTTTGCTCCCACGCTCACGGCTCATATTGCTCACGTCTCGGAGCATCTCAACTCATTAGACGAACCCGGGCCGAAATATGGACCAAATTTTAACAGGACGAAACTTAATTTTCGTACGAGAATGTCGAGTTTTCCACTTCCCAGGCCGAGTTCCCGTGTTCGGCTAAAATTCAGACGAGTTGGTAAATTTAGGCGGATTTCATTAAGATGGCGAATATAAGCGGATTACATCGAATTTAGACTAGATAATAAACTAAAACATTTAAAAAGGCCGCCGACGTAGCCTTCGTCGATGCTGTCGCCGCCGTCGTCGCCGCATTTATATGTGGAAGTTGCTGTAAAAGGACGTGTAGCCGAGATCGGCCCTGTCGTCGTCCCGGCAGCTGTCGTCGTCGTCGTCTTCGCTCGGCGGCTGTGGCGGTCGGGAGCTCCCCTGACCGGCGTCGCCGCACCTCCAGGGCTGGTAAGAAGGGTCGTCCTCCTCGTCGTCGTCGAGGACGAAGCGGGCGCCACGGTAAGCGGCGCGGTCGGACCACGCCGCCTCGCCGCCGCTTGCTCCTCGCCGCTGCCGTCTCTCCGATTAAATCTGGACCATTCCAGGATGTCCGATGAGGACGGCTCCACCAACGGTGGCTGTGGCGCCGAGTCTCAGAGCGACTGCTCCAACGTCATCCTTAAGGCGCTATCTTCGGGCGGCGCCGAGTCGTCAGCCGGCTCAGGCTTCGGGTGGCGAAGGCGAAGGCGGCCAGTTGGAGCCGACAACTCCGGCACGCGTGGCTCGCCAATGACGATGCCACGCGAGCGTGTCCGCGGCGGCGAGCGCACAGGCGAGACCGCCCTGCGCTTGTTGATCGACGAATTGGCCAGCGCCCGACCGCTAGGAAAGCGCTCGGCCATGGCTAAGTGGGGAAGGAGAGTTGTGTGTTCGCCGGAGTTTTGGCTGGTGGGCTAGGGAGCTGTGAGAGAGTGCGAGGAACTCCGGCGAGGGGTACGACTTTTATAGGCCGAGATGGGCGGCGAGGGCGGGAGGGGTGTAGCGGCGTGGGCAGGAAAAGGGGAAACGACGTGAAGTTAGTGCCCACCGGTCTGTCAAGGGAGCCGAGGCGGCGACGGTGGCGCGGCAATTCGGCGACGCGTGGCCAAAGCGACAGACAGTTATTGTCCGGCGGTCGCCGCGTGGTTCCGAGGATGACGACGACTCGGCTTCCGTTGCTGACTCGGCGGGTCCACGCGCCGCTTAGTTTTTTTCGCCGAGTTCGCTGCGTCCGGCGCTCCCAGGGCGTAACGGGGATCCTGGGAACGGCCTGGATAGTCTGGACAAAAGTTGGCCCAAATCCGATCAAAAACAGCTTCCTGAGTACGCAACTGGGCCAATTTTCAGCGTCCGGACCTAAATTCAGCGTCCGGATCGACGTCCTAGGTAGGCGAGTGGAGATGCTCTCAGTAGTCACAACTTCGACAGTTTACCTATATAGATAAGAGGAGAGAGAGGGTGTACGTAAACAAAAGAGTTTTAACTTTTTTAGCTTCTCCATATGAGGTTACCTAAAATTTGCTATTCAGATAAGACCCACATGTCGGTGGGTCTTTTTCTCTCCTTTATTTTTTGCCCTCTCTTTTCCTTCTTCCCCAACCCGTTCAGCCCCAACTTCCCTCGAGGCATCCATCTCCGCCCAGCCACGCCACCGTGCCGCTCGGCTAACCTCCGCCCAAAACCGCCGACGACGCCTAGCCCCTCCCGACCGCGCCACCGCGCTCAGCACCGTTGCCCTCATCCGTTTGCTCCCTACCGCTCCTAAGCCCGCTTAGCTTCGTTCGCTCCTGACCGCGCCTAGGCTCGCCTAGCCCCATCTGCAGACAAATCGAGCCCGGGGTTAACTGCGGTGGGTGGCGTTGGTCACATATGAGGAGGAAGGCGATGCATGGGACCCTGACGGCAGAGTAATTTGGCGGTGGCGTTATGAGGTGAGCTCAGCAGTCCGGTCGTTTACGGCAAGAATCGACCACGTGCGGGCTGGGAAAAGTGTAGGGTTCGTTGCATGGAAAATAAAAAATTTCTATCGCAAGAACACATAAAACCAAGATCCAATCAATGGCAAAGCCAAGACCTAATCCACGAGATCGATGCAACGAAATTGAGGAGAACTAACCCTCATAGATCCAAAGCAATTAACGAGATCAGATTCTCGTGGTTGATGTAGCCGATCACTTGTCGATCTCAAGATCGCGTAGACGATCCTTCCGATGCCGTGTTCCGGCAGCGCTTCCGCACTCGGTCACATGTACAGAGTCAAAGAAGACCTTCCTCTTTTCCGTTCCAGCAGGCAGTAGAGGTAGTAGATCCCTTCATAATCCCAGCAGCACGACGACGTGGTGATGGTGGTGGAGGAGAAGAATTTCTGCAGGGCTTCACCTAAGCCGGAGCAGTATGGTGGAGCAGTATGGTGGAGGCGGCTAGGGTTTGGGAGGAAGGGGCAAGGCACAAGGGGGGTGCGCACTCACCCCTCTTTATATAGAGGGGGTGCGTCCAAGGGTTCCTAGCCCTTGACCCACTCCTTCCCCAACTCGGCCAAGGGGGAGAGGTGGGAACTTGCCCTCCAAGTTTCCCCCCTTACCAAATTAGGGTCCCCCCTTACCAAATTAGGGTTTCCACTTTTTCCTTTTTCCTTGTGCTGGCCGACTGGTCCTCCTTGGGCTTGGTGCGGCTGGACCTAGGCCCCCACGGCATGACACAACCCAAGTGACCCCTCCCGGGGTGGTGGACCCACTGGTGGACCCTCTAGAACATTCTAGAAGCTTCTGATCAAAACACCGAATTTCCAAACCGCGGAAAATGACTTTCCTTATATGAATCTTATTCTCTAGACCATCCCTGATCTCCTCGTGATGTCCCGGATCCAATCTGAGACTCCGAACAACATTTAGTCTCCAACTCATATTCCATATCTACTTAAACAACATCGAACCTTAAGTGTGTCACCCTACGGTTCACGAACTATGCAGACATAATCGAGACACTTCTCCGGTCAATAACCAATAGCGGGATCTGGATATCCATAATGGCCCCTACATATTCAACGATAACTTCGTGATCGAATGAACCATTCACAGACGATATTGATTCCCTTTGCCGCGCGATACTTTACTTATCCGAGGTTCGATCGTCGGTATCTCCATACCTAGTCCAACCTTGTTACCGATAAGTACTCTTTACTCGTTCCGTGATATGACATTTCTTGTGACCTAGCCACATGTTGCAAGCTAATTTGATGACATTCCACCGAGAGGGCCTAGAGTATATCTATCCTTCATATGGATGGACAAATACCACTCTTGATCCATGCGCTTCAACACATACTTTCAGAATACCCAATGCCACCTTTATAACCACCTAGTTACGGAAGTGGCATTTTATGTCATCAAAGTACTCATCCGGTGATGGTGATTAACATGATCTCATGGTAAAAGGATTGGGTTACTATGTATATAAATGCTTGTAGCAAAACAAACTTAATGACTTGATCTTATGCTATGCTTAATATGGGTGTGTGTCCATCACATCATTCTCCTAATGATATAACCTTGTTATTAATAACATCCAATGTCCATGATCAGGAAACCATGATCATCTATTAATCAACAAGCTAGTTTAACAAGAGGCTTACTAGGGATTCTTTTATGTTTACAAAACACACAAGTATTAATGTTTCCGGTTAATACAATTATAGCATGGGATGTAAACATTTATCATAAACACAAAGATATAATAATAACCACTTTATTATTTCCTCTTGGGCATATCTCCAACATTGTCACCCTGCGGGGATGTCAGGATCACTCTGGCTCCGGCTCCTTCTGCGCGTTTAGATCTGTCGATGTGTACCGTCCAGACTCGCGACAAGTCTGGGGTGTCAGGCAATTGAAGCTCCATCTATTGGATGATGAAGTTAGGGAGCACCTGTGACTTGATGGCCGTGCGTTGCTCATAGATGATGTTCCACGGGGACAACTCGATGCCCCAAAGGTCCACCCGTGTTGTTGCTTCGGGGTTGTTGAGGATGTGGGACAGTGGTGCATCATTGACTACCACGATCTGGTGCTCCTGGAAGTAGTGGCATAGTCAGTGTGCGGTCATGAACACATCATAGGCTAGCTTTTGGTAGTGGGGTACCTCTTCTTTGTTGGTGTTAGTACCTCGCTGAGGTAGTATACTAGGTGTTGTACCCCATGGGTCTTGCCCTCTTCAGGTCACTCGACGACAAGCATAGTGCTAACCACCTGCTGCGCTGTGGTATAGTAGCATGGGTTCCCTCTCTTGAGGTGTCACCGGGACTGGGGAGGTTGAGAGTAGACGCTTGAGATCTTCGAATGCCTCCTGAGCTTCAGCCATCCACTCGAATTGTTCTGACTTGCAGAGGAGTTGATAAAAGGGGAGAGCTTTTTCGCCCATGCGATTGATGAATCTGCTGAGCAACGCAATTCGTCCAGCTAACTACAGGACACCCTTGATGTTCTTTGGCTTCTCCATGGCCGGTATGGCCTTTATCTTCTTTGGTTTGCTTTGATGCCTCTCGTAGAGATGAAGTACCCGAGTAGTTGGCCGGATTCAACTTGATCCTGTAGTGATCGAGGCTATCGAATGTCTCGCGGAGAACGTCGACCAATGTTTTGCTCTCCTTGGTCTTTACCACCATGTCATCGACATAGACTTGGATATTGCGACCAATCTATTTTTCAGGCAGGACTACATGCACCATTGATAGGCTGCACCTGCATTCTTGAGCCTTAAGGGCATTGTGTTGTAGCAGAAGTCTTCGAATGGCATGATGAACACTGTTTTTCTCCTGGTCCTCCACCTTCATATGAATCCGGTGGTAGCCTAAGTAGGCATCAAGGAAGGAGAGGAGATCACATCCCGCGGTGCAAACAATGATTTGATCGATCCGTGGTATTGGGAAGTGATCCTTTGGGCAGTTCTTGTTGAGAGCTATGAAATCCACGCACATCCGCACGATGTTCGTGTCCTTCTTTGGTACCAGCACGAGGTTAGATACCCAGGTGCTTTCCTTGATTTCTCGTATGAAGTTGGCATCGAGGAGTCTGTTGACTTCCATGTCTGCCGCTCTGGCTCGTACCTCGGACAGTCGATGCATTGACTGCTTGACTGGTCGTGCATCAGGGTACACATTGAGTACGTGCTCGGCGAATTCCCTAGGAACTCCTGTCATGTCCGCGTGACACCAGGTGAAGATCTCCCAACGCTCATAGAGGAATCCGACGAGCGTGAGTTCCTATGCAGAACTTAGGTTGTTGGCGATGAGGGCTGTCTTGGTGGGGTTTGTCAAGTGCACATGGATCTCCTTGTTGTTGAGCGTGGAGTCGAAAAACTGATCATGGGGCGTTCTATTTGGTTACTGGGGGAGGCTGGTGTCTGTTGACTCCTTTAGCCTTGCGAGATCCTCCTGCATGCTGAAAGACTTTGAGATTCTGTTGAAGTCTCTGTCGCAGCTGTCAGATCTGGCGAAGCTTGCTGGAACATTGATGATGCTATTTGGTCCTGGCATCTTCAGCAGGAGGTATGCATAGTGTGGTACCGGCAGGAATCTTGTGAATGTCACGCGACCAAGGATGGTGTGGTATTGTGATGGCCAGTCGACCACCTCAAACTCTAGCCGCTCACGCCTGAAGTTCTTGGGAGTGATGAAGATGACATCGATCCATATTTTTCCCAGGGGTGAACTCCCTTTCCTGGGACAATGCCGTGGAAAGTTGTATCGGATGCCTCTAGGCTAGAGAGTGGTATCCGCATGGCCTCCAAGGTGTTGGCGAACATAAGGTTTATGCTGTTGCCGCCATCCATGAATACCCGAATCATCTCAAATCCACCGATCTAAGCCTCAAGAACCAGGGCAGAGTGGCCTGGGTGAGGGATTTGGCGAGGGTGATCAGACCGATCAAAGGTGATGCATGACTTGGAGCCGCTGAGGTACTCAAGTACGGCCGGTAGGTAGGTGACGACCATATTTATCTAGCGGGTGATCGTCTTCTGGATGATGTTGGATGGGCGCCCCTTCTGTATCATCATAGTCCCCAATGCACGTGGGTACTGCTCTCCTTCGTTGTTTTGGACTGGTGTAGCCGTAGGCTGCACAGGTCCTCCAGGTGGTGGTGGTGGTGGGGTGCCATATCCGATGGGCTCGGGGCGAAAACGAACCCCTGGTTTACTACATCATGCTGTAGTTGGGCATATCAATCGTGGAGATTTTGGAACTCTCGACAGTCCTTCAGCAGGTGACTAGACTTTTTCTTGCCATCCTGCTTGTCGATGTAGAAGTGTATGTTTCAGGGACCTAACAATTTCTCCATCACAGAGGGTCCATCGTCGCGAGTGTGGTGCTACCATGTCTGTGTAGTGATGAGTGCATATTTGCATCATGTTTTATATTATTATTTTGCATTGTAGTGGTAGGATCTTGGTATTTTATGGCGTTCACGCGCACCTTGTATGTTTATTTTCACCAGGATCATATCAGATGATGGATACGATGGACACAATTCTCAGACCAGTTATATTGGAGTGAAAAGGAGGCAAAAACAATGTAAATTGCTTATTTGGGAAATATTAATAACACCAGAAGAAAACCTAAAGCAATTGGAGGATACAGAATGTTTAATAACCAACTATACAGCAGGAATAAATATTCCGGCCGTATAGTTCCCGTCATATAGTTGGCGCCGACACCGCCTCGTCAAGTAGTTTCACCCCGTGCAACTAAATTGGGGAGAAGATATACAGAACACCCAGAAATCACCGAAACCTCACCTCCGGAAGGCATCTAGAGGGGGAACTCATCCATCAGGGACTCATCTTCGCCCTACGCAAATCCAGGAGGCTAAGGCATTGATTTTCATCATCAACCGCCGCATCACCACTATCTCCATCCATCCCATCTACATATTGTCTAGATCTTGTTGTAATTTCCATACTCGTTGTGGATTTATACAAGTACTATTCATCTATGATAGATTCGATTGTCTTTGCCATGATGTTGATTGCCTCCATGTCTGAGTAGATCATTAGTTCTTGGGGAGATGGTGAAACCCTAGCATGAGATTGAAATAAGATAAAGTTTATTATGATATTCATCATTGTGACCATGTGTTAGATTGTCTTCATCTTGATGTTGGGAGAAGTCGACCTCTAAATATTTGCCTCTTGTGGGGACTTGATGGAGGGAACTAATTGTTGGTAGACGGAGGTGTTTTAGCACTTACAATGACTATAAAGCTGTTGGCACTCCTTACGTATCAACTTGGGAATCGAGGAAACTCACGGAACACTATCCATGCCATGGGATACGTTCTGCGGGATTAAGTCTCTTAATTGCACGGTAATTTAATTGATATTGATTGTTGTCTGCTGTGGTTGTGAGGATGATGTGAGCAGTGGTTGCTGCCTATTTGTCCAAATACGGAGTTCCTCCCACACATACATTGTTGAGAATATTCATGATAATAATCTTTACCTTAGCCCTTTATAATGCTAGTGGTGTATCCGCTAATCCCTGAGAACGCTTTTCCACACTGAAGTTTCAAATCTCTTTTACACACGCGATACTTACTTTCTGTATTTAGTTTTGTTTACTTTACTCATTGTTCTCTTATACCAAAAACCCCAAAACACTTTTTTACGCAATACTCGCATTTTATCTTGTCACTTAGAACTTTATTTATCATTTTCTATTTTTAGTATTTATTTCAAGAGTTATTATACTTTAGACTCCTCTTCCTATGGGATCGATATCTTTATTTTGAAACTAGCTACAAACGATATATGCACTTGTAGTCATCAAGCTATTTCCTGGCGTCGTTGCCGGGGAGCTAAGCGTTGTAGGTCTTTTAGTTTTTGCTTATTTACTTTACTTTAGTTTTGTTAAGTTTTGCTTCGAGTTACAGGTTCCGACCAACATGATGGAGTTTGAGCTTATGATTAGTGTTAACCCACTTAGCCACTTTGGGAAGCCCTTTGATATTTATAAAAGAGACAACTCCAATGAGAAGACAAGGGGGTTTGAAATAAATCCTCTACTACTTGGTATTCTACACAAGAAGCAATTTACATGAGATGAAGAAGATCCTGATCCATATGAGCATATTGCATGCTTCAAAGATATATGTGGCACTTTCAAACTACCAGGGTAATACCGCCAATGAGGTAAGTGTTAAACTGTTTAGTCAGACTTTGACTAGCACAACTCTCTCATGGTATAGATCTTTATCCTCAGAAGCCACTACTACTTGGGATAATTTAGCTTGTGAATTTCTATCCAAATATTATCCTTTATCAAAATATTTTAGAATCAGGCGTCTTATAATGACTTGGAGGAACCTTCCTAATGAAGGACTAGTAAGACCTTATATAAGATTTAAAGATTTACTTAATAAATGTCCTCATCATGATTTGCCTGAATGATATTTATTGCATATCTTTTATGGCAGTTTAATTGAACCTAATAAAATTGAACTAGACTCTTGCACGAGAGGAGCTTTTATGGATTTACCCATAACTAAATCTTGGGCTTTACTTAATAGATTTCGCGATAATAGTGTTTCATGGAATTTTGGTCTAGGAAGTGAAGGAGGCACAAAAATAGATTATGATTGTATTCATGACTATAATAAGAAGGGCCATGTTAATGAATTATCTAATGATCTTTATTTAGATTCAGATCTTTCGTTGCAAGATGTTAAATCTTTTATGGAACACATCAAAGCTCCAAAAGAGGGTTTGGCCAAGTATGATCCACCACCTGAACCTGATAAGAAACGAGAAGTTCAAGAAACATTGGACTCCCTAGAACCAATGTATGAGATACCTTTCCCTAACACTGCACAGAAGCATATTTTGGAATATGAACAGGTCAAGGCAGTACAGGAGAAGAAAGAAGAAGAAAATGTGCCAATAGTTGAAGAACATCTGGATGAAACCAAAGATGAAGAGGTAACCAAGGAAGAAATCATGGCTATGTATGCACATTGTAACATAGTTGAACTTGATGAAGATACTTCAGTATTAGTGAAGGTAAAACTAAGGTAAAAGATGTAGGTAAGCCTATTCTTCCCTTCATATTTAAAGAAACCTCGCATTATGGTTTATGTGATCTTGGCACCGAAGTTAATGTTATATATTATGTTTTTTATTTAGAAATAAAAGAAGAGATAGCACCGGCTAGAATAGAAAATACTGATATGATGATCATGTTAGCCAATAAAAACCTTAGGATTCCAATGGGAGTAGTTAAAGATGCAACTGTCACAATTGGCAATAAAAATTTCCCTATAGATTTTGTAGTTGTTGATATGCCAGCTGACAGTTTTTTCCCAATTATATTTGGAAGAAACTTTTTGAGTAATGTAGGTGCTTCAGTAGATTTCAAAAAGGAGATTGTATCCCTTAAGCTTGGGAAAGCGGAAAAATAATTCCACTTTTCTAAATTTAGAAACAAACCTCTACTTATACAAGCAGAAGAGAAAGAGAAAACTATTGAGGAGATGGCAACTCTTTTCTTAAGTAATCAAGAAGAAGAAATAAATGAAGACTCAAATTGTGAAGAAATAATTATGGAGGACAAGTCTCTATAAGATGAATGTGAATTTGATTAACTTCCCATTTTAGGACCTCCAAATGTGAGGCTTCTGAAGAGCCAAAAAAGAGAGGGGATGAAGAATTACCACCCCTAGAATTAAAAATTCTACTAGATAATCTTAAATATAGATTTTTGGATAATACTAATAAATTCCCATGTTATTATTACTGCTAAACTTTTAGGAGATGAAGAGGAAGAACTCATGAAGGTACTTAAGGAGCATCACAAGGCCTTTGGGTATTCAATGGATGATTTTAAGAGCATTAGTCCCATGATAACCGTCCATCGAATATTTATGGAGGATGGTGCTAAACCAGTTGCAGAATTTAACATACAGCTGAAGCCCGAGATGAAGGAAGTGGTAAGAAAAGAAATAGTATGCCTACTAGATGCAGGTATAATCTATCCTGTAAAAGAAAGTGAATGGGTAAGTCCTGTTCATTGTGTTCCTAAGAAAGGCGGCTTTACTGTTGTTCCTAATGAAAACAGTGAATTGATACCTAGTAGAACTATTGCTGGACATAGGATGTGCATAGATTTTAGAAAATTGAATAAAGAAACTAGGAAAGATCACTATCTTTTACCGTTCGTAGATCAAACTTTAGAGAGGTTAGCAAACCACACTCATTTTTGCTACTTGGACGGATACTCTGGTTTTTCCTAAATAGTTGTTCATCCTGATGACCAACTTAAAACAATTTTCATTAGTCCTTATGGTTTACATGTTTACCGACGCATGCCTTTTGGTTTATGTAATGCTCCAGCTACTTTTCAAAGATGCATAACTGCTATTTTCGTAGATTTTATATAACTGATAATGGAAGTATTTATGGATGATTTTTTGTGTCTATGGAACTTAATTTACTAGTTGCTTGGATAATCTCAAAAGAATTTTGCAGCGTTGCAAAGAAACCAATCTTGTTCTAAACTGGGAGAAGTGCCATTTTATGGTCAAAGAAGGCATAGTCCTTGGACATAAGGTATCAGGTAAGGGCATTGAAGTAGATAGGGCTAAAGTTGAAGCAATAGATAGAATGCCACAACCAAGGGACATAAAAGGTATAAGAAGTTTTCTTGGTCAAGTGGGTTTTGATAGAAGGTTCATTACAAATTTCTCTAAAATTTCTAAACCTTTAACGAATTTGTTGCAAAAGGGGGTAATATTTAATTTCGATGATAAATGCCTTATTGCCTTTGATAAACTAAAATATGTTTTATCTCATGCTCCTATCATTAAACCACCTATTTGGAATATGAATTTTGATTTAATATGTGAAGCTAGTGATGATGCTGTAGGAGTAACTCTCGGACAACACATAGGTCACAGATTTAATATTATACATCATGCTAGTAGAACTCTCAATAGTGCTCAAAAGAATTATCCCAAGGAAGAAAGAGAACTCTTTGCTGTATTTTTCTCTTGCGATAAATTTCATTCTTATATAGTTGATGCAAAAGTAAGAGTTCATATGGATCGTGATGGTTAAAAGGAACTACTTGAGAAAAAATCATAAGCCAAGACTGGTCTATTGGATACTTTCACTTCAAGAATTTGAGTTACAGGTTATGTAAAGACAAGAAGCAAAGGTAGCGGATGCAGCATCTATATTTTCCCAGCAAGACACTAATCTTATTGAGAGAGACATTAGTCCTGGTGATTTTTGTTTACGAGAATTATTAGATGAACTAAGGTCAATCCCTCCAAAATGAAGGGTTTCGCAGCATAGTAAATCAAAAAATTTCTACGGATGCAAACGGGAAAGCCAAGATCTAATCTAGGAGATGCAATCAATGAGAGGGATAGATGAGATCTTCATACCCTTGAAGAAATCGCACAGCGGAACGTTCAATAGAACGTGGTTGATGTAGTCGTACTAGCCTTCTCCTCCTCGCGATCCGATCCGATCCAACTCCGCAAGTGGCGACGCCTCCGAGAGATGCACGCGTACAGCACCGCGACGTCTCCTCCTTCCTCGGTCCAACAAGTGGGGTGGAGAGATAGATTGGATCTACAACACGACGGCGTGGTGCAAAGGTGGGGAGTTTCTGCGGCAGGGCTTCGCCTACGCGCAGTCGGGAGAGAGAGAGAGATCTGGAGGGCAGCAGGTAGGCGGCTAGGGTTCTAGGAGGGGTGGTAGGAGGGTGCGCCCTTGCCCTCTATATATAGAGGGCTGGCCGGCCCCTTGCCCCTCCTCCAAGCCCTAGGGCCGGTGGCCACAAGGCTGGAGTGGGGGGCAAGTCTTCCCCCCCTTTCTAGAAGATCCCCTAGGGTTTTGGCCGGCTGGGCCTATGGGGCCTTGTGCCCCTGGCCCAATGTGGCCAGGGCACTCCCTCGTAGGCCCACGCCCCCCTCCGACAAGTGGGGCCACGTTGGTCCCACTTCGGAAGCTTCTAGAACCTTCCGGTACAATACCGAACATTCCGAAACAATTCCGAAATCCAAAAACTGTTTTCCTTTATATGAATCTTATTCTCCAGACCATTTCGGAACCTCTCGTGATGTCCTGGATCTCATCCGAGACTCCGAACAAAAAACTCATAAACCAATTATCCATTCTATCCTAGCGTGGAAGCACGTTAAGTGTGTGACCCTATGGGTTCGAGAATATGCAGACATGATCTTCTATCAATAATCAACGGGTGCGAAACCCATATTGACTCCCACATATTCATCGATGATCATATCAGATGAACCACGATGCCAGGATTCAATTAATCCCATATTTATATTCCCTTCGTCACGCGATATTTTACTTGCCCGAGATTCGATCGTTGGTATCGGCATACCTAGTTCAATCTCGTCACAGCAAGTACTTTACTCGTTCCGTAATCCGATATCACTTTGTGACTAACTCCTTAACCATGTCCTTGCAAGCTGTGTTGATATCAATTACCGAGTGGGCCCGAAGTATATCTCTCCGACTTGGGAGGGACAAATCCCATCTCGATACATACAACCCAACAAGTACTTTCCGATCACCTGAGAGACACCTTTATGATCACCCTCTCATAGGATGACGTTTGATGACCTCAAAGCTTTCTTCCGATACCAGGGAGTTGCATTATCTCATGGTCTAAGGAATACAATATTTGACATAAGAAAAAGCTTCGCAAAGATGAACACGATGACACGATCTAATTGCTCTCCTTGATTTGGGTCTGTCCATCATATCATTCTCCCAATGACATGATCTCATTATTAATCGACAACTCATGTCTATGGTTAGGAAACCTTAATCATTATTAATCAATGAGCTAGTCCATAGAGGCATACTAGGGACACGGTGTTGTTCATAAACCACACAAGTATCAAATTTTCCGCTTAATACAATTCTAGCATGGAATATAAACTTTATCATGAATAAGAATTATAATAATAACATCTTTATTATTGCCTCTAGGGCATAATTCCAACAGTATCCCACTTGCACTATAGTCAATAATCTAGTTTACATCTGGCAACAATCTAACACCCATGGCACTAAGGTGCTGATCATGTTTTGCTCGTGGAAGAGGTTTAGTCAACGGATCTGCAACATTTAGATCCGTATGTACTTTGCTAACCTTCAGATCTCCATCTGTTATATAATCTCGAATTATATGAAACTTGCGATTGATGTGCTTGGTCTTTGAATGATATCTTGGTTCCTTAGCCAGTGCTATGGCGCCAGTGTTGTCACACAATATCTCCAGTGGGTCCAAGGCACTTGGAACCACACCAAGCTCAGTGATGAAGTTCCTAATCCAAACTCCTTCACTTGACGCTTCTGCAGCATCCATGTATTCCGCTTATACTGTAGATCCCGCGATCACGCTTTGCTTGCAGCTTCTCCATCTCACAGCTCCTCCATTCAAAATGTAAACGTATCCTGTCTGAGATTTAGAATCATCCTTGTCGGTGTCGAAACTAGCATCGGCGTAACCTTTTATGACGAGATGCTCATCACCTCCATAGACCAAGAACATTTCTTTAGTCCTATTTAAATACTTTAGGATGTTCTTCACGGCTGTCCAGTGTTCCACTCCTGGATCACTTTGGTATCTGCTCGTCAAACTAAGAGCATTGGACACATCCGGTCTTGTACACAGCATGGCATACGTGATAGAACCTATGGCCGAGGCATAAGGCACTTTGCTCATAGCTTCTCTATCGTTTACCGTAGCTGGACACTGAGCCTTGCTCAATATCTTACCTGACAACATGGGCACTGAACCTTTCTTTGCCTTATCCATCCTAAACCTTTTCAGAACTTTTTCTAGGTATGTACTTTGGCTTAAAGCTATTAGGCGTCTTTGTCTATCTCTATAGATTTTGATGCCTAATATATAAGCAGCTTCTCCTAGGTCTTTCATTGAAAAACATTTGTTCAAATAACTCTTCACATCGTTAAGCATATCAATGTCATTTACAATAATCAATATGTCATCCACATATAGTACTAAAAATGTCACTGAGCTCCCGTTCACTTTCTTGTAGATACAAGCTTCGTAGCAATTTGGAACAAATCCAAAGCTCTTGATCACTTGATCAAAACGAAGGTTCCAACTCCGAGATGCTTGCTTCAGTCCATAAATGGAACGTTGAAGTTTGCACACCTTATCAGCATCCTTAGGATCGACAAAACCTTCGAGTTGCATCATATACAACTCTTCATCAATGTTGCCATTGAGGAACGCAGTCTTGACATCCATCTGCCATATTTCATAATCTTGAAATGCAGCAATTGCTAATAAAATCCGAATGGACTTAAACATCGCTACGGGAGAGAAAGTCTCATCGTAGTCAACACCTTGAACTTGTCGAAAACCTTTCGCGACAAGCCGTGCTTTATAGATAGTAACATTACCATCTGCGTTTGTTTTCCTTTTGAAAATCCATTTGCACTCAATGGCCTTTCGGTCGCTAGGAGGGTCCACCAAAGTCCATACCTGGTTTTCGCTCATGGATCCCAATTCGGATTTCATGGCCTCTAGCCATTTCTTAGAGTCTGGGCTCATCATTGCTTCCTCATAGTTTGCAGGTTCACTGTTGTCTACTAACAAGACAGTTAAGACAGGGTTGCCATACCACTCAGGAGGGGCACGTGACCTTGTCGACCTACGACGTTCAGTAGTAGCATCGTCCGAAGTTTCATGATCCTGATCATTAGCTTACTCTCTTGTTGGTGCAGACGGCACTGGAACAATTTCAGGTGCTGCGCTACTCTCCAACTCGAGAGAAGGTTCAATAACCTCGTCTAGCTCTACCTTCCTCCCACTGACTTCTTTCGAGAGAAACTCCTTCTCAAGAAAGGATCCGTTCTTTGCGACAAACACTTTGCCTTCGGATCTGTGATAGAAGGTATACCCAATAGTTTCCTTAGGGTATCCTATGAAGACGCATTTCTCCTCTTTGGGTTCGAGCTTGTCCGACATCAACTTCTTGACGTAAGCTTCGCATCCCCAAACTTTAAGAAACGACAATTTAGGTTTAGCACCAAACCACAGTTCGTACGGTGTCGTCTCAACGGATTTAGATGGTGCCCTATTTAAAGTGAATGCAGCGGTTTCTAATGCATAACCCCAAAATGATAACGGCAAATCTGTAAGAGACATCATCGATCGCACCATATCCAATAAAGTTCGATTCCGGCGTTCAGACACACCATTGCGCTGTGGTGTTCCGGGTGGCATGAGTTGCGAAACGATTCTGCTTGCTTTAAGATGCATGAGAAAATCATAACTCAAATATTCACCTCCACAATCGGATCGTAGAAATTTAATTTTCCTGTTACGATGGTTTTCCACTTCGTTTTGAAATTCTTTGAACTTTTCAAATGTTTCAGATTTATGTTTCATTAAATAGATATACCCATATCTACTTAAGTCATAAGTAAAAGTGAGAAAATAGCGATATTCACTGCGCGTTGAAACATCATTGGTCTGCATACATCGGTATGTATGATTTCCAACAAGTCTGTTGCTCGCTCCATCATTCCGGAGAACGGGGTTTTGATCATCTTGCCCATGAGGCACGGCTCGCACGTGTCAAATGATTCAAAATCAAGAGACTCCAAAAGTCCATCAGAATGGAGTTTCTTCATGCGTTTTACACCAATATTACCTGAGCGGCGATTACCACAAATAAGTTGAATTATCACTATCTACTTTGCATCTCTTAGCCTCAATGTTATGGATGTGTGTTTCATTGCTTTCGAGATTCAGAAGAAATAAACCATTAAGTACAGGTGCATGACCATAAAAGATGTTACTCATATAAATAGAACAACCATTATTCTCCGATTTAAATGAATAACCATCTTGCAATAAACATGATCCAGATATGATGTTCATGCTCAACGCAGGCACATAATAACATTTATTAAGGTTTAAAACTAATCCCGAAGATAAAACTAAGGAGAGCGTGCTGACGGCCATCAAATCAACTCTTGATCCATTGCCAACGCGCATCGTCACCTCATCCCTTGCTAGCCGCCGTCTATTCTGTAGCTCCTGTTTCGAGTTACAAATATTAGCAACTGAACCAGTATCAAATACCCAGGCACTACAATGAGCGCTAGTAAGGTAAAAATCAATAACATGTATATCAAATATACCTTTAATGGTGCCAGCCTTCTTATCCGCTAAGTACTTCGGACAATTGCACTTCCAGTGACCCTTGTCCTTGCAATAGAAGCACTCAGTGTCCGGCTTAGGTCCGGACTTGATCTTCTTCTCAGCAAGGGCAACGCGCTTGCCGCTGCCTTTATTGAAGGACTTATTTGCACCCTTACCTTTCTTAAAGCTGGGGGGCTTGTTGACCATCAACACATGATTATCTTTCTTGATGTCCACCTCCACAGCTTTCAGCTTAGCGAAGAGCTCAGTGATCGTATCAGTGGAACCAATCTGATTATGAGTAACTACAAAACCTTTGTAGCTAGGAGGGAGTGATTGCAGAATCATCAATCTTGAGCTCTCCGGAATCTTGATCCGATTTGCTCAAGACGTTGAGTGTAGCCCGACATCTTAATGGCGTGCTCACTAACGGAACTCCCTTCCTCCATATTGCAGTTAAAGAATTTCTCAGAGATCTCATATCTCTCAGAACGGGCCTGAGTCTGAAACATGGTTTTCAGTTCCTCAAGAATCTCAAAGGGCCCGGCAAACTCCTCAAAATGATTTTGAAGGTTCGATTCCATAGCAAACAACATGGTGCTCTTAATCACACCATAATCATCTTTGCGCGACTGATAAATAGCTTTTTCATCGGGATCTATGGTAGCGCATCTACCTAGCGCTTTCTCAAGGACATAGTCCTTTTGTCCGCCAGCGAGAATGATTCTCAGATTGCGGAACCAGTTGGTAAAGTTAGACCCATTGTTCTTAAGCTTTTCTTTCTCAGCAAAAACGTTGAAGTTGAAGTTGGACTTAGCCATTTGATCTACAAAATTTGCAAGTACAATTTAGACTATGTTCATGATAACTAGTTCAACTTAATCAAATTACTAGATCAACTCCCACTAAATTCAACATCCCTCAAGTTGTTTAGTGAACACGATCCAAATTCACCACACCTAATCTGATCTTCATGAGAAGAGATGTGGCTTCAATGGTGGACAACAAAGTGTCGATCATATCATTCATATGACTCATTCTTAACCTTTCGGTTCGTGTGTTCCGAGGCCATGTCTGTACATGATAGGCTCGTCAAGTCAAACCCATGTATTTCCGCGTGTGCAAAACTGGCTTGGACCCGTTGTATGTGAACGTAGAGTTTATAGCACCCGATCATCACGAGGTGCTTGAACACGACGAACTTTCGCAACGGTGCATACATGGGGAGAACACAATTTTATCTTGATCTTTAAGTGAGGAATCATCTTATGATGCTACCGTCGCGATCTAAGCATAATAAGATACATAAAAGGATAAACATCACATGCATATAATTTTATGTGACATGGTATAGCCAATCTCCGCGCAATGATCTCCATCTTGTGCGTACAATGATCTCCATCACTCCACCATGATTGCCTCCACCACGAATAGCAACTACAACTATTGCTAACTACTTAGCGATAAAGTAAAGCTATTACATGGCGTATAAGAAGTTGACACATAGGTCATACACAATTATAAAGACAACCATATGGCTCCTGCCAGTTGTGTACTTATCGACATGCAAGTCGTGAAATATTACAAAACATGATCATTGCATACAACATACCCATCATATCTTAGGCCATACCATATCACAGAAACACTCCCTGCAAAAACAAGTTAGACGCCTCTACTTTGTTGTTGCATGTTTTACGTGGCTTATGGGAGTAGCAAGCTAAGAACGATTCTTACCTACAGAAAGCCATAACGGTGATATTATGGTTGCCAACATCTGGTGTAAATTCCATGACAACTATAGTGAGAGAAACTGGCATCCACCAGCCGCATGTGTGGAACAAGCCACACGTCAAGTGCGGAGCCGATATCGCGAACGAGGTCGCATAAAGTTGGCCTGGACCGCTTCGATCTCACTATCCCGCGTCATAAGAAGTACACAACAAGAGACTAGCAACAGAAAACATCAACGCCCACAACAAGCATGATGCGTTCTACTCGTGAAACACATCTACGCATAGATCTAGCTCTGATACCACTGAAGGGTTTCACAGCATAGTAAATCAAAAAATTTCTACGGATGCAAACGGGAAAGCCAATATCTAATCTAGGAGATGCAATCAACGAGAGGGATAGATGAGATCTTCATACCCTTGAAGAAATCGCACAGCGGAACGTTCAACAGAACGTGGTTGATGTAGTCGTACTAGCCTTCTCCTCCTCCCGATCCGATCCGATCCAACGCCGCAAGTGGCGACGCCTCCGAGAGATGCACACGTTCAGCACCGCGACGTCTCCTCCTTCCTCGGTCCAGCAAGTGGGGTGGAGAGATAGATTGGATCTACAGCCCGGCGGCGTGGTGCAAAGGTGGGGAGTTTCTGCGGCAGGGCTTCGCCTACGCGCAGTCGGGAGAGAGAGAGAGATCTGGAGGGCAGAAGGTAGGCGGCTAGGGTTCTAGGAGGGGTGGTAGGAGGGTGCGCCCTTGCCCTCTATATATAGAGGGCTGGCCGGCCCCTTTCTCCTCCTCCAAGCCCTAGGGCCGGTGGCCACAAGGGTGGAGTGGGGGGCAAGTCTTCCCCCCCTTTCTAGAAGATCCCCTAGGGTTTTGGCCGGCTGGGCCTATGGGGACTTGTGCCCCTGGCCCAATGCGGCCAGGGCACTCCCTCGTAGGCCCACGCCCCCCTCCGACAAGTGGGGCCAGGTTGGTCCCACTTCGGAAGCTTCTATAACCTTCCGGTACAATACCGAACATTCCAAAACAATTCCGAAATCCAAAAACTGCTTTCCTTTATATGAATCTTATTCTCCAGACCATTCCGGAACCTCTCGTGATGTCCTAGATCTCATCCGAGACTCCGAACAAAAAACTCATAAACCAATTATCCATTCTATCCTAGCGTGGAAGCAAGTTAAGTGTGTGACCCTATGGGTTCGAGAATATGCAGACATGATCTTCTATCAATAATCAACAACGGGGTCTGGAAACCCATATTGACTCTCACATATTCATAGATGATCATATCGGATGAACCACGATGCCAGGATTCAATTAATCCCATATTTATATTCCCTTTGTCACGCGATATTTTACTTGCCCGAGATTCGATCGTTGGTATCGGCATACCTAGTTCAATCTCGTTCACAACAAGTACTTTACTCGTTCCGTAATCCGATATCACTTTGTGATTAACTCCTTAACCATGTCCTTGCAAGCGGTGTTGATATCGATTACCGAGTGGGCCCGAAGTATATCTCTCCGACTTGGGAGGGACAAATCCCATCTCGATACATACAACCCAACAAGTACTTTCTGATCACCTGAGAGATACCTTTATGATCACCCTCTCATAGGATGACGTTTGATGACCTCAAAGCTTTCTGTCGATACCAGGGAGTTGCATTATCTCATGGTCTAAGGAATACAATATTTGACATAAGAAAAAGCTTCGCAAAGATGAACATGATGACACGATCTAATTGCTCTGCTTGATTTGGGTCTGTCCAACATATCATTCTCCCAATGACATGATCTCATTATTAATCGACAACTCATGTCTATGGTTAGGAAACCTTAATCATCATTAATCAATGAGCTAGTCCATAGAGGCGTACTATGGACATGGTGTTGTTCATAAACCACACAAGTATCAAAGTTTCCGCTTAATACAATTCTAGCATGGAATATAAACTTTATCATGAACAAGAATTATAATAATAACATCTTTATTATTTCCTCTAGGGCATAATTCCAACACAAAAGAGAATAAATCCTTGTTGGAGGAGCTTGTCATCCCCGAATAAATAAACGGTAAGTGCAAGGTAAGTTTTCTTGCTCTAATAAGTGATTTGCTTTCACAGTTTTACTACTAAATTTTATCCTTTGAATTCCTCTTGTTTTTCTGAAGTTTTTGAGGGGTTTTTGTAACTATACAGGCGCAACTATGTGGCCGGAGAAAAATATCCCGCCATATAGTTGGTCGTTAAAGGTACTATATCCCCCTTCGAAATATTTTTCGGTGTTTAGTATCTATACATGCGCAACTATACGGCCGAAGAAAAATCTCCCACCGTATAGTTCGTCATTAAATCTTCTGTATAATCGACCCTTTTTCGTTCTTATTCATCTAAAAAAGGTTTTGTCGGTTCCTAGTCGGTAATCTAATCGACCTGGACTCGATATATTTGGAAATATCTGCCCGGAACCAACTATACGGCCAGAGCTATACGGGACACGACTGTATAGTTGGTTGTTACGCGACAGGACTCCTCCCAAATCACGATTTCTTTTCCTATTCTGTTTGGATTCTTTTCTTGGGCGGGAATTTGGTGTTTCTCGCGAGTTTTACCGGCCTCTGACCCCTCTTATATACTACCATTGTGCCTCTCTCTAATCATAATCACCAGGATCCAATCCACCGCTTGTTCTCACGTGAGGCGAGAGCCAGGAAGCCAAGGAGAGAAGTCCCTATGGAGGTTGGGAGCAACAACAAGCAGGACAAGGAGATCAAGAGCGTCCCTATGGAGCGTTTTGACGCCGACCATGAACGCTGGAAGAGGGAGTTGAAATCTCTAAAGTTGAAGATCACAGTAATGGAGAAGGAGGCGCCAGGGACACCCAAGCATCTTCGGTGGCTGCGATTTTATCTTGATAAACTTGATGAAGATATCAAGCAGACCACTGAAGCAGGATTTTCTATGAGTCTTATGGCGATACAAACCCTCCAAAGCAACAATGAGCTCATTAAGAAACAAGTGAAAGTGTTGGAGCGAAATAATTTTTTACAAACTACGTATTAAAGAAATGGAAGCTGTCAATCAATCTCTCCGTCTCAAGCTGGCCCGTGCAGAAAAGATACCACGTGCCATGGCGCCATAGTGTTCTACGAATAAATCATGGTATCAAATAATCGCGAGGGATTATTTGATCCCGCCTGGCTTGATTCCAAGCTTGAAGAGATCTTTAATACCTTGTAATCTATCTTATAAGTTTTTATTACTATTCTAGTTTTGCATTAGTTCGAGATCATAAATAAAGTCTGCATCATTAGAATTCCCTTCAGGAATAGTCGATGCCTTTTATGAAATTCTGAGTTTATTATAATATATGGAGCATTATTGAGTTTGAGTTTGTCTTATTGAATATATGAATGGCTTGAGTATAATTTTACTTGCACTTGATGATAGCAATAGAAGTCTTCCACACCATTGGTATTAACAGAACATACAAAGATAATTTGATCAATATGTTGTAGGTCAATGGTTTGATTTACAAAAAAGGAGAAATTATCTAATTAGTTAAAATGAAAAATAAAATCCTTTAACAAAGGATAAATAAAAAGTTCTATCAAATAGAATGAGAACATGTTGAGGTAGAATATTCAAGTTATAAAGATGCTTCATATATATTTGGAATTTGGTAATTGAGATTGTTAAACTTTGGATTCCTACATGAAGTGGAATGTATGGCTAGATCCTTTGCACAACACTTAAACAAAAGTGTGAGCACGAATATATATAAAGAAAGAAGAAAAGAAAGATGAAGAAAAAGAGCGAATGTGCAAATAACAAATAGGCATATACCACTATACTGTAGTAAGACAAAGAGACGTTTGAGATTTTGAATCCCAAGTGAATATGTTAATCCTAAAACACTTGGGACTACCTCACTAACTCATTCGGTTGGACCGGATATTTTTACATCATGTGGAGAGTAATATTTTGTGAACTTTTAATTGCTAAGGTGTGGCACCCCGGATTTACGGTCCGAGAGCACCCGTTATGCGTACAATTCACGTTTCCATGATTAGTGAGCCGTGAGCATAACCGACCAATATCATTACATCATCCATATAATAATAACGATTACAAAACTTACAGGTTTGCCATTATGGCTATTACAACAATAATAGCGGAAGTCTTCAAGAGCAGAGCCCATGTCATGCCTTAAATTACAGGAGGCTAACAGGGAAGACGGCCTAGCTCGCATAGACGTTAGTAACCTTTATCGTTCCTCTTGCTTCTGAAAAGTCTGGCCAAGTAAATAGCCAGGAAAAATGCCGATGAGTACTTTGAATGTACTCACAAACCACCTTAAGAGAACAATGAAAGATGGATATGCAATATATCTGTGGTAGGATGGCTCCATAAGAGGTTCTTTTATAAATCAGTTTCTCTTGTAGATATAGCATACCTCTATATCATTGTTGAAAAACTTTTGTAAAACATTTGGAAATATTTTTGAAGAGATTTTTGGAAAACACTAGGATTGGGTCACCCATTTGTTTTTCCTTCCGGTCATCCCATGAACAAACTCCTTTCTCCTTTTTCCGACCATCCCATGGTCAACGCACTTTCAAGCCATTGCTTTTCCAAAGTCCTTTTCAAAATCAAAAACCATCACCATCGTACATCATCCATCACAACCATCCATGACCGAGGACTAGGCTATTCGAATAGATTTACACTCTGTAGAGGTTGTACAGTTTACCCACACCATCCGATTACCCGTCCCTGATCTACCCCGATCGTGGATCGAATAACCGGTCAAGACCTTCCAGATGCCCGCTCCAATACAAGTGCCTACCCTATGAGTGTTAATCCCCTCAAAACCAGGACGCCCTATATACTTACCAAGCCAACCGGAGCGCGTTTTGCACCTCGACGGGTGTGCGCTTTCAATGAGGGGATCATAGTATAGCGTGGAGGTCCGTAGACCCTTCTTTCCTTCTCTCGATCGATGATACACATGGACCGTTTGTCCGAAGAAAGCCAACCCTCCAGGGATTGTTTGCCCATGTTGTTGGAATTATGCCCTAGAGGCAATAATAAAGATGTTATTATTATAATTCTTGTTCATGATAATGTTTATATTCCATGCTAGAATTGTATTAAGCGGAAACTTTAATACTTGTGTGGTTTGTGAACAACACCATGTCCCTAGTATGCCTCTATGGACTAGCTCATTGATCAATGATGGTTAAGGTTTCCTAACCATAGACATGAGTTGTCAATTGATAATGAGATCATATCATTGGGAGAATGATATGATGGACAGACCCAAACTAAGCAAAGCAATTAGATCGTGTCATCGTGTTCGTCTTTGCGAAGCTTTTCTTATGTCAAATATTGTATTCCTTAGACCATGAGATAATACAACTCCCTGGTATCGGAAGAAAGCTTTGAGGTCATCAAACGTCATCCTATGAGAGGGTGATCATAAAGGTGTCTCTCAGGTGATCGGAAAGTATCTGTTGGGTTGTATGTATCGAGATGGGATTTGTCCCTCCCAAGTTGGAGAGATATACTTCGGGCCCACTCGGTAATCGATATCAACACCGCTTGCAAGCATGTGGTTAAGGAGTTAATCACAAAGTGATATCGGATTACGGAACGAGTAAAGTACTTGCTGTGAACGAGATTGAACTAGGTATGACGGTACCGACGATCGAATCTCGGGCAAGTAAAATATCGCGAGACGAAGGGAATATATATATATGGGATTGATTGAATCCTGGCATCGTGGTTCATCCGATATGATCATCGATGAATGTGTGGGAGTCAATATGGGTTTCCAGACCTCATTTGTTGATTATTGATAGAAGATCATGTCTGCATATTCTCGAACCCGCAGGGTCACACACTTAACGTGTCTCGACGCTAGGATAGATTGGATAATTGGTTTATGAGTTTTTGTTCGGAGTCTCGGATGGGATCCGGGATATCACGAGAGGTTCCGGAGTGGTCCGGAGAATAAGATTCATATAAGGCAGTGCAGTTTTTGGAGTTCGGAATTGTTCCGGGTTAATCGGTATTGTACCGGAAGCTTCTAGAACCTTCCGGAAGGGGACCAACGTGGCCCCACCTTCCGGGAGGGGGCATGGGCCTATGGGGGAGTGCCCTGGCCGCATTGGGCCATGGGCACAAGGCCCTATAGGGCCCAGCCGGCCAAGAGAGGTTTAAACTCTAGATAGAGTTTCTAGAAGGGGGGGTTTCCTTGCCCCCCACTCTTCCTCATTTGGGGCCGCTGGTTTGGCTTGGGGGAGGGGCTAGGGCTGCGCCCACCCCCTCACACCTTCCCCTCCAAGAGCTAGCCGACCTGCTGCCCTTCCTCTCTCCCTCCCGACTATTTGTAGGCGAAGCCCTGCTGCAGAAATTCTCCACCATATACACCACGCCGTCGTGTTGTAGATCCAATCCGTCTCTCCACCATACTTGCTGGTCCGAGGAAGGAGGATACGTCGAGGTGCTGCACGTGTGCATCTCACGGAGGCACCGCCACTTGTGGTGCTAGATCGGATCGGATCGCGAGGAGGAGAAGCGAGTACGACTACATCACCCACGTTCCGAACGTTCCGCTGTGTGAATCTTCAAGGGTATGAAGATCTAATCCAATCTATCTCGTTGTTTGCATCTCCTAGATTAGATCTTGGCTTTCCCTCTCGCATCCGTGAAAATTTTGATTTACTATGCCGAAACCCTTCGTGGTATCGAGCTAGATCTATGCGTAGATGTGTTTCACGAGTAGAACGCAACATGGTTGTTGCGGCGTTGATGTTTTCTGCAAGCCTCTTGTTTGTGTTCTTCTTATGACGGGATAGTGAGATTGAAGCGGTCCAGGCCAACCTTACGCGACGTCGTTCGCGAGACCGGCTCCGCACTTGACGTGTGGCTTGTTCCACACATGCGGCTGGTGGATGCCAGTTTCTCTCACTATAGTTGTCATGGGATTAACACCGGAGTTTGGCAACCATAATATCACCGTTGTGGCTTTCCGTAGGTAAGAATCGTTCTTAGCATCTACTCCCATAAGCCACGTAAAACATGCAACAACAAAGTAGATGCGTCTAACTTGTTTTTGCGAGTGTTCTGTGATATGGTATGGCCCAAGATGTGATGTGTATAATGTGCGATGATCATGTTTTGTAATGTTTCACGACTTGCATGTCGATGAGTACACAACCGTGTGAGCCATATGGTTGTCTTTATAATTGTGTATGACCTGTGTGTCAACTTCTTATGCGCCATGTAATAGTTTCACTTTATCGCTAAGTAGTTAGCAATAGTTGTAGTTGCTATTCGTGGTGGAGGCAATCATGGTGGAGTGATGGAGATCATGCCGGCACGCAGAAGATGGAGATCATTGCGCGAAGATTGGCTATACCATGTCACATTAAAGTTATATGCATGTGATGTTTATCCCTTTATGTATCTTATCATGCTTAGATCGCGATGGTAGCATTATAAGATGATTCCTCACTTAAAGATCAAGATAAAAACTGTGTTCTCCCCAAGTATGCACCGTTGTGAAAGTTCGTCGTGTCCAAGCATCACGTGATGATCGGGTGCTATAGACTCTACGCTCACATACAACGGGTGCAAGCCAGTTTTGCACACGCGGAAATACTTGGGTCTAACTTGACGAGCCTAGCATGTACAGACATGGCCTCGGAACACATGAACCGAAAGGTTAAGCATGAGTCATATGAATGATATGATCGACACTTCGTTGTCCACCATTTAAACCACATCTCTTCTCGTGAAGATCGGATTAGGTGTGGTGAATTTGGATCGTGTTCACTAAACAACTCGAGGGATGTTGAATTTAGTGGGAGTTCATCTAGTAATTTGATGAAAAGTTGAACTAGTTATTATGAACATAGTCTAATTTCTACTTGCAAATATTGTAGATCACATGGCTAAGTCCAACTTCAACTTCAACGTTTTTGCTGAGAAAGAAAAGCTTAGAAACAATGGGTCTAACTTCACCAATTGGTTCCGCAATCTAAGAATCATTCTTTCTGGCGGTCAAAAGGACTATGTCCTTGGGAAAGCGTTAGGTGACCCCCCTGCTGCAACTGCGCCGGCTGATGAGAAAGCTGTCTATCAGTCGCGCAAAGATGATTATGGTGTGATTAAGAGCACCATGTTGTTTGCTATGGAACCGGAACTTCAAAATCGTTTTGAAGACTATCCCGGGCCCTTTGAGATTCTCGAAGAGCTGAAAACCATGTTTCAGACTCAGGCCCGTTCTGAGAGATATGAGATCTCTGAGAAGTTCTTTAACTGCAAGATGGAGGAAGGGAGTTCCGTTAGTGAGCACGCCATTAACATGACGGGCTACACTCAATGCCTTGAGCAACTGGAATGCACGATTCTAGAGGAGCTCAAGATTGACAGGGTTCTGCAATCACTCCCTCCCAGCTACAAAAGTTTTGTAGTGACACATAATCAGATTGGTTCCACTGATACGATCACCGAGCTCTTCGCAAAGATGAAGGCTGCGGAGGTGGACATCAAGAAGGATAATCATGTGTTGATGGTCAACAAGCCCCCCAGCTTTAAGAAAGGTAAGGGTGCAAAGAAGCCCTTCAAGAAAGGCGGCGGCAAGCGCGTTGCCCCTGTTGAGAAGAAGCTCAAGTCTGGTCCTAAGCCGGACACTGAGTGCTTCTATTGCAAGGACAAGGGTCACTGGAAGCGCAACTGTCCGAAGTACTTAGCGGACAAGAAGGCTGGCACCATCAAAGGTATATTTGATATACATGTTATTGATGTTTTCCTTACTAGCCCTCGTTGTAGTGCCTGGGTATTTGATACCGGTTCAGTTGCTAATATTTATAACTCGAAACAGGAGCTACGGAATAGACGGGCTGCGAGGATGAGGTGACGATGCTTGGCAACGGATCAAGAGTTGATGTGATGGCGTAAGACGCTCTCCTTAGTTTTACCTTCAGGATTAGTTTTAAACCTTAATAAGTGTTATTATGTGCCTGCGTTGAGCATGAACATTATTTCTGGATCGTGTTTATTGCAAGACGGTTATTCATTTAAATCGTAGAATAATGGTTGTTCTATTTATATGAGTAACATCTTTTATGGTCATGCACCTCTTGTGAATGGTTTATTTATTCTAAATCTCGAAAGGGATGAAACACACATCCATAACATTGAGTTTAAGAGATGCAAAGTAGATAGTGATAATACTACTTATTTGTGGCACTGTCGTCTAGGTCATATTGGTGTAAAGCGCATGAAGAAACTCCATTCTGATGGACTTTTGGAGTCTCTTGATTTTGAATCATTTGACACATGCGAACCATGCCTCATGGGCAAGATGATCAAAACCCCGTTCTCCGGTATGATGGAGCGAGCAACGGACTTATTGGAAATCATACATACCGATGTATGCGGACCGATGAGTATTTCGACGCGCGGTGGATATCGCTATTTTCTCACTTTTACCGATGACTTAAGTAGATATGGGTATATCTATTTAATGAAACATAAATCTGAAACGTTTGAAAAGTTCAAAGATTTTCAGAATGAAGTGGAGAACCATCGTAACAGAAAGATTAAGTTTCTACGATCTGATCGTGGAGGTGAATATTTGAGTTATGATTTTCTCACGCATCTTAAAGCAAGTGGAATCGTTTCACAACTCACGCCACCCGGAACACCACAAATAGCAATGGTGTGTCTCGACCGAATCGAACCCTATTAGATATGGTCCGATCGATGATGTATCTTACTGATTTGCCGTTATCATTTTTGGGTTATGCATTATAAACCGCTGCATTCACTTTAAATAGGGCACCATCTAAATCCGTTGAAACGACACCGTATGAACTGTGGTTTGGTGCTAAACCTAAGTTGTCGTTTCTTAAGGTTTGGGGATGCGAAGCTTACGTCAAGAAGTTGATGCCGGACAAGCTCGAACCCAAAGCGGAGAAATGCGTCTTCATAGGATACCCTAAGGAAACTATTGGGTATACCTTCTATCAGAGAACCGAAGGCAAAGTGTTTGTCGCAAAGAACGGTTCCTTTCTTGAGAAGGAGTTTCTCTCAAAAGAAGTGAGTGGGAGGAAAGTAGAGCTAGACGAGGTTATTGAACCTTCTCTTGAGTTGGAGAGTAGCGCAGCACCTGAAATTGTTCCAGTGCCGCCTGCACCAACGATAGAGGAAGCTAATGACAAGGATCATGAAGCTTCGGACGATGTCTCTTCGAGCGTTGCAGGTCGACAAGGTCGCGTGCCCCTCGAGTGGTGCGGCAACTGTCTTGCATCTTGTTAGTAGAAGACAGTGAACCTATGAACTATGAGGAAGTGATGATGAGCCTGGACTCGAGAAATGGCTAGAAGCCATGAAATCCGAATTGGGATCCATGAGCGAAAACCAAGTATGGACTTTGGTGGACCCTCCTAGCGACCGAAAGGCCGTTGAGTGCAAATGGATTTTCAAGAAGAAAACGGACGCGGATGGTAATGTTACCGTCTATAAAGCACGGCTTGTCGCGAAAGGTTTTTGACAAGTTCAAGGTGTTGACTATGATGAGACTTTCTCTCCCGTAGCGATGTTTAAGTCCATTCGGATTTTATTAGCAATTGCTGCGTTTCATGATTATGAAATATGGCAGATGGATGTCAAGACTGCTTTCCTCAATGGCAACATTGATGAAGAGTTGTATATGATGCAACCTGAAGGTTTTGTCGATCCTAAGGATGCTGATAAAGTATGCAAACTTCAGCATTCCATTTATGGACTGAAGCAAGCATCTCGGAGTTGGAACCTTCGTTTTGATCAAGTGATCAAGAGCTTTGGATTTGTTCCAAATTGCTACGAAGCTTGCATCTACAAGAAAGTGAGTGGGAGATCGGTGACGTTTCTGGTACTATATGTGGATGACATATTGATTATCGGAAATGACATCAACATGCTTAACGATGTGAAGAGTTATTTGAACAAGTGTTTTTCAATGAAAGACCTAGGTGAAGCTGCTTATATATTGGGCATCAAGATCTATAGAGATAGACAAAGACGCCTGATAGCTTTAAGCCAGAGTACATACCTAGACAAAGTTCTGAAAAGGTTCAGAATGGATAAGGCAAAGAAAGGTTTGGTGCCTATGTTGTCAGGTAAGATATTGAGCAAGGCTCAGTGTCCATCTATGGTAAATGATAGGGAAGCTATGAGAAAAGTGCCTTATGCCTCGGCCAAAGGTTCTATCATGTATGCCATGCTATGTACTAGACCGGATGTGTCCAATGCTCTTAGTTTGATGAGCATATATCAAAGTGATCCAGGAGTGGAACACTGGACAGCCGTGAAGAACATCCTAAAGTACCTAAATAGAACTAAAGAAATGTTCTTAGTCTATGGGGGTGATGAACAGCTCGTCGTAAAAGGTTACGTCGATGCTAGTTTCGACACCGATAAGGATGATTCTAAATCTCAGACAGGATACGTGTATATTTTGAATGGAGGAGCTGTGAGCTGGAGAAGCTGCAAGCAAAGCGTGATCGCGGGATCTACAGTAGAAGCGGAATACATGGCTGCCTAGAAGCGTCAAGTGAAGGAGTTTGGATCAGAACTTCATCATCGAGCTTGGCGTGGTTCCAAGTGCATTGGACCTTTGGAGATATTGTGTGACAACAGGCGCCATAACACTCGCTAAGGAACCAAGATATCATACAAAGACCAAGCATATCAACATAAGTTTCATATAATCCGAGATTATATAGCGTATGGAGATCTGAAGATTAGCAAAGTACATACAGATCTGAATGTCGCAGATCCATTGACTAAACCTCTTCCACGTGTAAAACATGATCAGCCTCGATTGCCATGGGTGTGAGATTGTTGCCGATGTAAACTAGATTATTGACTCTAGTGCAAGTGGGAGACTGTTGGAATTATGCCCTAGAGGCAATAATAAAGATGTTATTATTATAATTCTTGTTCATGATAATGTTTATATTCCATGCTAGAATTGTATTAAGCGGAAACTTTAATACTTGTGTGGTTTGTGAACAACACCATGTCCCTAATCGCCTCTATGGACTAGCTCATTGATCAATGATGGTTAAGGTTTCCTAACCATAGACATGAGTTGTCAATTGATAATGAGATCATATCATTGGGAGAATGATATGATGGAGACAAACTAAGCGAAGCAATTAGATCGTGTCATCGTGTTCGTCTTTGCGAAGCTTTTCTTATGTCAAATATTGTATTCCTTAGACCATGAGATAATACAACTCCACAGTATCGGAAGAAAGCTTTGAGGTCATCAAACGTCATCCTATGAGAGGGTGATCATAAAGGTGTCTCTCGTGATCGGAAAGTATCCATTGGGTTGTATGTATCGAGATGGGATTTGTCCCTCCCAAGTTGGAGAGATATACTTGGGCCCACTCGGTAATCGATATCAACACCACTTGCAAGCATGTGGTTAAGGAGTTAATCACAAAGTGATATCGGATTACGGAACAGTAAAGTACTTGCCGTGAACGAGATTGAACTAGGTATGACGCATCGACGATCGAATCTCGGGCAAGTAAAATATCGCGAGACGAAGGGAATATATATATGGGATTGATTGAATCCTGGCATCATGGTTCATCCGATATGATCATCGATGAATGTGTGGGAGTCAATATGGGTTTCCAGACCCCGCTGTTGATTATTGATAGAAGATCATGTCTGCATATTCTCGAACCCGCAGGGTCACACACTTAACGTGTCTCGACGCTAGGATAGATTGGATAATTGGTTTATGAGTTTTTGTTCGGAGTCTCGGATGGGATCCGGGATATCACGAGAGGTTCCGGAGTGGTCCGGAGAATAAGATTCATATAAGGCAGTGCAGTTTTTGGAGTTCGGAATTGTTCCGGGTTAATCGGTATTGTACCAGAAGCTTCTAGAACCTTCCGAAAGGGGACCAACGTGGCCCCACCTTCCGGGAGGGGGCATGGGCCTATGGGGGAGTGCCCTGGCCGCATTGGGCCAGGGGCACAAGGACCCATAGGGCCCAGCCGGCCAAGAGAGGTTTAAACTCTAGATAGAGTTTCTAGAAGGGGGGTTTCCTTGCCCCCCACTCTTCCTCCTTTGGGGCCGCCGGTTTGGCTTGGGGTAGGGGCTAGGGCTGCGCCCACCCCTCTATATATAGAGGGCTGGGGGTGCACCACCCCCTCACACCTTCCCCTCCAAGAGCTAGCCGCCCTGCTGCCCTTCCTCTCTCCCTCCCGACTGTTTGTAGGCGAAGCCCTGCTGCAGAAATTCTCCACCATATACAACACGCCGTCGTGTTGTAGATCCAATCCATCTCTCCACCATACTTGCTGGTTCGAGGAAGGAGGAGACGTCGAGGTGCTGCACGTGTGAATCTCACGGAGGCACCGCCACTTGTGGTGCTAGATCGGATCGGATCGCGAGGAGGAGAAGCGAGTACGACTACATCACCCACGTTTAACGCTCAGCGTTCATGAATCTTCAAGGGTATGAAGATCTAATCCAATCTCTCTCGTTGTTTACATCTTCTAGATTAGATCTTGGCTTTCCCTCTGTTCGCATCCGTAGAAAATTTTGATTTACTATGCCGCGAAACCCTTCACATGTAGTAGTAGTACGAGGCACTTATACCAGGTTAGACAAACTTCCATCCCAGCCCCGTCCCATTCCAGAGTAATGTGGTTGCACGGGTTAATTGTTCAAGCATTAAAACTGCACAGCCCGGCGTGTTTTCGTAAATAATTTCCCTCCATCATTTGTCCACCCTTTTTATAAAAACCAAAATATTTCTCATTTTCACTTCACTTGGTAGTCCAGCCTCACCAAGGTTTTCTCATAAAACATTTTTGTAAGATTTTCCGGGGTCTTCCCATCCCATAGTTTTTCTTTGGCTAAAGCTGGGTTTCCAAAGGGCATGGTGTTATACACCATCTGTTCTACTAAGGGAGAAATAGGTGTCCTCAAAAGTACTGTACTAATAGTACAATCATGTTATCACTTAGAGGAGCCAAGCCACTACCATAAATAATTATACTAGTAAAACCATGCAATTTAGAATAACAAGCACACAAAACATGTATGAATATAGAAATAGGACAAGGGCTTATGAGAAATAAGGTGGCTTGCCTGTGACCAGCGAGATGTCCCTTGACGGCTTTAGAAAACCAGAATACCAATAACAATAATAATATGAATAACCCGATGCTTTCTTCTTCTCGGCGTCCCATAATTGCAACTATCGCCGTTGTCGAGCAAACATGCAAGCAAACAACATCACAATCAATACAAGGCTTACAAGCATAAAACCATACAACAAGAAAAGGATGATCACATGATATATATCAGTAGGGGGTTGGATGGTTAGTTTGATGAGATTCGTACAAGATTTGGAGGCATTGGAAAAGATCCTTTTGGATTTATAATCTAGGAATTAACTAAGGGAGGGGTTTTTGGCCAAGGAGATGTTCTGTAAGATACCATTATATAAAAATGATATCATCAGATAGATATTGATAAAATGAAACCAACAAAAGTGGTTTCACTATTTTATCAATTTCCAATGATTTATAGTGATTTCTATAGTGAATAAAACTCTAGTTTTAGGAAATTAATTCACTAGAATTGTTCTGGAGTTCCAAAAATTATTTCCTTAGGTTATTAGATAGTATTTGATGGACTGATTCACTGAGAGTTAGATTCACCCCAAAACAATTATCAGAATGCCCTTGAGAAATTCTCAAACACAATACTAGAAGAATTTTGTCTTTTTCACCAAATTTAATCTACAGAAGATTTTGATGTGATTCCAAGGACACAAGTTAGGTATTTATAGTACCTTTCGGTAGAAATTGGAACCAACATCTTTGGGTTATTATACATACTGTAGTGATTTTATTAGTGAATAAACCATGCACAGAATACTTTAATTCATCAAAATTCATTAGATGCTTAGAAATTTTTGGGCTCCTAGGTTTTGATATATATGGGTACAAATATGTACAGAGAGTTGGAATTAGGTCAAAACAATCTTTGGTTTTACCTAGGGAATTTTCTAAAGGCAGAAATGGCCTGATTTTGATATTTTTGCTGAGGGCCAACTAAGAAGAAAAGACCGATGGGCCAGGGTTTCAGGCATGGTATGACCAATAACTTGCAATACACAAAGGTCCATCCTTTTTAGAGTAGTGAAACTCCCTGGAGGATTTTATTAGTAAAATGGACACATCTTGGGAGACAATTTATTATTGATAAATTAGTTATTATTCTAGTATACTTCTTTTACTGCATGTTGAAGAGGACATGCATGCATAATATAAAAATAATATCTAGGCAATTTCCATCAATTTTTATTTTTGTTTGGAAATAAAGAAACTAGCTAAGTAACAGATCTGGAATTAAAATTAGGAAAAAGAAGGGCAATGAGCTGTGATCCGCTGGCTACTAGGCCGCGCCAGGGACATTCGGCCCATCCGAGCGGTGCATGGTGCGGACGCCGGAATTTGAATCCTGGCAACAGGGCCCACGTCAGCGAGAGACTGGGGCGAAGGGGTACAAGGACGCCTGGGCCGTTTGATTAGAAATCGATCAACGGCCCCAGGTCGTCGTCCTACCGCGAACAGGGTGGCAAGGGCGAGAGCCCTAGGGCGGAGCTGGGCGATGGCGGGGGCTCACCAAAGCACTCGCCGGCGAACAGGGAGGGGCGAAGGTGACGCGGTGCAGTGCGACGAGCTCGGAGAGGGGAAGCAAGGTTAGTCTCCGCGTCGGAAAGGAGCTCGCGCGACATCGTCCAAGAGGGAGCTCACCAGAGCTCGCTGGTGCTGCACAAGGAGCCGTTCCTGGAACGGAAAAAGGATGGGGATTAGATGCATGAGGGTACGGGGAGTCCATTTCGGGGACATGCAGAGGAGGAAAGACATGAGGGAGAGCACACGGTGGGGATCTTGAAGATGACCTAAAACTTCTTGTTCCTCTTCTCACGGGCAGGGCAGGATAGAGGAGAGGGGGAAGGAGCTTTGGGGAGGTGGATGAGAGCAAGAGGGAGTGAATGTGGGGGAAGGGGGCGTGGGGATGGCCTCTTGTCCATTTAAAGGCAATGGGGAGGCTCATGGTGGACAATGTCCACTAGGGAAAAGGAGGAGGGTGCTGGACAGGGATTGGGCAATGAGGGAGGTGGAGAGAGGGGTGGTGGGGCCTCTGATTCGAGCACTAAGTGGGGGGAGGGGTGGTGGCTGCTGCTGCCCCTAAAATAAGCAAGATTTTTGGAGATATTTGGTATCCCCCTCTCTCTTTGATTCCAAGGGAAATATGACAAAGGAGAGGGCTTGTTTCTGTGCATTTCGACCAGAGAAGGGGTGGGTGTTGTGGAACATTGCTTGGCAAGATTGGATGTGTTTTGATGGGGGTTCACTAGTGATTTTTGTAATATGGTCAAATCTGCCATAAAGGTTGGTTATGAAGAGAGTCCAAAATATTGCATTATAAAAGGTAGATAAAAAGGTACTTGTAGATGAATAAGGTCATTGCACAATCCTAGGAATTATTTGGGATTTTTCCAAAGATTAATGGTCCACTTAAGATCATTTATTCAAATAGTGCAGAAATGGTTTCTAGAAGCTTATATGATATTTTTTATATTGTCATAGGTTTGTTTATGATGTTATATGGTCCTAAATACCATATTACACATTGGAGAATTTTATGGGAATTTACTTAGATAGAAAAGTATTTTAAAGTAATTATTTCTTGTTTCTGCCATTTAAGAATAATTGCAAAAAGAAATAATAAAGAATCTAAAAAATATTTATTTTTGAAATGGGAAGGTGGGGTTTGATGTATAGAACTCAAATGTGCATTTATTTGGTAGAGTACTTTGGAGAAAAACCAACTTGCCTTTATAGGAGAGATTTTGAGAATTATGCAAGATAAAGAATTTAAATAGTTTGAGGATCCAAATAATTAGGGAAATTATTTGGTGAATTATCATAACCAAGGTAGATGATGTAAAATTTATTTATACATCATTTACAACTTGATGCTTTAGGAAATATGGTGAGAAAGGAAGAAACTAGATTTTTGGGGAATCTAGGGTTTTGATATTTTTATGCCACCTAAACAAGCTGGGATTAGTGAGCTCATAGCTCACCTTGATGCAAGGGATACATGGGTGGCTAGAACAAGTTATATAGATGATCATGGAAGCAAGAGTTGGGCTTGGATGGATTTGAGTTGGTTTAGGAGTGATGGAAAACTTTGTTGAAAATAAGGCTTCCATAACATAGTTGTCATGATGCCTCATAAACCATGGGGGTTTAAGAAGCACAAAGCTCCAATGGAAACATGTGAAGTGGGGATTGATAGACCATGGTTGGTAGATCATAACCATTCAAAGGGTTGGTCAAGGGGAGGTAGCATATATATGTGAGCTTCTGCAAAAATAGGCAAGATGATAAGATTTGCAGAAAAGATTATTATCTTGACTACAAAACCATCAGGGATGAGTGGGAACCATAATGGCTTAGCCAAGGGCTAGAGTGGGATTTGGTAGTACTGATGATGTACTACAAGATTGTTCAAGTACATTTTCAGGAATGTACATAGATTAGAGTAGGGGTTCCAAAGATTGAATCTAGTTAGAGATTCCAGACTTAGCCAAATTTGGCAGACTTGTGGATTTGGACTAGTATGGGAGAGGGGGACATTTGGAAAGGGGCAAGGGTTTATACTTACCATAAAGTGAATGATATTTAAGTATATATTGGGTAGAGGGGATCCATGCTTGTAGTTGGTCTTTGATGAGTTGGATGCTAATACAAAGGATTAGCTCAGGAGTGATATGGCTGAGTAGATTAGGGATTCACTTGAGTGACTCAAGATAGATTGGGTCCTAGGGGATGAGATACTAGATGATCTCACTCTAGTTCCTAAGAAAACAAGGCAATCGGCAGATCAAGGCAATTCATCTATTCAAACTTATCCAACTACTACTAAGGTTACCATCAAGTCTAGCTTGAGGTAAGCATGGGTATTTTGAAGAGGTTGTGTTTTGAAGTAAGATGAGGACCTCTTAGTATTTCTACCAAGATTGGAGTGAAAAGGTTTTAAGAAAGGTTTTGGAAAAACCTAGGGGTAATAGTAGTTAAATTTCTGCCTTGAAAACACAATGAGATAATATATAGGTCTCCATAGTTTTGTTAATGTAACTAGTGAAATATTTGGTTTTTGTAAAGTCACCTTGGCTCAAGTTTGAATTGTCAAAATATTTGAGAATATGAAAGATGATCCAAGTCTTCTCTTTTGTAAAATAGCTTTTGTAAATTAGTGATGAGATGAGAAGTATATCATCTAATACACAGTCAGGTGCATGAACACAAGCAAACAAATAAACAAGCATTGTAGCAAGTAACAAGAAAAAGTTTTTGTTCCCCCTGATTTTTGCCATCTGGTCAACAATTCATGGTTGCTAAAATCAGGGTGTTATAGACCTTTCCGCCTTAAAATAATCTCGTCCCGAGATTAGGGAGGAGTAGGGTTGGGTGATAACATCTTCTTAACAATTTCAGCGGTGGAATTATTATATGCTAGCAGGTTTTTATAACAAACAGGCATGGCCAGCTACGGGTCAGAGCTAAGTGGCTTCGGATTGGCCGGTTTAGATTAAACAATGGAAAAGAGACGGCCTTTTCCCCTTAGGATTATTCTAGGTAGGCTTAGCGTCGACACGTTCCTTCCTTCATGAGGTGAGACGGCGATTTGAGCCTTCTTTAATCCTTTCTTGCTAAAGTCAGCTTTTCTGCCTTCTTGGTCTTGAAACACCGGAAGTGCTGGCTGGACGGTCGACTCTGTGATGGGGAAATATCCCGAAGTATCTTTTGTTTTTGGAGTAGTGTCGACCTTTGTCCTTCAGGCAGCGTCCACGATTCTGATTTAGAGGGTGCTTATCACCTAATGATAACTAGGGTTCTATCGGGTTTTGGGCAGGAAAGACGCAGTCTTTCCCCCTTAGAGTGACACTAGGGTTGCTTGGTGGGATCGTAGACCTTCATTATTGGAGTCATAGGATGATGCTGGGAAGGGCGTTGCACCTTTCGTCCGGAGGTGGTAATCTTCTGTTGACCTTGTATAAGCCACTTCGTGAGAGACGCCTTTACCACTTCTTGAGTTAGGAGGTCTACCAGAAAGGTCATCTACTAGATTTCGTGTAGTTAGTTCTGAGCTAGTTAGGGGTCCGATGGGTTGAAGGATGTCGTTGGAGGTTGGCAGTGTAGGAATGCCATCCTTTGGAATGAGATCGTTCCGGTTTTGGTCTGATGCAACATCGTATGTAAAACACGCAAAGAAGGACATCATACTTGCATATCATCCAGAAATTTGTGCCGGTCGGTGGCAGAGGTACTCAAGATGTTACAAAACAGGTCTGTGCCACAGGGCGTCGAAGCACTTTGAGTTTTACAAAACAAGTTCTGGGACAATACATAGTTCTACCCTATGCTAGTAGCCGCTCGCAGACTACACAGGGGAATCCTCTTTGGCTTCATCTTCGCCTTTGGGGAGGCGGGTGGAGGATCCTTGTATATCTTGGGGTGGCTTGAACCTCTTGAGATAATGCCGGGAGGGGACGCACTTGTTTATTCCTTTGATGTTGCGGCTTCTAGAGGTTTCTTCCAGTTTCTTAATCATGGCTTGATTTCTTTGCTGGACTTCCAGAGATTCCTTGCGAGTCAGGATGGCTTGCACAAGATGAAGATCCATTTGGGTGTGGTGGTATTCATCGGCAATGGCGGTGAGGAGCTCATTTCCAGCATAGCTATATCGGGCTTGCATCTGTAGGGCGGGGTAGGTCAAGCGAGGGTCTTGGTATTGTCCGGAGGAGTCAATGCTTCTTTGAGGGGTAGATAGGTTGTGGGCTGCCTCATTTTAGGAAGAACATCATGAATGCGAAATAGTGCCTCTCTTGTGGCCATATCGAGAGCTAGCACTAGGGTTGGCATTCGAAGTCCAGTGGCATAAATGGGTTCTCCTGATACTTCATACTTTGGAGGAATGGTAACTTGTCCCAGATATAGCCCAGTTTCAAGTCCCTTGTGAAGAGTATAAGTGGGAGGTTAAGTGTATCCACAAAGGGAGTCCCATAGGAGCACGGGGAACCCTACGCTTAACCATGCTTCACCAATGGGTTCCATCTGCACAAAGGAGGGTTTTTGGGTTAGGGGTTGGGTTAAACAGATAGATGTAGATTTATCAAGGTATACGGTTAGTATGAAATGCAGGTATGGATTTGGGTTCCTCTAATGAGTCTCAAACTAGTGCCTGGAGCAGGTTCATGGATGGGAGATCTTCCTGAATTATCTTCTCATAGGCGGTCTTCTGGATTTGAGTGGAAATACACAGTATTTCCACCTTAGAGCCATACTTGGGGTCGTCGAGGCTGGGGTAGGTCCTTCATCTTGGAGCATTGGCGTGACACTTGTATTGAGGTCTTCGAGTGACGCCTTATTGCGACTACCTTGCTATGGTGGTTACCTAACGAAGCCGTAAGGGTTAGCTCGGGGTTGTTTTAGTGTTTAGCGATGCTTCTTCTGGGTCCTTTGTCGGGTGGAGGCATGTCAGCTTCAGAGGGGTTGTCTTAACTTGAACTCCTTGGGTTGCTTTGAACGATGACGAAGTAGACTCGTTGTCATTGGCATCCTTATCTTCCGGATTCTTGGGGCATTTGTGTTATGGTGAGGACTTCCCTTTGATTCGACATAGGGTCGAATAGGATCGTTGCTCCTTTGGGGCGATTAGAACTAAGACACGAGTAGGAGTTGTCGGGGATTTCTTTATGTGGCCATCCTGCTTAGGAGAGGTTTCCAGTTATGGGGTTGCGAGGGTTAGCGTTAGGATACACCAACAAGGTGGTCTAAACTTTAGGATTGGATGATCCAAGGCAGACAAGCAAAACATTCCCAAGCATCATACAAGCACATGACAAGCAAACAAGGCGTACCATAGGTACTAAGGGGTGACTACGCGCCATAAGGGGAATCCTATATTGGGGTTATTTATCCTAAGTATGGACGATGCGGGTGTCTTGGCTTCTGTCTTGCCATCTGGTGTCATCAATTGATACTTCAGAAACGTATCTATAATTTTTGATGTTCCATGCTTGTTTAGTATCTACTTTGCTTTGCTTTGTCTACACTTTGGGGTGTTTTATATGTTTTCTGGTACTAACCTATTAACAAGATGCCATAGTGCCATTTGCCTATTTTCTTCTATTTTTGGTTCCAGAAAAGGCAGAAAATCAATATTCTCGGAATTGGACGGGACAAAAGCCAAAGTCAATATTTTACCGTGGGGAAGACGGAGCCAGAATACAAGATGGAGGGGAGTCACCAGGGGGCCACACCCCTGGCCGCGCGGCCAGGCTAGGCCCGCGCCTGGGGGGTGCGGCCACCATGGGTGCCCCTGCCTCGCCTCTTTGCCTATAAGAAACCCCCGATACCAAAACCCTAAGTACGCGATCAATCTTCCACGAAACAGTACATAGCCGCCGCCACCATCGTCCCTAGATCGGGGAGGGATCTGAAGCTCTTCTCGGCACCCTGCCGGAGGGGAGATCATCCCAGAGGAATTTTTCATCATCATGCCAGCCTCCGGTATGAAGCATGAGTAGTCCCACCTTGGACTACGGGTCCATGTAGTAGCTATATGGTTGTCTCTCCTCCTTTGTTCTACCATGTTTAGATCTTGTGAGCTCCGTTCATGATCAAGATCATCTATTTGTAATCATGCATGTTGTGTTTGTGGGGATCCGATGGATATTGTGATTACTATGTCAGATTGATTAATGGTTCTATCTTATTGATTCTATCATGTATGTGTTGTTTGTGATCTTGCATGCTCTCCGTTTCTAGTAGCTATCTTGGCCAAGTAGATGCTAGTAACTCCAAGAGGGAGTATTTATGCTCGATAGTGGGTTCATGCCTCTATTTAATCTGGGAAGTGACAGAAATCTCTAAGGTTGTAGATGTGCTGTTGCTACTAGGGAGAAAAAAACGGTCTCTTGTTCATGGAACAAGTGGATTGTTTACCTTACACACTTTGCATAAAGCAGTTATCCGTTGCTTGCAACTTAATACTGGAGGGGGCTCAAATGATAACCTGAAGGTGGATTACTAGTCATAGATGCAGTTGGATGGTGGTCTATGTATCTTGTTGTGTTGCCCAATCAAATCTCATAGGACCATGAATGTCTAGTATTGAATTATTATGCCTTCTCAGTCCTGTCAATTGCCCTATTTTAATTTGTTTACCCATCATGCCATGTTTGTTTATCTTAAGGAGAACACCTCTAGTGAACTATGGACCACGGTCCAATCTTTACCATTGATACATCTTCCACTGTTACTGTTTACCTTTCTGCAAACCACCATTTCCTTCCACACCATACAGTTAATCCTATGTTTTCAGCAAACCGGTGAGATTGACAACCTCACTGTTCATTGGGGCAAAGTCTTGAGTTTGTGTTGTGCAAGTTTCCAAGTTACTAGTAACACCTTTGAGTCGTTTCCTTCCTCCTACTGGTTCGATAACCTTGGTTTCTTACTGAGGGAAGACTTGCTGATGTGCTCACCACACCTTCCTCTTAGGGACTCCCAATGAAGCCCTACATAGATCTGAGGCACCATCAAGATTTTCTGGCGTTGTTGCCTGGGAGGCTAAGGACGGCTTCACAAGGGGAGTCCTTCATAACATTTCTCTTTACTTTGTTTTTGTTTTGCTTAGTTTCTTTTTCTTGGTTTTGTTTGCCTCTTTTTATCAAAAACTCCAAAAAATTAGTTTCATTTGGTTTGCTTTCTCTTATCAAAAACACAAAAAATTAGTTCCTACTTTAGTTGCTACCATTTCTGGTTTTGGTCCAATCCCTGTGTCACCTATGGAAAGGATCTTTACTTTCAAGCAAGAAAGTGAAGAGAGTTTCAAAAGAACCTTGGTATAGAATCTCTGATTTACAAAGGAAAACTGAGCCTAAGATGTGTCTTAGCTTGGTTATTAATAGTTTCTACCATGGTCTTGCTCTTTGTTATAGATATGATTTGGATGCTGTAGCTGGGAAAGATATTTTTCAATGTACTGAGAATGAAGCTTTGGATGCTTGATTACCCACAAGTATTGGGGGTGTATCGTAGTACTTTCGATAAATAGGAGTGTCGATCTCAAAGAGGAGCAGAAGGTGTTCACTAGTGGTATGGAGCAGGAAATCTCTGTAAATACTTGGCAAACATATTTTTTTTTTGATAAAGCAAAGAAACAAAGTGCAAGTAATAAAGACAACGAACAACTGCAACAAGTGGCCCAATCCTTTCTTAGCAAAGGACAAGCCGGTGGAAATACTTATAAGGACCAAACGTTCTCGAGGACACATGGGAATACTGTCAAGTGCTTTCGCTTCAAGTAGCTGAGTACCCTTCTTTGGTGTTGTAAGTGTTGTGTGGGTGAACCAGTGCTAATGTACCGACCTTACTTTGACTAATACATACTTGTGATTAAACCCCCTGCAAGCATCCGAAACTACAGGAAAGCAATTAAGGTATAAACCTAACCACAACCTTAAACTCTGAGATCCTACGCTCCCTTGTGCAATGGTGTCCTATTCAGGTTTCTGTCACTCCGGCAACCCCACAATTAGTATCCAAATACACAATGCATTCCCCTAGGCCCATAAATGGTGAAGTATCATGTAGTCTACGTTAACATGACACCACTAGAAGAATAGCACCACAACTTAAATACTAAACCATTGAATAATATCTCAACACAAATCCACTACTAACAACATGACTTCTCCCATGTACTCAAGAACTAAACGAACTACTCACAAGACATCATATGGATCAAGATCAAAAATTATATGGTGATGGATAACAATCTGAACATAAACAATAATCCAATGGTTCCACTCACAAGCATCAACTACAATAGTAATCAACACCAAGAAAGTTTCTCCCAAGAACTATGCAAGTATTCAACACAATTATGGCAGCGGGATGGAGTGGTGATGATGGTGCTGGTAGAGATGATGGTGTGGATGATGATGATGATCCCGATGAATTCTAGCTTGATGATGATGTTGATGGCGATGATCTCCCCTCTATGGGAAGGAATTTCCCTAGTAGAAATCTGTTTGCCGGAGAGCTCTTTCTCTCTCGGTGTTTTCTGTGCCACAGAGGCAGCGAAATCTTTATGTGGTCGCTCTCCGTGTTTTAGGGTTCGGAGAGGAAGATAGAGGAGAGAGGGCAGAGTCAGGAGGCGGGCCAGTTGGGCCACACCCACCCTAAGCGCGGCCTAGGGGGGCGCTGAGGGGGCCCCTATGGGCCCCTTACAGCTTCCTTCGTCTTCTGGGAAAATATAATTTTCCATGATTTTTCTGGTATTTTTCTGATCTTCGCGAGATTGCATCAAAACACCTCTTTTTCCATCAGAATCCTGACTCCGGCAGTTCATCCTCCAAGAATCATGCAACATGCAAAAACAGAGGAAAAGACATAAGTAACACCTCATAATAAGAAACATATCAATTAATAGAGGCAAATTATGATATAGAAAGGTGATGCAAATTGGACATATCAATGCTATAAAGAAGTTGATTATAATTTATAATATGCCTAGCAAGCCTGATTCTTCCTTTATAAACATTTATGCTAAGTTGAACACTCTTGAGACCAGTACAGTTGCTTTGGAAGATTGTTATAACATGCTTAGAGAGCACCATGATTATGTTCCAATAAATTCCGAGCCTTCAAAATGATTTCCTACAATAAAATTTGCTATAAATAGTGAAACTTTTGATGCTCGTTGTGATATCATGTCTGAATTTTGCCTTATGCCTAAAGATATCTATGAGTCTTTGAATCTTTGGGGACTTTCTGAAGGAGGAGAAGAAATATATCTTACCAATAATGCAACCTTATTACCCATTGGAATAGCTGAACTTGTGTTTACAAAAATCTCAGGGAAAGTGGTGTCTACTGATTATCCTGTTATTGAATGTGTAGGAAAAGGACAAATTACACTTGGAAGATCCCTGCTGAAACCCCTTGGAGCAATAATAGATGTGGGAAAAGGCATTATGCATTTTGCTTCTCCAATAAGCAATCATATATTCCTTAAAGATAAGAAGAGAGGTAAGAAAGGTAGGAGCAAGAGAGTTGGTGTTAATGCTTCTTCATTTGAAAATACTTGATTCTTTCTTTCTTTTGCCTAACTTAAAGGCGTTAAAGAAAAGTACCTATTGAGAGATAACCCAAAAAAAATTATTGAGTCTTGGAATTTATTACCTCTGTCATGACCTCTCATTATCCTTTTTATTTGATTTTTGTGCCAAGAATAACCTCTAATGAGAGGGAAGTAAGATTTGGGGAGTTGCTGTCCTGAAACAGATTTTTGTGCCCCACTGTAAAAATTCGTGTAAAATCTCTGTAAGTCGCATTGAGCTATAATTTTCTAATTAAATCCAACAGGTTGTTATCTAACTTTAGTTAGTTCAGCACTTTTTGATTTAAGCAACAGAAGGTCTTCAAAAAATCGGTTTCTACCTGCTTGTCTGTTTTGACAGATTTCTGCCATTATTTGCATTTGCTTCTTATTTATTCCCTTTTGGGAAATTGATCTTTTTGAGGGAATTTATATTCTAGATTGTGTTTTTAGTGAAAGTTTTTATGTTTTAGAACTAAAACCGAAAGGTCTATTATCTTCTGAATACACTAATGTTGCTAATGAAGATTGTGTGAAGTTTTGTATGAAGGAAAATTTGCAGGTATAGAGGAAGAATGATGTAATGAGATGAAGAATGGACAAAAGCTCAAGCTTGGGGATGCCACCCCATGTCACCCCAAGAAATATTCAAGAGATACAAGCGTCAAAGCTTGGGTATGCCTTTGGGCATCCCCTTCTTCGTCAATAAAAATCTCAGGTCTTTCTAGAAACTTCGTTTTTTATTGTTTCATGCACTGTTGTGTTGTTCTTGGAGCGTCTTAGTTTTGGTTTTTGTGTTCTTAGTTTGCTTGAATAAATTAGTTTGGACCCCCGTTCCCGTTGTGTTGTTTCAAATAAATTGATTGGTGTTGGAGAGGAGTAGAAAGTTCTTGCTTGAATAGTACAATAGGAGCTTGCTTTGACTGTGACTTAGACTTTATCATGTCATGCTAGGTGTTGTTTTGACCTTATGCTCAGCGATTATTGATGTAGCATGACTTGTTCCAAACAATTAGAATTGCTTAATGTTCCTTGAAGGAATCATGCGTTGTTTTAGCATACAAAAGTATTGTATTGTGGTATTATCCTTTGATGCTTTGTTTGGGTTGACTTGGCACATGCTCACACCATGTTATTGTAGGGTTCGCAGCATAGAAAACAAAAATTTTCCTACGATGTGAACTATGTACCAAGATCTATCTATTAGTTACAAACAATGGGCGGATGTATATCCATAGAGAACATACCCTTGAAGACCGACAAAGCTTAACGAGTTCAACTCGTGGTTGATGTAGACGATCTCTTGCCGATCTCAAGATCGAGAGGAAGTCCTAGCGCCGCAAATCAGCAGCGCATCCATGATCGCACACACGTTCGAGGCACCGAGCAACCTCCGCCTCCTCGCTCCAGCGATGTAGCGGAAGCACAACTCTTTCTTGCCAAATAGCCACCGGGAACATGTATCTCGCTAGTCCGAGACCATGGGGAATAAATTCTAGAGGGGGAGAGAGATCCTTCACGAGGAGGTGTGAGAGACAAGTGAGAGGAGGGGCTCCTTTTATAGGAGGAGGGGGGAACCCAAGGGGGTGTCCTCCGGCCATGGGGGCTGCCCCCTCCCCTCCTTCATTCATGTGGGTGGACACCCCACTCACAAAATGGCTCTTCAATTTTCTCCACTCAAAAATCCACTCAAATTCCCATTAAATTTCCACCAAATTTAATGCAAACTCTCATTAAATAAAACTCTTTTATTTTATTCAGAATTTTGTCAATTACTTTAATGACAAACATTCACAAATAACCCCTTGCTAGAATTCCATTTCACATGCATAACCACTTTATGCAATTTCACCCGCAAACCTGTTTCGGTATCTAGTGAAATAAATTCCTGCGCTTGTTTATTCTTTCGGCATGAAATTTTTGCTCCAATTGGATGTTGGTGTCTCTTAAGTGTGTCACCCTACGGTTCGTGCATAATGCGGACATGATCCAGACCCCTCTCGGATCAATAATCAGAAGCGGGATCTGGAGACCCATCGACTCCACACATTCAACGATGACTTTCTTGTGATCGTCGGAACCTTTTACGCTAGTATCTTAATCCCTTTGTTTCACGATATATTACATGTTCGAGATTCGATCATCGGTATCTCCATACCTAGTTTGATCTTGTTACTAACATGCACTCTTTTCTCGTTCCCGTGATATAACATTCTAGTGATCAAATCACTTGCTTGCAAGCTAATCAATGTGATATCACCGAGAGGGCCCAGAGTATATCTATCCGTCATCGGGATGAACAAATTCCACTCTCGATCCATGAGCCTCAACATAACACTTTATTAGTTCTGAATCCATCTTTATAATCACCCTGTTACGGTGTGACGTTTGATGTTATCAAGAAACTCTTCCGATGTTAGTGATTGACATGATCTCATGGTCTAAGGATTAGGATCACTTCTAAGTTGTTATAGCAATATAAACTCAATGACTTTGATCGTAATGCTATACTTCGGATGAATGTTCATCACACCATTACACTAATGTTGTGATCCCGTTATTAACAACATCCAATGTCCATGATCAGGAAACCTTGATCATCTTGTTAATCAACGAGCTAGTTTATGAGAGAGGCATAACTAGGAACTTTCTGTTTGTTTATTAAAAACACATGTATTAATGTTTCCATATTAATACAATTATAGCATGCAAAATAAACATCTATCGTATACTTGGAATACACATAATAAACACTTTATTATTGCCTCTCAGTGTATATTCCCTTCAGTCTCCCACTTGCACTAGAGACAATAATCTAGGTACATAGTGATAAATCTAACACCCATCGAGTTCTGGTGTTGATCATGTTTTGCTCTAGGGAGAGTTTTAGTCAACGGATCTGCTACATTGAGCTATGTACTTTACAAATCTTTATATCTCCATCCTTGAAATGCTCGCGGATGGAGTGAAACCGGTGCTTAATATGCTTGGAATGCTTGTGAGACCTTGGCTCTTTGGCATTGGCAATGGCACCATTGTTGTCACAATAGATCACCATTGGGTCCAACGCGTTTGCAACCACTCCTAGTTCGGATATGAACTCCTTCATCCAAACTGCTTCCTGAGCCGCTTCTGAAGCAGCAACATATTCGGCCTCCATTGTTGATCCCACTACCACAGGTTGTTTGGAGCTCCTCCAACTAACCGCTCCGCCATTCATGAGAAATACGTATCCGGATTGAGACTTAGAGTCATCCGGATCGGTGTCAAAACTAGCGTCAACATAACACTTAGCGACGAGCTCTTCTTCACCTCCGTATACAAGAAACATATCCTTAGTTCTTCATAAGTACTTAAGGATATTCTTGACCGCTATCCAGTGTTCCGAACCTGGATCCGATTGGTACCTTCTAGTCAAACTAATAGCATGTGCCACATCCGGTCTTGTACATAGCATGGCGTACATTATAGAGCCTATGGCTGAAGCATAGGGGACTTTGTCCATTATCTCTCTTTCTTCCGCCGAAGCCGGACTTTGAGTCTTACTCAATGTCTTGCCTTGCAACATAGGTAAGAACCCCTCCTTACTTCCGTCCATTTTAAACTTCTTTAAAATCTTATCAAGGTATGTACTTTGCGGTAGCCCTATTAGGCGCCTAGATCTATCTCTATAGATCTTTATGCCTAATATGTATGACGCTTCACCTAGGTCCTTCATTGAAAATTTGCTGTTTAGATAACTTTTAACACTGTTTAAAAGATCTATATCATTTCCGATCAATAATATGTCATCCACATATAATATCAGAAATGCCACATTGCTCCCGCTCACTTTCTTGTAAATATAAGCTTCTCCACAAGTTTGGACAAATCCAAACTCTTTGATCACCTCATCAAAGCGGAGATTCCAACTTCGTGATTCTTGCTTCAATCCATAGATGGATCGATGAAGCTTGCACACATTGTTAGCATCCTTAGGATCGACAAAACCCTTTGGTTGTATCATATACAACTCTTCTTCAATATTACCATTGAGAAACGCGGTTTTGACATCCATCTGCCATATCTCATAATTGAAATATGCAGCAATTGCTAACATAATCCTAACTGACTTTAGCATCGCTACGGGAGAGAATGTCTCATTGTAGTCAACTCCTTGAATTTGTCGAAACCCCTTTGCGACAAGTCGAGCTTCATAGACGGTTACATTACCATCAGCATCAGTTTTTCTTTTGAAAATCCATTTGTTCTCCACGGCCTTTCGGTCGTGAGGTAATTCCACCAAGTTCCAAACTTGATTTTCATACATGGATTCCATCTCGGATTTCATGGCTTCTAACCATTTTTTGGAATCCGGGCTCATCATCGCTTCTTCATACGTCGCAGGGTCATCATTTTCATCAACCATGAAATTCATGACAGGATTTCCGTACAGCTCGGGAGCTGCACGCATCCTGCTTGACCTGCGAGGTTTGGTAGTATTATCTTTCGGAGTTTCATGATCATTATCATTAGTTCCCTCTTCAACAGGTGGAGCCAACTCCGGAACAACTTCCGGCGCTACGCTACTCGCCATACTTTGAAGAGAAGGTTCAATAACCTCTTCGAGTTCTACCTTCCGACTACTCACACCTTTTGCGAGAAACTCTTTCTCTAGAAAGGATCCATTCTTGGCAACAAAAACCTTGCCCTCGGATCTGTGATAGAAGGAATACCCAATAGTTTCCTTAGGGTATCCTATGAAGACGCATTTTTCCGCTTTGGGTTCGAGTTTATCCGGTTGAAGTTTCTTCACATAAACATCGCAACCCCAAACTTTAAGAAATGACAGCTTAGGTTTGTTTCCAAACCACAATTCATACGGTGTCTTTTCAACGGATTTAGATGGTGCCCGATTTAAAGTGAATGCAGCAGTTTCTAGTGCATAACCCCAAAATGACAACGGCAAGTCCGTCAGAGACATCATAGATCGAACCATATCTAATAAAGTACGATTACGACGTTCTGACACACCATTTCGCTGTGGTGTTCCGGCAGGCGTGAGTTGTGAGACAATTCCACACTCTTTCATGTGAGTGCTAAACTCGTAACTTAGATACTCACCTCCACGGTCGGACCGTAGAATTTTGATCTTTCTATTACGATGATTTTCCACTTCATTCTGAAATTCCTTGAACTTTTCAAAGGTTTCAGACTTGTGTTTCATCAAGTAGATATAACCGTATCTACTCAAATCATCCGTGAAAGTAACAAAATAACGATATCCACCTCGCGCCGACACACTCATTGGACCACATACATCAGAATGTATGATTTCCAATAAATCTGTCGCCCATTCCATTGAACCAGAAAACGACGTTCTAGTCATCTTGCCTATAAGGCATGGCTCACATGTATCAAATGATTCAAAATCAAGTGATTCCAAAAGTCCATCCGAATGGAGCTTCTTCATGCGTTTAATGCCAATATGACCTAGACGGCAGTGCCACATATATGCAGATATATCATCATTAAGGTTAATCCTTTTAGCATCTACATTATGAATATGTGTAACATTATCATCGAGATCTAATAGAAATAAACCATTCATCATCGGTGCATGACCATAAAAGATTTCATTCATGTAAATGGAACAACCATTGTTCTCGGATTTAAATGAATAACCACTTTGCATCAAACACGATCCAGATACAATGTTCATGCTCAGTGCAGGCACCAGATAACAATTATTCAAGTTTATAACTAATCCCGACGGCAAATGGAGAGGCAGCGTTCCGCTTTCGATCACATCAACGCTTGATCCATTGCCGACACGCATCTTGACCTCACCCCTTGCTAGCGGTCGCTTGTTCCGCAGCCCCTGATTCGAGTTACAAATATTAGCAACTGAACCGGTATCAAATACCCATGTGCTACTGCGAGCACTAGTCAAGTACACATCAATAACATGTATATCATATATACCTTTGTTTGCCTTGTCGGCCTTCTTGTCTGCCAAATACTTGGGGCGATTTGCTTCGATGGCAGTCCCCTTACAATAGTAGCACTCGGTATCAGACTTAGGTCCAACTCAGGGTTTCTTTTCAGGCACGGCAACAGGATTGCCGCCCTTACTTCCCTTCCGTTTTCCCTTCTTGTCTTTCTTGAAACCAGTGTTCCTATTGATCATTGATGTTCCTTTTTGATCTCCACTTCTGTAGTTTTAAGCATTGTGAGCTCGGGAGAGACTTCTTCATGCCTTGCATATTATAGTTCATCACGAAGCTCTTATAGCTAGGTGGCGGAGGCGTAGAACACGATGGATGCCTAAGTCAATGGGAATCGATATTCCCAAGGACACAAGCTTATCGGCATAACCCGACATCTTGAGTACATGCTCACTAACGGAGCTGTGCTCTTCCATCATGCAGCTAAAGAACTTTTCTAAAGCGTTGTAGCTCTCTACAGCAGCATGTGTGTCGAAAATCATTTTCAACTCGCCCATTGTATCAAATGCATTGCCGTTTTCGAAACGCTTTCGAAGTTCCGGCTCTAGCCCATACAATATGCCGCAATGAACTAAGTTGTGGTCCTCCTGACGAGTCTGATAGACATTCTTCTCCTCGTCAGGGGCATCCTCAAAAGGTGGGGGGCCTAGTGGCGCTTCTAGCGTATTGCTTTTGTGCAGTGAGAGGAGAATCCTCAAATTCATGGCCCATTCGGTAAAGTTGCTACCGTTCGTTGCTAGTTTCTCTTTCTCCATGAACACATTGAAATTAAAAGCAGGTGGTGCCATCTACAACATAATTTGTAAAGTTTAGACTAAGTGTATGATAGATTGAGTTCAACTAATCCATATTACGAATGAACTCCCACTCAAAAACGACATCCCTCATGCCTTTTTGGTGATTACATGAACCAAATCCACTATACCAAGTCCGATCATCACGTGAGTCGGTATAGCTTCAAAGGCGAGCATCAAATGCGCATCATATCAACTATATGACTCATGCTTAACCTTTCGGTCCGTGTTCCGAGGACATGTCTGTACATGCTAGGCTCTCCAAGTTAGAACCTTAGTATTCGCGTGTGTAACTATTTTAAACCCGAAATATGGTCGTGGATCCAAGAACACCCGATCATCACGTGATGTCTTGGAGCGACGAAACATAATCGCTGCATACTAAAGGAAGAACACATTCTTATCTTGATATTTAAATGAGGGATCATCTTATTATGCTAACAAAGCGCTAAACAAGCAATATAAGATGCTATCAAACATCACATGTTTATTATTGAAATGATATGGTTCCCGCATATGATCTCTATCATGTGCACCGTGGTATGATCACTATCATACCTATATGTGTAAGTCCAAGGTCTATGGAGATTACACGTCATGTATGTTGTAAGAGTATCACCTCATACTTCTACTTACAACATCACCATATCATAACACTAGCCCAGCAACAATCTAAACTAGACGCCTCTAATTTATCGATTGCAAGTTTTACGTGGCTTAGGGCTTTCGAGATAGAACCATTCTTACCTACGAACATGAACCACAACGAGGATAACCAAATTGTTGACAACTCGTTGCAAAATAGATATTGACTATAGTAGGAGAGACAGACACCCGCTAGCCACTTATGCAAACTAGTTGCATGTCAAGCGTGGAACAGGTCTCATGTGCGAGGACATGTAAAGTTTGTCCGGGCCGCTTCATCCCACTATGCCACCAATATACAAAATAACAACCAAGGAGCAACAACATGATCATCATCGCCCACATACTCATATGTGTACTACCCGTGTAAAGCATCTACGCATAGATCCGGCTCTGATACCACTGTAGGGTTCGCAACATAGAAAACAAAAATTTTCCTACGATGTGAACTATGTACCAAGATCTATCTATTAGATACAAACAACGGGCGGATGTATATCCGTAGAGAACATACCCTTGAAGACCGACAAAGCTTAACGAGTTCAACTCGTGGTTGATGTAGACGATCTCATGCCGATCTCAAGATCGAGAGGAAGTCCTAGCGCCGCAAATCAGCAGCGCATCCATGCTCGCACACACGTTCGAGGCACCGAGAAACCTCCGCCTCCTCGCTCCAGCGATGCAGCGGAAGCACAACTCTTTCTTGCCGAATAGCCACCGTCAACATGTATCTCGCTAGTCCGATACCATGGGGAATAAATTCTAGAGGGGGAGAGAGATCCTTCACGAGGAGGTGTGAGAGACAAGTGAGAGGAGGGGCTCCTTTTATAGGAGGAGGAGGGCACCCAAGGGGGTGGCCGCCGGCCATGGGGGCTTCCCCCTCCCCTCCTTCATTCATGTGGGTGGACACTCCACTCACAAAATGGCCCTTCAATTTTCTCCACTAAAAAATCCACTCAAATTCCCATTAAATTTCCACCAAATTTAATGCAAACTCTCATTAAATAAAACTCTTTTATTTTATTCAGAATTTTGTAAATTACTTTAATGACAAACATTCACAAATAACCCCTTGCTAGAATTCCATTTCACATGCATAACCACTTTATGAAATTTCACCCGAAAACCTGTTTCGGTATCTAGTGAAATAAATTCCTGCGCTTGTTTATTCTTTCGGCATGAAACTTTTGCTCCAATTGGATGTCGGTGTCTCTTAAGTGTGTCACCCTACGGTTCGTGAATAATGCGGACATGATCCAGACCCCTCTCGGATCAATAATCAGAAGCGGGATCTGGAGACCCATACTGACTCCCACACATTCAACGATGACTTTCTTGTGATCGTCGGAACCTTTTATGCTAGTATCTTAATCCCTTTGTTTCACGATATATTACATGTTCGAGATTCGATCATCGGTATCTCCATACCTAGTTTGATCTTGTTACTAACATGCACTCTTTTCTCGTTCCCGTGATATAACATTCTAGTGATCAAATCACTTGCTTGCAAGCTAATCAATGTGATATCACCGAGAGGGCCCAGAGTATATCTATCCGTCATCGGGATGAACAAATTCCACTCTCGATCCATGAGCCTCAACATAACACTTTATTAGTTCTGAATCCATCTTTATAATCACCCTGTTACGGTGTGACGTTTGATGTTATCAAGAAACTCTTCCGGTGTTAGTGATTGACATGATCTCATGGTCTAAGGATTAGGATCACTTCGTAAGTTGTGATAGCAATATAAACTCAATGACTTTGATCGTAATGCTATACTTCGGATGAATGTTCATCAGACCATTACACTAATGTTGTGATCCCGTTATTAACAACATCCAATGTCCATGATCAGGAAACCTTGATCATCTTGTTAATCAACGAGCTAGTTTATGAGAGAGGCATAACTAGGAAAATTCTGTTTGTTTATTGAACACACATGTATTAATGTTTCCGTATTAATACAATTATAGCATGCAAAATAAACATCTATCATATACTTGGAATACACATAATAAACACTTTATTATTGCCTCTCAGGGCATATTCCCTTCAGTTATGACTATGAACAAGTCACCATAGCCTCTATGATCATTTAGTCCTTGACTTGTAGTACAACTTTGATTAGTAATTTTTGTCGCTCTACATTATTATGGCCATTATTGATCTCTTAGTTGGTCGCTCTCAGTATTTTGCTAGCCTCCACTTGTATGAGTAAGCTCTACTCATGCATCCAACTCCCAAGAAACCAAGTTATTCCAAAGTGTCCACTATAAATTCCTATGCATGGAGTGTTACACCATTCCAAGTATATTCTTGTTTTCATCTACCTTCCAATTAAAAAGTCTCTCTGTTATGTGAAAACTTAGTGATTAAAGCTCTCACAAACTTTATGGCACACTTTAATTTTCTTGCCCATAATAAACTTGAACCATTGTGTCATCTATGTTGTATATTCTTGCACTTATGTGTTGGAATTAGCAGAACCATGCTGTCATGGGGAACGCTTTCAACATTGCACTTGTACATTTTACATAGTTGATATCATGCTCTTTTGTTTATGGATGTCGTCGGTGTGAAATAAAAGGGTAACTTGTAAGTCCATGGAGTTATGTATGTGTGTTAGAGCAACGTCTGGGTCGCTAGCCTAAGCCATGCCTAATCATGGTGGAAACTTGCAGCATCACCATAGTGAGCAATCTATGAAGCTTTATTCTTATAAAAAAGAGACATATTGAAAATTGGAAAGAGAGAAAAAAGCACCATTTTCCCTTGGTAAATAAGAAGATTGCTGAGATGCTCATTGTCTGCTTACCTTGTCATTTTGATTATGGGATAGCTCCTGTATCATGTGCAAGGGGTACCCCATTGGTGGTTCTCTATGATACACATGTACTTACTATGACAAGAACTTATAGGTTACTAAAGTTGAGTAGCATGAGGAGTGGCCCTCGTATTCAAGGGACATGAGATTTCCAACTTATACTTTGTGAAGCATATACTCCATAGTTTGTTCACTTTAACCTTAATCACTTCAAGATGCTTACGATAGGGGCAATGAGAGCTAAAAGCTAACAAGTACCATAAATTTTTGAAGCTCTTTTTGAGACTTGAAATCCCTGCTTCCCTCTTTATGAAGGGCATTTCTTCCACCATTATATTGAGTCTCCACCTTCTATCCTTAGACCAATTAAGAGAGCATAGTTGCCATTCTTAGTTCTATGTGCATTGTCCCAAAACTTATTGATTAATTCATATTGTTGATATTGCTTGCTCATGAACTATTTTTATCTAGTCACTCTTATGAACTTTGAAGGTGTCCTATGCATTTATTGTCTACTCCATGAGGGACAAGCTGAATGCCACTATGCTATGTTTTCTATATGTGAAACAAAAAAACATCTTTCAATGCATTCTTATTCATGACATTTGTTTGTAACCTTTCATGTTGCATGCATAGTTACTTTGTCTTATTGTTAGAACTCCATCTTTCATGCTCATGTTTAGAGTTCTTTGATCCTAGCTTTCAATGCTTGCAAATGGTTTGATCTTGATTTTGATGGTGCATGTCACCTCAAAAATTATTCTTTTTATCACTTACCTACTCGAGGACGAGCAGGAGTTAAGCTTGGGGATGCTTGATACGTCAGAAACGTATCTATAATTTTTGATGTTCCATGCTTATTTAGTATCTACTTTGCTTTGATTTGTCCACACTTTGAGGTGTTTTTATATGTTTTCTAGTACTAACCTATTAACAAGATGCCATAGTGCCAATTGCCTGTTTTCTTCTGTTTTTGGTTCCAGAAAAGGCAAAAAATAAATATTCTAGGAATTGGAGGGGACAAAATCCAAATTCAATATTTTACCATGGGGAACACGGAGCCAAAATACGAGATGGAGGGGAGCCACCAGGAGGCCACACCCCCTGGCCGTGTGGCCAGGTTGGGCCCGCGCCTAGGGGGGTGCATCCACCCTGGGTGCCCCTGCCTTGCCTCTTCGCTATAAGAAGCCCCCGATACCAAAACCCTAAGTACCTGATCAATCTTCCATGAAACAGTCCGAAGCCGCTGCCACCATCGTCCCTAGATCGGGGGGATCTGAAGCTCATCCCGGCACCCTGCCGGAGAGGATATCATCCCGGAGGCCTTCATCATCATGCCAGCCTCCGGTATGAAGCATGAGTAGTTCCACCTTGGACTACGGGTCGTGTAGTATCTATATGGTTGTCTGTCCTCCTTTGTGCTACCATGTTTAGATCTTGTGAGCTCCGTTCATGATCAAGATCATATATTTGTAATCATGCATGTTGTGTTTGCGGGGATCCGATGGATATTGAGATTACTATGTCAGATTGATTAATGGTTCTATCTTGTTGATTCTATCATGTCTGTGTTGTTTGTGATCTTGCATGCTCTCCATTTCTAGTAGCTATCTTGGCCAAGTAGATGCTAGTGACTCCAAGAGGGAGTATTTATGCTCGATAGTGGGTTCATGCCTCTATTTAATCTGGGGAAGTGACAGAAATCTCTAAGGTTGTAGATGTGTTGTTGCTACTAGGGAGAAAACAACGGTCTCTTGTTCATGGAACAAGTGGATTGTTTACCTTACAAACTTTGCTTAAAGCAGTTATCAGTTGCTTGCAACTTAATACTGTAGGGGGTTCGGATCATAACCTGAAGGTGGATTACTAGTCATAGATGAAGTTGGATGGCGGTCTATGTATCTTGTTGTATTGCCCAATCAAATCTCATAGGATCATGAATGTCTAGTATTACATTACTATGCCTTGCTCATTCCTGTCAATTGCCCAGCTGTAATTTGTTTACCCAGCATGCCATGTTTGTTTATCTTAAGGAGAACACCTCTAGTGAACTATGGACCCCAGTCCAATCTTTACCATTGATACATCTTCCACTGTTACTGTTTACCTTTCTGCAAACCACGATTACCTTCCACACCATACAGTTAATCCTTTGTTTTCAGCAAACTGGTGAGATTGACAACCTCACTGTTCGTTGGGGAAAAGTCTTGAGTTTGGGTTGTGCAGGTTTCCAAGTTGCTAGCAACACCTTTGAGTCGTTTACTTCCTCCTACTGGTTTGATAACCTTGGTCTCTTACTGAGGAAAGGCTTGTTGCAGTGCTCATCACACCTTCCTCTTGGGGACTCCCAACGAAGATCTACATTGATTTGAGCCACCATCATCGATGCCGTACTTGATCCTTTGAGGCGATGAAGGACTCTGTTGGTAGGTCGATCTTGTAGTGTCTTTCATCGTTGGTAGCTCCTTTGGTTTGCTTGTCTTTGTGTCTCTTCATCTAGGAGCCTTCGTCTTCGCGGTTTCCAAGTCGGACTTGTTTTAGAAAAATGGAACATTTGAAGGTAGACGAGGGCTAGGGTAAGCCATTTTCAAATAGTGTAAGTCAGAGAAGGTAAGATAATAAATCTTTCGAAAAGCTCTTGAGAAAATAGTTTTTGCAAGTCATAGTTTTTCGGAAATAGGGTTGTCCTGTCTAACGTCCATGCTAACTAAGGTCTCCTACAGTCAGGATGACTCTGATACCAAGTCTGTGGCACCCCGGATTTATGGTCCGAGAGCACACGTTACGCGTACAATTCACGTTCCCATGATCAGTGAGCCGTGAGCATAACCAACCAGTATCATATCATCATCCATATAACAATAACAATTACAAAACTTACAGGGTTTCCATTATGGCGATTACAACAACAATACCGTAAGTCTTCAAGCATAGAGCCCATGTCATGCCTTAACCTACATGCGACTGACTGGGAAGACGACCTAGCTCGCATAGATATTAGATACCTCCATCCATCCTCTTGCTTCTGAAAAGTCTGGCCAAGTAAATAGGTAGGGACAATTCCAGTGAGTACTTTGAATGTACTCACAAACCACTTTAAGAGAACAATAAAAGAAAGATATGCAATATAGTGGTGGTAGGATGGCTCCATAAGATGTTCTTTTATAAATCAGTTTCTCTTGTAGGTATAGCATACCTCTATATCGTTGTTGAAAAACTTTTGTAAAACATTTGGAAACCTTTTTGAAGAGTTTTTGGAAAACACTAGGATTGGGTCACCCATTTGTCTTTCCTTCGGTCATCCCATGACCAAACTCCTTTCTCCTTTTTCCGACCATCCAATGGTCAAAGCACTTCCAAGCCATTGCTTTTTCGAAGTCCTTTTCGAAATCAAAACCATCACCGCCGTACAACAACCATCACAACTATCCATGATCGAGGACTTGGCTATTCGAATAGATTTACACTCTATAGAGGTTGTACACTTTACCCACACCATCTGATTACCCTTCCCTGATCTACACCGATCTTGGGTCGAATAACCGGTCAACACCTTTCGGATGCCCGCTCTGATACAAGTTCCTACCCTATGAGTGTTAATCCCCTCAAAACCGGGACATCCTATATAGTTTTACCAAGCCAACCGGAGCGCGTTTTGCCCTCGACGGATGTGCGCTTTCAATGAAGGGCTCATACTATCGCGTGGAGGTCCGTAGACCCTTTGTTCCTACTCCCGGTCGATGCTATGCATGGACCGCTTGTTCGGAGAAAGCCCACCCTCCAGGGATTGTTTGCCTCTATAGTAGTACGAGGCACCTATACCAGGTTAGACAAACTTCCAGCCCAGCCCCGTCCCATTCCAGAGTAATGTGGTTGCACGGGTTAATTGTTCAAGCATTAAAACTACACAGCCCGGCGTGTTTTCGTAAACATTTTTCCTCCGTCATTCGTCCACCCTTTTTGTAAAAACCAAAACCTTTCTCCTTTTCACTTCACTTGGTAGGCCAAGCCTCACCAAGGTTTTCTCATAAAACATTTTTGTAAGCTTTTCCGGGGTCTTCCCATCCCATAGTTTTTCTTTGGCTAAAGCGGGGTTTCCAAAGGGCATGGTGTTATACACCATCTATTCTACTAAGGGAGAAATAGGTGTCCTCAAAAGTATTGTACTAATAGTACAATCAGGTAATGACTTAGAGGAGCCAAGCCACTACCATAAATAATAATACTAGTAAAACCATGCAATTTAGAATAACAAGCACATAAAACATGCATGAATATAGAAATAGGAAAAGGGATTATGAGCAAGAAGGTGGCTTTCCTGTGACCAGCGAGATGTCCCTTGACGTCTTTAGGAAACCAGAATAACAATAACAATAATAATATGAATAACACGATTCTTCCTTCTTCTCAGCGTCCCACAATCACAACTATCGCTGTTATCGAGCAAACATACAAGCAAACAACATCACAATCAATACAAGGCTTACAAGCATCAAACCATATAGAAAGCAAAGGCTAATCACATGTTATACATGTCAAATCCTGGATTTTTAATCCCAGATGCCTGTTATGCCATACATCGCTATCCCAGGAATACCATTTTTGTGAGACATAATAGATTGGATATCACAGTACATCATCCATTACAAACCATACATAAGGTCTTACAACAAATAAGGATCACATGATCCTGTCTTAATACAATCAAGCAGCGGAATAATGTAATAATAACGATAGCGTAGGCGAGGCTCCATCTTCATGGTCACAGACAATGCTAATGATGGGAGATGATCCTAGTTGTCATAACCTTCCTGTTGTCCGTCCTCCTGATAGTCCTTTTCATAGTCAGGCCATGGGAATAGCCAGGGACAAAGCCATGAGTACTCTTTAAGTACTCGCAAACTAATACTAACAAGTGAAGTGGTTATGAGTAGGATACTAAGCTCTAGGTTGTTTTGCAAAAAGCCAGATTTACCTCTACTAAGTTCAGAAGCAAGAAAGCTAATTGAAAGTTTTATAACACCTAAGTGGGAACTTGAATTTCATGTCACAACTCTGTTGTGGTCAAGTCAAATTCATAAATCATTTTGGAAACATCTGGCGACGGAACAGTATGGCCACTCCAACTGTCCATAACCCCGGAAGCGGCTATTCGAATAGTTTGACACTCTGTAGAGGTGGTACACTTTCACCACAACATTCGATACATCCGTCAGGAACAATCCTGAATTTACCATACTCAGTATGCGGATAATCAATCCAAACCTTTCAATTACACGCCCTAGTATAGGCAACTCTCCTGTGAGTTTGGCCTCCCAACCATGACCAACTATCATCTTGGGAACTGCACAGGTGGACAATCTTCACAAGGTAGCCTTAGCTCAGACCTTCGCCGCAAGGGAACCCATACTAAGGTATATAAATTTCCAGTCAAGCCCTATCCAATTTTCAGATATTGTGGTTGTACGGTAAAATTGGAATGGTATCGCATCCAGACAACCATCAGTTTTATAAAGGGCTCAAGCTCATGCCTTAACATTTTCATCCTCAAAATCATCTAGTGTTCAAGAACACATGTCAAAATATTTCAGTAGACTGAATCATCATTCTAAGGTTTTCGTAACCATTTTCACCAAGTATTCCCATCTAAAGTTGATCAAGTTTTATGCTTAGCACTAGCATCTACAACTGGGGGATAAACACTATTGAGGGGTGATAAGCAAGTGTATATTATCTAAGTTCAATATCATGCCTCAGGATGACATCAAGATTATCTAACTTAGGCCAAGTTTTATGCTCTTTATGCTACCTTTAAATATCTTTCTGAAATCTACAAGCGACAAAGTAACTTTTGATAGAACGCTTTGATAAAGCAATAAAATACTAAGCTTGCAAGTAAAACTAGGATGGTGTGTCATCAAGGTGTAAGATTGCTAGGTCAACTTATATAGTAAGGCTTACAAGATTGCAAGTATAGGCTTGCAAAGTCAATAGCTTGCCTTGTGTAGAGAAGTGGTTGAAGTTTTCCTCGGCTTCTTCCTCGTAGTATCCTCCTTCCTCCTCGTATCCTTGGTCGGTACTAGCGTCTATAAACAAATACGAGGTACACAATCACCACACAATTCTTAAATACTCTATTTAGCACACAAAGGGTCACACTAGATGATCTAGCATCATCACTATTATCACAAATAATAAAGCACTTGTCTTATTTATTTTATTTTAGAAAATTAATTTCTACTCATTGAAAAAATACTTAAGATTTAATACTCTACAACTAAAGCATGGGATCATGTTGACACATGTCATCACCACATATTTCAGTACTTGGGAATGTGATTTAATGTGGTGTCACAATTTAATAAAGTTTAATTCTTTTATTTTAATTAAATAAAATGACTAGAATGGCCCATGGGGCATTCTTTTATTACTTGATCATTATTTCTATAAGTAAACCTATTTTTTTATATATTCTGAAAGGTATGGTTAAATGTGATTTTTGAGAGTTGGAATCAAGTCAAAATCTTTCATGGTTGAATTTTAAAAAATGTTTGAAATCAGAAAAGCTTCTGCCTTGTTATTTTTACCATTGGTGATCTACAATTCTAATTGGTTTGAATCCAACGGGCTTGGATTAAGCACTCTAGTACCTTTCTAACAAAATTGGTTTCATGCATTTTGGTTCAGTGAATCGAGCTGGGTTGATTTTTGAATCTAGGTACACAACTGATTTTGAAACTAAATGAATAAACCTAAGTTTAAATTGCTGGGTCACGTGGGAGGTTTAACTGGGCCGGCCCACTACGCACAGCACGCGTGCAGGCTGATTAAGTGACTGTCCCCACTCGTCAGTGAGACATAGAGTGGCGAAGCGGTACAGGGTGATCTAGGCCGTGCGATCTAGCTCTAATCCTACGACTTTGGTTCATTGTCCACGCCTAAACAGGACGCGGCAAGGTTGAACCCTAGCGCAGCCAGTGGGGGTTGACGGGGGCTCACCGGGGCTCCGGCGATGGTCGTCGATGGGGGCGAACGACGAAGTCGACGACATCGATCCTCCTGGTACCGGCAGCTCCTCCTGGGGCGGCTCCAATCGATGGTGCCTCTCCTCCTCTGCACCAGCAAACTCTGGTGAAATTCCGGCCACTTGGTGCTTGCCTTGCTCCGGGGGTGAGTGGGTATGATCAGTGAGAGGTGGGGAGTGAGATGGTGTGCTGAAATCGAACGGGGGTGGCCTCCTTTTATAGTGCCTGAAGGCGACCGACAGGCGCGGGTGGAGTTCGTCGTGGTCGTCGGCACAACGTGCTAGTGGCATGGGCGACATTAGGGGACGATGCGTTGCCTCCTTACGAAGCTCAACAACTTGATGGCGCAGCGTGGGGAGGTGAGGAACGGTCGGAACATCGCGGCGCTCTGGGCAGGTTCGACGGGAAGTTTAATGGTGCAAAACATCCATGGTTCGAACGAGGTTGTCTGGCGGGTTGCTGGGGTTCTGGCGATCACGCACGCAAGCGACGAGGGCAGCGCGCGGTCTGTGGGATCGTGTCGCTGATGGCGCACTGGCGCACTCTCGACACGCACGCAGAGAAGCTGGGCGCAAGCTTGTTGTGTGGTCCAGGGGCTGGCAAGGCTCGAGAGTTGGACAGGGGGTGGTGGTGGATGGTGGTTAGTGCTCTAGACAAGGTTGGCGAGGCTAGAGCTTCTCCTAGCTCGCTGGCGACATGGGGGTGGCAAGGGTGCTCTCGGCATGGTCACCATTGATGGATATGCATGCTCACAGTGATGCTAAGGCTAGTTAGATTAGTTTGATCATCTACTGAGAGTGTAGAGTGAGCTAGAGAGGGGACAAGGTTGGCCAAAATTACTACTACTAATAGTGTTTGATGTTTGTTTGTTTGCTGATTACAAGGTGTTTGATGAAATGGCCGAAAGAAATTCAAATTTGAATTTTGGATTCAAACTTGGTGGGTTTTCTAGGTACATACTAGGGAGTTTTGGGTTAGTTGTATTGGTCAAGGGGCACTGGTTTGGTTGGGTTTTGAAAATATGTGATCTTCACATATGTTATAGATTCAATTTTCAATTGTCATTTGCATCAAGTTGCCAAATGTTTCTGTAAGTTTGAAAGGTGGGATTTGATTCACTTTTACTTGGTATTGCAAGGGGTGAAAATAAATGGAAAAGTTTATGTTTGAAATCTTGGACTAGAAACACTCAAAATGACCTAGTGAGCAAGATTGGCAAAAATGACCATTTGCTTTATTTGTTTTTTTTCTCTTGATTTGTTTCTGCTTGGAAATGTTTTAGATGATGTTATTTTGATCTTTAAACCATTCCTTGCTATTTAGGTTAATCACACAAGTCCATTCATGCATTCATACAATCATCACATACACACATGCATTCATTTGGTTTTTATTTAATCAAAGTTTTTGTTAACCCTAATTTTAGTATTTAGAATTTGATAATCATGTTCAAGATTTTGGGATGTTACAAACCTTCACTTCTTAAACAAAATCTCGTCCCAAGATTTGAAAAAGAAGAAAAAGATTACCTGGGATTTAAAGAGATCGGGAAACTCCGTCCTGATGTGATCTTCTTGCTCCCAGGTAGCTTCTTCTTTAGTGTGATTGCTCCACTGAATCTTGAGAAACTTGATGCTCCGGGTCCTGGTGGTTCTGAAATCTTCCTCCAAAATACGGATGGGTACTTCAGGATACGTCAGGTCATCGTTGATCTCTATGGTGTGGTGATCAATGTTCTTGAAAACTTCGGTCTTATTCGGAACTTCAAGGCATTTGCGAAGTAACGATATATGGAACACATTATGCACTACTGACATCTCCTCTGGCAGTTCTAATTGATAAGATACTTCTCCTAGATGATTCAGAATCTTGAAGGGTCCGATATATCTGGGGGCTAACTTTCCTTTGAGCTGGAAACGCCGCATTCCCTTCAAAGGCGACACTTTGAGATACACAAAATCTCCGATATTGAAAGCGAGGTCTCGACGTCTCTTGTCGGCGTAACTCTTCTATCTTGACTGAGCGGTCTTGATGTGCTCACGAATCTTGTGAACTCTCTCTTCTGCTTCTCGTAGGATGTCGGGTCCTAAGATCTGACTCTCTCCTACTTCCAACCAATTCAAAGGGGTACGACACTTCCTTCCATACATGAACTCAAATCGGGCCATTTGCAAACTAGCTTGATAACTGTTGTTGTATGAAAATTCTGCGAAAGGCAGACAGTCTTCCCATTTAGATCCATACTCTCGCACATATGCTCTCAACATATCTTCGAGTATTTGATTTACTCGCTCCGTTTGTCCATCGGTTTGAGGGTGATACGCTGTGCTGAAATCCAGTCTTGTTCCTAGTCCTTCTTGGACTTTCTTCCAGAATCTCGAGGTAAATTGAGTTCCTCGATCTGATACGATGTTCTTGGGGACTCCGTGCAAACTGACGATCCTAGCGATGTATAACTCTGCTAGCTTTGAACTCTGGTAGGTGGTCTTGACTGGTAAGAAATGGGCTACCTTGGACAATCTGTCAACTATGACCCAAATAGAGTCATTTCCCCTACTAGAAGTAGGCAATCCGGTGATAAAGTCCATTCCAACGGAATCCCACTTCCATTCCAGAATCTGCAATGGTTGCAACAGTCCTGCGGGTCTTTGATGTCCCGCCTTGACTCTTTGACAAATATCACACTTGGCGATGTAGCTTCCGATTTCTCTCTTCATCTTATGCCACCAGAATTGCTCCTTCAAATCCTGATACATCTTCGTTCCTCTGGGGTGGATAGAATAAAGAGTATCATGGGCCTCTTTCAAAATATCCTGCTTCAATTCTGAGTCTGCTGGTACACAGAGACGTCCTTTATACCACAGAATTCCTTCTTCATCCTCGCTAAATCTGGGTACTTTGCCTGTACCGATACGATGTTTAATTCCGTCGATACTGGCATTTCCTTTCTACTCCTCCTTGATCTGACTGATCAAAGTGGGTTGAAGTTCAATGCTAGCCAAAAATCCTTCACTTACTAATTCCATTATGAAATCTTCCATCTCTTTGTGCAAACTTGGTTGATCCTTCAGAATCATGGAGTTCAAGCGACACGACAATCTGCTAAGGGCATCTGCTACCACATTGGCTTTACCAGGATGATAGTAGATGTCCAGATCATAGTCCTTGATTAGCTCAATCCATCTTCTCTGCCTCATATTCAGCTCCTTATGAGTGAATATATACTTAAGGATCTTGTGATCCGAATAAATCTCACAACGGTTTCCCATAAGATAATGCCTCCTTGTCTTCAGGGCTAGAACTATGGATGCTACTTCAAGGTAATGGGTTGGATAATTCTGTTCATGCTGCTTCAGCTATCGGGATAGGTAAGATATAACTTTGCCTTCTTGCATCAACACACATCCGAGACCGATCTTGGATGCGTCACAATATACATCAAAGGGCTTCGTGATATCCAGCATGATCAAGATTGGGGCTGAAATCAATCTCCTCTTGAGTTCCTGAAAACTCGCTTCACATTTGTTCGTCCATTCAAACTTCTCGTCCTTCTTCAACAATTGGGTCATGGGTCTAGCGATACTCGAGAATCCTTCTACGAACTTGCGGTAGTATCCCGCTAATCTGAGAAATGCACGAACTTGGGTTTGAGTGGTTGGGGCTTGCCAATCTTCAACATCCTTCACCTTTGCAGGGTCAACGGCAATTCCTCCGGCTGATACGATATGTCCGAGTAATCCTACCTCCTGTAACCAGAATTCACATTTGCCAAACTTGGCATATAGCTGATTCTTTCTAAGGGTTCCAAGGATGGTCCTTAGGTGTAGCTCATGCTCTTCTTCTGATTTGGAATAAATCAGAATGTCGTTGATGAAAACAACGACAAACTTATCCAGGAAGTCCATAAAAATCTTATTCATGAGGTTCATGAAATAAGCGGGGGCATTGGTTAATCCAAAAGACATGACAATATACTCATATAATCCATATCTGGTGGTAAAGGCAGTCTTTGGAATATCCACTGTGCAAATCTTGAGTTGATGATAGCCAGTTCTAAGATCAATCTTAGAAAACACTTTGGCACTAGTCAACTGGTCAAATAGGTCTTCTATCTTGGGCAACGGGTACTTGTTCCTGATGGTGACATCATGCAAATTTCGATAGTCCGTACATAAACGGTTACCTCCATCTTTCTTGTCCACAAACAAGACATGTGATCTCCATGGATATGCACTTGGTTGGATCAATCCTATTTCCAGCATGGCATCCAGTTGCTTCTTCAGTTCCACTAGTTCAGACGGGTTCATAGTATATGGTCTCTGGGCTATGGGTCCGGTTCTAGGGATTAGTTCAATGATAAACTCGATATCCCGATCTGGGGGCATACCGGGCAAAACACCTGGAAATACAGCGAGGTATTCATAGACTATCCGGACTTGGTCAATGGTTGGCTGGGCTATACTCTTGTTGCACTTGAATTAACGGGGCAAGGTTTCAGATATATGCTCGACTAATATTCCGGCTGTACTGGTCATTGTTATGGATTTCTTGGCACAGTCAATTAATCCTTTATGTTTGGACATCCAATCCATTCCTAGTACTACTTCCAAACCTTTAGTTTCTGAGTACTATTAGATTAGCATAAAAATCTATGCCATGGATTCGGATAGGTATGGCTTTGCAAATTTGTCTAGATTTGTTGGTTGAACCAGGTATTTGAACTATCATAACATGCTTCAATTTGGTGGGTTGAATCTTACTAGTGCATGCAAATTCTTCAGTAACAAACAAGTGCGATGCTCCAGAATCAAACAACACTCTTGCATGTACTGAGTTACCAGAAAACTTACCCAGCACGACATCAGGCGCTTCTTGGGCTTCTTTAGCATGCATGAGAAAGAGGCGGCCGTTGCAGTTGAGCGAATTCCCTGGGGCAAACCTTCTTCCGGGTTGAACACGACGCTGCTACTGAGCTAGGCCATTTGCATTGGGGGCTATGGCAATATTCTTGGGGCACTCATTGGAGTAGTGACCTTTGGTTCCACATTCATAACAAGTCACTTGCGACTTGTCCTTTGCTGCAACAGACACATCATTGCTTCTAGTCCTTGGGGAAGTGTTGGTGTTGGTGGCGACATTGTTGTTGTTGAACTTAGGTGATGCACAGTTGAAAATGTTGGGGTTGCCGAGGTTGTTGTTGTTTCCTCCGGGCCTTGGGTTTCCACGATTGGGGTAGGTCGGACAGTTCATCGGGGTTATGTTGTTTCTCGAGGCAAATCTTGGAGATGGGTTGGGGCGATACTTCGGTGTATGGTGGGTTCCTAGTTGATTCATCATGCGATGCTTGCGGTTGTCATTGGCTTGGTTGATCTTGCCTTCCTTCTGAATAGCAGAGTCAACTAAGGCTTCAATATTAGCAAATGGGATATTGACTAACACCGTCTGCATCTCATCGTGCAAACCATTGAGGAATCTCTCCTTCTTCTTGGCTTCAGTATCTATGTCATCTGGTGCATACCTAGCCAATGACAAAAATTTGTCACGATACTTAGCTACTGTCATCCTGCCTTGCTTCAGTTCCCTGAATTCCTCTCTCATCCTCTTGATCAAACCCGGTGGCACATGGGTTCTGCTGAACTTGACTCTGAACTCTTCCCAAGTCATCATCTAACCTCCTGTCATCGCGCGAACGTTGTTCCACCATGCTCTTGCATCTCCGTCCAGGTAATGGGTAGCAAACAACATTTTCTCGTTAGCTTCCACTCCTGCAACTTCTATATTGTTCTCCATGGTTTGTAACCAATCATCTGCATCTAGTGTTGGAAATATGCCCTAGAGGCAATCATGTATGATGAGATTTCCCATTGTATTCATAAAGATATAAAGTTATCCTTGCATAAACATCTGATGTGTATCATTGAATATGTGATTCGGTTGTGGAACTATACATTCATGTTGTTTGTACTAAACGTCCTTGGTCATCGAGGTTGTGCTGGACACACAACTTAGACCAATGTGAAAGTCGGCTTGATGACTCGGTTCCACTTGTCATGGGCATGGAGATGCTACTCCAACTTACACAGATTCGTCTAAAGAGTTTAGCGAGTCGGATTGACCCACATCGAGGTACAACGAACAAGTTGTCATTTGCATATCTCAATCAATGTAATCCTTAGACCTGAGGTTATTGCATAGTCCGAGTTGAGGATCACCGAATTAGGTTCTGTCAAACGCTGATCCGTGGCGGGCGATTATAAAGCGAGTTGGTCAACTAAGAATCAAGCTGCGTGATGTGAATAACCAAGATGGGATTTTGCCCCTCCACTTGGAGAGATATTCTCTAGGCCCTCTCGGATGATATGATTCGGAAAGCATGGCCATGCACGACTCAGTTAAGTGTTAACCGAGGCGATCGACTAAGAGTTAGTCAGGTGAATCACTTGTCTCGGATTGAGAAGAGATTCGGACTATTTAAGGGATGGCAAATATTTGCCTATAGTCTGACAAGGTATATCGTGAGGCAAAAGGGACTCAGATGTAAGTCGCATTGGAAAGGCAAGTCGTCATGACTCTTTGGTACTTGGGAGTCGGCATGTTCTGCTAGGAGCCTCTACCGACTGATTGATTGAGAGTCAGACTCTAATCATGTCTAAATTGCCAAGAGCCTGCGGGGTCACACACTTAAGAGCGGGAGCAAGTTTGGATTGGATTCGAACCGGAAATCTGGTTGGGTTGGACCCGAGCCGGATTTGGACTAAGTCAGTGAGTCAGACTCACAAGGACTAATACTATATGGGCTTTAGTGAATGGGCCATGAAAGTGGAGCCCACTTTCACTCCCTATATATAGTGGAGCACAGTAACCCAGAAGGGTTAATCGCTGATAGGTTAGGTCATTCCATGTGTTGGAAACCCTAGCTCCACAACAGTCCTGTCGTCGTAACGAACCTAGCAGTTTGCCACCGGTGCTCCTCCTTGTACGTGTGGATACCAGCAGAGGTGTTGTACGGTCAGCACCAGGACGATCGGATCGCAAAGGACTGCACTGCATCAACTGAAGCGCTTCATCAGTAATCCGCATTTGCGCGTCTAGTGGTAAACCTCGTGGCCTTCTACCTCGGCTAGATCTTGGGATCACCACGTTAGAGGAATTTTTTTTGTTTTATCTCTGCGTGGCCCAACAGTGGTATCAGAGCGATAGCTTCTGGTTTTAGGCTCGAGATCTCGCATATGTGATATGCGGTAGGATGTAGATGAGATCTATATGCTGTTTTGGTGGTCGATCTATGAGATAGATCGGTTTTGTACGAGGTTGATTGGATCAACAGTACTCGGGGAATGGTAGATCTGATTTCCGTGATCATACTGCTGAGGTCGTGGAACGACATACCCCTACCGGTCGGCTTCCGCCATCGGGGTAGACTATGACACGTAAATCCAGATGCGGTGATCGAAGATCAAAAAGTTTGATCGAATCGGAACAATGGTCGTAATCCATGTCCGGATCGTAGATGAGATCTACATTTTCGGAAAAATCATCGGGCGCTGCCCCTTCGATCCCTTGACTATCCGGCTAAGCGGGACTGCCATTTCGTCAGAGCGCCTTAGATGTCGTTGCGAGTTTCACAACGCTGGTAGATATTGTTTCTATGCTTAACTTGTTTTTCCAGGAAGTTGTGAATGGTATGGTTCATGTGCATGTGATGTATGTGTGTAATCCATACGTGATCTGCGAATCACGGTTTTGTCAGCCGGCTGGAGCCTAGGAGCTATCATATTATTGTATAACGACCTCTCCATGTAATTTACTTTACTAAGCTAGTGTAGCTGTTTGGAGAGCCCGGATGGCAAGCAAGGCGATATACATGTTGGAGACATGGAGTAAGACGGCAAGTGGCAAGAGATGGCACGAGTCGGATTACAGACTTTGTGGAGATGGAGATCGCCATGAAGAGAGCCATACCATTTCACATTATGATTATTTTATTATGTGTTATTATTATGTCTCTATTTTACCTCTATTAGATAGTCGGTAAAATTTAATCCCACAAAGAAGGTCTAGTCGGTTTTCCCACCAGTGTTTGCACCATCACAAGTCGGACATTTTTGGTAGTGGGCTCATAAAATTGAGGTGCTACCAATTCTTTCCGACTAGGTGGGTTCGAGTCGGACTCTTACTGCAGAAACACTCGGTAAGCTAGACGGGTCTATCACAACGGTTGTGGGGCTCGGGGAAAAGTCAGATGGGAGCCAGGGCATGTGATTCCACCCGTCCAACAGGAGTCATATGAGATGTGATTGACAAGGAGTTGTCTACCTAGATCACTTGGCGGCTAGCGGTGATGCGAAAGCTCACTAGCCGACTTGCTTATTTAGGATCCTGAATCACTAAGCAACCATCAGAGGGGTGTTGGTTCTAGTGGGAGCATAAAATATTAAAGTGTTTAATATGCTTGCTCTTTTATGAATACATGTCTTAAGTGTTTTGCATATTTTCTATTCTAGATCATGGCACCAAGTAGCAGTCACTCTCAGATATCCGATTTTGCTTTGAGAACTATCCTTGAGAAAGATAAACTGAACGACACTAATTTTACCAACTGTTATCGAAATCTAAGAATTGTTCTCAAACAAGAAAAGAAGGACCATGCCCTCGACAACCCACTTCCAGATGAGCCGAATGAGAATGCGACTGTTGCTGCCACCAATGACTACCGTCGGGCTAAGGATGAGTCCACGGATATTAGCGGTCTTATGCTTGCTCACATGGAACTGGACTTGCAAAAGCAGTTCGAGCATGTTGAGGCCTACGATATGATCGAAAGCCTCAAAATTATGTTCCAGGCTCAGGCGAAGACTGAGAGGTATCAAGTCTCTCAGGCTTTGCTTAGCTGCAAGCTTAAGGATGGTGATCCACTGAGTCCGCATGTGATCAAAATGGTTGGTTACGTGCAATCTCTAGAGAGGCTTGGCTACCCTATTAGTGAAGACTTCGCTATGGATATGATTCTAAAATCTCTTCCTAGTGCATATGGGCAGTTCATTTCGAACTACCACATGCATGGTATGGATAAGAAGCTCACTGAATTGCATGGGATGCTCAAGAAGGCAGAGGCGGACCTCAAGAAGTGCGCCAGTCAAGTGTTGATGGTGCAGAATAAGGCTAAGTTCAAGAAGAGTTCTTGGACTAAGAAGAAGGCTAAGTCAGGAGGAAAGCAGGCTCAGGACCCGGTCCCAAGCGCTTCCTCAGGGACTAAGCCATCTCCTTCAGTCGGATCTACTTGCTTCCATTGCAAGGCGGATGACCACTGGAAGAGGAACTGCAACAAGTATTTGGCCGACAAAGCCAAGAGTGGAGGTATGACTTCCGACTCAGGTATACTTGTTTGCAATGTTATAGACATATATCTTGCTGATGCACCTAATAGTTCTTGGGTATATGATACCGGATCAATTATTCACATCTGCAACTCGTTGCAGGGACTAGTAAGAACTAGGAGCGTAGCAAGATGCAAGGTTGATATTCGAGTCAGCAACAAAGCAAGAGTTGTTGCGTTGGAAGTCGACACGATGCAACTTCATTTACCTTCTGGATTCATTATGGAACTAAATAATTGTTATTATGTTCCAGTGCTCAGTCGGAACATTATTTCTGCTTCATGTTTGATGAGGCAAGGCTATGAGTCGAATATCAAGAATAATGGTTGTTCTTTGTATTTGAATGATTGTTTCACGGCTTTGCACCCGTCCAGGACGGGTTATTTATTTTGAATCTTGATGGTGAGTCGGTTTATAACATAAATGTTAAAAGGTTGAAACCAAATGATCTGAATATGACTTACTTTTGGCACTGTCGGCTTGGTCATATAAGTTGGAAACGCATGAAGAAGCTCCATGATGATGGACTTCTAACTTCGTTCGACTTGGAGTCGTTCGAGACATGCGAATCTTGCCTACTTGGCAAAATGACCAAGACACCTTTTGCAAAGAGTTGAGAAAGGGCGTCCGATTTATTGGGACTAGTACATAGTGATGTATGTGGACCAATGAGCACGCCATCCAGAGGTGGTTATGAGTACTTCATTACCTTCACTGATGATTTGAGTAGGTATGGATATATATATACTTGATGAAACATAAGTTGGAAGCCTTTGAAAAGTTCAAAGAATTCCAGAATGAAGCATAGAATCAACTCGAGAAGAAAATAAAGTTTCTTTGGTCGGACCGAGGAGGCGAGTACATGAGCCATGAGTTTGATGACCATCTGAAAAGTTGTGGAATAGTTCCTCAACTTACTCCACCAGGAACGCCACAAAGGAATGGTGTTTCAGAAAGGCGGAATCGGACATTGTTGGACATGGTACGATCAATGATGAGTCGAACATATCTGCCTTTATCATTTTGGGGTTATTGTCTAGAAACAGCAGCGTTCACACTAAACAGAGTACCATCAAAGTCGGTAGAGAAGACACAGCATGAGATGTGGACAGGCAAAAAGCCGAGTTTGTCTTTTCTTAATATTTGGGGCTGTGAAGCATTTGTCAAGCGACTTCAGTCGGACAAGCTTGCGGCCAAGTCGGATAAGTGTATTTTCGTGGGGTATCCAAGGGAAACCTTGGGTTACTACTTCTACAACCGAGAAGAGGGCAAAGTGTTTGTCGCTCGGAACGGTGTCTTCCTTGAGAAAAAGTTTCTCAGTTGGGGAGCAAGTGGGAGCACGGTGCAGCTCGAAGAAATTCGAGAGGAACTGGCTATTAGCGAGTCGGAAAAAACCTTGGAGGTTGAGCTAGTCGTGGCAACTGAGCCGGCATAAGCACCTGTACTACGAAGATCGGCGAGATTAAGAAGTGTTCGTGAAGTGTTACTGTTAGACAGTGATGAGCCGGCAAATTATTCAGAAGCGATGGTGGGATCTGATTCCAAGTCATGGCTTGGAGCCATGAGATCCAAATTAAAGTCCATGGATGAAAATCAAGTTTGGAACTTGGTTGATCGGCCAGACGGTGCAAGACCCGTCGAGTGCAAATGGGTCTTTAAGAAAGAAACTGATATGGATGGAAATGTTTCCGTCTATAAAGCACGCCTTGTCGCGAAGGGGTTCCGACAAGTTCAAGGAGTTGATTACGATGAGACTTTGGCTATAGCAGTTCGGATCATGTTAGCTATAGCAGCCTATTTTGACTATGAGATATGGCAGATGGATGTCAAAACGGCTTTCCTTAACGGAAATTTAACCGAGGACGTGTATATGATACAGCCCGAGGGTTTTTTCGATCCGAATAATGCTCACAAAGTATGCAAACTTCATAAATCAATTTATGGGTTGAAGCAAGCATCTCGGAGTTGGAATATTCGCTTTGATGAGGTAGTCAAATCGTTTGGCTTCATCAAGAGTGATCATGATTCTTGTTTATACAAGAATTTTAGTGGGAGCAAAGTAAACTTTCTAATCTTATATGTGGATGACATATTATTGATTGGAAATGATGTCAGGATGTTGCAAGAAACCAAGGAATCTTTGGAAAGGAGTTTCTCAATGAAAGACTTGGGTGATGCAACATACATCCTCGGAATCCGGATCTATATAGATAGATCAAGGAGACTCATTGGATTGAGTCAGAGTACTTATTTGGACAAAGTGTTGAAGAAGTTCAACATGGAATCGTATAAGAAGGGGTTCTTACCGATGTCCCATGGTGCAAAACTTAGCAAGACTCAGTGTCCTTCGACAACTGATGAGCGAAGTCGGATGAGTGCGATTCCATATGCTTCTGCAGTCGGATCCATCATGTATGCCATGATTTGTACTAGGCCGGATGTTTCATATGCTCTAAGTGTTGTGAGCATATACCAGGTTGATCCTAGATAAATCCACTGGAGAGCGGCTAAAAATATCCTAAAGTACTTGAGAAGGACTAAGGATATGTTTTTGGTTTATGGTGGTGATGATGAAGTTAGTGGAAAGGGTTACACGGGTGCGAGTTATATTACCGACTCTGATAATTCTCGTTCGCAATCCGGATACGTGTTTATTATAAACGGAGATGCTGTGAGCTGGAAGAGTTCCAAGCAAGAGACTATGTCTGCATCTACAATAGAGGCTGAGTATATTTCCGCCTCGGAGCCAGCAAAGGAAGCTGTTTGGATGAGGAATTTACTCATGGATCTTGGTGTGGTTCAGGGCTCGTCCAATCCGTTGGACGTGTATTGTGACAACAATGGTGCTATTACACAAGCCAAGGAACCTAGACAACACCAGAAGAACAAGCACATACTCATGCAGTACCATCTGATTCGCCAGTTCGTGGATTATGGTGATATCAAGTTATGCAAGGTACACACGGATGCAAATATTGCGGATCCGTTGACAAAGCCGTTACCACAGTCGAAGCATGAGGCGCACCTGAGAGCCATGGGCATTAGATGCTTAGACATGTGATGTCAGAATTTTGACTCTAGTGCAAGTGGGAGACTGTTGGGAATATGCCCTAGAGGCAATCATGTATGATGAGATTTCCCATTGTATTCACAAAGATATAAAGTTGTCCTTGCATAAACATCTGATGTGTATCATTGAATATGTCATTCGGTTGTTGAACTATACATTCATGTTGTTTGTACTAAATGTCCTTGGTCATCGAGGTTGTGCTGGACACACAACTTAGACCAATGTGAAAGTAGGCTTGATGACTCGGTTCCACTTGCCATGGGCATGGAGATGCTATTCCAACTTACATGGATTCGTCTAAAGAGTTTAGCGAGTCGGATTGACCCACATTGAGGTACACCGAACAAGTTGTCATTTGTATATCTCAATCAATGTAATCCTTAGACCTGAGGTTATTGCATAGTCCGAGTTGAGGATCATCGACTTAGGTTCTGTCAAATGCTGATCCGTAACTGGGCAGTTATAAAGGCAGAGTTCGGGTCGACTGAGAATCAAGCTGCGTGATGTGAATAACCAAGATGGGATTTTGCCCCTCCACTTGGAGAGATATTCTTTGGGCCCTCTCGGATGATATGATTCGGAAAGCATGGCCATGCACGACTCAGTTAAGTGTTAACCGAGGCGATCGACTAAGAGTTAGTCAGGTGAATCACTTATCTCGGATCAAGAAGAGAGTCGGACTATTTAAGGGATGACAAATATTCGCCTATAGTCTGACAAGGTATATCGTGAGGCAAAAGGGACTCGGACGTAAGTCGCATTGGAAAGGCAAGTCGTCATGACTCTTTGGTACTTGGGAGTCAGCATGTTCTGCTAGGAGCCTCTACCGACTGATCGATTGAGAGTCGGACTCTAATCGTGTCTAAATTGCCAAGAGCCTGCGGGGTCACACACTTAAGAGTGGGAGCAAGTTTGGATTGGTTTCGAACCGGAAATCTGGTTGGGTTGGACCCGAGCCAGATTTGGACTAAGTTAGTGAGTCGGACTCACAAGGACTAATACTATATGGGCTTTAGTGAATGGGCCACGAAGGTGGAGCCCACTTTCACTCCCTATATATAGTGGAGCACAGTAACCTAGAAGGGTTAATCGCTGATAGGTTAGGTCATTCCATGTGTTGGAAACTCTAGCTCCACAACAGTCCTACCGTCGTAACGAACCTACCAGTTCGCCGCCGGTTCTCCTCCTTGTACGTTGGATACCAGCAGAGGTGATGTACGATCAGCATCAGGACGATCGGATCGCAAAGGACTGCACTGCATCAACTAACGCGCTTCATCAGTACGTAATTCGCAACTGCGCGTCTAGTGGTAAACCTCGTGGTCTTCTACCTTGGCTAGATCTTGGGATCACCATGTTATAGGAATTTTTTTTGTTTTATCTCTGCGTGTCCCAACATCTAGGGGCTCTTTTGACTTAGTGAAAACGGGTGGATTGGTGTTCTAGAAATTCTTGAGCTTAGATCCATGGTTGTCCTGATTTCCATGGCCTTGGTTGTTGTTGGCCATCCGAGCGATGTGCTCAAGGATGGCTAAATTGGCTTGACGTTCGGCTCCCTCGGCTTTGCGGTCCGAAACCAACATTTGCAAGATTTGCAACATCGGGTCCGGGGATGAATTGCTTCCTCCGCGAGGCATCTGAAGATTGAGAGAGATCATGAGAAAAGAGGGTTCTAAGGTTCAGGGTTTTGAAAAGTTTTTAAAGTTTGACTCGGATTTTTCTAGCAACTTGTTTTCATTCATTCATTCATAGCACACGATACAAACACACACCACAACAAAGGAAAATAGTTGGTTTTAAGAACCATTCTGTGAAACTACGATATAGTGGGACCGAATACAACTCACTAACGCTAGTGCTCAAGTGCTACTACTCGGAGTCAGTGTCCTCATCATCCTCATCATCATCGATGAAGGCGAAGTCATCCTCATCGGTGAAGAAGTCCATGGCCTGATCCTCCAGAAAGTCATCATCATCGCTGAGATAGGAGTAGGGGTCTCCATGAAGGTATTCCCTTGCATTCTCCCTCTCCTCCAACTGCATATCTCTCGTGGATGGTCTCCTCCAAACCCGTGATCTGGTGGCAAAGACGGGCAATGATGTGCTCCTTCTTGTCGAGATGATGGCGACGAGACTGGCGATCCTTCACTAGCATGGCAATGGTCTAATCCTTCTTGGCGGCGATGGCGTACTTGTGGTTGGCGTAGGAGCGGGCATTGTCTAACTCCTTCTGGCGGTCATACATCATGAAGCTGAGGTGGTCCAATTGACTCTTCAGCTCGTGGTGGTATGGGGCCTCCAGTGGCTGTCCCATAACATCACGCCTTGGGTAGAACTCAAAGCGGGTACCCTTGATCTGATTGATACTCTGCCCGCACAGACGGGCAAGAGCTTCCTGCATGGACCTGGCAAGTCCATCGAGGCAGTTGTTCTCTCTCAAGGTGAACTGAATTCCCTCTGAGGTGGGGGCTTCAATCTTTCCCCAGAGACTTGCAACTAGCCACTTCAAATCCTCTCCTTCCTGATCATTGAGTTGAGCTCCTAAGAACTTGGGGTGCGGACACTTCAGCATCTCTGAAAGCTGGTCCAAGTCACGCTCAAAGATGAGGTCTCCTCCATTCCCCAACTGATAAAACTTGCTATACTTCACGTCTATCTATAAGAATATAGGATGAGTAAGTTAGTAGAGTGATCAATTGTGTCAAATTTTATGTAACTTTGCAAGAATTTTGGAGGAGCATGAATTTTCATGAAAGAGTCTGAGTGATAAGAATGAGAATAAGTTTTCATAAATACTCACTTCCTTGGTTTTGAAACTAAGTTTTTGATTCAAACGTCCATTCTAAATTAGGGTCTCCTATGGTCAGGATGGCTTTGATACCAACTTGTCAACACCCGGATTTTTAATCCTAGATGCCTGTTATGCCATACATCGCAATCCCAGGATTACCATTTTTGCGAGACATAACAGATTGGATATCAGAGTACATCATCCATTACAAACCATACATAAGGTCTTACAGCAAATAAGGATCACATGATCCAGTCTTAATACAATCAAGCAGCAGAATAACATAATAATAACGATAGCGTAGGCGAGGCTCCATCTTCATGGTCACAGGCAATGCTGATGATGGGAGATGATCCTAGTTGTCATAACCTTCCTGCTGTCCGTCCTCCTGATAGCCCTCTTTATAGTCTGGCCACGGGAATAGCTAGGGACAAAGCCATGAGTACTCTTTAAGTACTCGCAAACTAATACTAACAAGTGAAGTGGTTTTGAGCAGGATACTAAGCTCTAGGTTGTTTTGCAAAAAGCCAGATTTACCTCTACTAATTTCAGAAGCAAGAAAGCTAATTGAAAGTTTTATAACACCTAAGTGGGAACTTCAATTTCATGTCACAACTCTGTTGTGGTCAAGTCAAAGTCATAAATCATTTCATAAGTCATTTTGGAAACATCTGACGACGGAACTGTATGGCCACTCCAACTGTCCATAACCGCGGACGCGGCTATTCGAGTAGTTTGACACTCTGCAGAGGTGGTACACTTTCACCACAACATTCGATACATCCGTCAGGAACAATCATGAATTTACCATACTCAGTATGCGGATAATCAATCCAAACCTTTCAATTACACATCCTAGAATAGGCACCTCTCCTGTGAGTTTGGCCTCCCAACCATGACCAACTATCATCTTGGGAACTGCACAGGTGGACAATCTTCACAAGGTAGCCTCAGCTCAGACCTTGGCCGCAAGGGAACCCATACTAAGGTATATAAATTTCCAGTCAAGCCCTACCCAATTTTCAGGTATTGTGGTTGTACGGTAAAATTGGAATGGTATCGCACATCAGTTTTATAAAGGGCTAAGGCTCATGCCTTAACATTTCCATCCTCAAAATCATCAGGTGTTCAAGTACACATGTCAAAATATATCAGTAGAATGACTCATCATTATAAGGTTTTCAAAACCATTTTCACCAAGTATTCCCATCTAAAGCCTATCAAGTTTTAAGCTTAGCACTAGCATCTACAACTGGGGGATAAACACTAATGAGGGGTGATAAGCAAGTGTATCTTATCTAAGTTCAATCGCATGCCTCAGGATGACATCAAGATTATCTAACTTAGGACAAGTTTTATGCTCTTTATGCTACCTTTAAATATCTTTCTGAAATCTACAAGCCACTAAGTAACTTTTGATAGAACACTTTGATAAAGAAATAAAATACTAAGCTTGCAAGTAAAACTAGGATGGTGTGTCATCAAGGTGTAAGCTTGCTAGGTCAACTTATATAGTAAGGCTTGCAAGATTGCAAGTATAGGCTTGCAAAGTCAATAGGTTGCCTTGTGCAGAGAAGTGGTTGAAGTTTTCCTCGGCTTCTTCCTCGTAGTATCCTCCTTCCTCCTCATATCCTTGGTTGGTACTAGCGTCTTTAAACAAATACGAGATACACAATCACCACACAATTCTTAACTACTCTATTTAGCACACAAAGGGTCACACTAGATGATCTAGCATCATCACTATTATCACAAAGATTAAAGCACTTGTCCTATTTATTTTATTTAGAAAAGTAATTTCTACTCATTGAAAAACTACTTAAGATTTAATATTCTCCAACTAAAACATGGGCATGTTGACACATGTCATCACCACATATTTTAGTACATGGGAATGTGATTTAAAGTGGTGTCACAATTTAATAAATTTAATTCTTTTATTTTAATTAAATAAAATGACTAGAATGGCCCATGGGGCATTCTTTTATTACTTGATCATTATTTCTGTAAGTAAACCTATATTTTTTTATATATTCTGAAAGGTATGGTTAAATGTGATTTTTGAGAGTTGGAATCAACTCAAAAGCTTTCATGGTTGAATTTTGAAAAATGTTTGAATGTAGAAAAGCTTCTGTCTTGTTATTTTTACCATGGGTGATCTACAATTCAAATTGGTTTGAATCCAACGGGCTTGGATGAAGCACTCTAGTACCTTTCTAAAAAAATTGGTTTCATGCATTTGGTTCAGTGAATCGAGCTGGGTTGATTTTTGAATCTAGGTAAAGAACTGATTTTGAAACTAAATGAATAAACCTAAGTTTGAATTGCTGGGTCGCGTGGGAGGTATAACTGGGCTGGAACACTACGCACAACACGCGTGCGGGATGATTAAGTGACTATCCCACTCGTCAGTGAGACAGAGATTGGCGAAGCGGTACGAGGTGATCTAGGTCGTGCGATGTAGCTCTAATCCTACGGCTGTGGTTCATCGTCCATACCTGAATAGGACGCAGCGAGGTTGAACCCTAGCGTGGCCAGTGGGGGTCGACGGGGGCTCACCGGGGCTTTGGCGATGGTGGGCGATGGGGGCAAACGACGAAGTCGACGACGGCGATCCTCCTTGTACCGACAGCTCCTCCTGGGGCGGCTCCAATCGATGGCGCCTCTCCTCCTCTACAGCGGCGAACTCTGGTGAAATTCTGGCCACCTGGTGCTCGACTTGCTCCGGGGGTGAGTGGGTGTGATCAGTTAGCGGTGGGGAGTGAGATGGTGTGCTCAAATCGAACGGGGGTGGCCTCCTTTTATAGTCCTGAAGGGGACCGACGGGCGTGGGTGGAGCTCGTCGTGGTCGTTGGCATAGCGTGCTAGTGGCATGGGCGACGATAGGGGACGGTGCGTTTCCTCCTGGCGAAGCTCAACGGCTTGATGGCGCAGCGTGGGGCGGTGAGGAACGGTCGGAATGTCGCGACGCTCTGGGCGGGTCCGACAACAAGTTTAATGTCCCACAGCGTCCATGGTCCGCGTGACGGCGAACGAGGTTGTCTGGCGGGTTGCTGGGGTGCTAGCGATCACGCACATAAGCGGCAAGGGCGGCACGCGGTCTGTGGACTTGTGTCGCTGATGGCTCACTGACGCAATCTCGACACGCACGTAGAGAAGCTGGGCGCGAGCTTGTCGTGTGGTCCAGGGGCTAGAAAGGCTCAAGAGCTCGATAGGGGGTGGCGGTGGACGGTGGTTAGTGCTCCAGACAAGGTTGGCGAGGCTAGAGCTTCTCCTAGCTCGCTGGCGACATGGGGGTGTCAAGGGTGCTCTCGGCATGGTCACCATTAATGGCTATGCATGCTCACAGTGATGCTAAGGCTAGTTAGATTAGTTTGATCATCTACTGAGAGTGTAGAGTGAGCTAGAGAGGGGACAAGGTTGTCCAAAATTACTACTACTAATAGTGTTTGATGTTTGTTTGTTTGCTGATTACAAGGTGTTTGATGAAATGGCCGAAAGAAATTGAAATTTGAATTTTGGATTCAAACATGGTGGGTTTGCTAGGTACATACAAGGGAGTCTTGGGTTAGTTGGATTGGTCAAGGGGCACTAGTTTGGTTGGGTTTTGAAAATGTGTGACCTTCACATATGTTATAGATTCAATTTTCAATTGTCATTTGCATCAAGTTGCCAAATGTTTCTGTAAGTTTGAAAGGTGGGATTTTATTCACTTTTACCTGGTCTTGCAAGGGGTGAAAATAAATGGAAAAGTTTATGTTTGAAATCTTGGACTAGAAACAATCAAAGTGACCTAGTGAGCAAGATTGGCAAAAATTACCATTTGCTTTATTTGTTTTGTTTTTGATTTTCTCTTGATTTGTTTCTACTTGGAAATGTTTTAGATGATGTTATTTTCATCTTTAAACCATTCCTTGCTATTTAGGTTAATCACACAAGTCCATTCATGCATTCATACAATCATCACATACACACATGCATTCATTTGGTTTTTATTTAATCAAAGTTTTTGTTAACCCTAATTTTAGTGATTAGAATTTGATAATTATTATCAATATTTTTGGGATGTTACAATACATCAGTAGGGGGTTGGATGGTTAGTTTGATGAGATTGGTAGAAGATTTGGAGGCATTGGAAAAATATCCTATTGGATTTATAATCTAGGAATTAACTAAGGGAGGGGTTTTGGCCAAGGAGATGTTCTGTATGATACCATTATATAAAAATTATATCATCAGATAGATATTGATGAAATGAAACCAAAAAAAGTGATTTCACTATTTTATCAATTTCCAATGATTTATAGTGATTTCTATAGTGAATAAATCTCTAGTTTTAGGAAATTAATTCACCAGAATTGTTTTGGAGTTCCAAAAATTATTTCCTTAGGTGATTCGATATTATTTGATGGACTTATTCACTAAGAGTTCCATTCACCTCAAAACAATTACCATAATGCCCTTGAGAAATTCCCAAAAGCAGTACTGGAAGCATTTTGTATTTTTCACCAAATTGGAATCAACCTTTTTGGATTAGCAGACATACTGTAGGGGTTCGTAGCATGGAAAACAAAAAATTTCTACCGCATACAAACAAACAAGCCAAGATCTATCTACTAGATTGTAGCAACGAGTCGATGGAATAACTCACCCTCGAAGATTCCAAAGTGTTTAACGAGAGCGGATTCTCGTGGGTGATGTAGTCGTACTCTTGCCGATCTCAAGATCGTGTAGACGATCCTTCCGGCAGCGCTCCCGCAGTCGGTCACACGTTCGGTACTCGATGAAGACCTTCCTCTCCCTTGTTCCAGCAGGCAGCGGAGGTTGTAGCACTCTCCTCGTGATTCGTGACCTGACGGCGTGGTACGGAAGTAGAGGGAGATCTCATGAGGCTTCGCCTTAAGCCGGGCAGTATGGTGGACTATGAGAGGCGTTGGCGATCTAGGGTTTAGACACACCAAGGAGAGAAGGCTAGGGCGGCTGGGGCTTGGGGAAGCCCAAGTCGTGACTAGGGTTTTCCTAGGCGGCTGACAGCAATGAGGAGGGCGCCCGCTTAGGGCTAGGGCTAGGGTTTTGGTGAGGCAAGGTGTAGTCTTGGAGGGGCAGCCCTACCCCTCCTTATATAGGTGGAGGGCGCCGGCCAAGGGGAGGGGAGTCCCTCCCCAACTCGGCTTCCAAGGCCGGCGGGTGGAGGGAGAGGAACTCCTCCCCAAGTAGGTTTCCTACTCTCCCTCCACCAAGCAAACTTGCCGTTTGACTTTTCAAATTGGCGTTTGATTTTTCAAACTAGGATTTGATTTATCCCTTTATTTTGCTCAGAGATGACACCTAGTACATGATGCAACCATTCCAACTTTTTATGACACATTCATGTACCCTTCCCCTCCGGAGTGCCGGACCTTCAGGAACCTTCTAGAACATTCCCGATGAAAACACCGGAACCATTCTCCAACCCCGAAACAGGACTTTCCTTATATGAATCTTATTCTTTGGACCATTCCGGATCTCCTCGTGATATCCCAGATCCATCCGAGACTATGAACAACATTCGGTCTCTTACTCATCATTCCATAACTACTGAACAACATCGAATCATTAAGTGTGTCTCCCTACGGTTCGTGAATTATGCGGACATGATCGAGACACTTCTCCGAACAATAACCAATAGAGGAATCTGGAAATTCATATGGTTCCCACATATTTCTACGATTACTTTGCGATCGAATGAACCACTTGCATACGATACCAATTTCCCTTTGTCTCATGATAGTTAACTTATTCGAGGTTTTGATCGTTCGTATCTCTGCATACCTAGTTCAACCTCGTTACTGATAAGCACTCTTTTATTGTTCCAGTGATATGTGATCCCTTGTGAGCCAGTCACATGCTTGCAAGACAATTGGATGAAATTCCACCGAGAGCGCCCAGAGTATATCTATCCGTCATATGGATGGACAAATCCCACTCTTGATCCATGTGTCTCAACCAATACTTTCCGAACACTCAATGCCACCTTTATAGCCACCCAGTTACGGTGTGGTGTTTGATGTCATCAAAGAATCCTTCCGGTGATGGTGATATGCATGATCTCATGGTCGAAGGAATTAGGTTACTATGTATCAGAAAGCATATAGCAATTGAACTATTAAAATGACTTGATCTTTATGCTACGCTTATCTATAGGAGTATGTCCATCATACCATTCTCCTAACGATATGATCTTGTCGTTAATAACATCTCAATGTTCATTATAGGGAAACCACAATCATTTATTAACCAACAAGCTAGTATTACAAAGAGGCTTTACTAGGGACTCTAAATTAGTTTACAAATCACACAAGTATTAATGTTTCCTTGTTAATAATGTTATAGCATGAATGTAAACTTTTATCATAAACACAAAGATATAATAATAACTACATTTATTATTGCCTCTAGGGCATATCTCCAACAGTCTCCCACTTGCACTAGAGTCAACTAATCTAGATTACATGGTAATATACCGAACACCCATGGCAGTTTGGTGTTGGTCATGTTTTGCCCTCGGGAGAGGTTTAGTCAACGGATCCGCCACATTCAGATCTGTGTGTACTTTGCAAATCTTTATGTCACCATCTTGGACATGTTCTCGAATAGCGTGAAAACGTAGCTTGATGTGCTTCAGCTTCTTGTGTGACCTTGGTTCTTGCGCATTGGCTATGGCGCCCATGTTATCACAGTAGATAGACATTGGGTCCAGCGCACTTGGAACCACACCGAGCTCTGTAATGAACTCCTTCATCCATATCGCTTCTTGTGAAGCCTCTGAAGCAGCTATGTATTCCGATTCAGTTGAAGATCTCGCCACAACGCTTTGCTTTGCACTCCTCCAGCTAACTGCTGCACCATTCAAAGTAAATACGTATCCAGATTGAGATTTAGAATCATCCGGATCGGTGTTCCAACTAGCATCGGTGTAACCATTAACAACGAGTTGTTCATCACCTCCATAAGAAAGAACCATATCCTTAGTTCTTCTCAAGTACTTAAGGATGTTTTTGACCGCTGTCAAATGATCCACTCCTGGATCACTTTGATATCTGCTAGTCAAACTAACAACATATGCAATGTCGGGTCTAGTACATAGCATGGAATACATTAGAGATCCTATGGCTGAGGCATAGGGAGTCTTACTCATCCTTTCTCTATCTTTAGCCGTTGCTGGACTTTGAGTTTTACTCAAGGTCATATTGGGCAACATGGGCAAGAACCCTTTCTTGCTATCTTCCATTCCAAACCTCTTTAGAACTTTGTCCAAATATGTACTTTGTGACAATGATATTAGGCGTCTCGATCTATCTCTATAAATCTTTATGCCTAATATGTAAGCTGCTTCGCCAAGATCTTTCATTGAAAAACTATTATTCAAATATTCCTTGACACTATTAAGAACGTCTACATCATTCCCAATCAACAATATGTCATCTACATATAGTATTAAGAATGCCACAGAGCTCCCACTCACTTTCTTGTAAATACAAGCTTCTCCATAAGTTTGTATAAAACCAAAACTTTTGATTACCTTATCAAAACGTTGATTCCAACTTCGGGATGCTTGCTTCAATCCCTATATGGACCGTTGAAGTTTGCATACCTTGTTAGCATCTTTAGGATCGACAAAACCTTTGGGTTGCATCATATACAACTCTTCATCAATATCTCCATTGAGGAACGCTGTTTTGACATCCATATGCCATATCTCATAATCGTAATATGCAGCGATTGCTAACAAAATCCTCACAGAATTTAGCTTCGCTACTGGTGATAAAGTCTCATCGTAGTCAACTCCTTGAATTTTTCGAAACCCTTTTGCGACAAGTCGAGCTTTATAGACAGTAACATTACCATCAGCATTTGTTTTCTTCTTGAAAATCCATTTGTTCTCGACAGCCTTCCGGCCATCCGGTAAGTCCACCAAAGTCCATACATGGTTTTCGTACATGGATCTAATCTTGGATTTCATGGCTTCTTGCCATTTATTGGAATCTGGGCTCATCATCGCTTCCTCATATGTCGCAGGGTCATCGGTGTTGTCCACCAACATGACACTCATAACGGGATCATACCAATCAGGAGTGGTACGAGTTCTCGTTGACCTGCGAGGTTCTGTAGCAACTACAACCGAAGTTTCATGATCATCATCATTAGCTTCCTCTCTTATTGGTGCAGGCACCACAGGAACTTCTTCCGGTGCTGTGCTACTCGCAAGTTCGAGAGAAGGTTCGACAACCTCGTCGAGTTCTACTTTCCTTCCAGTCACTTCTTTCGAGAGAAATTCCTTCTCTAGAAAGGATCCATTCTTGGCAATGAAGATTTTGCCTTCGGATCTATGATAGAAGGTATACCCAATAGTTTCCTTTGGGTATCCTATGAAGACGCATTTTTCCGCTTTGGCTTCAAGCTTGTCCGGCTGTAACTTCTTTACATAGGCTTCGCAACCCCAAACTTTAAGGAACGACAATTTAGGTTTCTTCCCAAACGATAATTCATACAGTGTCGTTTCAACGGATTTAGATGGTGCCCTATTTAGAGTGAATGCGGCTGTTTCTAATGCATAATCCCAAAATGATAGCGGTAAATCTGTAAGTGACATCATAGAACGAACCATATCTAAGAGAGGTCGATTACGACGTTCGGACACACCATTACGTTGTGGTGTTCCCGGCGGTGTCAATTGTGAAAGTATTCCGCATTTATTCAAATGCTCGCCAAACTCGTAACTTAGATATTCACCTCCACGATCAGAACATAGAAATTTAATCTTCTTGTTACGTTGATTCTCCACCTCACTTTGAAATTCCTTAAACTTCTCGAAGGTTTCGGACTTATGTTTCATGAAATAGATATACCCATATCTACTCAAGTCATCCGTGAAGGTAAGAACATAACGATAACCACCGTGCGATGCTACACTCATTGGACCACACACATCGGTATGTATGATTTCCAAGAAGTCTGTAGCTCGCTCCATCATACCAGAAAATGGAGTCTTAGTCATTTTACCCATCAGACATGTTTCGCATCTTTCAAGTGATTCGAAATCAAGTGATTCAAGAAGTCCATCGGAATGGAGTTTCTTCATACGCTTCACTCCAATGTGACCAAGACGACAGTGCCACATATAGGTCGAGTTATCGCTCAATTTCAAACATTTAGCTTCAATGTTATTAATATGTGTATTTTGACTATCGAGATTCAATAAGAATAGACCATCTATCAAAGGTGCATGTGCATAAAACATATTACTCATATAAATTGAACAACCATTATTCTCGGACTTAAACAAGTAACCGTCTCGCACTAAACAAGATCCCGATATAATGTTCATGCTTAACGCAGGCACCAAATAACAATTATTTAATTATAAAACTAATCCCGATGGTAGATGAAGAGGTAGCATGCCGACCGCGATCACATCAACCTTTGATCTATTTCCTACGCGCATCGTCACCTCGTTCTTCGCTAGCTTCCGTTTATTCTGTAGCACCTGTTTCAAGTTACAAATATGAGCAACCGAACCAGTATCAAATACCCAGGAACTACTACGAGTACTAGTGATATACACATAAATAACATGTATATCGGATATACCTTTCTTCTTTATGTTGCCGTTCTTCAAATCCGCCAAGTACTTTGGGCAATTCCGCTTCTAGTGACCTTCTCCCTTGCAGTAAAAGCACTCAGTATCAGGCTTAGGTCCAGCCTTGGTCTTATTCGTCGATGCGGTAACTTTCTAACCACCCTTCTTGAAGTGTCCCTTTTGCTTAGACTTGCCTTTCTTGAATTTGGTAGTCTTATTGACCATCAACACTTGGTGCTCTTTCTTGATCTCCACTTCTGCAGATTTTAACATGGAGAAGAGTTCTGGCAACTGCTTGTTCATGCTTTGCATATTGTAGTTCATCACAAAGTTCTTGTAACTTGGTGGTAGTGATTGGAGGACACGGTAAATCCCCAAAGCATTAGGAATCACTATACCCAAGCTTTGAAGTTTGTTTGCGTGCCCAGACATCTTAAGCACATGCTCACTGACGGAGCTGCCCTCTTCCATCTTGCAGTTAAAGAACTTTTCAGAAGTCTCATAGCTCTCAACTGCCGCTTGAGTCTCAAATATCAGTTTGAGTTCACGGACAATATCATGTGGGTCTGAATTCTCAAACCTTTTCCGAAGCTCCGATTCTAAACCATACAAGATAGCACACTGAACTGTGGATTACTGATTCTTCCGAGCGAGGTAAACATTCTTTACTTCATCGGTAGCATCAGCAAGCAGCGGTCACCCAATGTGCATCCAAAGACATAGGTCAAATTACCAGCATTAAGGACAATCCTCAAATTGCGGAACCAATCCGCGAAGTTGCTTCCATTGTTTTTCATCTTTTCTTTCTCTAGGAACGCATTAAAATTGATGGTAGGGGACGCCATTGATCTACAACATATTTGCAATAGTTTAGACTAAGTTTATGACAAATTGAGTTCTAATTAATAGTTAAGTTAATCTAGGTGAACTCCCACTCAAAACAATATCCCTCACATTGTTTTAGTGATCACACGAACCAAATCCACCACATCAACACCGATCATCACGAGAGTTGATGCAGTTTCAATGGCGAACAATCGACATGTTCATCATATCTACTATATGATTCATGCTTTACCTTTCGGTGATCCGTGTTCCGAGACCATGTCTGTACATGCTAGGCTCATCAAGATCAAACCTTAGCTTCCGCATGAGCAAATCTGGCTTGCTCACGTTGTATACACTTGCAGAATCTAACACACCCGATCATCACGTGGTGCTTCAAAACAACAAGCTTTAGCAACGGTGCTTACTAAGGATGAACACTTTAGAACTTGAAATTCATGTGCATGAGGGATCATCTTATAATGCTATCGTCGTTAACTAAGCAATACAAGATGCATAAAGGATTAACATCACATGCAATTCATAATTTGTGATATGATATGGCCTTTCTTCTTTGTGCTTCCGATCTCTATCTTCAAGCACGAACATGATCTCCATCATCACCGGCATTGCATCAAGGTCAATGACACTGCTCCATGGTTGTCGTCCACCAGCTTCAACTATTACAACTACTTTGAATAGACATGCGGGTCTTAACGGAAATTAAAGACAACCATATGGATCCTGCCGGTTGGCAACTTACAATAAGGAACATTGCATACATCAAATATAATCACAATCATGGCCATATCACATCACAGCACACCCCTGCAAAACAAAGTTCGACGCCTCTAATTTCTTTGCATATTTTACGTGGTTTGGGGCTTTCAATAAGTGTCGATCTAACTTACGAACAAGAACCACAACGTTGATGTTTGAACTATCAAGTGCTCGTTGTAAATTGGATCTATACTATAATGGGAGAGACAAACACCCGCAAAGCCACTTATGCAATACAAGTTGCATGTTGAGCGTGGAGCAAGTCTCATGAACGATGTCATGTAAGGTTAGCCCGGGCCGCTTCATCCCATCATACCGCAAGATGCAAAGTACACAAGTAGCAATTGATAATAAAAGCACCACCGCCCACGATGACCATTGTGTTCTACTCGTGCAACAGATCTACATATAGACACGGCTCTGATACCACTGTAGGGGTTCGTAGCATGGAAAACAAAAAGTTTCTACTGCATACAAACAAACAAGCCAAGATCTATCTACTAGATTGTAGCAACGAGTCGATGGAATAACTCACCCTCGAAGATTCCAAAGTGTTTAACGAGAGTGGATTCTCGTGGGTGATGTAGTCGTACTCTTGCCGATCTCAAGATCGTGTAGACGATCCTTCCGGCGCTGCTCCGCAGCGCCTCATGATCGGTCACACGTTCGGTACTCGATGAAGACCTTCCTCTCCCTTGTTCCAGCAGGCGGAGGTTGTAGCACTCTCCTCGTGATTCTCGACGGCGTGGTACCGAAGTAGAGGGAGATCTCAGGCTTCGCCTTAAGCCGGAGCGAGTATGGTGGACTATGAGAGAGGCCTTGGCGATCTAGGGTTTAGACACACCAAGGAGAGAGGGCTAGGCCGGCGGCTAGGGCTTGGGGAAGCCCAAGTCGGAGGCTAGGGTTTTCCCTAGGCGGCGGTAGAAGCAGGAGGTGGTGGCGCCGGTGGCTTAGGGCTAGGGTTTTGGTGAGGCAAGGTGTAGTCTTGGAGGGGCAGCCCTGCCCCTCCTTATATAGGTGGAGGGCGCCGGCCAAGGGGAGGGGAGTCCCTCCCCAACTCGGCTTCCAAGGCCGGCGGGTGGAGGGAGAGGAACTCCTCCCCAAGTAGGTTTCCTACTCTCCCTCCACCAAGCAAACTTGCCGTTTGACTTTTCAAATTGGCGTTTGATTTTTCAAACTAGGATTTGATTTATCCCTTTATTTTGCTCAGAGATGACACCTAGTACATGATGCAACCATTCCAACTTGTTATGACACATTCATGTACCCTTCCCTTCCGGAGTGCCGGACCTTCCGGAACCTTCTAGAACATTCCTGATGAAAACACCGGAACCATTCTCCAACCCCGAAACAGGACTTTCCTTATATGAATCTTATTCTTCGGACCATTCCGGATCTCCTCATGATATCCCGGATCCCATCCGAGACTCCAAACAACATTCGGTCTCTTATTCATCATTCCATAACTACTCAACAACATCGAATCCTTAAGTGTGTCTCCCTACGGTTCGTGAATTATGCGGACATGATCGAGACACTTCTCCAAACAATAACCAATAGAGGAATCTGGAAATTCATATGGTTCCCACATATTTCTACGATTACTTTGCGATCGAATGAACCACTTACATACGATACCAATTTCCCTTTGTCTCACGATAGTTTACTTATCCGAGGTTTTGATCATCGGTATCTCTGCATAACTAGTTCAACCTCGTTACTGATAAGTACTCTTTTCTCGTTCCCGTGATATGTGATCCCTTGTGAGCCAGTCACATGCTTGCAAGCCAATTGGATGACATTCCATCGAGAGGGCCCAGAGTATATCTATCCGTCATATGGATGGACAAATCCCACTCTTGATCCATGTGTCTCAACCAATACTTTCCGAACACTCAATGCCACCTTTATAGCCACCCAGTTACGGTGTGGTGTTTGATGTCATCAAAGCATCCTTCCGGTGATGGTGATATGCATGATCTCATGGTCGAAGGAATTAGGTTACTATGTATCAGAAAGCATATAGCAATTGAACTATTAAAATGAATTGATCTTTATGTTACGCTTATCTATAGGAGTATGTCCATCATACCATTCTCCTAACGATATGATCTTGTTGTTAATAACATCTCAATGTTCATGATAGGGAAACCACAATCATTTATTAACCAACAAGCTAGTATTACAAAGAGGCTTTACTAGGGACTCTAAATTAGTTTACAAATCACATAAGTATTAATGTTTCCTTGTTAATACTGTTATAGCATGAATGTAAACTTTTATCATAAACACAAAGATATAATAATAACTACATTTATTATTGCCTCTAGGGCATATCTCCAACACATACTATAGTGATTTTATTAATGAATAAACCATACACAGAATAGTTTAATTCATCAAAATTCATTAGATGCTTAGAAATTTTAGGGCTCCTAGTTTTTGATATATATATATATGGGTATAAAGATGTATAGAGAGTTGGAATTAGGTCAAAAACATCTTTGGTTTTACCTAGGGAATTTTCTAAAGGAAGAAACGGCCTGATTTTGTTATTTTTGCTGAGGCCAACTAAGAAGCATAAGACTGAGGGCCAACAAAGGTTTCATCCTTTTTAGAGTAGTGAAACTCCCTCGACGATTTTATTAGTAAAAAGGAAACATCTTGGGGGATACTTTATTATTGATAAATTAGTTATTATTCTAGTATACTTCTTGTACTGCATGTTGGAGAGGGCATGCATGCATAATCTAAAAATAATATCTAGGAAATTTCCATCAATTTTTATTTTTGTTTGGAAATAAAGCAACTGGTTAAGTAATAGATCTGGAATTAAAATTAGGAAAAAGAAGGTCAATGGGCTGGGATCTGCTGGCTACTGGGCCACGCCAGGGACATTCGGCCCATCCGGGCGGTGCACGGCACGGGAGCCGGAATTTGAATCCCTGACAACGAGGCCCGTGCGTCAGCGAGAGACTAGGGAGAAGGGTACATGGACGTCTGGGCCATTTGATTAGAAATCGATCGACGGCCCCAGGTCGTCGTCCTACCGTGAACAGGGTGGCGAGGGCAGGATCCCTATGGCAGAGCTGGGCGATGGCGGTGTAGCATCCCAATTGTCTAACAATTGCAATGCTACTAGCCTAGTCTATATAAATGCTACTTCCTACATATAATTGTTGCATCATCATTATATCATGCTCATGTCATCATGCCACATTGCATTTGAGCATCATATAAAACCCTTTTTGTTTTGGTTCTTCTCTCATATGCATCATTAATTGTATTTGCCTCTTGATATTGTATTTGGTTATTGATATATGGTTTTATGCCCAAGTTGAGTTGGGGGCATATCTTTTATTCAACTCCATCACCTTTCCTTGTCACCACCTTATAATTCCACCATCCAATTAAATATGAGCTTTGCACTTTATTGGGTTTTACCTCTAGCTCATGTGGGTTGGGATGGATCCAATGCTATCTCCACATGCTCTCACTTATGCACCATATTGTTTCTACATTATTGGTTTATGAGAGCCACATGGCCACCTTTGCATGCCTTGTGAGTGGAACCCTTTTTCTAGCTTCCATAGGGGTTGTTTTGGGGTTTATGCTCATGTTGGGATATTTTTGGGCTTACTAAATACCTAGTGGCACATACACACTAGCAAGTCCCATTTTTATTCAAATATGGTCATCTCCATCTACTCCACATGGGGCATCCTTTTAATTCTTTTTGCTTGGCTTTTATTCCAATTTTGGGAATGCATAAGAATAATGCCATGTTAATATTATTGTTTTCACAAGAATAAACATGGCATTAATTATTTTGCATGGGCCATGCAAGCACCACCACATTCTAGTCCTTTGGGATTTTATATGAATTTTGGAGTGGTGTATATCTCTTGGAGCTCTTCCTTCTCTCTCAAATCTTTCACCTTGTTTGGTGTATTTCTTTTTGCCTAGTGCTCATCAAGTTTTTCTCACATGTGTATGCCATGCATGGTCATGTAAGGTCCTTTCCATCTCCATCTTTGTCCTCCTTTGTTTTTATTTGAGTTTTGGAGTGAATCATCCTTTATTTCTTCCCTACCACTCCTTTTGCTTGATCTAGTTTGGTATTGCTAAAAGTCACCACCACATCTCTCTCTCTCTCTCTAATCCTCTCTCCAAACACCTAACACCTCATCTAAACCCTAAACCCCCTCTCTCTTTTTCTATCTCTAAACCCTACCACCACATGATCAACCCCACCTACCCTCTCCTCTTTACCCATGCCAAGCCTCCCTACCTGGCCCCACCTGGCCACCCTCTCTCTAACTGACCCACCACCCCAGCCTCTCCTCTCTCTCTAACCTAGCTACTCGAAACCCTAGCCCTAGCTAAACCTAACCCGAGCCCCATCTACCCTAGCCCGAGCTCACCTCCCCTCTCTCTTTCCCTCTACCTGCCATGCCAGCCCCACCACCACGTCGACCCCACCTGCAGCCTACCCTTGCCCTGGACCAGCCCCAGCCAGCTCGACCACGTGACCGTGGAGAAGAAGAAAAGGTGGCACCGAGCCACCTTTATCTACCCACTCCCGCACGGCACCCCTCTCCTCTCCCGTCCCTATCTACTCCCTCTCTCTCGCCTGCTGCCTCTCCCAGATCCACCCCAGGTCCTTGCCCTCTCCCCTCTTTCTCTCCACCGACACCATCTCCCTCTCGCCGGACACCGTCTGCTCCACCGACGATCCTTCGATCCAACCGACGAGCCTTGGCGTGGAGGTGGTCGAGAGGACGAGGAGGTCCCTCTGCGTCGCCTGCATCCGCCAGCGGAGGAGGAGGCTCAGACTACCCCTGCGCTGCCCCGCCGAAACCCTAGCTCCGCCCGGCCTCTGCTTCGTCGTCGATCCGCTGCTCCCCAAGCCGATCCAACGCCACCGACAGCCCTGCGGTGAGCCTCCCTCTCTCCCTGACATGATCCGCCTCGCTGTCGTCGTCTAGCTCCGCCGCTTGTTTCGTCGAACGCTCTGCGCGCGCCGTCGGCCACTAGCGTTCGCTCATCACCGCGCCGCGATACGACCTATCTAGCCGCCAGCCGCTCTTCTGTCACCAGCCCACAACCTGCCGCGTCGGTTCGCACCGCCAGCACGCACCCTCGCGTCCCCAGTTCGATCCCCCGTGGCGCGCTCCACGTCGGTCGGTCACCGATCGGTCGATCGGTGGAGAAGATCCACAGTGGCCGTGATCCTTTTTGCAGATAGCCCCATCGTTTTACTTCGGCTAAACCCGCGGTCCAGCCTACCCCACTGTCTGCCACCCGTCGTTCTTGCAAAAGTCCTCTGTTCTCAGCGTAACTCGGCCTCCAGCTCGGCCCCGCTGGCAGTCCTCAAGGCTGCTCGTTGGCACTGGCCCTAGCCAGCTGGCCCCACCTGTCATTTGCTGTGGCTAGATAAAGCCGCGGTGAGAAAACTCTTTTCTGCGCGCTATTTCGCCAAGTCAGCCTGGCCCCACCTATCACTGTCTGTGGCTAGATCTGCGTGAGTAATAAAAGGTTTTCCGTTTTCTGTTTTAATTCAAACTTTTCAAATTTGTTTTAAATTCAATTTAAATCTGTTTTCAAATAACTTTTAAAATATAATTCCAAATTAAACATGTAATATATGTTTTGAAATTAGAAAAATGTGAGGATTTCAAATATGCCCTTCAAAATATATTTTGAACACTTTAATTTTCGAGTTGGTTAAAATTACAATAAATTGCCCTTTTTCCTTAATTAATTAATAACTTTTGTTTTATAACTCCGAATTTGACAAATGATATGTTTAAATCGATCAGCTCGACGAGCCCGTTCTACCTATGCATTCCATGTTCTGAATTGCAGCATGCATCATGTAAATATAAAGTATGCAGCAACTTATATGAGGTTAACATGTGATTAAAACCCCATAAAATGTTTATTTCTTGTATTCCACACCTCACCCTTGCCATGCTACTTTATTACCATGCAAATTGTGCATCATTCATCATGGCATGATTGTTTGCTTGTCGCATTTTATCCATATGCTTGTGCATTTTATTTATGTTGGCCCTTGTTTGTTTGGTTCTTCTTCGAATAGACGCTGAGCAGGGGATATATCAAGAAACCCAGGAGCACTACCCAGATCCATCCCTCGCTTCAACTGAGTTGCCAGGCAAGCACTACCACATGCTTGCATACATATAGTACCTATTGCCTCTATCTTATTCTTGCATCATTGAGTCGCGATTGCATTAAACTGAATCCCAAGTACTGCATAGCCTTTACTTTTAAACCCCACCGAAGCTTGTTCCTCCATCCCATGAGCCATTACTACAGGAGTTGTTTGAGCCATGCGGGTCGTAGAATAGCATGTGTAGGGTATGTGAGTTCTGATGGATAACGAGGTACCTAAACCACTTAACCTGAGTAGTAATGGGATAACTAATGAAAGTGGCATCGGTGAGCAATATCTGCTATTTGGTTTTTCATGCTCACTTGTGTCCCGTAGGACCCCGAGTAATTGATTCCTGTTCTTTGAATATTCGCGCTATCCACATCCGGGAGGCTTATGAACCCCCCTGAGCCAGAGTTTGATTCATTCCTATTTCTTGGGGCCACAAAGTTGTTTGGGGCTTTATTACTATCCTGTACTTATGCCATGCTTTACTGCTTTATTTACGATTGTGCGTGGAGCACCTGTACTGTTTAGGATCGTGACACGTTTTCGCTGTATCGACAAGCCCAGTTACACTTTCGGGTTCCCGTTCTGATACCGTCCACACAAACCTTGAGTCCGTCTCGAGCCGCCAACCGTTGCGGGTAGCTTAATGGGGTGGCCCCCTGAAATATTTCTGAATCCTGTGATCGCTTTGTCGTGAATGCCTCGTTGGGTTTTGATTTGGTTTTTCCAAGGTTGATCGAGTGTGTGTTGCTATTTGTGCACCCTTGCAGGGTAAAACTTTCTGAAAGCCGTGTCCGCGGTTATGGACGACTTGGAGCATAGTTTCTCGATCATAGACAAGTATAACTAAAAGTACCGCTTTTAATTTGACTAAGTACCTGACTAGTAAATAGTGCAACACTCATGGAATGGATAATAAAACTGCCAACGGATGGGGGGTTGTTCGCCCGCTTCCTCGTTGGTAAGCGAGGAGGAGGATGGATCTGTTAATATTACCGTTATAACTGCTGTTATTATTTCACGGACATCCGTCTATCTTTGGTTAGGCGGATGGTTAGCGAGTATCTATAGAATTGTTAGGTATTATCTTTTGCTGCAATTGCGTCACCCAGGTTGTGTCCTTTAGAGGCATAAAGACTTGCTGAGTACCCTAGGGTCTCACATGATAAATTGTTTGATTCATGAGCAGTAAACTCGCAAGATGGATCTTTGGGAGGAGACGGACGATGTTGGCAACGATCATTCGGTGTAGAGATTCCGGGAACAGGGATCCGTGAGATCTGTGGGTGGGATGTGTTTATTTATGGGGCATCTTATGCCGATTTGCTTCTTATCCGTACTCGGATCTTGTTTTCCGCTTCTACCTGATACTCTGATGTTTGATGTATGAGGAGATATCCTAAACTATTATATCTATCTAGGATATTTGGATCTTGCCGTATGGCGTTGCAATATTTCTATTTCTTTTAGATGGAATGGCTCTGAGGACTATTGTATGGTGGCTTGCATACATACTCATTTGTGTATGTAGTTGATCCCTTCTTCGCCGACATTACGCTCGTTCTTGTCCCGATGTTTGGAAATGGTTAGGACGGCCGAAAGGTCTACCTGTGAGTGGCATTTGGCCCCACCGTACTATTTTAACCATTTCCGCTCATCCAGGCTTGTAACTAAGAGCGTAATTCATCGAGGTAGTTACAATTGGTATCAGAGCCATCCCGCCCTTCAGGGTCTCAGCCAAATGTTCGTTGCCAGTCTAGCAAATATTTTTGGTAGCTATGTATACTAGGGAAAAACAAAACGTGAGAGTAGGACTGCTTCCACTTTTTCTTCTTACCCAACCACCCACCCTTTTCTGGTAAGGAAGTGTAACGTTTTCAATCCTCTTCTTAAAAATTCAAACTAGGATTCACGTGTTCTGGGTTTCCGTAGTACCATAGAAAGTGTGTGTGTGTGTGTGTGTGTATTTCCTTGTCTGTCTGTTGCATCCAACATGTTATCTTTATCTGCCTTTTGGTTATCAACTGTTGGTACATTCCATACCGACAGGCTTTTGCAAACCGGCGCGATCTATCTGACTCCTTATTAACCGGTGCCATCTTCTTAAGGGTGTTCTTCTTCCAGCATGCTTTCACAGAATGTGGAGTTGCTAATCTCTATCTGCTAAGTGATTTTGCGCATCTATTGGTATTTTAATGCCGAAAAATGCGGAAAAATTTTCTTTGATACATCTGTGTTTCCACACTCCTTTCCAGTCGTGTGTGAAACATTATCTATCTTCCTTTTATCAGCATGTCCTTGCTAACTCATTCTTTTGTCACCGGCGCTTAATTCTGGAGTTTCTCTTCATCTCCAATTCTCTTGGGCTAAATACATAACATGTGTCGATCCGATGCTGGTGATTGTAATTTGGTTCTCAGCATAGCTATAGGACACTTATCATGAGTGAAATATGGAAAATGCTATCAACACTATCCTCCAAATGGTGACGGTTATCTCCTGTGATTTTGAGTACACCGTGATCATATCTATGCATATTCAAACATCTTTGGCAATCCGGAGTTTCTCAAGGCACTACGGCGGTCTATCATCCGTTCATCATGCTGCACATCTTTTTGAACTCCATATCTGCAAAATTCTCTTTGAGACGAGGGAATTGCATCTTTTCGTCTCTGATAGCTTTGCTTAAGGTATGATCTATCATCTTTTCTTTATCCAAGATCTCTTTATCTTTGTAACCGGTGATCCGATCGACAATGTGAACCAGGTGACATCTCTTTTTCTTCCGAAGGACCAGATAATCTATTCTTCCAGTGCATCTTCTTCAACACGAACCCGTGCTCTTAATATTGATCTTTCTAAGAGCGTTGAGCTCAGAAAGTGTTTCGAGCATTTGTTTGTTTCTCCCGCCTCTTGAACTTGATATTCTGGGAATATCCTGTTAATCCATGGTGGTATATGTTGATAATATGCTTGCCTATTCGATATCAATGGAAGGACATGGAAGATCATCTGTGTCTCTTTCTCTCAAGCTTCGTGAGCACTGCCTGTGTGCAAAGTCTCAAAGTGAGAATTCTGACTTTTTGAAGTCACCTATCTCGGCCACTTCCTTCTGCTAAATAGATCGCTTCAATTCTGGAATCAGCAAGTCCATTGTTAATTCCATCCTCCATCTTCAACCAATCTGGAGTTATTCCTTGTTGGCAAGTTATCATCGTCGTTCCGCTAAAGATTTTCCTCAAGACTGCTAAATCTCTCTCAATCATTTCAAGAAGAACATGGAGTTCTTTCATCTCAGTCTCGTCAAGTGATCTTTTGAAACCCTCTCGTTCTATCATCTATGCTCAATCCACCGGAGGCCATGAAGACCTTCCAGATCTTGTTTTCCTTCTGTTCAAGTTGGTGCTATCTTTTCTGTAGCTGTTGAATCTTGCAGTTCTTCTCCGTAACTTCCTTCATATCTTTCTGGTGGCTTGGTACTTCAGACATGACAACAACATCATCATCTTTATCTATCTATGAATCCGGCAAATCGTTTGCATCTATCCTTGTTTCTAACGAAGTTCCATGAGTTTTTGTCAATACCTTCAGTTTGTTTCGGTAGTTGGGTTGCATGGTTTTCTTATTCATGTGTGGAGTAATGCTTTGAGTGCGGGATGGAGTAGCTACCATACCACTACTCTTATCATTCGCTCTTGTACATTGAATTGGTGAATTAATGTAATTTAACTCTTTCCACGAAAGTTAGAAGTGGCCTTATCCCTCGATACTTTTACTTCCGTCTTTGTTTTTCCGGAGTGCTCTCTCGAAGAAAGTAATCAATAGTCTCTTGTTGGTGGTCTGTCTATTCTAGATGGAGCAAAATCTTCAATTATCTGGTGGAAACAAACGCAAACTCTTTTCTGTCCTCGTCATTCGATCGATGCTCGACATCCACAAACAAGATGAAAGGAAACTATCCCTCTCTTTGTTTCATCAATTCTTTTTCTGTGGTAAAGCCAATTATGGTTGAGGCCATCAGCCGCAAATCTATTGCGTTAGCCTCAAGGCTAAAGAAAGCAATAAGTATCTCTACAATAAACTCCAGATCCTCCATTTTCTTTGCTTCTCGGGATTCCACCATGATCTGGCTTCACATCCATCTCTGGAAGTTATATCCGCGCACCTCAATTGCGTGATCCTTTGGGGTCTTACCGGCGCAACAAGAATCTAATCCGACGATGACTAACTAAATCTTTCCGTTGATATCAAGGAACTCTATTGTTTGAAGGCAATATTGTTTCCGAACTTCATTTCTCTAATCCGAGAGAAGATACGATGCTATTGTCATAGTGGTTCAAAACCTCTCCAATCTAGCTCTTTTCCTTCTGGCGGGATAAAGATCCATTCTCTCTCGTATCAGTAAATCTTTAATCTTAATGGTGTGTCTTTCTTTATCCATGATACATCATCTTTTCCTTTTCTTTCACAAGTGGTTCTTTTTCTTTTATCATGTTTCTTGAGAAAACCGAAGCTATGTCCATCCTATCCTTCTTGTCTCACGACAATCCTTCAATTCTTCTAACCCGTTGTTTCTCAAGCAAAACGCAAGACTCGCAACAAGTCTAGCAAGTTTTGCAAGGTGTAGTGGTCGCACCATTCCGTTGTTCATCAACTTGGGAACGTGAGGGTCACCTTCGTTCGAACACCCGCCTCTCCTTCTGTTGTTTTCTTTTTCCTAGGAATCTCGGGGCGAGATTCTTGTTTAGTGGGGGAGAGTTGTAGCATCCCAATTGTCTAACAATTGCAATGCTACTAGCCTAGTCTATATAAATGCTACTTCCTACATATAATTGTTGCATCATCATTATATCATGCTCATGTCATCATGCCACATTGCATTTGAGCATCATATAAAACCCTTTTTGTTTTGGTTGTTCTATCATATGCATCATTAATTGTATTTGCCTCTTGATATTGTATTTGGTTATTGATATATGGTTTTATGCCCAAGTTGAGTTGGGGGCATATCTTTTATTCAACTCCATCACCTTTCCTTGTCACCACCTTATAATTCCACCATCCAATTAAATATGAGCTTTGCACTTTATTGGGTTTTACCTCTAGCTCATGTGGGTTGGGATGGATCCAATGCTATCTCCACATGCTCTCACTTATGCACCATATTGTTTCTACATTATTGGTTTATGAGAGCCACATGGCCACCTTTGCATGCCTTGTGAGTGGAACCCTTTTTCTAGCTTCCATAGGGGTTGTTTTGGGGTTTATGCTCATGTTGGGATATTTTTGGGCTTACTAAATACCTAGTGGCACATACACACTAGCAAGTCCCATTTTTATTCAAATATGGTCATCTCCATCTACTCCACATGGGGCATCCTTTTAATTCTTTTTGCTTGACTTTTATTCCAATTTTGGGAATGCATAAGAATAATGCCATGTTAATATTATTGTTTTCACAAGAATAAACATGGCATTAATTATTTTGCATGGGCCATGCAAGCACCACCACATTCTAGTCCTTTGGGATTTTATATGAATTTTGGAGTGGTGTATATCTCTTGGAGCTCTTCCTTCTCTCTCAAATCTTTCACCTTGTTTGGTGTATTTCTTTTTGCCTAGTGCTCATCAAGTTTTTCTCACATGTGTATGCCATGCATGGTCATGTAAGGTCCTTTCCATCTCCATCTTTGTCCTCCTTTGTTTTTATTTGAGTTTTGGAGTGAATCATCCTTTATTTCCTCCCTACCACTCCTTTTGCTTGATCTAGTTTGGTCTTGCTAAAAGTCACCACCACATCTCTCTCTCTCTCTCTCTCTCTCTAATCCTCTCTCCAAACACATAACACCTCATCTAAACCCTAAACCCCCTCTCTCTTTTTCTATCTCTAAACCCTACCAACACATGATCAACCCCACCTACCCTCTCCTCTTTACCCATGCCGAGCCTCCCTACTTGGCCCCACCTGGCCACCCTCTCTCTAACTGACCCACCACCCCAGCCTCTCCTCTCTCTACCCTAGCTACCCGAAACCCTAGCCCTAGCTAAACCTAACCCGAGCCCCATCTACCCTAGCCCGAGCTCACCTCCCCTCTCTCTTTCCCTCTACCTGCCATGCCAGCCCCACCACCACGTCAACCCCACCTGCAGCCTACCCCTGCCCTGCCCTGGACCAGCCCCAGCCAGCTTGACCACGTGACCGTGGAGAAGAAGAAAAGGTGGCACCGAGCCACCTTTATCTACCCACTCCCGCACGGCACCCCTCTCCTCTCCCGTCCCTATCTACTCCCTCTCTCTCGCCTGCTGCCTCTCCCAGATCCACCCCAGGTCCTTGCCCTCTCCCCTCTTTCTCTCCACCGACACCATCTCCCTCTCGCCGGACACCGTCTGCTCCACCGACGATCCTTCGATCCAACCAACGAGCGCAGCGTGGGGGTGGTCGAGGAGGACGAGGAGGTCCCTCTGCGTCGCCCCGTACCCGCCAGCGAGGAGGAGGAGGCCTGTACCCCTTGCACGCCGACGTCTGCCGAAAACCCTAGCTCGGCCCGCCTTCGCTTGCCGATCCGCTGCTCCCCAAGCCGATCCAACGCCACCGACAGCCCCGCGGTGAGCCTCCCTCTCTCCCTGACATGATCCGCCTCACTGTCATCGTCTAGCTCCGCCGCTTGTTTCGTCGAACGCTCTGCGCGCGCCGTCGGCCACTAGCGTTCGCTCATCACCGCGCCGCGATACGACCTATCTAGCCGCCAGCCGCTCTTGTCATCACCAGCCGCAACGCGCGTCGGTTCGCACCCCCAGCGCTCACCTCGCGTCCCCAGTTCGATCCCCCGTGGCGCGCTCCGCGTCGGTCGGTCACCGATCGGTCGATCGGTGGAGAAGATCCACAGTGGTCGTGATCCTTTTTGCAGATAGCCCCATCGTTTTACTTCGGCTAAACCCGCGGTCCAGCCTACCCCACCTGTCAGCCACCCCGTCGTTCTTGCAGAAAAGTCCCTCTGTTCCTCTGGCCGTAACCCGCGCTCCAGCTCGGCCCCGCCTGGCAGTCCCTGCGCGCTCGTTCGCTGGCACCTGGGCCCTAGCCAGCTGGCCCCACCTGTCATTTGCTGTGGCTAGATAAAGCCGCGGTGAGAAAACTCTTTTCTGCGCGCTGTTTCGCCAAGTCAGCCTGGCCCCACCTGTCACTGTCTGTGGCTAGATCTGCGCGAGTAACAAAAGGTTTTCTGTTTTCTGTTTTAATTCAAACTTTTCAAATTTGTTTTAAATTTAATTTAAATCTGTTTTCAAATAACTTTTAAAATATAATTCCAAATTAAACATGTAATATATGTTTTGAAATCAGAAAAATGTGAGGATTTCAAATATGCCCTTCAAAATATATTTTGAACACTTTAATTTTCGAGTTGGTTAAAATTACAATAAATTGCCCTTTTTCCTTAATTAATTAATAACTTTTGTTTTATAACTCCGAATTTGACAAATGATATGTCTAAATCGATCAGCTCGACGAGCCCGTTCTACCTATGCATTCCATGTTCTAAATTGCAGCATGCATCATGTAAATATAAAGTATGCAGCAACTTATATGAGGTTAACATGTGATTAAAACCCCATAAAATGTTTATTTCTTGTATTCCACACCTCACCCTTGCCATGCTACTTTATTACCATGCAAATTGTGCATCATTCATCATGGCATGATTGTTTTCTTGTCGCATTTTATTTATGTTGGCCCTTGTTTGTTTGGTTCTTCTTCGAATAGACGCTGAGCAGGGGATATATCAAGAAACCCAGGAGCACTACCCAGATCCATCCCTCGCTTCAACTGAGCTGCCAGGCAAGCACTACCACATGCTTGCATACATATAGTACCTATTGCCTCTATCTTATTCTTGCATCATTGAGTCGCGATTGCATTAAACTGAATCCCAAGTACTGCATAGCCTTTACTTTTAAACCCCACCGAAGCTTGTTCCTCCATCCCATGAGCCATTACTACAGGAGTTGTTTGAGCCATGCGGGTCGTAGAACAGCATGTGTAGGGTATGTGAGTTCTGATGGATAACGAGGTACCTAAACCACTTAACCTGAGTAGTAATGGGATAACTAATGAAAGTGGCATCGGTGAGCAATATCTGCTATTTGGTTTTTCATGCTCACTTGTGTCCCGTAGGACCCCGAGTACTTGATTCCTGTTCCTTGAATATTCGCGCTATCCACATCCGGGAGGCTTATGAACCCCCCTGAGCCAGAGCTTGATTCATTCCTATTTCTTGGGGCCACAAAGTAGTTTGGGGCTTTATTACTATCCATTACTTATGCCATGCTTTACTGCTTTATTTACGATTGTGCGTGGAGCACCTGTACTGTTTAGGATCGTGACACGTTTTCGCTGTATCGACAAGCCCAGTCACACTTTTGGGTTCCCGATCGTTCTGACCGTCCACAAAACCTTGAGTCCGTCTCGAGCCGCCAACTTCGCGGGTAGCAATGGGGTGGCCCTGAAATATTTCTGAATCTGTGATCGCTTTGTCGTGAATGCCTCGTTGGGTTTTGATTTGGTTTTTCCGAGGTTGATCGAGTGTGTGTTGCTATTTGTGCACCCTAGGTAAACTTTGAAAGCCGTGTCCGCGGTTATGGACGACTTAGAGCACAGTTTCTCGATCATAGACAAGTATAACTAAAGTACCGCTTTTAATTTGACTAAGTACCTGACTAGTAAATAGTGCAACACTCATGGAATGGATAATAAAACTGCTAACGGATGGGGGGTTGTTCGCCCGCTTCCTCGTTGGTAAGCGAGGAGGAGGATGGATCTGTTAATATTACCGTTATAACTGCTGTTATTATTTCACGGTCATCCGTCTATCTTTGGTTAGGCGGATGGTTAGCGAGTATCTATAGAATTGTTAGGTATTATCTTTTGCTGCAATTGCGTCACCCCAGATTGTGTCCCCTTTAGAGGCATAAAGACTTGCTGAGTACCCCTAGGGTCTCACACGATAAATTGTTTGATTCAGATGAACAGGTAAACTCGCAAGATGGATACTGGGTGGAGGAGACGGACGATGTTGGCAACGATCATTCGGTGTAGAGATTCCGGGAACGGGATCCGTGAGATCTGTGGGCGGGATGTGTTTATTTATGGGGCATCTTATGCCGATTTGCTTCTTATCCGTACTCGGATCTTGTTTTCCACTTCTGCCTGATACTCTGATGTTTGATGTATGAGGAGATATCCTAAACTATTATATCTATCTAGGATATTTGGATCTTGCCGTATGGCGTTGCAATATTTCTATTTCTTTTAGATGGAATGGCTCTGAGGACTGTTGTATGGTGTCTTGCATACATACTCATTTGTGTATGTAGTTGATCCCTTCGCCTGCCGATTACGCCGATCGTTCTTGTCCCGATGTTTGGAAATGGTTAGGACGGCCGAAAGGTCTACCTGTGAGTGGCATTTGGCCCCACCGTACTATTTTAAGCATTTCCGCTCATCCAGGCTTGTAACTAAGAGCGTAATTCACCGAGGTAGTTACAGGCGGGTTCGCCGGCGAACGGGGAGGGGCGGAGGTGACGCGGCGCAGTACGACGAGATCGGAGAGGGGAGGCAAGGGTAGTATTCGCGACGGAAAGGACCTCGCGCGGCAGCATCCGAGAGGGAGCTCGCCGGTGCTGCACAAGGAGCCGTTCCTGGAACAGAAAAAGGATGGGGATTAGAAGCAGGAGGGTACAGGGCTGACGTACAAAGTTACCGCGTGACGCCAAAAGGAACAGGAGGCAACATACCAGAAGACCGTTAGCTGTCAAGCTTTGTGGACAGGTCCATTGGGCTTAGGGCAAGCCCATGACTCGGCCCGCATTATAAGGACCAAGATCCAAACAGTAAACCCTAGAACCCAAAGGGGTATAAGCTAGCTAGCGCCGCCTATATAAGAGAGGGCATAGCTGTAGTAGAAGGAGGTTGGACCAAGTAGGGAACTAGTGCCTAGAACACTAGTCCACACAGCTCAAGGAGCACTTGTAATTCCTAAGTATCAATCAAATTCCTAAGTGTGGAGAGTTCATCTTGTTCTTCGTGCATGGCTCGACCGTGCACTCCCTCCCCGGTGACTACAAGCACCCATTCGGCCCCCAACTTAAGCCTACCCATGGCATCTTCCGTGACACCACCACGAAAGTTGGCACCCACCGTGGGGCAGAAGCAGGTGCTATGGAGTCTTCATCCGGACGGGAAACATCATCGCCAAGACCGGTGAGCGCGTCTACTCCGGCCTCATCCAGTGGTTTGGAGCGCTCAACTTCGTCAGCGACAACGCGGGGTGCTTCGGGACCAAGCTGTTCCCTAGGGGCGGTCGCTTCATCAAGTTCGGCAAGCACCAGGTCTACGTCGTCATGCGTGGAGCGCGCATATCCTGAGCGCGTCGTCCTGGCACCGGGTCCGCCAGCGGTTCCTGTCGCTAGAAAGCTTCACCAACTCATCTCCGTGGAGGTAATGATGACAACTCCTAACCCAGCAGCTCCACCGATAGCTCTAGTAGTGAATGAGAATGTCGAGGAAGGAAATCATGAGGAGACACCAAAGGTCGCAAGAACAGCAAAGGCACCGCTAGAAAAGCCAGAAAACATAGCTAGGATTAAAAGGGCAAAGGAGCTGCAAGATGCGATAGATAAGCTGGCAGAGCCAGTAGCGCAAACAACTGACCCGACACGTGTGCAAGCCGAGTTAGAGGAGGCCAGAATAAAGGTCCTAGAGAAAGCCAATGAATTAGCGCAATTACATCAAGATGTGGATATCACAATCCGAGAAATCAACTCGGCAAACCGAGTCAAGGGCGCAAAGACCCGAGTTGATGCAACAAGGTTAAGAGGAAGAAACCTCAATGAGGAGCTGGCGGATGCAACATCAAAGATAACGCCAGAAAATAGCAACGAAACAGCTATGCAGCCAACGTACAACACAACAACATCTAACCTGTGAGCCGTAGAAGCAGCAATGGCAGAATTACCCCATCTGACGGGAGAAGCAAAGAAAAGGCAACAAGAGCGAGTCAACGAACTGGTAAGAGCAGCTAGCATGTTGAATGAAGCATACTACATAGTGAATCCATGTATAGCAGAGAGGTCACAGTTGGTTCACTCGGCAACTCCTGTCCCGACAAGATCAGCAGGTCACACGGCATCCTCACCCGGAGCGGCGCCAAGACAGAGAAAATAAAAAAGTGTGGATTCAGGAAGAAACAAGCAGATGATCACTTATGACCCGGAAATGGCTCAGGGAAACCCAGCGCATGCATAAGGAACGAGAAGGAATGATGCCCAAGGAAATGAGAACCAGGAAAATGCAGGCCGAAAAAGGCAAGCATGGCAAAGAAATGACAATGGAGGGCAAGATTTTGCGCCTCAACCTAGGCATGGAGCTCACTCGACAGTAGGAGGAAATCCAGCGCCGAATAACACACCAGCTCAACCCGAAAGAAGACAACAAAGCACGGGAAAAGCAACACAACAACTTGCTAACCCGAACGCGAACAAGTACAATGATGGTTAATCGGCGATGGTAAACGACAAATATGAATTGCCGGATCATGCATATCAAGCGATGGGATCTAGACTTGGAGGCAGGAACCTTTAGCCGAATGATGCAAGGCTGAAGCTTGACCGAATAAAGATGGCAGAACTAATCGAGTCGCAAGGTCCGTAGGGTCCACCGTTCTTTGGCCCAAGGATCATGAAGGAGCCACCTGTACCAAATTTCCAGTTGGCCAGAGGAACAAAAACATATGATGGAAGCACAAAGCCATAGGATTGGCTCACAGATTATGGGACTGCTGTGAAAATCGCACAGGGAAATTTGAGATGGGCAGTACGATATGTACCGCAGATGCTAGAAGGACCAGCTCGGGTATGGCTGAACAATTTGCCACCTGGAAGCATTAACAGCTGGATTGATTTTCAAGACGCTTTTGTGAGCAATTTCAACAACACCTACAAGAGGCCGAATCGCCCGCAACAGCTAGCAATGTGCAAGCAAAGACCGAATGATACAGATAGAGTATTCCTCACAAGATGGTGCATAATGCACAACTCTTGCGAAGGGGTAATCGAGTCACGGGAAATCGCTTGGTTTGCCCAAGGATGCAGACATGGAAGTGTGTTGTGGCAAAGGTTATAGAGGGAAATGTCGGCAAGTTTCGAAAAACAATAAGAATTGCTGATTCGTATGTGTTAGGAGATCCGACTCAGCCATTGCTCATGTTGGCAGACGGGATGACTGAGACTCAGATCTATGACGCTGCCGTGTCGCAAAGGCGCCAGGAAAGATCCGAATACAGAAGCAAGAGAAGAGACGAAAGGCCAGACTACAGATATGGTTCGACTCAGGTTGCGGTCGTGAGTCAAGATCATCCAGATGCTGGAAGTAGCCAACGTCAAAGGACAAATGGACAACAACAGCGGGTGCCAAAGAATGATGGCAAAAGGCCATATGAGCAAAGGAAGCAATATCAGGACCGACAGAAGTATACTTACAAGATGATGTTGGACCAGCCATGTAAATTTTACACGCCTAGTCCGAGTAAGCCAGCAAATCACACAACAAGGCAATGCACCTGGTTTCAGAAAGGAGATAGAGTGAATTCGCCGAGTAAGCAGCTACCACCACCTCCCCCTCCACCACTTACAGGAGGAAATGCTCAGGCTATGGGAACGGATAACAGATACGAAAACAGGCAGCCAAGGTGTCATAATCAAGAGAGAAGAGAAACAGTGCACCAGGTGCATAATCCAAGAGGTGACGATGCTCATGTCGGCCACGGGACTAGGAATGAGTACAGATAACATCACCAGAGCTACGTCGTCTTTGTCACAGAGTCGAATGACAAAAAGAGTCAGCAGCAACGGATGATGGACGTGAATGCCACAATGCCGGCAATTCCCAAGTACATGCATTGTTCTGAGCAAGAGATAACTTGGAGCATAAAGGATCACCCCAAGATCATGCCAACCCTAGGAGGATATGCTCTAGTTTTAGATCCAACATTCATGGGCCCGAATATCAATGTGAAATTTTCAAAGGTACTCATTGATGATGGCAGTAGCATCAACATCATGTACAAGGATACCATGCTCAAGTCATGCATTACCATGAACATGCTGGAGCCGAGTAAGACAACTTTCCATGGTATTGTGACGGGATTGTCTTGTGAACCAATTGGAAAAATATGGGTCGACGTCTTATTCGGCAACAGAGAGAATTGTCGCACTAGAGCTATAGAATTCGAGGTGGTTGATTTAGTCAGCTAGTATCATGCCTTACTCGGCAGTCCGGCTATGGAAAAGTTTATGGCTACTCCTCACATTGCTTACTTGAAGATGAAGATTCCAGGCCCATGTGGAGTGATTACAGTGGAAGGAGATTACAAAAGGTCCATTGCTTTTGCCTCATCCGGATATTCACTGGACGAGTCACTGGTTATAGCACAGGAAAAGCATCAAATGTTGGAGGTGGTAGCATTGGCCAAAGCAGCACAAATGTCCATGCCGACACTGACTAACCCGCATGGCAATCTGTCATTTCAAGCTACCAAAGAAACTAAGAAGGTTCAGGTGGATGAGACTTTCCCAGAGCGTACAGTTACCATTGGGGCTGGCCTCACTGACAAATAGGAAAGCGAGCTCACCAGCTTCCTCCATGAGAATCGGGATATCTTTGCATGGTCAACACAAGATTTGCAAGGAGTTCCGAGGGAGCTGGCTGAGCACTCTCTTCATGTAAGGCCAAATACCAAGCCGGTGAAGCACCCCCCCCCCCCGCCGCTTCGCCAAAGATAGGAGGAAAGTATTAGCTGCCGAGATTGCCAGGCTCTTAGCTGCTGGATTCATCATGGAGGTACTGCACCCGGATTGGTTATCATATCTAGTCATGGTCGAAAAGAAAAAAAGATGACCCGAACGTGGCAGTGGTATGGCGCATGTGTATTGATTACACGAACCTCAATAAGGCGTGTCCAAAAGATCCATTTCCCCTGCCACGGATTGACCAAGTCATAGATTCTACTGCTGGGTGTGAGTTGTTGTCATTTGTGGACGAGTATTCTGGATTCCATCAGATACCACTGAATCCCGATGATCAAATAAAGACAGTTTTTATCACCCCGTACGGGGCTTATTGCTATCGTACCATGCCATTCGGATTGAGAAATGCAGGTGCAACATATCAAAGATGCATGCAAAAATGCTTGCAAGATCAATTGGACAAAAATGTTCAAGTATACGTCGATGATGTGGTAATAAAAACCAAGCAAATTCATACTCTAATTGAGGACCTGCGTTAAACATTCGCAAACTTAAGAAGATTCCGGATGAAACTTAACCCGGAAAAATGCACATTTGGTGTCCCGGCTCGCAAGTTACCTGGATTTCTTGTGTCCAGCCGAGGAATTGAGGCTAACCCGACAAAGATCAGGGCCATCGAAAGAATGGAATTACCAAAGACCCTCAACGATGTCCAGAAGTTCACTAGGTGCCTGGCCTCGTTGAGCAGATTTATTAGTCTGCTAGGTGAAAAAGCCCTACCACTATATCAACTGATGAAGAAATCAGACAAATTCACATGGACACAACAAGCTGATATCACTTTCCACAAATTAAAGAAAATGTTGGCAACAACACCAATATTAGCATCATCACTGTCAAAAGAACCAATGTTGCTTTATGTCGCCGCAACCAACAGAGTTGTAAGTGCAGTAATAGCGGTTGAACACGAAGAGGAGGGAAAATCAGTCCATAGGCCAGTTTACTAGAGCGAAGTGCTCTCTGTATCAAAACAAAATTACCCGCATTATCAGAAAATGACATATGGGGTATATATGGCAGCAAAGAAGCTGAAACATTACTTTCAAGAACACCCAATCCAGGTAATATGCGAGGCACCTATCTCAGATATATTAGGCAGCAAAGATGCCAGTGGCCGAGTCGCAAAATGGGCCATAGTGCTAGCACCATATACTCCACAATATGATAGGCAAGATGCAATTAAATCTCAAGCCGGTGCAGATTTCTTCGTGGATTGGATGGAAATGCAGTACAAACCACCACTGCTAGACCCGAACTACAAGAAAATGCATTTTGACGGGTCCAAGACGAAAATGGGTCTAGGCGCCGGGATAGTGCTCACATCACCAAAGAGATATCAGCTCAAGTATGTGCTACAAATTCATTTTGCTACTTCCAATAACGTTGCCGAGTATGAAGCACTTGTCCACGACATCAAAGTGGCCAAAGAGATTGGCATCAAAAGGATCATGTGTTTTGGCGATACAGATTTGGTGATTCAGCAAGTGTCTGGAAATTGGGACGCGCTGGACGCAAACATGGCATTATATCGTTTCCATGTCCAACAAATTTCGGGATACTTTAACGGGTGTGAATTTCACCATGTCCCAAGAGCAGAAAATGAAGCAGCAGATGTACTATCCAAACTAGGTTCATCTCGGCAAGCAATACCACCAGGAATAGCATCAGAGCACATTAGGAAACCATCGATCAAGCCTTCACCAGAGTCCGAATCAATATTCATCCTGGTGACACAAGAGTCAGACATTGTGCCAATGGACATTGACCCAGGGGCAGTTTCGACACACTCGGGGACTGACCCGCTCACGTCAGGGGTTGCCGAATCACACTCGGGGACTCCTCAGGTCATGTCAGCAGAACATATGTCGGCGGACCCAATGGAAATTGATGGTGAAGTAGACCCGGAGCCGCTAATACCTACATGGGCACAGCCAATATTCAACTACTTAAAAGATGGAACTTTGCCGAATGATGAGATATCGGCAAGGAAAACAGAAAGAAGAGCAAAAGCATACACCATAATCAACAAGGAACTGTACAAGAGAAGTGTGACGAGTGTACTGCAGTGTTGCATCAGCTCAGAGAAAGGATAGGCGATTTTGTTGGATATTCATCAAGGGGAATGTGGGCACCATGCATCATCAAGAGCATTGGTGGCCAAGGCATTCCGACATGGATTTTATTGGCCAAGCGCACTGGCACAAGCACAAGAGTTAGTCGGAAAATGCAGTGGTTGCCAACATTATGCATCCAAGTCACATTTACCAGCGTCTGAATTAAAGGCTATACCAATCACTTGTCCGTTTGCAGTATGGTGCCTAGATATGGTAGGACCATTCAAACCAGCAAGGGGAGGCATGACTCATATTTTGGTGATGATTGATAAGTTCACCAAATGGATAGAAGTGAAACCCATCAAGAAATTGGACGGTAAAACAGATGTCACATTCTTAAGGGACATAATCCTAAGATATGGTTACCCACATAGTGTAATCACAGATAATGGCACAAACTTTGCCGAAGGAGCTTTTGCTTGTTTTTGCGGAAAAAAACAAATAAGACTTGATGTAGCATCAAACGCTCATATCCCAAATCAAGTGGACAAGTTGAACAAGCTAATGGCCTAGTTTTATCAGGGATAAAACCTTACTTAATGGAACCACTCCAGAGATCACCTGGTTGCTGGATAGAGGAACTTCCCTCAGTGCTATGGAGTTTAAGAATAACTCTGAATCGGTCAACAGGCTATACGCCGTTTTTCCTTGTGTATGGGGCAGAAGCAGTTTTGTCTGCCGACATAGAGTATGACTCGCCAAGGATAAGGCAATACTCGGAAGCCGAAGTAAAAGAGGCCCGAGAAGATGGAGTTTACTTACTCGAAGAAGCAAGGGAACTGGCATTGTCCAGATCCACTATATATTAGCAAAATGTCCAACGCTACCATAGCCGGAAAGTTCAACCTCGTGTTTTTTGAGAAGGGGATATGGTGCTAAGGCTAGTGCAACGCACAGCGGGAATGCATAAATTATCACCCCCAAGGGAAGGTCCATTCATTATAAGCAAAGCATTGCACAATGATTCATATTATCTCATATATGCTCGTGAAGCGCAAAAGAACAATGCGGAGAGATCAGGAGATGATACCAAAAGGCTGTGCAATGTGGCACTGCTTCGTCCCTTCTATACTTAGGAGAAGCAATGCATGTATCACTCGAACTCTCATACGTCAGACCATTGTGCCGGCTATGTGCTGATAATAAAATGGTATGACTCGAAAAACTGACTAGGGGACTGCTCCTTATGTTTTACATTTCAATTATTTTATGTCGGCTGGCGTGACACCCGAAGCTTATCTCGGAACAAGTAGTATTTACTCGAAAAGAATCAACTCTTCGACTATGTTGTTGTCCTAAAACATGGCTTCATGGCAAGCAAGAGGAAAGGATGCATACCGAGTAAACACGAACGGCGGATAAGTACAAGGAGAAACGTGAGTCGACCCTATGTCTTTGCCTAACCCAATACAGGTCATATTGTATTGTGTGTTGAATGATCCTTGGCCAAGTGATCCAAGTTTCATACCCTCTAACCATATCCTTAGTACTTTGAGACTCTAATGTCAAACGCCAAAAAAGGTAGACATGAGCCAAAGTCGAGGAAAGGTGAAATGGCAAAATGAGACTCGAGGACTTGTCCTTGGATGATTCACACTCAGAACATAACAAAATATTTAAAGCCTTATCAAAAGGCACATAATCAAACTTAAGTGCAATGTATATTACATCTGTACCCGGCATACCGGGAATCTCATCAAAAGTTCAAGTACTTGTTCTATTTAGTCTAAGAAGCAACAGGACTCGGAGGAGCAGCCTTGGAACTAGGAGCGTCGCTTGGAGCATCTGTCGAGTCAGGGGCGTCAGTAGCCGAGTCATCGAGACCATCTGACTCGGTGGCCTCGATGTCAGCACCCTCTTCATCAGCAACTTCGACAAGTGGGTCGCCGTGGTCAAGGAAGCTGGGCCCATCGCACCAAGCGTGTACCATGGTGTACTCGATCATGGCGTAGGCTCGCTCCTGGCGTCTCTTGATCAACTATGGATCATTCAGCCACTTGCCATCTCCCCTTATGCGAGCAAGAACATCAAGATTGATGTCCTCGTACCATGAAAGCACGAAGGATAGGGCCTTATCCGCTGCAGCTCGGCCGGCCGACTCACGCCACTGATCTAGCCTGTCGTCAGTGTGGATCAATCTCTTAGCGAGGGAATCGATGAGTTCAGGTGCATCCTCATCCGTCCAGAGCATGAGAAACGCATGAATACCCGATTTGAGCAAGTCCATGCCACAAGACTTGAGGGTCTTGACCCGCTCTGACGCCGCTTCGAGATGCTCGTCCATGGTCACCTCGCCATCAGCTGGAGCGCCAGATTCAGCTCTCACTTTATTCATGGCCCGAATGGCAAACATGTTGGCCTCAGGAAAATTCTCTGCAAGCAAAAGAGAAAGTTAGCAAAATAACAAAAATAGATGGAAAAAAGTCCAGAACGAACAGTACAGTGCAAAAAGAGTAAGAACTCACTACCGAGAAAGGAGTTGATAGCGCCGAGCTTGCTTTGCCAAATCTTGGCCTTGGCTTGGAGGGTGTCAAGGTTAAGGTTCGCCAACTCAACCGATGACTCGGCCTTGTCGAGCAGCTTCTTGGTCTTCTCGGTGCTGGCGGCCTGTTGGTCGTCTTTCTCGGCAAGCTCCTCCTTCTACCGCTTCACCTCGACCAAGTATTTCTGCTCCATGTCGGCCATCCGTTTCTTCAGCCAAGTCACCTCGTCTCGCTCCTTCTATAGTTCAGCTTGGTGCTTCTTTGCTTATTCGTAACAACTCACTTGTCAGCACCGACAGAAATATCTTGAACTACCAGATTAATAAGGCAATAAAATGGCGTGAAGGAAGGCAAGAAACTTACTCTCCGTTTCGCTGATCTGCAAGTGGAGCATCTCGATGGTGGACTGAGCAGAGGCTGTGTGAAAAGAGTGTGAAAGACTAAGAAAGTGAACCAAAGGAAGATATGCCAAATAAAGATAGGGCAAGTAAGAAAGTCACCTTGGCCTTGGGTGTCAATCTGCAGCTTTTCATATGCAAGTTCGAGCTTGCGATGCTCCATAAGGAGAGCTTGATGCACCTTGGTGCGCTCATTATGCGTGAGCTTCAAAGGAAAAAAGACAGATAAAGAACAACTCCTATCTGAGAGCTTACATCCGAATAAGTCTCTCATTCGGCAGTAACCTCGGGGACTAGGGATCGAAAGTCTAACATGTGAGCTTAGCATAAGGAAATAAAATGCTAAGTTATGACTGAGAGCTTACAACCGAATAAGTCTCTCATTCGGCAGTAACCTCGGGGACTAGGGATCGAAAGTCTAACATGTGGAATAAAAGTCTAAGTTATGATTGAGAGCTTACAGCCGAATAAGTTTCTCATTCGGCAGTAACCTCGGGGACTAGGGGTCGAAAGTCTATCATGCGGGCTTGGCATAAGGAAATAAAAGGCTAAGTTTTTGCATAGAGCTTATAGCCGAATAAGTTCCTCACTCGGCAGTAACCTCGGGGACTAGGTGATATGTATAACAAAAATACTCCTTGATGCGAAAGAGTAAAAAGATCATTTACCTCATTCACTTTGTTGGCGCGGGCCATTAAGGTGATGGCTTGATGGGTGATGTCAGAGACGGCCTTGGGGCCCTGCTTCAGTTTTTTGCCAGCATGGGTGCTGGCCTCTTGCTCGTCGGCTGCATTCCACGCCAAAGCATAAGGCCCAGCCGAACCAAGGCCTTTCCTGCTGAGCGTCCGAGTAAGAACTTGACCCATTTTCAGGGTAGTTCCTATGTTGGCGTGGGTGGCAGCAGCACTAGTATGAAGGGCAAAATCCTTAGAGCCATCACCTGACCCGGCAGTCGTGGACTCGCCCGGTTTACCCGGTGAAGCAAGCATTGTTGCCAACGTTGGGGGCCGGATCTGAGGAGCAGTACCCGGAGCGCAAACCAATGTTGTTTGCTTGGTAGAGGTGCTCTTGCCGGATGAAGAGCGAGCCGAACCAGAAGCCTTAGGCTGGGTCTGGCTCTTTGATAGAAGAAGAGAGCGAGCAAGGTGGTTCGAAAAAGAAAGTGGAACCGACTGACTGGGCTCAGCAGTTTTGCTGGCACCAAGATCAGGAAGTTGTTCATTCGCACCAGCTTGAGGGCTGATGCGAGAGGAACTGGTGGCGGGGGGTTTCTCGGCGCCGGTTTCACTGGCACCAAGATCAGGAAGTTGTTCCTGACCAGCGCCAGAGGTGCTGGGCCGAGTCTCCTTCGTCGGGTGCGCCACCGGGTCTGACTGACACTAAGAAGCGTGATCCTCAACAGTGGGAGCCTTGACTCGGACGGGGCTCTGCACCATAGAGTCAGTCGAACGGGGTGCGGGCCTTAGCGGCAAGGAAATGCTGGAAGCATCCTGGTTAGCCGACAGAGGGCAACGCTGAAAAATAGCAAGACACGCATAAGAAAATAGTTGCGATGCATGAGAATGAAAAATATAATGTAAGCAGAAGACGAAAGATTACCCGGTGACAACCGGGTCACGGGTTACTCGGCATGTGACTCGGCACCCAGCGGCTTGGCGAGTCTCAGCCAGAGTGGCAGCAGCAGGAGCAGCGGGAGTGGGCTTGCTCTTCTTTGCCGGCTAAGTGCTGGAAGAGGCCCCACATCACTTCGGCTTGGCGACGGGGATCTTGCCGACTCCGCCCACGGCGACAGGAGGAGTGTCATGTACCTAGACAGCTGCATAAGTAAATAACAGGCTTACTCGGATAAGTTAGGAGGCTAAGGTCACAAGGCATGTACCTCCAAAATCATACAATCATCATCCTCATCATCATCAGACCAATCTTGTAAGGGGTTACGAGATTGACTCTTACCCGAAGCTGAAGCAGCAACTGCATGCAGGATGGGCATGAAGCACTCCAGGCCGAACTCGACTTCGTCGGAGTCGGAGCAATCCTCGTTATAACCGCGAGGAGGGACAATACTGTCATCAACCTAGTGAACAAGGTTCTGCGAGAGACAAATAGAATGAGTAACGAAAACTAGACTGAGAGTGGCAAAAAAGCTAAAGCTGACTCGTCAAGGAAAACGACTCGTAAAACTTACCCATGGGACAGGATTAACCTGGCTAAACGGAGGGCAGCTCCAAGCCCAATCATCTGCCAAGTTCACTTTGAAGATTGATCTCACTCGGCGAGCAATGGATTCATGGGTGAGCTCATTAGTAGAGTTCCGAGTGGGATCGTGGGAGCCACTCATGAAGCACATCTTGTGGCTCCTAGCTTGGATAGGGCTTACCCGGCGTGAGACGAAGGTGCACATGAGGTCCCTGTCGGCAAGATTAAAATGCTCATCCGATTACAGCAACCTTTTCAAGATCATGTTGGCCTCGTTCACCGCAGCGTCTTGGTCACGCGGGTCAAGCTGCCAGAACTTCTTGTTCAGGACCTCGTTTGAGAAAGGAGGGAGCCGGATGTTATCGATGGACCCACTGTTTTTGACATAGAAGAAAGTCCTATGCCATTTCTTGCAAGAATCAAGACCAGTAACCCGAGGAAAGATGGAGTCTCTCCTGGGCGTGATGCTAGCCGCACCGCACCGAGTCGGCCTCTTCTCGGATCGAGGAGGACTAGGCTAGGGAACAACTTGAACCTTAAAGCTAAAATATTTGGCCCATAGAAGAACTGTAGGCCAAATCCCGAGGTAGGCCTTGCAAGAGAAATAAAGCAAGAGAGGGAGCCAATCGCGTTGGCAGGAAGATGATGGGTCTTTAGATGGAAAGTGGAAAGAAACGAGGAAAAGAAGGTGCTCACTGGAAGAGCAAAACCCCGCTCAAAGTGAGAAAGGAAGACCACCCGCTCATTGGCATCGGGTTTAGGAGAGATCTCACCGGCGGGAAGACGACAATCCACCTGCATCGGGATGCGCCTGGTGGAGCGGAGCCACTCGACCTCCTCGGTGGAGACCTTTGAGCCCTCCTAGACACCGCGCTCACCGGCGGGAACCTCCTGCTCCTCAGCACCATCTGCGCCATCGCGTGCGTCCATGATCCTACCAGACTGAGTCTCCTCCGCCGTTGGAAGAGGTTTGGAAGAACAAGGACCTATGGTGGAATGGAAAGAGAAGTGGAGCAATCGCAGGGCAAGATCAGAAGGAAGGAAAAACCGCAAAGGGGGAGGTTTGGTTTTGCAGGCGCAAGGAAGAATAAGAGGCAGGGGAAAACTGAACGGGCGAGGGGAAGTGGTAACCCCCTCACCCCTACTTAAGGGCAGTAAAAACCCCAATCGTGGGATACCACTGCGCCGTGCGACCAGCGTGTGACCTTGTACTCAGCCGAGTAAACCAATCAGCGGGCACCACGTGGAAGAAATGCATAGAATATTCCGTGCCACGTAACGAAAGGAAGGACAAGGGGCGCAGGCCGATGGGACTGCCACAGTGACGGGGAATAACTGCGCAGCCGTCACTGTGCCGCCAGAGCTTGGAACAAAATTTGAGGCAAGTAATCATGATTACCAGCTGTCAGTGACTGAAGCACGCCGAAAATGACTCGGAATTGGCCAAAATAACTCGGCACGAGGCAAAAATGAGCCAAGAAGTCAAAGAGTGGATCCAAAAACTGTCAGACAGACTCGGCAAGGTGCAAGATTGCGACAAATAAAGACAAAAATTAAGTTCCAATCAAATAAAAGGAACCTGGAGACGCCTAACAGCTTGAACTGCTAGACCTCACCAGCTTCGGGGACTAATGTCGGGAGGATAACCCCGGGTAGGGTCACGAGGGGTGAAACGTAGCACAGCTGGGCAAGCTCCGAGTAAAGAAAGAACCAGGCCGAGTAAGAACGGCTGGGAGAGAGAATCGTGTGCGGCCGACATATGAACTATGTCGGCCCGTATAAGACAAAGTTGTTATTCTTGCAGGAACCAACGAGCCGAGTCTGCCGAGGAAGGTCCGGGTCATATAGGACGCGTGGCACCTTTCTGGGTAAGCTTCAGGAGGGACCATGGTAAAGCATGGTCAAAAGAGAAGGACGACGCCAGGTGACACAAAAGGAGCCGGGTGACGCCCAAAGCAAGGGCTGACGTACAAAGTTACTGCATGATGCCAAAAGGAACAGGAGGTAACGTACCAGAAGACCGTTACCTGTCAAGCTTTGTGGACAGGGCCATTGGGCTTAGGGCAATCCCATGAATCGGCCCGCATTATAAGGACCAAGATCCAAACAGTAAACCCTAGAACCTAAAGGGGTATAAGCTAGCTAGCGTTGCCAATATAAGAGAGGGCATAGCTGTAGTAGAAGGAGGTTGGACCAAATAGGGAACTAGTACCTAGAACACTAGTCCACACAGCTCAAGGAGAACTTGTAATTCCTAAGTATCAATCAAATTCCTAAGTGTGGAGAGTTCATCTTGTTCTTCGTGCATGGCTCGACCGTGCACTCCCTCCCCGGTGACCACAAGCACCCATTCGGCCCCCAACTTAAGCCTACCCATGGCATCTGCCATGACACCACCACGACAAAAAGTATTTTTAAGTAATTATTTCTTGTTTCTGCCATTTAAGAATAAGGGAAAAAAGAAATAATAAAGAATCTCAAAAATATTTATTTTTCAGATGGGGAGGTGGGGTTTGATGTATATAAATCAAATGTGCATTGATTTGGCAGAGTACTTTGGAGAACAACCAACTTGCCTTTATAGGAGAGATTTTGAGAATTATGCAAGACAAAGAATTGAAATAGTTTGAGGATCCAAATAATTAGGGAAATTATTTGGGGAATTATTTGGGGAATTATAATTACCAAGGTAGATGATGTAAACTTGATTTATACATCATTTACAAATTGATGCTTCAGGAAATATGGTGAGAAAGGAAGAAACTAGATTTTGGGGAATCTAGGGTTTTGATATTTTTATGCCACCTAAACAAGCTAGGATTAGTGAGCTCATAGCTCACCTTGATGCAAGGGATACATGGGTAGCTATAACAAGTTATATATATGATCATGGAAGTAAGAGTTAGGCTTGGGTGGATTTGAGTTGGTTTAGGAGTGATGGAAAACTTTGTTGAAATAAGGCTGCCATAACAGAGTTGTCATGATGCCTCATAAACTATGGGGGTTTAAGAAGCACAAAGCTCCAATGGAAACAAGTGAAGTGGGGATTGATATACCATGGTTGGTATATCATAACCATGTAAAGGGTTGTTCAAGGGGATGTAGCATAGAGATGTGAGCTTCTGCAAAAATAGGAAAGATGATAAGATTTGCAGAAAAAATTATTATCTTGACTACAAAACCATCAGGGATGAGTGGGAACCAGAATGGCTTAGCCAAGGGCTGGAGTGGGCTTTGGTAGTACTAATGATGTACTACAAGATTTTTCAATTACATTTTCAGGAATCCACATAGATTAGAGTAGGGGAGTTCCAAAGATTGAATCTAGTTAGAGATTCCAGACTTAGCCAAATTTGGCAGACTTGTGGATTTGGACTAGTATGGGAGAGGAGGCATTTGGAAAGGGGTAGGGGTTTATACTTACAATCAAGTGGATGATATTGAAGTATATATTGGGTAGATGAGATCCATGCTTGTAGTTGGTCTTTGATGAGTTGGATGCTAATACAAAGGATCAGCTCAGGAGTGATCTGGCTGAGTAGATTAGGGATTCACTTGAGTGACTCAAGATAGATTGGGTCCTAAGGGATGAGCTAATATATGAGGTCACTCTAGTTCCTAAGAAAACAAGGCAATCAGCAGATCAAGGCAATTCATCTATTCAAACTTATCCAACTACTACTAAGGTTACCATCAAGTCAAGATTGAGGTAAGCATGGGTATTTTGAAGAGATTGTGATTTGAAGTAAGATGAGGACCTCTTAGTATTTATACCAAGATTGGAGTGAAAAGGTTTTAGGAAAGGTTTTGGAAAAACCTAGGGGTAATAGTAGTTAAAGTTCTGCCTTGAAAACATAAGGAGATAACATATAGGTCTCCATAGTTTTGTTAATGGAACTAGTGAAATATTTGATTTTTGTAAAGTCACCTTGGCTCAAGTTTGAATTGTCAGAATATTTGAGAATATGAAAGATGAGCCAAGACTTCTCTTTTTTAAAATAGCTTTTGTAAACTAGTGTTAAGATGATAAGTATATCATCTAATACACAGTCAGGTGCATGAACCCAAGAAAACAAATAAACAAGCATTGTAGCAAGTAACAAGAAAAAGTTTTTGTTCCCCCTGATTTTTTCCTTTTGGTCAACAATTCAGGGTTGCTGAAATTGGGGTGTTACATAAGGTGTGAAAGTCTGCTAATATAATTTGGATGGTTCGAGTAAGGTACTATTCATGAACTTATTTCTATGTATCCTAAATGATAAACACATGTTGCAACTACCTCATTTATTTTATCGACTCAACTTCATGAATATGAGGATCACATCCATTAAGCTGAACTTGCTCGGGACGAGCAAGAGTCTAAGCTTGGGGAAGTTGATGAGTGCATATTTGCATCATGTTTTATATTATTATTTTGCATTGTAGTGGTAGGATCTTGGTATTTTACGGTGATAGCACGCACCTTTTATGTTTATTTTCACCAAGATCAGATCAGATGATGGATATGATGAACACAATTCTTGGACCAGTTATATTGGAGTGAAAAGGAGGCAAAAACAACGTAAATTGATTATTTGGGAAATATTGGACCAGTTATATTGGAGTGAAAAGGAGGCAAAAACACCAGAATAAAACCCGAAGCAATTGGAGGATACAGAAGGTTAAACGACCAACTATATGACGGGAATAAATATTCTGGCCATATGGCGCCGACACCGCCTCCTCAAATAGTTTCACCCCGTGCAACTGGATCGAGGAGACGATATACAGAACACCCAGTAATCGCTAAAACCTCACGCCTGGAAGGCATCTGGAGCGGCAATTCATGCACCGAGGATTCATCTTCAACCTACATAGATCCAGTGAGGCTAAATCATCGATCTTCATCATTAACCGCTGCATCACCACCATATCCATCCATCCCATCTATATCTTTTCTAGATCTTGTTGTAATTTCCGTACTTGTTTTGGATTTATACAAGTACTATTCATCTATGATAGATTCCATTTTCTTTGCCATGATGTTGATTGCCTCCATGTCTGAGTAGATCATTAGTTCTTGGGGAGATAAGATAAAGTTTATTATGATATTCACCGCTATGACCATGTGTTAGATTATCTTCATCTTGATGTTGGGAGAAGTCGACCTCTCAATATTTTCCTCTTGTGGGGACTTGATGGAGGGAACTACTTGTTGGTAGACAGAGGTGTGTTAGCACTTACAGTGACTATAAAGCTATTGACACTCCTTACATATCAACTTGGGAATCGAAGAAACTCACGGAACACTATCCATGCCATGGGATACGTCCTGCGGGATTAAGTCCCTTAATAGCATGGTAGTTAAATTGATGTTGATTGCTGTCTACTATGGTTATGAGGATGATGTGAGCAGTGATTGCTGCCTATTTGTCCAAATACAGAGTTCCTCCCACACATACATAGTTGAGAATGTTCATGATAATAATCTTTACCTTAGCCCTTTATAATGCTAGTGGTGTATCCGCTAATCGCTGAGAATGCTTTTCCCCACTGATGTTTCAAATCTCTTTTACACACGTGATACTTACTTTTTGTATTCAATTTTGTTTACTTTACTCATTGTTCTCTTATACCAAAAACCCCAAAACACCTTTTTATGCAATACTCGCATTTTATCTTGTCACTTAGAACTTTATTTAGCATTTCTATTTTTAGTATTTATTTTAAGAGTTATTAGACTTCAGACTCCTGCTCCTTGTGGGATTGATATCTTTATTTCGAAACTAGCTACAAATGATCAGTGCACTTGCAGTTATTATGTAGTTTTGCTGCTGTTGCTGTACCTGCTACTACGGTAGCCATTGTTGCGGTTGCCGTTGTTGTGGCGATCGGCTTAGCCAGCCGCGACCATGTCGACTTCCTCATGGTCATTGTAGCCGTGAGTACTCCGTTTTCCTCGGCGGTCGCGTCTGCGGCCAAGGTCATCCTCGTCATCTAAGCATGCTCGGTTGTTGTGGACGACGTATTTGTCGTCGGCCTAGCAGTTGGCGATGTCCATCAAGTAGTCAATGGTTTTTGGCTTGACGTGATCTAACTCCTCCCTGAGCTCGCGGCACCTCATGCCACCGTTGAATGCGTAAATTGCCCTTTCCACAGAGATATCCTCCGTGGAGTTCTTGATGATGGACCATCGTTGGATGTAGGAGCGGATCGACTCGTTGGACCTTTGGCAACAGGCGTGCAATTCCTCGATTGAGGTTGGCTGCTTGTAGGTGCCTTTGAAGTTGCGCACGAAACTTAGACCAACTCCTCCCAGATACAGATGTATCTGGAGGGGAGATTGTTAAGCCAGACTCGTGCCGCACCCTTCAGCTGCAGCTGAAGGAATTGCATGGCTATGTTCTTGCTCCCTCCATGGCACTTGACCGACGAGATATGATCATCCAGCCAGATTTTTGGCTCCTGTATGCCATCGAACTTCAGGTTATTCGAAGGAAGCTTGAAGCCTTTGGGCATCCGTGATTGTCGGATGGCTCGACTGAGGCATCTGGTGCCGCAGAGCTCTGTGTCCTCGTCTTCCGACTCCATGGAGAATGCGTGTTTGGCACGCATCTTGTTGATTTTATGTTGCGTGAGCTCGTCACGAGCGTCATAGTTGCGGCTCCTCCTCCGTGGGTTGCGATGTCGCCGAGACAAGTTGTGGTTGTCCTCGTCGGATGAGGGTGTGCGGTTCCTTGTGAATGTGACAGCAGCTTTCTTTGGCTCCGGAGACGCTTCTACGGTCAGCGCGACTCCAATGAGCCCAAGGCCTGCAATCGCGGACCTATGGATGGCGGATCGTGGATCCCCGATCGGTGGTTGGTTGGTGAGCAGGTACGTGATAGCTCCTATAACCATGGTTTGTGGCGTTTTGGGAATCATGTTGCCCTGCAAGTCCACTGACATGAACGATGGGTTGAGGGCCTTTGTGGCCTCGCATATTGCATCTGGGCCCATGCGCTCCAGCCGAGAGCACCTTTTGTGGGCGTCGTGGCCTCCGTTGTCCTTGGAGGAGGACCCGCCGATGGAGGAGAGTGCGGATCACCTCACACTTGACTCGTTGGCTGCGTGCTAGCGCTTCTCTAGTCGACTTCCTGCAGACGGTGGTATTCCTTGACTAAGAGCCAGTGGTAGGCCATCAGCATGTCGCAAGTGCGGGGGTTCGTAGCATGAAAAAGAAAAAAATTCTACCGCATGAACACACACAAGCCAAGATATATCTACTAGATTGTAGCAACGAGTCGATTAGAGTACTCACCCTCGAAGATTCCAAAGCGGTTAACGAGAGCAGATTCTCGTGGGTGATGTAGTCGTACACTTGACGATCTCAAGATCGCATAGACGATCCTTCCAGCGCAACGTTCCGACAGCGCTCCTAAAGTTGGTCATACGTTCGGTACTCGATGAAGACCTTCCTCTCCCTTGTTCCAGCAGGCAGCGGAGGTTGTAGTTCTCTCCTCGTGATCCTGGTGGCATGATGGCGTGGGGTCGGGATTAGAGGGAAGATCCCGCAGGGCTTCGCCTTAAGCCGAAGCGGGTTAGGATGGATTAGAGGGGTTCCCCGGTGTTCAAGGGTTTAGAGGCCGGAAAGGAGGAGGCGTGGTTGGTGGTGGCTTGGGCGGTGACGGCTGCGCTAGGCGGCAGCGAAGGCCTCGTGGGGTGGGGCTGTGGTGGTCTTGTTGTTTGTGGTATCCCCCTCCCCTCTATTTATGAGAGGGACAGGCATCTAGGGAGGGGAGGTTGAATCCTCCTCAAACTCTCTCTCCTCCTTGGCGCGTGGTGGAGGGAGAGGAGGTTTTCTCTCCTCCCTCCACCAGGATACATTGTCCGAGTTTGACTTTTCAAACTTGCCTTTTGACTTTCAGTTTTGGACTTTGATTTCTCACTTTTATTTGCACATCCCTTTGATGTAGGACATGATACAACCATTCCACTTTGTCATGACTAATTCATGTACCCATCCCCTTTTGCTTCGGTGAACCTTCTAGACCCTTCTAGATCATTCCGGTGAAAACACCCGAATCATTCCCGAACTGCGGAATTGAACTTTCTTTATATGAATCTTATTCTCTGGACCATTCTGGATCTCCTCGTGATATCCCGGATCCCATCCGAGACTTCGCTCAACATTTGGTATTCTTACTCACATGCCATATCTACTAAAAACATCGAATCCTTAAGTGTGTCTCCCTACGGTTCGTGAATTATGCAGACATGACCGAGACTCTTCTCTGATCAATAACCAATAGAGGAATCTGGAAATTCATATGGCTCCCACATATTTCTACGATTAATTTGCGATCGAATTAACCATTTACATATGATACCAATTTCCCTTTGTCTCGCGATATTTTACTTATCCGAGGTTTGATCATCGGTATCTCTGCATACCTAGTTCAACCTCGTTACCGATAAGTAATCTTTACTCATTCCTGTGATATGTGATCCCTTGTGAGCCAGTCACATGATTGCAAGTTAATTGGATGACATTCCACCGAGAGGGCCCAGAGTATATCTATCCGTCATGTGGATGGACAAATCCTACTCTTGATCCATGTGCCTCAACACATACTTTCCGAGCACTCAGTGCCACCTTTATAACCACCCAGTTACGAAGTGGTGTTTGATGTCATCAAAGTATCCTTCCGGTGATGGTGATTAGCATGATTTCATGGTCGAAGGATTTAGGTTACTATGTATCTCAAAGCTTATAGAAAACAAACTATTGAAATGACTTGATCTTTATGCTACGCTTATCTATAGGAGTATGTCCATCACACCATTCTCCTAATGATATGATCTTGTTGTTAATAACATCTCAATGTTCATGACCAGGAAACCATGATCATCTATCAACCAACAATCTAGTATTATAATGAGGCTTTAATAGGGACTCTAACAAGTTTACAAATCACACAAGAATTAATGTTTTCGGTTAATACAATTGTAGCATGAATGTAAACATTTATCATAAACACAAAGATATAATAATAACTACTTTTATTATTGCCTCTAGGGCATATCACCAACAGTCTCCCACTTGCACTAGAGTCAACTAATCTAGATTACATGGTAATGAACCGAACACCCATGGCGGTTTGGTGCTGGTCATATTTTGCCCTGGGGAGAGGTTTAGCCAACGGATCCACCACATTTAGATCTGTGTGTGCTTTGCAAACCTTTATGTCACCATCTTGGACATGCTCTCGAATAGCGTGAAAACGTAGCTTGATATGCTTCAGATTCTTGTGTGACCTTGGTTCTTGTGCATTGGCTATGGCACCCATGTTATCACAGTAGATAGACATTGGGTCCAGCGCACTGGGAACCACACCGAGCTCCGTAATGAACTCCTTCATCCATATCGCCTATTGTGAAGCCTCCGAAGAAGCTATGTATTCCTATTCAGTTGAAGATCTCGCCATAAATCTTTACTTTGCACTCCTCTAGCTCACTGTTGCACCATTCAAAGTAAATACATATCCAGATTGAGATTTATAATCATCCGGATCGGTGTTCCAACTAGCATCGGTGTAACCATTAACAACGAGTGCTTCATCACCTCCATAAGAAAGAACCATATCCTTAGTTCTTCTCAAGTACTTAAGGATGTTTTTGCCGCTATCCAATGATCCACCCCTGGATCACTTTGATATCTACTAGTCAAACTAACAGCATATGCAATGTCGGGTCTAGTACATAGCATGTCATACATGATAGATCATATGACTGAGGCATAGGTAGTCTTACTCATCCTTTCTCTATATTCTGTCATAGCGAGACTTTGAGTTTTACTCAAGGTCGTATTGGGCAACATGGGCAATAACCCTTTGTTCCTATCTTCAATTCCAAACCTCTCTATAACTTTGTCCAAATATGTACTCTGTGACAACGATATTAGGTGTCTCGATCTATCTCTATAAATCTTTATGCCTAATATGTAAGCAGCTTCACCAAGATCCTTCATTGAAAAACTATTATTCAAATAATCTTTGACACTATTAAGAAGGTCTACATCATTCCCAATCAACAATATGTCATGCACATATAGTACTAGGAATGCTACAGAGCTGCCACTCACTTTCTTGTAAATACAAGCTTCTCCATAAGTTTGTATGAAACCAAAACTTTTGATCACCTTATCAAAACGTTGATTCCAACTTCGGGATGCTTGCTTCAATCCATAAATGGACCGTTGAAGTTTGCATACTTTGTTAGCATCTTTAGGGTCAACAAAAACTTTGGGTTGTACCATATACAACTCTTCATCAATGTCTCCATTGAGGAACACCATTTTGACATCCATCTGACATATCTCATAATCATAATAGGCAGCGATTGCTAACAAAATCCTCACAGACTTTAGCTTCTCTACCTGTGAGAAAGTCTCATCGTAGTCAACACCTTGAATTTGTCGAAACCCTTTTGCGACAAGTCGAGCTTTATAGACGATTAAATTACCATCAACATTTGTTTTCTTCTTGAAAATCCATTTGTTCTCGACAGCCTTCCGGCCATCCGGTAAGTCCACCAAAGTCCATACTTGGTTTTCGTACATGGATCCAATCTCGGATTTCATGGATTCTTTCCATTTATTGGAATCTGGGTTCATCATCGCTTCCTCATAAGTTGCAGGGTCATCAGTGTTGTCCACCAACATGACACTCATAACAGGATCATACCAATCGGGAGTGGTACGAGTCCTCATCGACCTGCGAGGTTCCGTAGTAACTTTGACCGAAGTTTCATGATCTTTATAATTATCATCCTCCTATTGGTGTAGGCGCCATATGAACTTCTTACGGTGCTATGCTATTCTCAAATCCGAGAGAAGGTTCGACAACCTCGTCGAGTTCTACTTTCCTTCCAGACACTTCTTCCGAGAGAAACTCCTCTAGAAAGGATCCATTTTTGGCAACGAAGATTTTTCCTTCGGATCTATGATAGAAGGTATACCCAATAGTTTCCTTCGGGTATCCTATGAAGACGCATTTTTCCGCTTTGGGTTCAAGCTTTTCGGGTTGTAACTTCTTTATATAAGCTTTGTAACCCCAAACTTTAAGCAACGACAAGTTAGGATTCTTCCCAAACCATAATTCATATGGTGTCGTTTCAACGGATTTAGATGGTGCCTTATTTAAAGTGAATGCGGTTGTTTCTAATGCATAACCCCAAAACAACAAACGTAAATCTGTAAGTGAAATCATAGAATGAACCATATCTAAGAGTGTTCGATTACAATGTACGGACACACCATTATGTTGTGGGGTTCCCGGCGGTGTCAATTGTGAAAGTATTCCGCATTTATTCAAATGCTCGCCAAACTTGTAACTTAAATATTCACCTCCATGATCAGATCGTAGAAACATAATCTTCTTGTTACGTTGATTCTCCAGTTCACTTTGAAATTCCTTAAACTTATCGAAATTTTCGGACTTATGTTTCATCAAATAGATATACCCATATCTACTCAAGTCATCCGTGAAAGTAAGAATATAACGATAACCACCACACAATGCTACACTCATCGGGCCACACACACATCGGTATGTATGATTTCCAATAAGTCCATAGCTCGCTCTATCATACCAGAAAATAGAGTCTTAGTCATTTTACCCATCAGACATGCTTCGCATGTTTCAAGTGATTCAATAAGTCCATCGGAATGGAGTTTCTTCATATGCTTCACTCCAATGTGACCAAGACGACAGTGCCACATGTATGTAGAATTATCGCTCAATTTCAAACATTTAGCTTCTATATTATGTACATGTGTACCACTACTATCGAGATTCATCAAAAATAGACCATCTATCAATGGTGCATGACCATAAAAGATATTACTCATATAAATCAAACAACCATTATTCTCGGACTTAAACAAGTAACCGTCTCGCAATAAACAAGATCCTGATATAATGTTCATGCTCAACACAGGCACCAAATAACAATTATTTAAGTATAAAACTAATCCTGATGGTAGATGAAGAGGGAGCGTGCCGACCGCGACCACATCAACCTTTGATCTGTTTCCAACATGCATCATCACCTGTTTCGATTTACAAATATGAGCGACCGAACCAGTATCAAATACCCAGGCACTACTATGATTACTAGAAACATACACATCAATAACATGGGGCAAGCTCCTGTGAGACGTTTTTACCTGGAATGGACCAAAACACAAAGACGTTCGAAAGAATCGCTATAGTATGACGTTTCTCGTGGGAAAAATAGCCCCCGTGCGACACAAGCCTTAAGAGCTAGCAGAGCTCGTTAAAAGTTTGGATTATGTGCGCTGAGTGGGACCCACAACTTATCCACCTCAGCGCCGATGGAGCTCGCTGTGGGACCCACAACTCGCCCAGCTCAGCTTTAGATCTCTCAACCCCGCTCGCCCGTGCCTAGTCGCCGCCGCCCGACCCCCTGCCGCCCCCATTTTCTCGGGTCTTCTTCTTCGGTGACAGCCCGCAACTATGGAAGCCTGATAGTTTATGTCGACCTCTAGTTCAGCTTCCGCCCCTCATGGCCTAAGTATGGGGCAGTGCCCATGACAAGATGTCCTGACTGCCCACGCGCCACGCCATTGAAGCGATTGGTCACAATCAAGGAGGACAATGGGAAATTTGGGCGATAATTTGTGAAGTGCGAGAGCAAGGCCGAGCCGGGAAAGGTTAGATCTGAGTTATGCATTGGTTAATTTTTTGTAATTTGTGCAATTTTTTCGATTTTTCCACTGATTTGGGAATTAGGGTTCATGTGTTCTTTTTCAGAATCTGAAGAAATGTAACCATTTTGAGTGGATTGATGAATACATTGAGAGGCTTCAAGGAGAGGGAATCATTGATTTGAGGGGGGACGCAACTCGGGAGATCAATCAAGCGCCGGCGGTGGAGAAATTTGCCACGGGAGATGGAGAACTGATTGGGGAACTAAAGAAACTGAACAAGCATCTAAGGCAGATTGTTGGTTTAAAAAAGCAGGCAGTTGTGATCAACGCAACATTTTATTTCTGTGCAATTTCTCTAGGAATTGTTTACCTTCAGTTGATTAGTCGTTAGACCGTGCTTCTAGATCAACTGGTTATGTTTGTGTTTGCATGTATGATCAATAAAATGCATGACTCGGGCGCTGGCTTTTCCCTGGAATGGATCAAATGTGGCATCAGCCAAAATTTTAGTTTCTTCAGTTTCGTTAGTTTTTTTTAGAGAACATTGCTGCAATCACTTGAAAGTCTGAAGCGCTGTAGGAGGAGATCAGAAGCAATCGATAGCCCCTCCCTGCAAGCTAGGGCGATTCACATCTCCAGCTCTGTCATTCCCTTAATCACCACTCGGATGATGCTCGTTGGAATAAACCATCTGTTGTTGTGCCGATTGCCTTATTACACCACTCAGACTCCCCTGTTCTTGTCTAGGTGCTATGCCCAGATCAGAGATGAATCGCTCAATGAAGCAATATGTTGAGAAAGAAAAAAAGTAATTATTGCCCTTGGCCCATTGAGAAAGAAAGCCCACCTAAGATGGTGAAGCTTGTGACAAAAGATCGGGTTGTCACTTGGGCCATAGACATGTGTGCCCGGTTTTCTATTCCCCCAATTTATTTGAGAATTTTTGTAAACATTTTATCTAGTGATCAATAAAGCTTTGATTGTTTAAGGTCAAAAGAAGGAAACTAATCCCGCTCAAATTTGGCTAAAGTTTATGTTTTTTGATGTTTTATATGAAAGGAACTTGCACCTTTTATGGTTAAAAATATATATATGACAACTAGTTTTTGTTTTGTGTACAACATTACCTCCATTTGAAGAAACAAGAAGCATAATTAAGTCAATCGACATTGCCCTATAACTTGAGAGATAGTATGGACAAAAATTCATTGTCATATAACTTTGAGCTTAAATAACCTCATTTTTGTTGGAATTATGCCCTAGAGGCAATAATAAAGATGTTATTATTATAATTCTTGTTCGTGATAAAGTTTATATTCCATGCTAGAATTGTATTAAGCGGAAACTTTAATACTTGTGTGGTTTGTGAACAACACCGTGTCCCTAGTACGCCTCTATGGACTAGCTCATTGATCAATGATGGTTAAGGTTTCCTAACCATAGACATGAGTTGTCAATTGATAATGAGATCATATCATTGGGAGAATGATATGGTGGACAGACCCAAACTAAGCAAATCTATTAGATCGTTTCATCGTGTTCGTCTTTGCGAAGCTTTTCTCATGTCAAATATTGTATTCCTTAGACCATGAGATAATACAACTCCCTGGTATCGGAAGAAAGCTTTGAGGTCATCAAACGTCATCCTATGAGAGGGTGATCATAAAGGTGACTCTCAGGTGATCGGAAAGTATCTGTTGGGTTGTATGTATCGAGATGGGATTTGTCCCTCCCAAGTCGGAGAGATATGCTTCGGGCCCACTCGGGAATCGATATCAACACCGCTTGCAAGCATGTGGTTAAGCAGTTAATCACAAAGTGATATCGGATTACGGAACGAGTAAAGTACTTGCTGTGAACGAGATTGAACTAGGTATGACGATACCGACGATCGAATCTCGGGCAAGTAAAATATCGCGAGACGAAGGGAATATATATATGGGATTGATTGAATCCTGGCATCGTGGTTCATCCGATATGATCATCGATGAATGTGTGGGAGTCAATATGGGTGCCCAGACCCCGCTGTTGATTATTGATAGAAGATCATATACGCATATTCTCGAACCCTTGAGGTCACACATAACGTGTCTCGGCTAGGATAGATTGGATAATTGGTTTATGAATTTTTGTTCGAGTCTCGGATGGGATCCGGGATATCACGAGAGGTTCGGAATGGTACGGAGAATAAGATTCATATAAGGCGATTGCAGTTTTGGAGTTGAATAGTTCCGGGTTAATCGGTATTGTACCGGAAGCTTCTAGAACCTTCCGGAAGGGGACCAACGTGGCCCCACCTTCCGGGAGGGGGCATGGGCCTATGAGGGAGTGTCCTGGCCGCATTGGGCCAGGGGCACAAGGCCCCATAGGGCCCAGCTGATCCTAGATAAGTTTAAATCGTTTAAACTAGAGATAAGATAGGGTTTCTAGAAGGGAGAGTTTAAATCGTTTAAACTAGAGATAGGCTTGGAGGATGGGCAAGGGCTGGCCGCACCCCCCCTCTATATATAGAGGGCTGGTGCGCCCCCTCCCCCCACAACACACCTTCCTCCAAACCCTAGTTGCCCTGCTGCCCTCCTCTCCCTCCCATTGTTTGTAGGCGAAGCCTGCTGCAGAAATTCTCCACCATATACACCACGCCGTGTTGTAGATCCAATCTATCTCTCCACCCTACTTGCTGGTCCGAGGAAGGAGGAGACGTCGAGGTGCTGCACGTGTGCATCTCACGGAGGCACCGCCACTTGTGGTGCTAGATCGGATCGGATCGCGAGGAGGAGAAGCGAGTACGACTACATCACCCACGTTCGTGAGCGTTCCGCTGTCTTGAATCTTCAAGGGTATGAAGATCTAATCCAATCTCTCGTTGTTTGCATCTCCTAGATTAGATCTTGGCTTTCCCTTTGTTCGCTTCCGTAGAAAATTTTGATTTACTATGATGTGAAACTCTTCAGTGGTATCAGAGCTAGATCTATGCGTAGATGTGTTTCACGAGTAGAACGCAACATGGTTGTTGACGTTGATGTTTTCTGTTGCAAGCCTCTTGTTTGTGTTCTTCTTATGGCGCGGGATAGTGAGATTGAAGCGGTCCAGGCCAACCTTACGCGACGTCGTTCGCGAGACCGGCTCCGCACTTGACGTGTGGCTTGTACCATACATGCGGCTGGTGGATGTCAGTTTCTCTCACTATAGTTGTCATGGGATTAACACGAGTTTGGCAACCATAATATCACTTTGTGGCTTTCCGTAGGTAAGAATCGTTCTTAGCATCTACTCCCATAAGACACGTAAAACATGCAACAACAAAGTAGAGGCGTCTAACTTGTTTTTTCAGGAGTTTTCTGTGATATGGTATGGCCCAAGATGTGATGTGTATATTGTATGCGATGATCATGTTTTGTAATGTTTCACGACTTGCATGTCGATGAGTACACAACCGGCAGGAGCCATATGGTTGTCTTTATAATTGTGTATGACCTGCGAGTCAACTTCTTATACGCCATGTAATAGCTTTACTTTATCGCTAAGTAGTTAGCAATAGTTGTAGTTGCTATTCGTGGTGGAGGCAATCATGGTGGAGTGATGGAGATCATGCCGGAACGCACAAGATGGAGATCATTGCGCGAAGATTGGCTATACCATGTCACATAAAGTTATATGCATGTGATGTTTATCCTTTTATGTATCTTATTATGCTTAGATCACGACGGTAGCATTATAAGATGATTCCTCACTTAAAGATCAAGATAAAAACTGTGTTCTCCCCAAGTATGCACCGTTGCGAAAGTTCGTCGTGTCCAAGCATCACGTGATGATTGGGTGCTATAGACTCTACGCTCACATACAACGGGTGCAAGCCAGTTTTGCACACGCGGAAATACTTGGGTCTAACTTGACGAGCCTAGCATGTACAGACATGGCCTCGGAACACAAGAACCGAAAGGTTAAGCATGAGTCATATGAATGATATGATCGACACTTCGTTGTCCACCATTGAAACCACATCTCTTCTCGTGATGATCGGATTAGGTGTGGTGAATTTGGATCGTGTTCACTAAACAACTTGAGGGATGTTGAATTTAGTGGGAGTTCATCTAGTAATTTGATTAAGTTGAACTATTTATCATGAACATAGTCTAAATTGTACTTGCAAATACTGTAGATCACATGGCCAAGTCCAACTTCAACTTCAACGTTTTTGCTGAGAAAGAAAAGCTTAGAAACAATGGGTCTAACTTCACCAATTGGTTCCGCAATCTAAGAATCATTCTGTCTGGCGGACAAAAGGACTATGTCCTTGGAAAAGCGTTAGGTGACCCCCCTGCTGCAACTGCGCCGGCTGATGAGAAAGCTGTCTATCAGTCGCGCAAGGTTGATTATGGTGTGATTAAGAGCACCATGTTGTTTGCTATGGAACCGGAACTTCAAAATCGTTTTGAAAACTATCCCGGGCCCTTTGAGATTCTCGAGGAGCTGAAAACCATGTTTCAGACTCAGGCCCGTTCTGAGAGATATGAGATCTCTGAGAAGTTCTTTAACTGCAAGATGGAGGAAGGGAGTTCCGTTAGTGAGCACGCCATTAAGATGTCGGGCTACACTCAACGCCTTGAGCAACTGGACTGCAAGATTCTAGAGGAGCTCAAGATTGACAGGGTTCTGCAATCACTCCCTCCCAGCTACAAAAGTTTTGTAGTGACTCATAATCAGATTGGTTCCACTGATACGATCACCGAGCTCTTCGCAAAGCTGAAGGCTGCGGAGGTGGACATCAAGAAGGATAATCATGTGTTGATGGTCAACAAGCCCTCCTTTAAGAAAGGTAAAGGTGCAAAGAAGCCCTTCAAGAAGGGCGGCGGCAAGCGCAATGCCCCTGCTGAGAAGAAGCTCAGGTCTGGTCCCAAGCCGGAAACTGAGTGCTTCTATTGCAAGGACAAGGGTCACTGGAAGCGCAACTGTCCGAAGTACTTAGCGGACAAGAAGGCTGGCACCATCAAAGGTATATTTGATATACATGTTATTGATGTTTTCCTTACTAGCCCTCGTTGTAGTGCCTGGGTATTTGATACCGGTTCAGTTGCTAATATTTGTAACTTGAAACAGGAGCTGTGGAATAGACGGCGGCTTGGGAGGGATGAGGTGACGATGCGCGTTGGCAACGGATCAAGAGTTGATGTGATGGCCGTCGGCACACTCTCCTTAGTTTTACCTTCGGGATTAGTTTTAAACCTTGTTAAATGTTATTATGTGCCTGCGTTGAGCATGAACATTATTTCTGGATCGTGTTTATTGCAAGACGGTTATTCATTTAAATCGGAGAATAATGGTTGTTCTATTTATATGAGTAACATCTTTTATGGTCATGCACCTCTTGTGAGTGGTTTATTTCTTCTAAATCTCGAAAGGGATGAAACACACATCCATAACATTGAGGCTAAGAGATGCAAAGTAGATAGTGATAATACTACTTATTTGTGGCACTGTCGTCTAGGTCATATTGGTGTAAAGCACATGAAGAAACTCCATTCTGATGGACTTTTGGAGTCTCTTGATTTTGAATCATTTGACACATGCGAACCATGCCTCATGGGCAAGATGATCAAAACCCCGTTCTCCGGTATGATGGAGCGAAACAGCGGACTTGTTGGAAATCATACATACCGATGTATGCGGACCGATGAGTGTTTCGACGCGCGGTGGATATCGCTATTTTCTCACTTTTACCGATGACTTAAGTATATATGGGTATATCTATTTAATGAAACATAAATCTGAAACGTTTGAAAAGTTCAAAGAATTTCAGAATGAAGTGGAGAACCATTGTAACAGAAAGATTAAGTTTCTACGATCCGATCATGGGGGCGAATATTTGAGTTATGATTTTCTCACGCATCTCAAGGCAAGTGGAATCGTTTCACAACTCACGCCACCCGGAACACCACAGCGCAATGGTGTGTCTGAACGCCGGAATCGAACCCTATTAGATATGGTCTGATCGATGATGTCTCTTACTGATTTGCCATTATCGTTTTGGGGTTATGCAGTAGAAACCGCTGCATTCACTTTCAATAGGGCTCCATCTAAATCCGTTGAGACGACACCGTATGAACTGTGGTTTGGTGCTAAACCTAAGTTGTCGTTTCTTAAAGTTTGGGGATGCGAAGCTTACGTCAAGAAGTTGATGCCGGACAAGCTCGAACCCAAAGCGGAGAAATGCGTCTTCATAGGATACCCTAAGGAAACTATTGGGTATACCTTCTATCACAGAACCGAAGGCAAAGTGTTTGTCGCAAAGAACGGTTCCTTTCTTGAGAAGGAGTTTCTCTCGAAGAAGTGAGTGGGAGGAAAGTAGAGCTAGACGAGGTTATTGAACCTTCTCTTGAATTGGAGAGTAGCACAGCACCTGAAATTGTTCCAGTGCCGCCTGCACCAACAATAGAGGAAGCTAATGACAAGGATCATGAAGCTTCGGACGATGCTGCTACTGAACGTCGCAGGTCGACAAGGTCGCGTGCCCCTCCTGAGTGGTACGGCAACCTGTCTTATTTGTCTTGTTAGTAGAAGGCGAACCTACGAACTATGAGGAAGCGATGATGAGCCGGACTCGAGAAATGGCTAGAAGCCATGAAATCCGAATTGGGATCCATGAGCGAAAACCAAGTATGGACTTTGGTGGACCCTCCTAGCGACCGAAAGGCCGTTGAGTGCAAATGGATCTTCAAGAAGAAAACGGACGCGGATGGTAATGTTACCGTCTATAAAGCACGGCTTGTTGCGAAAGGTTTTCGACAAGTTCAAGGTGTTGACTACGATGAGACTTTCTCTCCCGTAGCGATGTTTAAGTCCATTCGGATTTTATTAGCAATTGCTGTGTTTCATGATTATGAAATATGGCAAATGGATGTCAAGACTGCTTTCCTCAATGGAAACATTGATGAAGAGTTGTATATGATGCAACCCGAAGGTTTTGTCGATCCTAAGGATGCTGATAAAGTATGCAAACTTCAGCGTTCCATTTATGGACTGAAGCAAGCGTCTCGGAGTTGGAACCTTCATTTTGATCAAGTGATCAAGAGCTTTGGATTTGTTCCAAATTGCTATGAAGCTTGCATCTACAAGAAAGTGAGTGGGAGCTCGGTGACGTTTCTGGTACTATATGTGGATGACATATTGATTATTGGAAATGACATCGACATGCTTAACGATGTGAAGAGTTATTTGAACAAGTGTTTTTCAATGAAAGACCTAGGTGAAGCTGCTTATATATTGGGCATCAAAATCTATAGAGATAGACAAAGACGCCTGATAGCTTTAAGCCAGAGTACATACCTAGACAAAGTTCTGAAAAGGTTCAGAATGGATAAGGCATTGAAAGGTTCAGTGCCTATGTTGTCAGGTAAGATATTGAGCAAGGCTCAGTGTCCAGCTATGGTAAATGATAGGGAAGCTATGAGCAAAGTGCCTTATGCCTCGGCCATAGGTTCCATCATGTATGTCATGCTGTGTACTAGACCGGATGTGTCCAATGCTCTTAGTTTGACGAGCAGATATCAAAGTGATCCAGGAGTGGAACACTGGACAGCCGTGAAGAACATCCTAAGGTACCTAAATAGGACTAAAGAAATGTTCTTAGTCTATGGGGGTGATGAACAGCTCGTCGTAAAAGGTTACGTCGATGCTAGTTTCGACACCGACAAGGATGATTGTAAATCTCAGACAGGATACGTGTATATTTTGAATGGAGGAGCTGTGAGCTAGAGAAGCTGCAAGCAAAGCGTGATCGCGGGATCTACAGTAGAAGCGGAATACATGGCTGCTGCAAGCGTCAAGTGAAGGAGTTTGGATCAGAACTTCATCATCGAGCTTGGCGTTCAAGTGCATTGGACCCACTGGAGATATTGTGTGACAACACTGGCGCCATAGCACTCGCTAAGGACAAGATATCATCCAAAGACCAAGCATATCAACCTCAAGTTTCATATAATCCGAGATTATATAGCAGATGGAGATCTGAAGATCAGCAAAGTACATACAGATCTGAATGTCGCAGATCCATTGACTAAACCTCTTCCACGTGTAAAACATGATCAGCACCTCAGTGCCATGGGTGTGAGATTGTTGCCAGATGTAAACTAGATTATTGACTCTAGTGCAAGTGGGAGACTGTTGGAATTATGCCCTAGAGGCAATAATAAAGATGTTATTATTATAATTCTTGTTCATGATAAAGTTTATATTCCATGCTAGAATTGTATTAAGCGGAAACTTTAATACTTGTGTAGTTTGTGAACAACACCGTGTCCCTAGTACGCCTCTATGGACTAGCTCATTGATCAATGATGGTTAAGGTTTCCTAACCATAGACATGAGTTGTCAATTGATAATGAGATCATATCATTGGGAGAATGATATGGTGGACAGACCCAAACTAAGCAAAGCTATTAGATCGTTTCATCGTGTTCGTCTTTGCGAAGCTTTTCTCATGTCAAATATTGTATTCCTTAGACCATGAGATAATACAACTCCCTGGTATCGGAAGAAAGCTTTGATGTCATCAAACTTCATCCTATGAGAGGGTGATCATAAAGGTGTCTCTCAGGTGATCGGAAAGTATCTGTTGGGTTGTATGTATCGAGATGGGATTTGTCCCTCCCAAGTCGGAGAGATATGCTTCGGGCCCACTCGGTAATCGATATCAACACCGCTTGCAAGCATGTGGTTAAGGAGTTAATCACAAAGTGATATCGGATTACGGAACGAGTAAAGTACTTGATGTGAACGAGATTGAACTAGGTATGACGATACCGACGATCGAATCTCGGGCAAGTAAAATATCGCGAGATGAAGGGAATATATATATGGGATTGATTGAATCCTGGCATCGTGGTTCATCCGATATGATCATCTATGAATGTGTGGGAGTCAATATGGGTGCCCAGACCCCGCTGTTGATTATTGATAGAAGATCATGTCGCATATTCTCGAACCAGAGGTCACACATAACGTGTCTCGACGCTAGGATAGATTGGATAATTGGTTTATGAATTTTGTTCGAGTCTAGGATGGGATCTGGGATATCACGAGAGGTTCGGAATGGTTGGAGAATAAGATTCATATAAAGGCGGTAGTTTTGGAGTTCGGAATAGTTCGGGTTAATCGGTATTGTACCGAAAGCTTCTAGAACCTTCCGGAAGGGGACCAACGTGGCCCCACCTTCCGGGAGGGGCATGGGCCTATGAGGGAGTGTCCTGGCCGCATTGGGCCAGGGGCACAAGGCCCCATAGGGCCCAGCCGATCCTAGATAAGTTTAAATCGTTTAAACTAGAGATAAGATAGGGTTTCTAGAAGGGAGTTAAATCATTTAAACTAGAGATAGGCTTGGAGGATGGGCAAGGGCTGGACGCACCCCCCCCCTCTATATATAGAGGGCTGGTGCGCCCCCTTCCCCCCTACACACACACCTTCCTCCAAACCCTAGTTGCCCTGCTGCCTTCCTCTCTCCCTCCCGACTGTTTGTAGGCGAAGCCCTGCTGCAGAAATTCTCCACCATATACACCACGCCGTCGTGTTGTAGATCCAATCTATCTCTCCACCCTACTTGCTGGTCCGAGGAAGGAGGAGACGTCGAGGTGCTGCACGTGTGCATCTCACGGAGGCACCGCCACTTGTGGTGCTAGATCGGATCGGATCGCGTGGAGGAGAAGCGAGTATGAGTACATCACCCGTTACCGTGAGCGTTCATCTGTCTGAATCTTCAAGGGTATGAAGATCTAATCCAATCTCTCTCGTTGTTTGCATCTCCTAGATTAGATCTTGGCTTTCCCTCTGTTCGCTTCCGTAGAAAATTTTGATTTACTATGCTGCGAAACCCTTCAGTGGTATCAGAGCTAGATCTATGCGTAGATGTGTTTCACGAGTAGAACGCAACATGGTTGTTGCGGGCGTTGATGTTTTCTGTTGCAAGCCTCTTGTTTGTGTTCTTCTTATGGCGCGGGATAGTGAGATTGAAGCGGTCCAGGCCAACCTTACGCGACGTCGTTCGCGAGACCGGCTCCGCACTTGACGTGTGCCTTGTACCATACATGTGGCTGGTGGATGTCAGTTTCTCTCACTATAGTTGTCATGGGATTAACACCGGAGTTTGGCAACCATAATATCACCGTTGTGGATTTCCGTAGGTAAGAATCGTTCTTAGCATCTACTCCCATAAGCCACGTAAAACATGCAACAACAAAGTAGAGGCGTCTAACTTGTTTTTGCAGGGAGTGTTTTCTGTGATATGGTATGGCCCAAGATGTGATGTGTATATTGTATGCGATGATCATGTTTTGTAATGTTTCACGACTTGCATGTCGATGAGTACACAACCGGCAAGAGCCATATGGTTGTCTTTATAATTGTGTATGACCTGCGAGTCAACTTCTTATACGCCATGTAATAGCTTTACTTTATCGCTAAGTAGTTAGCAATAGTTGTAGTTGCTATTCGTGGTGGAGGCAATCATGGTGGAGTGATGGAGATCATGCCGGAACGCACAAGATGGAGATCATTGCGCGAAGATTGGCTATACCATGTCACATAAAGTTATATGCATGTGATGTTTATCCTTTTATGTATCTTATTATGCTTAGATCGCGATGGTAGCATTATAAGATGATTCCTCACTTAAAGATCAAGATAAAACTGTGTTCTCCCCAAGTATGCACCGTTGCGAAAGTTCGTCGTGTCCAAGCATCACGTGATGATTGGGTGCTATAGACTCTACGCTCACATACAACGGGTGCAAGCCAGTTTTGCACACGAATAAATACTTGGGTCTAACTTGACGAGCCTAGCATGTACAGACATGGCCTCGGAACACAAGAACCGAAAGGTTAAGCATGAGTCATATGAATGATATGATCGACACTTCGTTGTCCACCATTGAAACCACATCTCTTCTCGTGATGATCGGATTAGGTGTGGTGAATTTGGATCGTGTTCACTAAACAACTTGAGGGATGTTGAATTTAGTGGGAGTTCATCTAGTAATTTGATTAAGTTGAACTATTTATCATGAACATAGTCTAAATTGTACTTGCAAATACTGTAGATCACATGGCCAAGTCCAACTTCAACTTCAACGTTTTTGCTGAGAAAGAAAAGCTTAGAAACAATGGGTCTAACTTCACCAACTGGTTCCGCAATCTTAGAATCATTCTGTCTGGCGGACAAAAGGACTATGTCCTTGGGAAAGCGTTAGGTGACCCCCCTGCTGCAACTGCGCCGGCTGATGAGAAAGCTGTCTATCAGTCGCGCAAAGATGATTATGGTGTGATTAAGAGCACCATGTTGTTTGCTATGGAACCGGAACTTCAAAATCGTTTTGAAAACTATCCCGGGCCCTTTGAGATTCTCGAGGAGCTGAAAACCATGTTTCAGACTCAGGCCCGTTCTGAGAGATATGAGATCTCTGAGAAGTTCTTTAACTGCAAGATGGAGGAAGGGAGTTCCGTTAGTGAGCACGCCATTAAGATGTCGGGCTACACTCAACGCCTTGAGCAACTGGACTGCAAGATTCCAGAGGAGCTCAAGATTGACAGGGTTCTGCAATCACTCCCTCCCAGCTACAAAAGTTTTGTAGTGACTCATAATCAGATTGGTTCCACTGATACGATCACCGAGCTCTTCGCAAAGCTGAAGGCTGCGGAGGTGGACATCAAGAAGGATAATCATGTGTTGATGGTCAACAAGCCCTCCTTTAAGAAAGGTAAAGGTGCAAAGAAGCCCTTCAAGAAGGGCGGCGGCAAGCGCAATGCCCCTGCTGAGAAGAAGCTCAGGTCTGGTCCCAAGCCGGAAACTGAGTGCTTCTATTGCAAGGACAAGGGTCACTCTTTTTTAAAAATTGTTATTCTTGTGTTAAATAAAATAAGTTTTCTCAATCATTGCATCAACTAGCTAAGTTAGTTTGCACGAACTAATTTAGTTTGCTAAATTGTTATTCTTGTGTTAAAGAAAATGAGGTTATGTCAAGTAGATAAGTTAGTTTGCACGAACTATAACCACATAGATAAAAATAACATTATAGTAGAATTACGAAAACCTATCCACTAATGGGCACACGATACAAACGCACACAACTTATATAATAAAAACAATCTTACAACAAGAAAAATAGTAAAACAATGAGGCATCTTCCCGGGAGCCGCATCTTCCCTCCTTGGCTCCTCCTTGCAAGGTAGGGGCTCACCCCTCACTCGTCGTTGTCCTCCAGCATGCGGTAGGGGAGGGTGTGCATGTTGCCCGGGGAGGGGAAGATGACACGGAAGTTGGTGCACCAGAAAACCTGCCCGAGGAGTGCGAACGCGTCGAAGGGGTTGGTGAAGTGCACGTACAGGCCGATCTCCAAGTCGGTGTTGCCGTCGTAGTACCGCTCGAGCCTGAACATGCGTGGCGAGCCCCTAGAGAGGTGGAGGTAGCCGGCAGAGAGGAAGAAATGCGCTAGTTCCGTCGGCCCCCTCCACCTCGAGATCGCCCACACACAAGCAGTTCATTCTCGAGGATGGCACCATTGTACTGCCACTCGGGCGTGGTGGGTGGGCGACGGAAGGTGGGGCCGTTGAATTTCATGGTTGCGGCTAGCGGGTGACAGATGAAGAAGATGCGGTGACGGGCTGGCGGCTGAAGAGAGAGGAGGGTGAGAGGTGTGCGGAGATTGGGAAGAAATGGTGCCATTATATAGGGGCGACCGTTGCAAACCCTAGTGTGAAGAGAGAGGAGGGTGAGAGGTGTGCGGAGATTGGGAAGAAATGGTGCCATTATATAGGGGCGACCGTTGCAAACCCTAGTGTGAAGAGAGAGGAGGGTGAGAGGTGGTGCTGCTCTTTGATGCCGCGACGCTGCGCCTGGTAATAGCTGTGCAACGCTGCACACACAGCCATCTTGCGACGATGCGTCAAGAGCTTGCTACAATGGCACGCTGCATGGCGCATGCATGCAAAGGCGCTGGAAAAGAGGGCAGCGATGGGCGGCGGGCACAGAGACATGGTTGCCATGAGCAGAGGCATAAACAGGCCCATTGGACGATGCGTGGACGGCCCAGCGGAACCAGACGCGACTTGCTGGAAGAAAAAACTCCAGCTAATCACGTCGAAGAAACTTGGCTCTCGCGGATCGCTCATGATTCCTCCTAGAAGACCATATCGAACGGCGGGAGTTTAGCGCACAACGTCAGATGAACGGTCAAGGTTGGTCGTTAGGGTTAGCTGCCGTCATACAGAATCCTTCTAGAAGAACAGATCGAACGTACCGGGTAGCGCTAGGGTTAGATCGACACTCCAGGTTGGTCGTCAGGGTTAGCCTGGTCAACGAATGGGGTTTTGAGGGGTTTTGAGCTCAGTCAACAGGGTTTTGACAACTTTGACCATGCATAACTAACTAAAACAAATCGAAAAAATACAAAACGTTCGCACATAGTCATGTTATGTTACCTAGTTAGGAGGAAAAATCATAAACATGATAAAAAGAAATTTGCATGAAAAATCCTTCACAAATCAAACAACCTCGACTGAGGTTGCAGAGAGTTCAAAGGAGAGAGTAGAGGGTTTAGGGTTTTGAAAATACAAAATACCAAAAACCCCATCCTAGATTCATTTTGGAGTTACTAAGAAGGATTTGAATTTAGTTTTGCAATATCATGTTTTAAATTTGTTTTATTAATCATTTCGTATAATAGAATATACTTTCAAAAATAATTTAATAATATGAAGATTAATACAAAAAATAGTGAGATTTCATACTAATACTATATAGGTAGAATAGATGCTAAGGACATTTATTTGGATGATTTGGACAAGGTCGAAAAATAAGATGCTTAGCAATGTGGTCGTTTCCCCAAGCTTTGGAGGCCATTTCTAGCACATTTTCGATGACAATGAGATGTACTTCACAAAAGGACTAGGACTGATGAACTAACATGAATAATAGTATATAAAGCATTAAAAAATCATAGAACAAACTAATAAAGTCTAAAAATATTGAATGTTCGTTCAAATTAGAATGTCAATTCAAATTGGAATTTGAATTCCGGTTCAAATTCACATCACATAAGTTTTCACATCAAAATACATGAACCAATACAACAATCAAGATTACATCAATGAAATATAGGTTTTCACATCAAAGTACAACAAACATAATATTTTAATGGTTCCCACTCTATTTTGCTTGCCTCTTGCCGCTCGATCTCTTGTTCTTTTTTTCACTGCTTGGTTCAACATGACATAATGTGTTGATGCTCCTAGTTTTCTTACCAGGAACATTTGGCCCCCACAACTTTTGTAGCAAAACCTCCCGAACTGGTTTTGGTGGCAATTCAACAGCCAAATCAGCGATGTCGTTTAGCACAACCTCCAGAACAGGTTCAGGTGGCACCTCAATAGACTCTTTTGTTGCCTCTTCGGTTTTCACATCATCCAGAACAGGTGGCAACTCAATAGATTGCAACACAATATGATCAAGTACATGATCTGCTTCCATTGCAACATCCACAACAGGTGGTGTAACACCCTCGGATCGGCCTTATGCAAGTTTTAGCGATTCCCGCCAAACCCGCATAGAAATGATTCAGAGGTGCCCACCAGCCACTTGCGTGCGGGTGGAAAACAAAGTAATATCATTACACAATAGTCCACGATGGAACCCACAGAACAGATATATACAACGACGACTCCATGTGTCAAGAATACAGATATACAGTACAAAGGTCCCAATCACCTTGAAAATAATACAACATCCGACTACGAACAAGATGCAAATAGGGCTAAGAGCCCTACAAAAACCAATGGCGTCCATAACCCTGCCCAGGACAAGCCAGAAGGGTAACCCTGCTAACGACGTCGATCTCAAAACCTGCTTAAACAAAAGGGGTGCCGGCAAAGGGCAAAGGAAAAAGAGAGCGGTCAGTACTGAGGCCAGTACACAGCGAGTCTTAGAATTTGGCGGTCCTCGCCTACATAGGTATGGTGGACTAAAGCGACAACGTAGCATGCACCAAACAACCTATAGATACTCGATACAACTGTCGGCTATCAGAGAGGGATAAGAAAGACCTATTCGGATCCAACCTGATACTAACACCAATCATACCCATCCTGGTGTTTCCCCCTCGAGACCAAATGAGGAAGTAAATGCAGGAAACTCACAGTTTATTTTTTATCCATTCCATTATAGTTCCAGCTCTTACTAGTCAGATATAGATAGTATGAGTCATCCTGATATAATAAGCAGTGGGCACTTTTAATTAACCATTCCATTGTAGTTGCAATACTTACTAGTCAAATACATATAACATGAGACATTCAAGAACCCAGTAGTTGTTGGCACTTTTATTTGCATTCCATTATGGTGAAGCTGATTACTAGTCATCACATAGTCAAATTTATAGCACTAGTTTAGTTATAGTTGTCTATGGTTGAGATACTATGCTCCAAGTCGTCCCTAACTGCGAACACGGCTTTCAGAAAGTTTTACCCTGCAGGGGGGCAAAAATAGCAACACACGCACGATCAACCTCGGAAAAACCAAATGAAAACCCAACGAGGCATCACGACAAAGAAATCGCAAGATTCATATAATATTTCAGGGGGCCACCCCACCAAGCTACCCACGACGAAGTTGGCCGGCTCCAAAACGGGCCCAGAGGTTTGCGTCAATGGCTGTAAACGACTGGGAACACGAAAGTCTGACTAGGCTTGTCGATACCGCGAAAACACTCCCCTTACCTAAACAGTACAGGCGCTCCACGCGCAATAGTAAATAAAGTAGTAAAACATGGAATAAGTACAGGATAGTAATAAAGCCCCAAACTACTTTGTGGCCCCAAGAAATAAGATATGACTCAAGCTCATGCTAAGGGGATTCATGGGCCCACAAACGGATAGTGCGAATATTCAAAGAACAGGTATCAAGTACTCGGGGTCCTATGGGACACAAGTGGACGATTAAAACCAAATAACATCTATTGCCCACCTATGCCTCTGCATTATTTACCTACTTCAATTTTAGTTATTTAATGGTAATTAAAGCCATGATCATCTCCAACATTAAACATGCGGCATTACTCCAACAACTATGCAACATCGACGGCGCGACGCATCACCTGTGCAAGCAACTACGACTCGCAAGGCCGACTATATACCAAACAACAGGTAATAGGATGTGTCCATGGCAATATAAGAGCTGCAGGGAAGTATAACGGGGTACAGGATCTATAGCATCGCAACACAAATAGCAATAGATAAACAGGAGGAAGTAAAGACTATAAATGTAAAATAGGTATAAAGGGGGAGAATGCTCGCCTAGAAAACATTGTCGAAGGTTCATCAACTCATCAGCCTAATCCGCGAAGAAGCAAAGCACTAGAAGAAACACCGGATGCACTATTTAATACTACGGCAGAAGATCGGGCATGATGAATGTATGATGCGTGACATGGCAAAGGTGCGATGGAATTAGGCAATATTAAGTGGAACCGGGCCCCGACATTTAATTAGATGGTTCATATTGTTTAGATACCCGTAATTTTAAATGTTGTCTTAACAAGTCGAAACATGGCATCGGTTCGCTATACAAATTAATGGAGGCAATATTAGACTAGATTCGCCCGCATATGGGCTCCATATTTAATTATGAGGTGAATCGGCATAAGGCCCCCAAACCACACAAATATGTATGCAAACATGTACAATTATATGCGACATGTTGATATCATGTATTATAAAAATATGGGGATCAGAAAGGGTCACACTTGGGTTTCGGCGATCTTGGTTCAGGGGTTTGCCAGGTTCGGTCTTCGGACTCCGAGAACGGGGCCTTGATGTTCCATGAAGGAGGCCTCAGAGCTCCACATTCTTCGAATGCCGGGGTCAAGAACTTGGTGGTTCCGCGGTCTTCGGAAGATCTTGGCAAACTGGCAACGAAGATCTTCGGGTTGAGGATCTGCGGTCCCATGATGATGATCTTGTCGAAATCAGTCTTGGAAGCCAGGGTAGGTGAAAGGATCTTGCATAATCTGAAAGAATACCACCGGGAAGCCGCATCGGCGAAACCCCGACCAGGCGAACAAGCCGCATCGGTACTTGGCTGAGGAAAAACGTCTATGAGCATCACAACGCCAGAAGCTCACAGCAAGAACACACATAGGCATAGGCATGTCGGCGTACAGCGCACGCACGAGATAAAAGAAAGGATACATAAAGGCGACACTCCTGGCACAGGAGGTGGCCGTTGACGGGTCCGTCTGGGACATGCGGGCCTAACGTGCCAGAGGTGGGCACCTAGAGTCGAGGAAGGGGAATGGGAAGACGTCGACTCCTAGGCGGGGGGTCGTTGGTGTCGGAACAGAGGGGTTCTAGCGAAGAAGATGTCCGCGGCAGGGCGAAGCAGGAGGCGATGCCCACGCGGCGGATGATGGCGCGGCAGAGAGAAGAGGGGTCAGAGGATGCCGACATGCTGGTTGTACACGCGTCGCAGGAGCTCACACGGGCATGCACGTGCCGGAGGGAGGCGACAGCATCCGCACCAGTGCAACACCGACGAGGTGGTCATCGATGTAGGGCAGGGGCAGGCTCAAGCGACGCCCTTGGTGTGGAGGAAGAGGTCGAGCCCGTGGGAGGCCTAGTCGTGGCGGCGGTCAGAGCTTGTCACTGGCGAGGTCAAGCATCGCAGGGTCCTGGAGCACAGGCGGCAGCGCGACGGCGGGGCCGGAGGACCGGCACTGCGGGTGGGTTGGCAAAGGAGGTGGTCAGGCTCGAGCGTCTGGGATCGCGGCAGGGGAAGGGGAAAGTGCATGCGGGATTGGCGGGGTGGGGCCCGGTGAGGAAAAAACATGGAGGAGGACGGGGCCATGCGGGAGAGAGGGAGCGAGCGAGCGTCAGTGGGGAGCGGTGGGGCCGGGTAGGGGAGAACGTGCGTGGTGGTGGGACGTGTGGGTTCCAGGGAGGGTGAGTGGCGGCGGGATGGAGGGAAAGTGGGGAGAGGTAGGGTAGGGTTTGGGGGTAGGGTTTCTAGGTTAGATGTGGAATGGTAGGTAGCGTGCTGCTGGGCCATGGGCCTGGCGGCTGGCTGCCTCCCCCACAAAAATATGTTTATTATTTTTATTTAAAAGATTTTGTAGACAGTTTGTTTAACAAATAAAATATCCGGAATGATTGGGCCTTATAATTTGAATTAAGAGGGCTAATGTAGAAAACAAAATAAGGCTTTTGGAAAATAATTTAGTGCACAAATATGCATGATGTTATGATGATGCATAAATAAAATAACACGCGATTTTCTAGTAGTGGATTTACCCGGGGTGCTACAATTCGACACCACTAACAATAGATCTCGCCCTCGAGGTCCGCCTCATGGTATAGGAAAGAAGGCCGACGGTGTTAATCTTCTCATTTCATATAGATCTTCGCGACACCACTAACAAGGGTTCTTTCTCCATCTGGAAATCAGCGACACCACCAACAAGGGTGTGGCTCACGTTCGTTGCGAGAACACTCCGGAAAACAAAGGACGAAGGTAGAGGTGTCAAAAGGTAAGGCCACCTCCAACTTCCATGGAAGGAGTATAATTGCATCGATCCACCATTCAATGTACAAGTGCGAATGATAAGAGCGGATGGTGATCAGTCCATCGTGCACCCAAAGCATTACTCTGCACATGAATATGGGAAGTATACAACCAACTCTTAGAATTCAGACTGAAGATCTCGACAAGCGAGGTTTGGAAACAAAGGAGGGATGGAGATTATCATCAGATCTGATGTAGATGACTTCGTCATATCGGAAAACACCGGAGGATAGAAAGAAAAAAATTAGTGAATTTTCGGTCCACTGAAAGGTACAATGGATGAAAGATTCATCTGATAGCATGAATGTCAGATGTTGAAGCACCGTTACAAGAGGATGGAAGCGAAACCCTGAAGGTACGACGGAAACCCAACCACGAGAAATTCTAGATTCGAAGAAAATATAAGAGAGCAGATTCAAAACAGGTCGAGATAAGAGGAGAATAGCAGAGGGGTAAGAAGTAAAAGCAGACCTAATCAGATCTATCCAACCAATTTTTCCAAAATAGTTTTGACACTCTACGATGTCCGTTAGCTAGGTTATCCTACAGGTCGGACCAGTGGGGTATTGCAACTACTGAGCTCTGATACCACTCTGTAACACCCTCGGATCGGCCCTATGCAAGTTTTTAGTGATTCCCGTCAAACCTGCATAGAAACGATTCAGAGGTGCCCACCAGCCACTTGCGTGCGGGTGGAAACGAAGTAATATCATTACACAATACTCCACGATGGAACCCACAGAACAGATATATATACAATGACAACTCCATGAGTCAAGAATACAGATATACAGTACAAAGATCCAAATCACTTTGAAAATAATACAACATCCGACTACGGACAAGATGCAAATGGGGCTAAGAGCCCTACAGAATAACCAATGGCGTCCATAACCCTGCCCAGGCCAAGCCGGAAGGGTAACCCTGCTAATGACGTCGATCTCAAAACCTACTTAAACAAAAGGGGTGCCGACAAAGGGCAAAGGAAAAAAGAGCGGTCAAGATCGAGGCCAAGACACCGAGTCTTAGAATTCGGCGGTCCTCGCCTACATAGGTATGGTGGACTGAAGCGGCAGCGCAACATGCACGAAACAACCTATAGAGACTCTATACAACTGTCGGCTATCAGAGAGGAATAAGAAAGACCTATTCGGATCCAACCTGATACTAACACCAATCATACCCATTCTGGTGTTTCCCCCTCGAGACCAAACGAGGAACTAGTACCGAGGAAACTCACACAGTTGGCAGTTTTATCCATTCCATTATAATTGCAGCTCTTACTAGTCAGATATAGATAGTATGAGTCATCCTGATATAATAAGAAGTGGGCACTTTTAATTAACCATTCCGTTGTAGTTGTGAGACTTACTAGTCAGATACATATAATATGAGACATTCAAGAACCCAGCAGTTGTTGGTACTTTTATTTGCATTCCATTATGGTGAAGCTGATTACTAGTCATCACATAGTCAAATTATAGCACTACTTTAGTTATAGTTGTATATGATCGAGATACTGTGCTCCAAGTCGTCCATAACCGCGGACACGGATTTCAGAAAGTTTTACCCTACAGGGGGGCAAAAATAGCAACACACGCACGATCAACCTCGGAAAAACCAAATGAAAACCCAGCGAGGCATCACGACAAAGAAATCGCAAGATTCATATAATATTTCAGGGGGCTACCCCACCAAGCTACCCGCGACGAAGTTGGCCGGCTCCGGAACAGACCCAGAGGTTTGCGTCAATGGATGTAAACGAGTGGGAACCTGAAAGTCTGACTGGGCTTGTCGATACCGCGAAAACACTCCCCTTACCTAAACAGTATAGGTGCTCCACGTGCAATAGTAAATAAAGCAGTAAAACATGGCATAAGTACAGGATAGTAATAAAGCCCCAAACTACTTTGTGGCCCCAAGAAATAAGATATGACTCAGGCTCATGCTAAGGGGATTCATGGTCCCACATGCGGATAGTGCGAATATTCAAAGAACAGGTATCAAGTACTCGGGGTCCTACGGGACACAAGTGGACTGTTAAAAACCAAATAACATATATTGCCCACCTGTGCCTCTGCATTATTTACCTACTTAAATTTTAGTTATTAAATGGTAATTAAAGCCATGATCATCTCCAACATTAAACATGCGGCATTACTCCAACAACTGTGGAACATCGACGGCGCGACGCATTACCTGCGCAAGCAACTACGACTCGCAAGGCCGACTATATACCAAACAACAAGTAATAGGATGTGTCCATGGCAATATAAGAGCTGCAGGGAAGTATAACGGGGTACGTAATCTATAGCATCACAACACAGATAGCAATAGATCAACAGGAGGAAGTAAAGACTATAAATGTAAAATAGGTAGAAAGGGGGAGAATGCTCGCCTGGAAAACATTGCCGAAGGTTCATCCGAAGATCGGGTCGATACACGGATCAACTCATCGGCCTAATCCGTGAAGAAGCAAAGCACTAGAAGAAACACCGGATGCACTATTTAATACTACGGCAGAAAATCAGGCATGATGAATGTATGATGCGTGACATGGCAAAGGTGCGATGCAATTAGGCAATATTAAGTGGAACCGGGCCCCGACATTTAATTAGATGGTTCATATTGTTTAGATAACCATAATTTTAAATGTTGTCTTAACAAGTCGAAACATGGCATCGGTTCGCTATACAAATTTAAATGGAGGCAATATTAAACTAGATTCGCCCGCATATGGGCTCCATATTTAATTATGAGATGAATCGGCATAAGGCCCCCAAACCACACAAATATGTATGCAAACATTTACAATTATATGCGACATGTTGATATCATGTATTATAAAAATATGGGGATCGGAAAGGGTCACACTTGGGTTTGGCGATCTTGGTTCAGGGGTTTGACAGGTTCGGTCTTCGGACTCCGAGAATGGGGCCTTGATGTTCCATGAAGGAGGCCTCGGCACTCCACTGTCTTCGAACGCCGGGGTGGAGAACTTGGTGGTTCCGCGGTCTTTGGAAGATCTTGGCAAACTGGGAACGACAATCTTCGGGTTGAGGATCTGCGGTCCCATGACGACGATCTTGTCGAAATCAGTCTTGGACGCCAGGGTCGTTGAGAGGATCTTGCATGATCTGAAAGCAGACCACCGAGAAGCCGCATCGGCGAAACCCCGACCAGGCGAACAAGCCGCAGCGGTACTTGGCTGAGGAAAAACGTCTATGAGCATCGCAGCACCAGAAGCTCACAGCGAGAACACACATAGGCATAGGCATGTCGGCGTTCAGCGCACACACGAGATAAAAGAAAGGATACATAGAGTCGACACTACTGGCGCAGGAGGTGGCCGACGACGGGTCCGTTTGGTACACGCGGGCCTGACGTGGCAGAGGTGGGTGCCCAGAGTCGAGGAAGGGGAATGGGAAGACGTCGAATTCCTAGGCGGGGGGAGGGGGTCGTTGGTGCCGGAACAGAGGGGCGCTAGCGGAGGAGATGGCCGCAGCAGGGCAAAGCAGGAGGCGAGGCCCGCGCGGCGGACGATAGCGCGGCAGAGAGAAGAGGGGTCCGAGGATGGCGACGTGCTGGTTGTACACGTGTCGCAGGAGCTCACATGGGCATGCACGTGCCCGAGGGAGGCGACAGCATCCGCACCAGTGCAACACTGACGAGGTGGTCATCGATGTAGGGCAGGGGCGGGCTCAAGTGACGCCCTTGGTGTGCAGGAAGAGGGCGAGCCCGGGGGAGGCCTGGTCGTGGCGGCGGTCGGAGCTTTCCGCTGGCGAGGTCAAGCGTCGCAGGGTCCTGGAGCGCAGGCGGCGGCTCTGCAGAGGGGCCGGAGGAACGACGCTGCGGGTGGGTTGGCGAAGGAGGAGTTCGGGCTCGGGCATCTGGGTTCGCAGCTGGGGAAGGGGAAAGTGCGTGCGGGATTGGCGGGGTAGGGCCCGGTGAGGAAAAAATAGGGAGGACGGGGCCATGCGGGAGAGAGGGAGCGAGAGAGCGTCGGTGGGGAGCGGTGGGGACGGGTAGGGGAGAATGTGCATGGTGGTGAGACGTGTGGGTTCCAGGGAGGGTGAGTGGCGGCGGGATGGAGGGAAAGTGGGGAGAGGTAGGGTGTGGTTTGGGGGTATGGTTTCTAGGTTAGACGTGGGATGGTAGGTAGCTGGCTACTGGGCCATGGGCCTAGCGGCTGGCTGCCTCCGCCACAAAAATATGTTTATTTATTTTTATTTAAAAGATTTTGTAGACAATTTGTTTAACAAATAAAATATCTGGAATGATTGGGCCTTATAATTTGAATTAAAAGGGTTAATGTAGAAAACAAATTAAGGCTTTTGGAAAATAATTTAGTGCACGAATATGCATGATGTTATGATGATGCATAAATAAAATAACACACGATTTTCTAGTAGTGGATTTACCCGGGATGCTACATGTGGCAACTCAATAGCCTCATTTTGCCTTGTATGATCATCAGTAAACCTGATCTAGAATAATGGGCACTTCTGGCTACTATGTCTAAACCTTAAGGAGCTGCGTTCGCTTCAAGGGCGCCTGGCATACATCAGGCGATTCATATTTAGCAGGAAGAATCCAACCTTTTACAAGACTCAAAAATACATTCCATTATTTTGGGATGAAAACTGCCAACAAGCCCTAGATGGCATCAAAAGCTATCTCCTCAATCCGCCAGTCCTGACCTTAGAAATAGCATAGTTGATCTTGTTCTTTGGAGTCACTCGCATCTAATTCATCTATAGATGTATTCTATAGTTTTATTGGTCCTATCAGTGTCTCGCATATGTGATTTCTAGCCATAAGTCCCAACAAAACACTCAGAAGCCTGGCGCATTGAACAAGCTAGGTGTTGATATGCAATGAGATGGTTGAACCGCGATCTGCATACTTCTCGCCCTTACTTAATCTTCTAATAGGAAAAAGCCGGTTCTTGTTTACATTTCTCTTTTTTCTGAATCCACCAAGTCTTGCCTTTTTGGTTGGCCAGCATTTTTCAACAACAAGGGGCTGAACTGGACATTTTCTCTTGAAAAACATAACAGGTCATTTTGCAACAAAACAAAGTGAAGAAACAACAGTAACATTAACAAAAATATATTGCATACTTCTTTGGCTTTTCAGGAGTGTAACATCATTTGGAAGACCCATCTCGGTACCCAAGTTCCTGGAAAAGCTTGCATCTATTTTTCTTACCTTTTTTAGGTATTTTTGGCTTATCATCCTTTTTCCCTTTCTTACTACTCCCACCTTTCTCAAATCATGCCTTGAATCTACTTTGCTTAGGCCGGCCAGCTTTTCTTTTGGTCAGTGGAGGACACAAAGAAAATTCAAATTCTACTTCAGGCCATTGAGACTGGTCTGTAAGTGCTGGAATTGGAGTTGCATATGTAGCTTTGAATTTTTCTACTGAATAATATTCATGCAAAAATGGGTGCATATTTAACTTTGGTTTGGAGGCCAAGAAGAATAGGGCATGCTCACATGACTTTCTAGTGTGTTGCCACTCCAGGAAAGTGCATTCATGCACTTCAGTGTCAACAACATCTCTCCTTCCAGTTTTGGTGTCTCTAACTTTAGCACCCCAAAAAGAAGATTTCTCAACTTTCAAATGTGCAAGATTTCTACTCCTGTTGACAACCTGTTGTACCACTTCAGGAAGCTTGTCCCCTTGCAGGACATCACCAATTCTTCTTCTCAATTCCCACAATCGCATGATCATGATCCTGATTTGGTCAACCATGTCATGTATAGGCAAGTCCTTTAAATCGTTCACCTTGTTGTTAAATCTCTCTACCAAGTTGTTGTTGATATGATCACAATTGATGGCAGTATTAAATCCTGACCGATACCATAAGAGAGAGTGATAGGTGTGTAGCCATGTACCAAAATCATTCTCAGTACATGCTGCCATTATCTTACCAAGATGATATGAATGTTTCTGGGTAGTGTAAGATCTTGCTGCAGGCCACATGCGCCCAATTCTTCTCCTCTGAAATTTTTGATCAAATTCATCCACATATGTCCAAAGCACTCTCTTTGCTCGGAATGGGGAACACAGTCTTTACTGCATTTTCTAGGCCTTTGCATGCATCTGTATGAATTGCCAAAGGTGAGACTGGCCCTAAGCATATTTTCAAATGCATCATAAACCATGTCCATGAGGCCTCAGTCTCTGATTGAAACAACCCAATGGCAACGGGGAACATCCAATTATGTCCATCCAGAGCATTGCATGCTGCTAGCTGACCATTCCACTTTCTAGTTAAAAATGAAGATTCTATGCTTAAATATGGACGACATCCTGCTTTGAAGCCATCGATGCAAGGCTTTAAAGCCATAAAAAACTTAGAGAAGAACACCTTACCATCATCAATGACCTCAGTATCTATCTCCACAACACTGCCAGGTGACCTTTTCTCAACCTCTGCTTTGAAGTTATACAACATCCTAAAAGTATTTGCCCAATCACCATACAATTCTTTCATTGCCCTTTGTTTTGCCTTCCACGTAGTGCTATAATTCACCTTAATTGGGTAGTCCTTTTCCAAGTCTGTTTTTAGCCTCTTTGTAGTAGTGTTTGGTGTCTTGGCTAAAATAGGAGTGATCTTTTCAGCAACCCAAATTTGTGATGTCATTGTTGATACTCTCTATGAACTAGTAATGCATGTGTGTTCAAAAGGGATTTGATTAACTCTAATGGTGCTTCCATCTGGTTGGCGTCTAGCAGAAATGTACATTTGCAAGGATTGGTGCCCCCATCAAAACCTCTACATCTAGCATAGAACTTCTTTTTATCGGTCCACTTAGTCTTGGCATCAAACTCCTTCTTGATTGCATAAGTTTTGAAACACATCCTAAACTCACCCATGCTTGGAAACAGTTTCCCTACTGCAATAATAGGGTTTTCCTTGTCATAGACAGTAACTAGCTCATCATAATGTGCTTCATTTACATCATCTACAACATTCTCCATCAGCTCTCTATCTACATCTTCATAAAATGTTCTGTTACCACCACCATCATCAGCCAAATTAGTTTCATCAGCCTTTTCCTTATCTCTGTCATCTACTGGAATGCCAAATATTTTGGCCATTTCTGTGTCAGCCATTGGTGCTATGACTAAATCAGTAGTTTCATCTAACTCCACTGAATTCCAATCAACATGCATACTAGCCCCTGCATCAACACCCTGCCCTGCATCAACATCATTTCTGTCTGATAATACTGTCACTTCAGTTCGTATGGGAACCATCTGCCTCTGTGAAGCCCAATCATCATTTGACATTTGCGAAGCAAAATTTGAAGCCACATATCCAACCTTGGAATCTACTTCTAGATCGATGAGCTCAGCATGAAAAGTAACCTCTTTGTTTGTCCAGCCATCTTGCCGATCAATTTCATCTACTAAATCTTCTCCATCCTCAATTCTCAAATATTCTCCCTTCCAATTTTCAAACTGTAACAATGCAACTTCCTGCTGTGGACCCGAGGAACACTTTGCCTGATTTTCTCCACCAAATTCTTCACGGCCAATTCTTCCATTTTCTGCAGTTGCTGGGGATCAATATCTGCAAACTCAACCTCCCAACCCACAGATGTACCTCTCTCGATGTTATGTACACTACCATCACCTAGTTTCTCTTTAGATGGGAAGAACTTGAAATTGAATTGGAATTTTCTCCGCCGCTCATAATCACCCCTGTTTTGAGTAGAGGCGGGCAGAGTGAGCTAGAGGAATTGGTGATTATCCAAATGCGTTCAAATAAAATAAAAAAATAGCGAGATTGACCTATTGGAAGTGCTCTCTTGCCTCTCCATCTCGATGCCCCCGACTCAGCCAACCCGCCCACAACAATCTAGCTCAGAAATCAGAAATCAAAGGGAAAGCGATTGGGTCAGATCCAAATCCAAGCGCAGGGAATGAGCTAGGGTTTCGAGATTATGCACCACCAACGGGCTGCCCCTGAGCTCACACGGGTCGTCGCTGCCGAGCACACGAAGTTGACGGCGCCGCCACCGGAGAAGATGGAGGAGGATGGCAGTCGGGACGGTCAGCACAGGGGCGGGCACTGAGTGGGACCCACTCGAAACGGTTGTCTTTTTAGAGCTGAAATGAAACCGTTGTCTAAATCTAACCCTAATCCTAACCCCACCATTCATTAAAACATGTCCCAACAGAGAGTTTGCACCGATTTAAGGCCTGTGTCGCACGGGGGCTATTTTTTCCGCGAGAAGCGTCGTACCGTAGCGATTCTTTCGAACGTTGTTGTGTTTCGGTCCATTCCAGGGAAAAACGTCTCACATGAGCTATTTTCCCAATAACATGTATATCAGATATACCTTTCTTATTGATGTTTCCATTCTTCAGATCCGCCAAGTACTTGGGGCAATTCCGCTTCTAGTGACCACACTCTTTGCAATAAAAGCATTTTGCATCAGGGCTAGGGCCAGCTTGGGTCTTCTTCTCAAGTGTAGCAATAGATTTTCCTTTCCTTTCAAAGTTACCCTTGAGCTCTCCCTTTGCCTTTATGTCTACTTCTGCAGCCAACAAAGTGGCAGCAAGTTCAGTGAGCGATCCAATCGCACCACTTATCTTGTAATTCAGCACAAAGTCTTTGTAACTAGGTGGGAGCGAATGTACAATTCTATCCATCACAAGATCAACTAGAATAACATATCCAAGTGTCTTGAGACATTGAACATCGTTCATCATCATCATGATGTGATCTTTCATAGAGTTGTGTTCCTCCATGTCAACACTAAAGAACTCACTAGAGATTATATCTATAAGCACGAAACTGGCCCTCAAACATGGCTTTGAGTTCCTTCACCATGGCAGCAGTGCTGCTAAGTTCAAAGCATTCTTGAAGTTGAGGCTCCATCGACATGAGGATCGCATATTTCATAAGATTGTAGTCATTAAACTTAGTGTCATACACACTGCGCTCATCCCGAGATGCAGTATTTGCAGGTGGGTCACCTAGCGGTGCATCCAGCACATAGGTCAAATTTTTAGCATCGAGGACAATCCTCATGTTACGAAACCATTCCGTGAAGTTGCTTCCATTGTGTTTCAGCTTTTCTTTCTCTAGGAACGTATTAACAATGATGGTATGGGGCGTCATTAATCTACAACATATTTGCAATAGTTTAGACTAAGTTTATGACAAATTGAGTTCTAATTAATAGTTAATTAACCTAGGTGAACTCCCACTCAAAACAATATCCCTCACATTGTTTTAGTGATCACACGAACCAAATCCACTACATCAAAAATGATCATCACGAGAGATAATGTAGTTTCAAAGGTGAACAATCAACATGTTCATCATATCTACTATAAGACGCAGCCTTACCTTTTGGTGATCCGTGTTTCGAGACCATGTCTGTACTTGCTAGGCTCGTCAAGATTAACCTTAGATTCTACATGAGCAAATCTGGCTTGCTCCCGTTGTATGCACACGTTGATTCTATCACACCCGATCATCACGTGGTGCTTCGAAACGACGAGTCTTGGTAACGATGCTAACTAAGGATGAATACTCTACTTGATAATTTTTTTGAGAGGGATCATCTTATAATGCTACCGTCGCAATTTAAGCAATACAAGATGCATAAAAGGATTAACATCACATGCAATTCAAAATATGTGATATGATATGGCCTTTCTTCTTGTGCTTCCGATCTTCATCTTCAAGCATAAACACGATCTCCATCATCACCGGTGTGGCGTCAAGGTCAATGGCACCGCTCCATGGTTGTCGTCCACCAGCATCAACTATTACAACTACTTTGAATAATAGACACGCGTGTCTTAAGGAAATTAAAAGGCAACCATAAGGATCCTGTCGGTTGCCGACTTACAATAATGAACATTGCATACATCATATATATAATCACAATCATGGCCATATCACATCACAGCACACCCCTGCAAAACAAAGTTTCACGCCTCTAATTTTCTTTCAATGTTTTATGTGGTTTGGGGCTTTCAATAAGTACCGTTCTAACTTACGAACAAGAACCATAATGTTGATGCTTGAACTATCAAGTGCCCATTGTAAATTAAATCTTTACTATGATGGGAGAGACAGACACCCGCAAAGCCACTTATGCAATACAAGTTGCATGTTGAGCGTGGAGCAAGTATCATGAACGATGTCATGTAAGGTTAGCTCGGGCCGCTTCATCCCACCATACTGCAATATTGCAAAGTACACAAAAAGCAATTGATAATAAAAGCACCACTGCCCATAATGACCATTGTGTTCTACTCGTGCAACAGATCTACATATAGACACGGCTCTGATACCACTATAGGGGTTCGTAGTATGGAAAAAAAAATCTACCGCATGAACACACACAAGCCAAGATATATCTACTAGATTGTAGCAATGAGTCGATTAGAGTACTCACCCTCGAAGATTCCAAAGCGGTTAATGAGAGCAGATTCTCGTGGGTGATGTAGTCATACACTTGCCGATCTCAAGATCGTGTAGACGATCCTTCCGGCGCCGCGTTCCGGCAGCACTCCCACGGTTGGTCACACGTTCGGTACTCGATGAAGACCTTCCTCTCCCTTGTTCCAGCAGGCAGCAGAGGTTGTAGTTCTCTCCTTGTGATTCCGGCAGCATGACGGCGTGGTGTCGGGATTAGAGGGAAGATCCCGCAGGGCTTTGCCTTAAGCCGGAGCGGGTTAGGATGGATTAGAAGGGTTCCCCCGTGTTCTAGGGTTTAGAGGCCAGAGAGGAGGATGTGTGGCCAGCGGTGTCTTGGGCGGCGACGGCGGCGCGGCGACGACGCTGGGCAGCAACGGCGGGCTCGTGGGGTAGGCCTGTGGTGGTCTTGTTGTTTGGGGCAGCCCCTCCCCTCTTTTTATGAGAGGGAGGGGCAGCTAGGGAGGGGAGGTTGAATCCTCCTCCAACTCCCTCTCCTCCATGGCGTGTGGTGGAGGGAGAGGAGGTTTTCTCTCCTCCCTCCACCAGGATACATTGTCCCAGTTTGACTTTTCAAACTTGCCTTTTGACTTTCAGTTTTGGAGTTTGATTTCTCACTTTTATTTGCATAGCTCTTTGACATAGGACATGATGCAACCATTCCACTTTGTCATGACTCATTCATGTACCCATCCCCTTCCGGTTCGGTGAACCTTCTACACCCATCTAGATCATTCCGATGAAAACACCGGAATCATTCCCGAACTCTGGAATTGAACTTTCCTTATATGAATCTTATTCTCTGGACCATTCCGAATCTCCTCGTGATATCCCAGATCCCATCCGAGACTCCTAACAACATTCGGTCTTCTTACTCACATTCCATATCTACTAAACAACATCGAATCCTTAAGTGTGTCTTCCTACGGTTCGTGAATTATGCAGACATGACCGAGACTCTTCTCCGATCAATAACCAATAGAGGAATCTGGAAATTCATATGGCTCCCACATATTTCTATGATTAATTTGCGATCGAATGAAACATTTACATACGATACCAATTTCCCTTTGTCTCACGATATTTTACTTATCCGAGGTTTGATCATCGGTATCTCTGCATACCTAGTTCAACCTTGTTACGAATAAGTACTATTTACTTGTTCCTATGATATGTGATCCCTTGCGAGCCAGTCACATGCTTGCAAGCTAATTGGATGACATTCCACCGAGAGGGCCCAGAGTATATCTATCTGTCATATGGATGGACAAATCCCACTCTTGATCCATGTGCCTCAACACATACTTTGCAAACACTCAATGCCACCTTTATAACCACTCAGTAACGAAGTGGTGTTTGATGTCATCAAAGTATCCTTCCGGTGATGGTGATTAGCATGATCTCATGGTCAAAGGATTTAGGTTACTATATATCTCAAATCTTATAGCAAACAAACTATTGAAATGACTTGATCTTTATTCTACGCTTATCTATAGGAGTATGTCCATCACACCATTCTCCTAATGATATGATCTTGTTTTTAATAACATCTCAATGTTCATGACCAGGAAACCATGATCATCTATGAACCAACAAGCTAGTATTATAAAGAGGCTTTACTTGGAACTCTAACAAGTTTACAAATCACACAAGTATTAATGTTTCTGGTTAATACAATTGTAGCATGAATGTAAACATTTATCATAAACACAAAGATATAATAATAACTACTTTTATTATTGCCTCTAGGGCATATATCCAATAGCAAGATGCGTCGTCTGGTAGGGGGTTACCTCTGAGGGCTTCCCCGACTCACTCCCATCCGAGACGGTCCGGGTCGCCACTGTTCACGGAGTTGGGGTTTGGAGGGGTGTTACCATTGGGATTCAGAGGGGCACCTCCATTTCTGGCGTTGGTATCGGTCGGGTCAGTGCCATTGTCGTTGTTTTCCGCATCGTTGAGGACAATAGTGCACATGTAGCGATGGGGGAGATCGTTTCTCCCGCATCTTTCGGATCCGAATTCATAGGCCTCATCGCCTGATAGGGGATCGAGTAGATTGGAGTCACAATTTTTGTTGTTATCTGAAGTGTAGGCCGTCACGTATGCGTCAAGTGCGCTCAGCGTGCCGATTGGGGGCATCCATGGGGCAGTCGCTATTGCCGGTGATTCCACCCGCTCCGGGAGGCAAAGTGTGCCGATCTTTCCAACCTAGAAGCATAGGCTACCAAGCATCATGCCAACCCCGTCTCCTACGAAATCGAATGCTAGGCGTGTTGCCGATGAGTGGATAGTGAAGTCAATGGTGCCGAAGAGGAGATGATTCTCTGTCACCGAGGAGTCGAAGATCGCGGGTGATGGGGCCGTCGCGATCACAACAACAGCAATCCTAGTTCCCACATATGGCGCCAATTGACGAGGGTTCGACTCGTCAATGCCCATATTATAGACTTGGGTTTTGAAGAAGAGGGGTGCCCTGGAGATCGGGAATAGCTAACATACAAGCAACATAGGACACGATGTTTACCCAGGTTCAGTCCCCCGGAGGGAAAACCCTACTCCATCTTGTCTGCTCTCGATTGATGGTGGAACCAAAGGTTACAAGGGTGCGCAGATGATATCTGGCGGGTGAGTATGCTTGGATTGAGATTGTCCTCCTCGCCATGCCCTCCTGGCCTTTATATGGGGAGGCCAGGTCTCAGGGTTAGGTCGAGTCAGTTACAGATTAGGGTTTCACCCTTTAATTTTCTATCTAGAGATAGACGTATCATCCAAGGAACCACCTCCTTCATGGGCCTGGGCCACCCGAATCCTTTTTGGGCTTCGTTATCGGGTATGGATCACCACATGGGCTTCTGCTGGGTCATACCAGATAGGCTAATATTAGGCACCTGTTGGGCTTACCCATGTCATAGTTCCAACCGTTTATAGACCTCAGTAAATATGTATTTTTCTCCATGTGTTGTAATGATATCCATGAACAGAACAAACCGATTTACCGATAGATAACCTATAAATGAGTAATATTTTACCATTAAAACTATATCATTTCTACATATCCAAGCGACCATATTATAACAAGTGTCATCGGATTGATGACAAGTACGCCATGATGGGGTCCTCTAGGCGTGGAAAAAGGTGGGTTGTGAAACATACGGTTGTCCGGGATGGTGAGCATACAAGTTTACCAAGGTTCAGATCCGACTGTGGTGGCTGGATCCTACTCCTGCTAGCAATCAAGTATACCTATAGATCCGGATGTTTACAAAGGATTACAAGACTAGGTTTCGGCCTATGCGAGTTGTGTATGTCGATGCCCTAAAGGCTGGCCCCTAGGACGTCTTATATAGTCATCCAACCTAGGGTTTACAGGAAAAACCTATCCGACTACGATACAATATCGGTACAAGTGGACTACATGTAAATCTATAGGCCTAAGTCGGTAAGTCTTCTCGGCCTTACAGTAGTCAGATGGGTCCCATCTTCTTTCCCTGAATGGGCCGCCTGTGGGCAAAGCTCTAACCCAGAAGTGGGCCACCCTGGTCAGTGAGTACCTGTGGGTATACCAGAAAAGTATATCCCCAACAACAAGCATTCTCTCTAATAAGAATCCTATATTTGTGATATATCTCATGTAACCAGTTGCCAAATATATCTAGACTACTATATTTGTGATATATCCCATGTAACCAGTTGCCAAATATATCTAGAATACTACATGGTGAGTACAAGTTAAAAGCCACTTGGATGACTCATCATATAAACGAGGGAACTTACATTGAAAGAGTTGTCTGGTCATGTTGACAAAATTTGCACTTAACACTTCCTTGACATTTGCGCTTTGCTAGTTTTTATCCTTGGTAAGGATTACACCCTTGTGAAGGTACCAACCAAATATTTTAATCTTAAGTAGCACCTTCATTTTTATATCTTTTATTTATTATCGACCGACATATCTAAATAAAATGCTTTGTACATAGAGTCAATCAAAAATTTACCATTCTCAAGTAGATTCCAGCGAAATTCATCGGCCCCTTGCGATAGTTGTACCATTGCCAACCATCATTCCATGCCGCAAGTTTGGGACCACTAAATCACGCCCGAACATCACATTAGGTGAACATGTTTCCATTACCGTAGCGATTTATCAGATTTGAAATGTACAATGGTATAGAGTGCCGGATATTGTTCCCAAAGGGTGGTATCACCAAGCTAGTTATCTTCCCAAAGCCTGATTTTCAACCCGACCTATATATGAATGATCTATGACAAATTCCTTCTTTGCCTTTAGACGAGACAATTACAAAAACCACCACATTTGTGGCTAGGGTTTCAAAAAACCACCACTATTCTCTAGGGTTTCAAAAGACCACCACTCCAGAACTAATATGTAACAAAAAACACTGATTCGGTTCTAACCCTCAGTAGACAGCAAAACTGACAAGTGGGGCCCTCGGTAGATAGCAAAACTGACAAGTGGGGCCCTCGGTAGACAGCAAAACTGACAAGTGGGGCCCGTCCACGACCCCATCTTCCTCCGCTCCGACCGAGCTCCACCACATATCGATTCACCCTGCCAACGATCCCCACTCGTCAGTTTGTTATCTACCGGGGGGTTAAAAGCGAATAGTGTTTTTTGTTATGTATTAGTTCTGAAGTGATGGTTTTTTGAAACCCTAGAGAATAGTGGTGGTTTTTTGAAACCCTAACCGTAAATGTGGTGGTTTTTTATAATTTTCTTCCTTTAGACAGACCCAAAATTGTAAATCATCTAGGTTCAATAAACCTGCAACATATTGCATACGCTTCGGTAGCACAATGTCCTCCAGAGTGAGGGAGACGGTAGATGGTGTCGATGGAGGACCATGTGACCTAGAAGAAGAAGCATGCCTCCTGTCACACTGCTTCTTAAAAACAATCAAACTCAAAGTGACCAGACTTCAAACCACTTAACTTAGGAGAGTGAGGGCAGACCGCACCAACAGAAGGAAGCTTACCCACTTTGTTACTTCACAATTTTAGTTTTTCTTGCCATAGATGAGACTGCATTGAGAGGTGAATAAGTTAGAGAAGCAGATCCATATTTACTTAAGAGGGCTTGTAAGAATTGTTTCAGAGAATTCTGTTTTGTTCTTATACCCTATTCCCTTTAGTTCATCTTAACATGTTCTCATCCTCTGAATTCTTAGAAACTAAATATGGGTAATAACGGGTGTCTTACCGATCCGAGGAAGAAGAGAGATGGAAGATCGCATACAATATTCTTGTGGCTACAATTGTGCCTTCACGTGGTGCAATAAGAATTGACTTTGAGATATTGTATATTAATTGTGTCGGGTCCAAATGTTCTCTATCCCCACTTTGCTTTTCAGATCAGTAATATCGCATTCCTGACATCTGAGATAATAAGATTACTAGGAGTGGCCTGGAAAGAACTCTAATGGTTGCATGCTACTTCATTGGTTATTTATATCATCTTGCCATGATATTATTTCTCCCACATGTAAGCACGACATGCTGCCATGTGTAGAGTGTGAGAGGGAGATGGCTGGAAATAGTGTCAACACTACCATATGCATAACAGTTTGTTAATGTCAATCTTTTTTGATGATAAAAACACATAGTTAGATAGATTGAAGTGGCATAAACTCTGACTAGGTTATCTTTAGAGAACTCTTGATTATAGAGATAAAGCCAGGACAAATGACCGGTCCGAATTATAATAATAGTTATTTTGGCATTTTTTAAAACTCTATTTCTTTTCATGATGCCCTAGAAGTGTTTTAAACTAACTTTTGTGATTTCTTTGTAAACAAGATAATGTGAATGATTCATATGAGGAAATGTCAAGGAAAGGATCACACGATCAAAGTCACATCTGAGCCTGCAAAGTTTCGAAGGCTTGTGGAAATCTATATCATATATAGCGAAACGAGAAGACCCGGCCGTTCTGTTCAACAATGAATTCAAGACTGTCGAGAATATAATATGTTGCCTAGTCATTTTCATCAGCTCGGGCTTTTGGTTGAGATGAATGATGCATGCAATTCAATACCGAGCAGGCCACAGGCTTGAGCACCGTTTTTAGTTTCCTGCATGTATGGTACTAATACTTCCTATACAACATTACAATCACATTCTATAATCTTTTTTTTCCTTTTTGCATCCTGTTAGATCTATCCAGCCATCCCTCTTATCCTTGGACCGTCCTCTACACGTATGTGCCCAATGTAGTTTCAGGATTTCAGCCCTTGCCTGGCCTTGTTAGCTCCACCACGACCCCATTAGAATGTAGTATACGATGGTGACAGGAAGTGAGATGAATATCCCAAAAATAACCCTGGAAACGCACAATAATCAGATGAGCGGCATTCACATGAAAAGTGAATTACTGCAAAGCAAGCGTATAGTATCTGGTAAAGAAAAAATACCCTGTGCTCATGATGTCCGCGTGGACCTTGTACTCTTCAGCGTACACGAACGAGGTCACAGCCAGGGGGAGGGCCGCCTACATGTACGCATGCGGGAAATGTGATTAGACAAATACAGGAGTAGTACATATTAGCACATAAAAATTGTGCTTCTGTATGCGTACGGCCTTTTAAACGTACGGCTTCTGTTAGTCTATGTCGGTGCAGATCTAAAGAGAGATTTTTTTGCGCTTGCCTGTACAACGGCTATGTGCAGCAGGGTGCCGTGCATGCCGACGGCGAGCGAGGCGATCAGCATCACCACCGGGCCTATCAGAAACTTGAGGACCATCGACATTGACGCGATGGCGTAGCCGCACGGGACGAACCGTGACTGCCGCGCGATGAACGTCCCTGAAACGCCAAGAGGGAATTAATGTCTAGATTTTGAAAACATCGGGCCCTTGGATGTCCAGATTAATCTAAGCCAAGATATACATACAGACCTGAAGAGAACATGCTGAGTCCAACAGCGGTGCTGTATATTATGAACAGAGAGTTGTCGATAACCTTTGGCATCTTGATTCCACACCTGCAAATTGGAAAACAAGGTAGCACATGACATATATGTTAATTAGCACCGCGCTACTACATTTAACTGCACAACTGAATATGCAACCATGAATAATCCTCGGAGTCTTCAGGATATGCAAAATGAACCTGAAGGCAATGAGAGACCAGATGAGGCCAAGGATGCTCGCGTAGGTATTTGGAATCCTCATAATCTTGTTCACTGTCATCCAGACGACATGCTTCACCGACGGCGCCTTAACGACGTCTCCAAAGGTAATACCCGCCTCCTTCTCCTTCACGACTGACGTCGTCTTCGTCTGGACGACAGCGACGCCACCTTGCGCCGGGTACACGACCGCCACGTCCGTGATGTCGCTGGTCATGGTCGCTTGCTGAAGGTCGTCGCCCTTTGCACCTTTCTCCGGCGACGCTGCAGCACTGACCTCTCCATCTTTCACCGTGGCGGCGCGCATGGCCTCCATGTACTCGTAGAGGAAGATGATGACGTTGTACCAGAAGCAGAACTGCATGACGATGATGGGCTTCATGAGCGTAGTGGAGACGTCCCCGTACATGCCCCTGAGGAGCGGCACGCCCATGATGATGGTGTTGGGCAGCGTCGCCACGGAGAAGGCGGTGACCACCCACTGCAGCTGCAGCGGCGCCGCCGCCTTGTTCGCGCCGCCTTGTTCGTCGTCGTCGCGGTGGCGCGAGCGCGCCCACAGCGCCCGGGCCGTGAGGCCGAGCAGGATGACCAGCTTCTGCAGGGTGTCGGCGGCGATGAGGCGGCCGCTCATGGCGTAGAGGTCGTTGGTGGAGACCATGTGGAAGATGAGCACGGGCACGGCGTAGAGCGCGACGAAGTGGTTGATCCCCGCGCACTGCTCGTCCGAGAAGGCCCTGAGCCACCGCACCGACGCGTACCCCAGCGCGGCCGCCGTGTACAGCGGCGCCATGGCCTCCAGGACCTGGCACACGGCCGAGCCCGTGATCATAATGCCCTATAGTCTATAGCTAGTCTCTAGTGATCGATAGTACTGGCAGTGTTGTAGCACGAGAGTTTAGGTTTTCGGCTGGACCTTGCGTGTATATAACAGATCGATGTGCAGGAATCCTGGAGTACTATATACTTAGTGCATACCAAATTAAAAAAAAATGGCTGCCACGAACCACGTATGCAGCCACGTGGTCGATACGTACGACTCCCAGGAAGCGTGCGTCATTTTTCTGTTTTTGTTCTTCCCTTTAATTTCCGTTCGTGGTTGATTATTTTTATACAGCAGCACCGGCCGTTGCCTGTGTATGGCAGTGGCACAGCTCCGATTGGTCGAGTACTCTAATTAAGGCGATGGGGACGAAGTCTCAGCTGGCTCGACGTGCGCTGCGTCCCCGGTATGAAGCTAGCTACGTAGCAAAGCTGGCTTGGCTTGATTGATTCCTCCGGCGAGTTTGCTCTGATACCTTTGGCGATCGGACCAAGTGTGTTCGCGCGCGTGCGTGTTGTTTCCAGGCTAATACCAGATCCATCAAACCGTGTGGTTAGCTAGCTGCCTTAGCAACGTTACGCGCGGGAGTACTGTTTTTGTGCTGCCTACGCGGGAAATGATGTCAACTTTGTTTCCTCGTCGGGGACGCAGCTGTGATTAATAGCCGCACGTAAGGATACGGGCAGCAGTTAGGATATCCTTTACCCTTTTTAATGTAAAAAAAATAAACTATATTTTGACAAATCTTCATTTTTTGAGAAAACTAGTTCATTTATTTGCACTACACTAAAAAATAGGGTAGCCTAAATATTCCAAACTTAACATCTCTAGCCGCACACACTGTATAAATGAATTTTATGAACAGACCCAGTCTGGATTTAAATCATTTTAAATTGTCTTAGATTCAAAATATAAATTTGAAATCCCATATTCCAGACGACGCCCGAGCATGAGCCCCCACGCATAGGGTTCCCTAAAGATTTCAGCACGCATCGTATAAATGAAATATTACAAAATGACCCACCCTAGATTTAAATTGTTCCAAATTGGCTTAGATTCAAAATATAAATTTGAAATCCTAGATTCTCGACGACGCCTGAGCGTGAGCCCCCGAGGGTGATCCCCGGTCAGTCCTGGTCTAGTGCAGTCCAGCTCCAGCGCAGTCCTCCTCTAGTCCCGTCGTCGTCCTAGGGGAGGCCGAGGTCAATCGCGGGCTCCGTCCTCACCGTCGTCTTCGGGGGAAGGGGAGGCCGGTCCAGCTCCAGTGCCCTTCTCTGTTGTCGTCCTCGCAGGAGAGGCAGACGCCAATCGTGAGAGTCGTCCCCACCGTCGCCCTCCCCCGACTTGATAGCTCCCTTTGCCACTCCGCCGGCCGGCCTGCTTCGTGGTCGTTCAGATGGAAATATGCCCTAGAGGCAACAATAATGTATTATTATTCATATTTATGTTTCATAATTAAGTTTATTGTTATGTGCTACAATTTTTTTAGTTCCGGATAATGTGTATTTGGAGGAGAACCCTAATACATGTGTGTAATAATAAACACCAATGAGATATCCCTAGTCTTGCCTCTAAGACTAGTTCATCTCGTAACACGGTAGTTTCATTTTTCTAACATGGGAAAACGATAATGTGTTGTGGACTTGCCAATAATATATGAGACCGTAGTTATTAGGAGAACAACGACGATGGATAGAGCCTACATGATATATCGTGAAACGCATCATCAATATTTGTTATCGATAGTTTGTCATAAACAATGGATTGCCTTTACTGAAGTTTGCTTGACCGCAAGACACATGTGAAATTGGATACAATATGGATGTCGCAGGATTCTTCAAACGTTGCTTTGGACAAGAGTAATCATAAAGTCGGTCATTGCTCTTACAGGGTGGTATGTCAATTATTCACATGGTGTGTTTATGAAATTGCTACTCCTAGCGATAGAGAGATACACTCTGGGCCCACTCATGTGCTATGACGTCCGTCATCGTCTGGCCAGAAACGTGATCAATCGGATGAACATCGATAGTACAGTATGAGTAAAGAGTACGGTATGAGTAAAGAGTATATGTCGGGGAACGAGAATAACCTAATATTTCATCTCAGGCAATGTAAAGTATCGACAAAACAATGCAATATGTATCGGACATACTACAGTTCACACGATAAAGATCTTCGTGTTATTTGTGGGGATTACTACATGCATTAATGCGCTAATAGTAATCATTGTCGTGGAATGAGTTCCGTACATGTCCATAAATACCCGAACCACTGGGTCACACACTTAAGACGTTTTCGGAATTTAGATTGTGAGTGCGATTAGATATTTAAATGAAGTAATCCTAAAAGGATGTTTCGGAGTGTCTCGAAATATTCCGGAGTTCCCTGGGATATCACCGAGAATTGACGGAATTGTTTTAGACATGTTATGGAAGACATCAGGGATATTTTAGGAAGTTTCCATAATTAATTTGAATGATTTCAGGATTTTTTGGAAGGATTCGGAATAAATATTCATAATTAAAAGTAATTATCCTGGTGGTGGCACCATGGGCCGAGGGGTCGCGTGCATGAGGAAGGGAGGAAACCCTGGCCGAGTCGGCCAGGGCCTCCCTTAGGCCGGTGGGTGGAGGAGGGGCGGCGGGGGAAGGAAAGGGTTCCCTCCCTATGCGAGTTGAGGAGGAGAGAGATAAGGGTTCCGTGTTTGAACCCAACTAGATTGAATAGTGCGCCTTGGCGCACGATCCCGTTGGTTTAGAGGCATTTTGCGACTATAATCGACGGGAGTATTTACAAAATAGTGGGAATATATGACAAAAAGTAAGTATAACGTAAAAAGCTGTTTCTGAGAAAGGAGTAGATCGACCTATACAATGAACATCAAAAGGGAGCAGGATACTTGGTTCGAGCAGAGCAACAGATGTACCCATACAAAAGAGACAGTGGTAGATCCACATATACAATGTAACAGCAGAAAGAGTAGCAGGAACATCGAAAGGGAGCATCATACTTGTTTTGGACAGAGCAACAGATGTACCCATACAAACTAAATAGCAACAGATTTATTCAGCATACACTTTCTTAGGCTGACAAAAGAAGTTTCCGCGGAAATAGGTAAACCATAATATCAGAGGCAACAGTTATCTTGGAACAGATAATGATCTTAATTAGTGCCATACTTCACGCTGCAAGTGTTATGGCTAGCATTTCCGCTGTTGCTGCTCTGGAATTTTACAAAACAGTCGCCGTTGTGGTGTTTATCCATCGACTTCAGTACCGAAATCTATAACTTCTGAGTCGCCGAATGTTCAAAGTACTATAAAGTGGCTATAGTATTCCTGGTGCTAAAATAAATCATATGTAGTGAAGGATCATAACTGATTTAACTCTTCTTTACAAACAGACAATTAGACAATGTGTTCTTTTCTTGCATTAATCCCACCGGCCGGTTCAGCAATGGCCGGCTCATACGGTACAAACACAGACTCTGCTTTTCTTGCATTAGTTTCACTGCACTTCTAAAATCATACATACACAATACACAACTGAGTTTCAAAGCAAACCAAGCAGAGGAAACCTAAATTGTAGCAAATGGTGTTAAAAATTAGGTGCAGCTAAAGGCATCAGAGAATGAATTAATTTATTTTGGAACTTTCAGAAGGCATCAGATGAATTATATATATGCCAGCCCATGCATAGTATTCTAGCTTCTAGGTTGTCTTCAGAAGCAATATAAAGGAAAGCTAAGTTTCTATTTTTACCATTTAGTTTCATTCTATGAATGATAGCTAGCAGCTGCCACAGTGAGAAGATATAGGATCAGTTTCTGATAACACACTATAGAATGGAAAATGAGGCAACCGAAATGGTCTGATCCATACCTCACCCTCTATCACCACCTCTGTAACGTCAGGTGCTTCAGTCAAACGAGTCAGAGGGTCTTTCTTATGCTTGGAATGCACAACCTTCAAGTTAATGGACAAAAAATCAACTGCGCAACAGATTGAAGCAGCTATTCGAGAGAATATTTGCATAAAGGAGAAATAACTTAGTGTGGAAAATACAACATATATCCCGATCATACCGGGTGTAATTATAGCTCTATTTGGCATGCGCTGAAGTAGGAATTACAGGAAATCAAAATGAGTTGGACTTCTATTTCAACTTGACTGAACAAAAAAAGAAACAGATAAGATGGGACATAGACGACTAAATTGAGGGGAAGGACGAAACATGAGATGAACTGGTCACCTCGATGCTAGAGTTGCTGCCTTGGTGGTCGGCAGAAGTAGCAGGTTGATTTACACATTTGAAACCACATTCAGTAATAACACAACTCATAACACAGGGTGCCTAAGAGACATCAAAGCTAGATAACATGTTGTAATCCATGAACAGAATAATAATTGGGCAATAGTAGACCCCACCAGCATAAACAAACCATTTATCTCTTTTGTTATAAATTATTTTTTAACGAAATAACTAAATCTAAAAGAAGAAATTCATAAAAACGACACAGTTTGCAAGAACAATGCGGCAAAGGAAGAGTTATGCACTCAGTTATAAACCATGCCAATGGAACAAGTCTGAACCTAACAATCCTACATGAATCCATCTCGATCAAAATCATCTAAGCATATGCATCATGATATCAATCTTGTGTTAATAATGGAAACAAAATTTCTTGTCAAAAACACCAAACGAAACAATATTTCTGTGTTAATAATGGAAACAAAATTCTTGCCTGGGCGATTTTCATCCCAAACTGCACAATAAGTTGGGTTACTTCTCCACACAGTATGTCAGAATCCTTCACGGTACCTGCAGAAGAACTTCAGGGGATAAAATGGGGAGACAGGGAAAAAGAGAGACAGATAATTGGAAAGATATACAGTAGTATGTATGCAACATGGTATTGTTAATCATTTAACGCCTTGAGATTGCAACGACACAACTTCACACACATAGAGGAATTGCAGAGAGCTCCAGGGAACTTACACATAGGAAGATTTGTGGGTAAACCAATATCGGCATTAGCTATGACACCCGAGGAAATTGTATCTCATGTCTCTCAGAAGACTGGGCAAGGCGTCCTCGGGCGAAGGTGTCCTCTTTCTTTGCTCTGTGAGGGCCTGCTCGACATTGGAACAATGAGCACAAAAATCCAGTACACCAAAGCACCTCACAATAATGTATTTTCATTAATTAGCCTAGAAAACGAAAAAATGGTGGATTGATTTATCTAATAAGTACCACAATTAGCAATAATGCAGAATCTATAAACCATCTAATATGACAAAACGCATAGATTGAATCCTCTCACCTGAAATGGAATTTCACTAATGAATGCCTAAACTGATGAGAAACGTAGACTTGAAAGTTTTCCTGGGAACAACTCCACTGGCATGAGAAAAAAACCATCAGCTGCAAATAATCATAAAACTTGCTTGATACATATAGAAAGAAATATGACAAAAAAATTCTTGCCTCAGTGTGGAGTAAGGATTGGCCATCTAATGTCTGAAGCAAATAATAACTTGTGCATACAGGAGGAAAAAATATATAGGTCACATAGTCTGAATTGGAAAACTATATATGGTTCTACATTTAAAAGTAAAGGTGCTACCACTTCAAAATCACATAACCAAGATCTTATAGCAATCTGAATAAAATAACTGGTTATGAACTCAGCCATTAGCGGCCATTCAAAAATAACGCAACAAAATTTATCTACTCTAAAAAACAGCTATTTGGGAGGGAAGAGAGTCACCTTGGCCATGGTCGACCGAATCGGCTTCAAACCAACATCCTTCAATTCTATCTTCTTCACCGCTCCTTCTTCCTCTCTGATCCTCCTCTTCCGTTTAGTTCTCACCACCAGCGGCACATCACATCCTCGAGATGTTTTCACTAATTTACATTATGTGTTGCGAAAATAAAAATTAAGAGGAGGGCATTTGTTGTGCAACCTCCAGGCAAGGTTCAACTACTTTTGATTCCATGGATCTCGTAGTGGTTTCTACAGCCTTCTGCAATGGTAAAACTCTATATTAATCATTTGTAGAAACCAATGATAAGCAAACACAATCAAGCAAGGTTTAAACATAGTTGGTATAGATCAATACACAGAACATATTTTGCCAACCACATATGGACACAAATGAAGAAGGTTAACTGTCTTATGTCAAATAGAACATCTCAGCAAAAACATAAGTTATTTATGTGTCGTATTACTTGCCGAGATAATATAAATAAAATTCATTCAAGTTAGATTCTCGAAACCAATCAATCTCATTTGATATTTAACCCTGCAAGATTGAAATATATGAGAATTTCATTTCCATTCAAGATGTAGTATGACAATTATCTCGTCCTGAAGTTCTAGTACGATACACAACTAAGCAAAGCCATAGGACAGAGGGAGGGAGGAAGGGAGGGAGAGATCGAACCAGTGCTTCCGAGGCCCTCCTTCTACTTCAGCACCAGCGGATCCATGGAGCACTTCCTCCTCTGCCTCCTCACCCGCTAATTCGGCCCCATGGAGAGCAGACATGGGGGTGGCAGAAGAACTGCTCCGCTGCTGCCCGATGTAGAGGTTCTCGGGACCGTGGTACCAGACCACCGCCTCCTGCCGTTACCGCTCCACCTCCTCTGCCTGCTCCTCCCTATGGCGCCTCCTTTTGGGGTCATGGCGTGTTGTTGCTTGCGCGTCGAGGGGGCTCACCGGCGGCTTCCACCTAGGAGATGGGTGTGGACTGGGGGAGGTGCGGGGAGGCAGGGATTGGTGGCAGCGACCCTTCTCAATGGCCAGAGGTGGAGGGACCGGACGTGGGCAGGCACCATGGCGTACTGCTGCTCGCGGGTTGAGGCGGCTCACCGGTGGCGGCTCGGCCTGGAGATGGGCGTGGGGAGGGGCGCGCGAGCAGGGACGAATGGGAGGAGATGGAGCAGCCGCGCGGCGATTTGGGAGCGTGGGGATCGTGGTTAGGTTTTCTCGGTATGCTTCCATTTATACGACGCGCTGAAAAGCAAATTACGGCTGAGATTTACTGTGAGGCAAGATCAACGTCTAATCAAATCCGATTTTTGTGGTAAGCCCCAGGGGTCTCACCAATTACATCTTTAGACTCCTCTCTCTCTCTCTCTATCAACGTGTATGGAGGAAGGAAAGGGGAGTCCTTCTGGGACTCGTATTCCTACTCCTACTCCCTCTCTTGGAGAGAGGGCTGGCTGCACATATATATATATATATAGGGGGCAGGGCCAAGGGCACAGACACAAGTTTTGGAGAGCCAGGCCCTGCCCAAGCCACCACCTCCATGCCTCCACATCAGCCACCGCTTCCTCGATGTCCCGAAGCTCGTCTTCCTCCTCTTCCTCGCGTGGATCTCGTCTTCATCAACACACCAGAGTGCTCATCTTATACCTCAATCTACATCCAATCTAGCCTAACGATGATGTGCTACCGGATCTTCATTGACACGTTCCCTCTTCATCCATGAGCTTGATCGTTGCACGTATTGATACCGGTGGAAGTGCAATGCCTTGAGCACTCGATCGTTGGAGCTCTGTATGGGATAGTACATCTCCTCGTGACTCCCTAAGGCTTGCTGCCGGGATCGACTCACGACTAACCTCGTCATCGACAAACTTACGCTAGTTAGATCTTCGAGGGTATGATCCATTACCTTCTCCCTCGCATTGGATCTTGGTTATTGATGACCCACAAGTGTAGGGGGTGTATCGTAGTATTTTCGATAAATAGGAGTGTCGATCCCAACGAGGAGCAGAAGGTGCTGAACAGTGGTATGGAGCAGGAAATCCCTGTGAATACTTCGCAAACGGATTTTTAGTGGTTTTCTGACAAGTCAACAAAACAAAGAGCAAGTAACAGAATTAACGAACAAACAGAGCAAGTGGCCCAATCCTTTCTTAGTAAAGGCCAAGCTGGTGGAAATACTTATAAGGACTAAACGTTCTTGAGGACACATGGGAATTCTGTCAACACCCGGATTTTTCAATCCTAGATGCCTGTTATGCCATATATCGCAATCCCAGGATTACCATTTTTGCGAGATATAACAGAATTGGATACCATAGTACTTCATCCATTACAAACGATACATAAGTTCTTACACAAATAGGGATCTCATGATCCAGTTCTTAATACAACCTCAAGCAGCGGAATACGTAATAATAACGGTAGTATAGGCGAAGCTCCATCTTCAGGGTCACAGGCAATGCTGACGATGGGAGATGATCCTAGTTGTCGTAACCTTCCTGGGGTCCATCTTCCAGGTACTCCTCTTTATAGTCTAGCCATGGGAATATCCAGGGGCAAAGCCATGAGTACTGTTTAAGTACTCGCAAACTAATACTAACAGGTAAGGGGTTTTTGGATAATAGGACACTAGGCTCTAGGGTTGTTTTGCAAAAAGCCAGGTTTATCTCTACTAAGTTCCAAAGCTAGTCACAATTTTATAACTCCTAAGTGGGATCTTGTAATTCAGGTCACAACTCTGTTGTGGTCAAGTCAAAGTCTCAATTCATTTCACAAGTCATTTTGAAAAGTCTGACGGGGGAACAGTATGGCCACTCCAACTGTCCATAATCATGACGGCAGTGACTATTCGAATAGTTTGACACTCTGCAGAGATTGTACACTTTCACCACAACATTCGATACATCCGCCAGGAACAAATCCTGAATTCACCATACTCAGTAAGCGGATAATCAATCCTAACCTTTCAATTACACGCCCTAGTATAAGCACCTCTCCTGTGAGTTTGGTCTCCCAACCATGACCACTGTCATCTTGGGTACTGCACAGGTGGACAATCTTCACAAGGTAGCCTCAGCTCAGACCTTGGCCGTGAGGGAACTAATACTAAGGAATATAAGTTTCCAGTCAAGCCCTACCCAATATTCGGGTATTGTGGTTGTACGATAAAATTGGAATGGTATCGCATCCAGACAACCATCAGTTTTATAAAGGGCTAAGGCTCATGCCTCAACATTTTTATCACCAGAATCATCAAGTGTTTGGAAACACATGTCCAAAACATTTCAATAGAATGATCCATCATTCCAAGGTTTTCATAACCATTTTTCCACCAAGTATTCCCATCTAAAGTTGATCAAGTTTTATGCTTAGCACTAGCATCTACAGTGGGGTAGTACTGATGAGGGGTGGTAACTAGTGGAGTTTTACTAAGTTCAATCTCATGTCTTAGGCTGAGATCAAAGTTTCTATCTTAGGCCAAATTTTATGCTCTTTATGCAACCTTCAGCACAACTGTCTAGTATCTACCAAACTCTTAGGTAGACTCTAAGTAAGCTTTGATAAAGAAATAAAATAAGAAGCTTGCACATAAAACTAGGATTGGTTTATCAAGTGGGTATGATCACATATGCTTAAGGCATATAGTATTCATATCACAAGTATGGGTTTGTGGCATCAGTAGGGTATCTGGCAAGGGTTGGCTTGCATCAATATGAGTATAAGATTGCATAGTTATAGCTTGCATTGGTATAGTATCAGCTTGCCTTGTGCAGAGCAGTGGTTGAAGTTCTCCTCGGCTTCTTCTTCGTAGTATCCTCCTTCCTCCTCGTATCCTTGGTCGGTACTAGCGTCTATGAATAAATACGAGGTACACAATCACCAAACAATACTTAACTACTTGCAATCATCACATACAAGGGTCCTATAGATGATCTAGCATCATCTCTAACATTACAAGGTTAAAGCTTGGTTTAAATCTTTTTATTTTTAGAAAAGTAATTTCCACTCATTGAAAAACTACTTAAGATTTAATATTCTCCAAACTAAACATGGGATCATGTTGACACCTGTCATCACCACATATTGTAGTCCATGGGAATGTGATTTAAAGTAGTGTCACAATTTAATAAGGTTTTATCCTTTTATTTTAATTAATTAATGTGTCTAGAAATGCTTATGAAGCATTCTTTTATTCTTTGAACATTATTTCTGCAAGTAAACCTATATATATTTTTATATATTCTGAAAGGTATGGTTAAATATGATTTTTGAGAGTTGGAATCAACTCAAAAGCTTTTATGGTTTAAATTTAAAAAATGTTTGAATGCAGAAAAGCTTCTGCCTTGTTATTTTTACTATGGGTGATCTACAGATCCAAATGACTTGAATCCAACGGGCTTGGATTAAGCATTCACAGACCTTTTCAACAAAATTGGTTTCATTCAAATTGGTGCACTGAATCGATCTGGGTTGATTTTTGAAGTTGGGTACAGAAGTGTGTTTGAATTTAAAAAGAAAAGGTTTAATTTGAATTGCTGGGCTGCGCGGGAAATTCTAACGGGCCGGCCTGCTAAGCGCAGTGCTCCCGCGGTATGCTTAAGTGGGTGTCCCCACTCGTCAGTGACACGGGGCTGGGCGAAGCGGTATGGGGCAACGTGGATCGTTCGATCTAGTTCTAATCCAACGGCTGTGGGTCATCGTCGACGCGAGACAGCTCCGGCGAGAATGAAACCTTGCGCGGCCAGTGAGGGTCGCTGGGGGCTCACCGGGGTACGGGCGAGGGTCGGCAAGGCGGGCGAACGACGAAGTCGACAACGGCGAACCTCCTGGTACCGGTGGCTTCTCCTGGGGCGGCTCCAATCGCTGGCTCCTTTCTTCTCCAGAGGCGGCGGGCTCCGGTGAAATTCTGGCGAGGTGGTGCTTGCCTTGATCTAAGAATGGTGTGGCACGGTCAGTGAGGAGAGGGGAGTGAGATGGTGTGATGAATTCGTGCGGGGGTGGCCTCTATTTATAGTCGAGCGAGGGGACCGTCGGGGCGCACGGTGAGCTCGTCGGGGGAGACGTTACAGGCGGCTAATGGCATGGGCAAGGGTAGGGGCAGTGCTGTGTCTCCTGGCGATGCTCAACGACATGGTCGCGAGGCATGGGGCGGTGTGGTTTGGTCTGGAACGGGCGGTCCTCTGCGCGGCAGAGGCGGCGTCTTCGACGGTGGGCGGTGGCTGTATGGCACGGGGCGGCAAACGGGGATGTCTGGCGGTCTCTTGGGTCGGTGGTGATTGCGTGTGCACGCGGTGAGGGCGGCGCGCGGTCTGTGGACGCTGGTCGAGGGTGGCGCTCTGGCGCATGATCGGCATGGTCTGGGCGCGGCTTGTGCGCGTGGTCCAGGGCTTGGCAACGCTCGCGGCTGGGACAGGGAGTCGCGATGGACGGTGGGCTGCCTCCTAGACAAGGTTGGCACGGCTAGTTCTTCCTCTAGCCTGCTGTCGACTATGGGGTGGCATTGAGGTGCTCGGCTGTTCACCATTAATGGCAATGGCAAGCTCACAGGGGTGCTAGTGTTGGGCTAAACTTTCTAGATGATCTACTGAGTTGTGTGTGAGCTAACTAGGGAACAAGTTAGGCAAGAATCACTTCACACTATAGTGTTTGACGTTTTGTTTGATTTGTGTCTGCAACCTATTTGATGAAATGGCCGCATGAAATCAAGTTTTGAATTTTGAAATGATTTTTGGTGGGTTTGCTAGATTGGTTCTGGTGAGTCTGCAGATGCTTGGGTTTTGAAAGTTGAGCTTGTTTGAATGGTTTTTGAAAAAGTGGGATCTTCCCATATGAAGAAGATTCAATTTTGAATTGTCATTTAAACTCTGCATTTGAAAGTTTCTGGATGATCACAAAGTGGGCCTTGATACTTTGTTATGAGTACATTCAAGGGGTGCAAAGATCCAGAAAAGTTTCTGTTAGGTTTTGAAAGTTTGAGACAGCCAAAGTAGGCATGGGAGTTAAATTGGTCAAAATGACCATTCACTTAATATATTTGTTTTGATTTACTTGTCTTTAGGAAAAGTGTGGGAAATGTTTTAGATGATGTTCATTTCACCTAAGAAACATTTTACAAGCAATGGATCACACAAACAAGGTGGTTTTTAAAGAAATTCAAAATCCATGTATACACATATACATGCATTCATGGGTTTACTTAGAAAAGTTTTTGTTAACCCTAATCTTGATGATTAGTGTTTTGATGATCTAAGTTTGGTATTTTTGGGATGTTACAAACCTTACCCCCTTAAACAAAATCTCATCCCGAGATTTGAAAAAGGACGCAAAGATTACCTAGGATTTGAAGAGATCAGGAAACTCCGTCCTGATGTGATCTTCGCGCTCCCAGGTAGCTTCCTCTTCTATGTGGTTGCTCCACTGAATCTTGAAAAACTTGATGCTTCGGGTTCTGGTAGTTCGATAAGCTTCTTCCAAAATGCGGATGGGCACTTCAGGATAGGTTAGGTCATCGTTGATCTCTATGGTCCGGTGATCGATATTATTGAACACTTCGGTCTTCTCGGGGACTTCGAGACACTTGCGAAGTAACGAGATATGGAACACATTGTGCACAGCTGACATCTCTTCTGGTAGTTCCAGTTGATACGATACTTCTCCTCGATGGTTCAGAATTTTGAAAGGTCCGATATATCTGGGGGCTAACTTTCCTTTGAGTTGGAAACGCTGCATTCCCTTCAATGGCGACACTTTCAGATAAACAAAATCTCCTATATTGAAGGCGAGGTCTCGACGTCTCTTGTCGGCATAACTCTTCTGCCGGGATTGGGCTATCTTGAGGTGCTCACGAATCTTGTGAACCTTCTCTTCTGCTTCTCGTAGGATGTCGGGTCCGAAAATCTGACTCTCTCCTACTTCCGACCAGTTCAAAGGGGTGCGGCACTTTCTTCCGTACATGAATTCAAATGGGGCCATTTGCAAACTGGCTTGGTAACTATTATTGTAAGAAAATTCTGCAAAAGGCAGACAGTCTTCCCACTTGGATCCATATTCTAGCACACATGCTCTAAGCATATCTTCGAGTATTTGGTTTACTCGCTCCGTTTGTCCATCGGTCTGAGGATGATACGCGGTACTGAAATCTAGGCGGGTTCCTAAACCTTCTTGGACTTTCTTCCAGAATCTCGAGGTAAACTGAGTTCCTCGATCCGATACTATGTTCTTGGGGACTCCATGCAAACTAACGATTCTAGCGATGTACAACTCCGCTAGCTTCGAACTCTGATAGGTGGTTTTGACGGGCAAGAAATGGGCGACTTTGGACAATCTGTCCACTATGACCCAAATAGAGTCATTTCCCCTACTAGAAGTAGGTAGTGAAGTGATAAAGTCCATTCCTACAGAATCCCATTTCCATTCCGGAATTTGCAAAGGTTGCAACAATCCAGCGGGTCTTTGATGTCCTGCCTTGACTCGCTGACATATATCACATTTAGCGATATAGCTTCCGATTTCTCTCTTCATCTTATGCCACCAAAATTGCTCTTTCAAATCTTGATACATCTTAGTTCCTCCGGGATGGATAGAATAAAGAGTATCATGAGCCTCCTTCAAGATAACTTCTTTTAACTCAGAATCTGATGGTACACAAAGGCGTCCTTTGTACCACAAAACTCCTTCTTCGTCCTTGGTGAATCCGGGTACTTTGCCTGTACCGATACGACGCTTGATTCCGTCGATACTGGCATTTCCTTTCTGCGCCTCCTTAATCTGACTGATCAAAGTGGGCTGAAGTTCTATGCTAGCCAAAAATCCTTCACTTACTAATTCTATTCGAAAATCTTCCATCTCCTTGTGCAGACTTGGTTGCTCCTTCAAAATCATGGAGTTCAAGCGGCACGGCAATCTGCTAAGGGCATCGGCTACCACATTGGCTTTACCAGGGTGATAGTGAATGTCCAGGTCGTAATCCTTGATTAGCTCAATCCATCTTCTCTGCCTCATATTTAGCTCCTTCTGAGTGAATATGTACTTTAGGCTCTTGTGGTCCGAATAAATCTCACAACGATTTCCCATCAGGTAATGTCTCCAGGTCTTCAGGGCTAGAATTACGGCTGCGAGTTCGAGGTCATGGGTTGGGTAATTTTGTTCATGTTGCTTCAATTGTCGCGATAGATAAGATATAACTTTGCCTTCTTGCATCAGCACACATCCGAGAACAATCTTGGATGCGTCACAATACACATCGAAGGGCTTCGTGATATCCGGCATGATCAAGATTGGGGCTGAAATCAATCTCCTTTTGAGTTCTTGAAAACTCGCTTCACATTTGTCGGTCCATTCAAACTTCTTGTCTTTCTTTAGTAATTGGGTCATGGGTCGGGTGATACTAGAGAATCCTTCTACAAATTTGCGGTAATATCCTGCCAATCCGAGAAATGCACGAACTTGGGTTTGAGTGGTTGGGGCTTGCCAATCTTCTACATCTTTCACTTTCGCAGGGTCAACGGCAATTCCTCCGGCTGATACAATGTGACCGAGGAATCCTACTTCCTGTAACCAGAATTCACATTTGCTAAACTTTGCATACAGCTGATGCTCTCTAAGGGTTCCAAGAATGGTCCTTAGGTGTAGCTCATGTTCTTCTTCTGATTTGGAATAAATCAGAATGTCATCGATGAAAACAATGACAAACTTATCCAGAAAGTCCATAAAAATCTTATTCATGAGGTTCATGAAATAAGCGGGGGCATTGGTTAATCCAAAAGACATGACTGTATACTCGTACAATCCATATCTGGTGGTAAAGGCAGTCTTTGGAATATCCTCCGCACGAATCTTGAGTTGATGATAGCCAGTTCTAAGATCAATCTTAGAAAACACCTGGGCACCGGTCAACTGATCAAACAAATCTTCTATCTTGGGAAAGGGGTACTTGTTCTTGATGGTGACATCATTCAAATTCCGATAATCCGTACACAAACGGTTACCTCCATCCTTCTTGTCCACAAACAAGACAGGTGATCTCCATGGGGACGCACTTGGTTGAATCAATCCGATTTCCAGCATGGAATCCAGTTGCTTCTTCAGTTCTTCTAGTTCTGACGGGTTCATACTATAGGGTCTCTGGGCTATGGGTCCTGTTCCAGGGATTAGTTCGATGATAAACTCGATATCCCAATCTAGGGGCATACCGGGCAAAACATCTGGAAATACACTGGGGTATTCGCAGACTATCCGGACTTGGTCAATGGTAGCTGGGCTATACTCTTGTTACACTTGAATTGGCGAGGTAAGGTTTCAGATATATGCTTGACTGATATTCCGGTGATACTGGTCATGGTGATGGCTTTCTTGGCACAGTCAATCAATCCTTTATGTTTGGACATCCAATCCATTCCTAGTACTACTTCCAAACCTTTAGTTCCGAGTACTATTAGGTTAGCATAAAAATCTATGCCATGGATTCGGATAGGGACGGCTTTGCAAATTTGCCTAGCCTTGGTGGTTGATCCGGGAATTTGCACAATCATAACATGCTTCAGTTTGGTTGGTTGAATTTTACTAGTGCAGGCAAATTCTTCGGTGACAAATGAATGCGAGGCACCAGAATCAAACAACACTCTTGCAAGTACTGAATTAACAGAAAACATACCCAGCACGACGTCTGGCGCTTCCTGAGCTTCTTCAGCATGCATGAGAAAAAGACCGCCATTGCGGTTGAGTGAATTCCCTGGGGCAAATCTCCTTCCTGGCTGGACACGATGCTGCTGCTGAGCTGGGACATTGGCATTGGGGGCTGTAGCATTCTTCTTGTTGGGGCACTCGTTGGAATAGTGGCCTTTATTTCCACAGTCATAACAGGTCACTTGTGACTTGTCCTTGGCTGCACAGCACAACATTGCTTCCGATCCTCGGCGGTGTTGGGGTTGGCGGTAGCATTGTTGGTGTTGAACTTGGGTGGGGCACGGGTGAAATTGCTAGAGTTGCCGGGGTTGTTGTGATTCCCTCTGGGTCTAGGGTTTCCACGGTTGGGATAGGTCGGACAGGTCATAGGGGGTCTGTTGGTTCTTGGGGCAAATCCTGGAGACGGGTTGGGGCGATACTTTGGGGTCTGATGGGTTCCTGGTTGATGCATCATGTGACGCTTGCGGTTCTCATTGGCCTGGTTGATCTTTCCTTCCATCTGGATGGCTGAATCGACAAGGGCTTCAATATCAACAAAGGGGATATGGACTAACAAATACGCATCTCGTCATGCAGACCATTCAGGAATCTTTCTTTCTTCTTGGCTTCGGTGTCTATCTCGTCCGGGGCATACCTAGCTAATGACAAAAATTTGTCACGGTATTCCACTACAGTCATCCTTCCTTGCTTCAATTCTCGGAACTTGTCTCTCATTCTCTTGATCAAACCTGGTGGCACATGGGTTCTGCTAAACTTGACCTTGAATTCCTCCCAGGTCATCATCTGGCCTCCGGTCATGGCACGAACACTGTTCCACCATGCCCTGGCATCTCCGGCTAGATAATGGGTGGCGAACAGGACTTTCTCGTTGGCTTCCACTCCTGCTACTTCTAAGTTGTTTTCCATGGTTTGCAGCCAATCATCGGCATCTTGGGGTTCTTCTGACTTGGTGAAAACGGGTGGGTTGGTATTCTGGAAATTCTTGAGCTTAGATCCGTAGTTGTCCTGATTTCCATGGCCTTGGTTGTTATGGGCTAGCTGCATCTGCTCTGCAGAGTGGCTAGGTTGGCAGCGTTACGCTCTTTCGACTTGCGGTCGAGGTCAACATTTGCAGGATCTGCAACATCGGGTCCGGGGCTGAACCACTTCCTCCACATGGCATATGAAGATTGATATAGATCATGAGAAAAGAGGGAAATTTCTAAGGTTTTGTGTTTTGGAAAGTTTTAAATGTTTGACTTAGATTTTTCTGGCAACTTGATTTTTCATTCATTCATAGCACACATTACAACACACACCACAACAAGGAAAAACAGATGGTTTTAAGAACCATTCTGAAAACTACGATACAGTGGGACCGACTACTACTCACTACGCTAGTGCTCAGTGCTACTACTCCTCGGAGTCTATGGCTTCATCATCTTCATTATCATCGATGAAGGCGAAATCATCCTCATCGGTGAAGAAGTCCATGGCCTGATCCTCTAGAAAATCATCGTCATCGCTGAGATAGGAGTAAGGGTCTCCACAAAGATCCTCTCCGGCATTCTCCCTTTCCTCTAACTGCATGTCTCTCTCGTGGATGGTCTCTTCCAGAGATGAGATGCGATGGCGAAGACGGGCAATAATGTGCTCCTTCTTGTCAAGCTGACGGCGACGAGACTTGCGATCCTTTGCTAGCATGGCGATGGTCTGATCCTTCGTCTTGATGATGGCAGACTTGTGGTTGCAATAGTCACGGCAGTTGTCCAATTCCTGCTGACGATCATACATCATGAAGCTAAGGTGGTCCAATTGAGTCTTCAGCTCGGGGTGGTATGGGGATTCTAGGGGTTGTCCATTTGCATCACGTCTTGGGAAAAACTCAAAGCGAGTACCCTTGATCTGATTGATGCTCTGCCCACCTGACGGAAAGAGCTTCCTGCATTGCTCTGGCAAGTCCATCGAGCCAGTTGTTTTCCCTCAAGGTAAACTGAATTCCCTCCGCAGTGGGAGGTTCAATCTTTCCTCGAAGACTTGCAACAATTAGCCACTGCAGATCTTCTCCTCCTTGATCATTGAGCTGAGCTCCGAAGAACTCAGGGTGCGGACGCTCCAGAAGTTCCGAAAGCTGATCCAGATCCCTCTCAAAGATAAGGTCTCCTCCATTCCCAAGTTGGTAAAACTTGCTGTACTTCACGTCCATCTATAAAAATAGAGGATGAGTAGATTAGCAGAGTGATCAAGTGTGTCAAAATTTTATCTATTTTGCAAAAGTTTTTGAGGAACATGAGGTTTTATGAAAGAATTAAAGAGGTAAGAATGAGAATAAGTTTTCGTAAATATTTTTTTTATTCTTGGGTTTTGAAACTAAGTTTTTGGTTCAACGTCCAATCTAACTAGGGTCTCCTATGGTCAGGATGGCTCTGATACCAACTTGTCAACACCCGGATTTTTCAATCCTAGATGCCTGTTATGCCATACATCGCAATCCCAGGATTACCATTTTTGCGAGACATAACAGAATTGGATACCATAGTACTTCATCCATTACAAACGATACATAAGTTCTTACACAAATAGGGATCTCATGATCTAGTTCTTAATACAACCTCAAGCAGCGGAATACGTAATAATAACGATAGCGTAGGCGAAGCTCCATCTTCAGGGTCACAGGCAATGCTGACGATGGGAGATGATCCTAGTTGTCGTAACCTTCCTGGGGTCCATCTTCCAGGTACTCCTCTTCATAGTCTGGCCATGGGAATAGCCAGGGACAAAGCCATGAGTACTCTTTAAGTACTCGCAAACTAATACTAACAGGTAAGGGGTTTTTGGATAATAGGACACTAGGCTCTAGGGTTGTTTTGCAAAAAGCCAGGTTTATCTCTACTAAGTTCCAAAGCTAGTCACAATTTTATAACTCCTAAGTGGGATCTTGTAATTCAGGTCACAACTCTGTTGTGGTCAAGTCAAAGTCTCAATTCATTTCACAAGTCATTTTGAAAAGTCTGACGGGGGAACAGTATGGCCACTCCAACTGTCCATAACCGCGGACGCGGCTATTCGAATAGTTTGACACTCTGCAGAGATTGTACACTTTCACCACAACATTCGATACATCCGTCAGGAACAAATCCTGAATTCACCATACTCAGTATGCGGATAATCAATCCTAACCTTTCAATTACACGCCCTAGTATAAGCACCTCTCCTGTGAGTTTGGCCTCCCAACCATGACCACTGTCATCTTGGAGTACTTGCAGTGGACAATCTTCACAAGGTAGCCTCAGCTCAGACCTTGGCCGTGAGGGAACTAATACTAAGGAATATAAGTTTCCAGTCAAGCCCTACCCAATATTCGGGTATTGTGGTTGTACGATAAAATTGGAATGGTATCGCATCCAGACAACCATCAGTTTTATAAAGGGCTAAGGCTCATGCCTCAACATTTTTATCACCAGAATCATCAAGTGTTTGGAAACACATGTCCAAAACATTTCAATAGAATGATCCATCATTCCAAGGTTTTCATAACCATTTTCCACCAAGTATTCCCACCAAGTATGGGTTTGTGGCATCAGTAGGGTATCTGGCAAGGGTTGGCTTGCATCAATATGAGTATAAGATTGCATAGTTATAGCTTGCATTGGTATAGTATCAGCTTGCCTTGTGCAGAGCAGTGGTTGAAGTTCTCCTCGGCTTCTTCTTCGTAGTATCCTCCTTCCTCCTCGTATCCTTGGTCGGTACTAGCGTCTATGAATAAATACGAGGTACACAATCACCAAACAATACTTAACTACTTGCAATCATCACACACAAGGGTCCTATAGATGAGCTAGCATCATCTCTAACATTACAAGGTTAAAGCTTGGTTTAAATCTTTTTATTTTTAGAAAAGTAATTTCTACTCATTGAAAAACTACTTAAGATTTAATATTCTCCAAACTAAACATGGGATCATGTTGACACCTGTCATCACCACATATTGTAGTCCATGGGAATGTGATTTAAAGTGGTGTCACAATTTAATAAGGTTTTACCCTTTTATTTTAATTAATTAATGTGTCTAGAAATGCTTATGAAGCATTCTTTTATTCTTTGAACATTATTTCTGCAAGTAAACCTATATATATTTTTATATATTCTGAAAGGTATGGTTAAATGTGATTTTTGAGAGTTGGAATCAACTCAAAAGCTTTTATGGTTTAAATTTAAAAAATGTATGAATGCAGAAAAGCTTTTTCCTTGTTATTTTTACTATGGGTGATCTACAGATCCAAATGACTTGAATCCAACGGGCTTGGATTAAGCATTCACAGACCTTTCCAACAAAATTGGTTTCATTCAAATTGGTGCACTGAATCGATCTGGGTTGATTTTTGAAGTTGGGTACAGAAGTCTGTTTGAATTTAAAAAGAAAAGGTTTAATTTGAATTGCTGGGCTGCGCGGGAAATTCTAACGGGCCGGCCTACTAAGCGCAGTGGTCCCGCGGGCTGCTTAAGTGGGTGTCCCCACTCGTCAGTGACACGGGGCTGGGCGAAGCGGTATGGGGCAACGTGGATCGTTCGATCTAGTTCTAATCCAACGGCTGTGGGTCATCATCGACGTGAGACAGCTCTGGCGAGAATGAAACCTAGCGCGGCCAGTGAGGGTCGCTGGGGGCTCACCGGGGTACGGGCGAGGGTCGGCGAGGTGGGCGAACGACAAAGTCGACGACGGCGAACCTCCTGGTACCGGTGGCTTCTCCTGTGGCGGCTCCAATCGCTGGCTCCTTTCTTCTCCAGAGGCGGCGGGCTCCGGTGAAATTCCGGCGAGGTGGTGCTCGCCTTGCTCTAAGAATGGTGTGGCATGGTCAGTGAGGAGAGGGGAGTGAGATGGTGTGATGAATTCGTGCGGGGGTGGCCTCTATTTATAGTCGAGCGAGGGGACCGTCGGGGCGCACGGTGAGCTCGTCGGGGGCGACGTTACAGGCGGCTAATGGCATGGGCAAGGGTAGGGGACGGTGTTGTGTCTCCTGGCGATGCTCAACGACATGGTCACGAGGCATGGGGCGGTGTGGTTTGGTCTGGAACGGGCGGTGCTATGCATGGCAGAGGCGGCGTCTTCGACGGTGGACGGTGGCTGTATGGCACGGGGCGGCAAACGGGGATGTCTGGCGGTCTCCTGGGTCGGTGGTGATTGCGTGCAGCTTGGTGAGGGCAACACGCGATCTGTGGACGCTGGTCGAGGTGGCGCTCTGGCGCATGCTCGGCATGGTGCAGGCGCGGCTTGTGCGTGGTCTAGGGCTTGGCGCTTGCGGCTGGGACAGGAGTGGCGGTGACGGCTGCCTCCTAGACAAGGTTGGCACGGCTAGTTTTTCCTCTAGCCTTCTGTCGACTATGGGGTGGCATTGAGGTGCTCGGCTGTTCACCATTAATGGCAATGGCAAGCTCACAGGGGTGCTAGTGTTGGGCTAAACTTTCTAGATGATCTACTGAGTTGTGTGTGAGCTAACTAGGGAACAAGTTAGGCAAGAATCACTGCACACTATAGTGTTTGATGTTTTGTTTGATTTGTGTCTGCAACCTGTTTGATGAAATGGCCGCATGAAATCAAGTTTTGAATTTTGAAATGATTTTTGGTGGGTTTGCTAGATTGGTTCTGGTGAGTCTGCAGATGCTTGGGTTTTGAAAGTTGAGCTTGTTTGAATGGTTTTTGAAAAAGTGGGATCTTCCCATATGAAGAAGATTCAATTTTGAATTGTCATTTAAACTCTGCATTTGAAAGTTTCTGGATGATCACAAAGTGGGCCTTGATACTTTGTTATGAGTACATTCAAGGGGTGCAAAGATCCAGAAAAGTTTCTGTTAGGTTTTGAAAGTTTCAGACAGCCAAAGTAGGCATGGGAGTTAAATTGGTCAAAATGACCATTCACTTAATATATTTGTTTTGATTTACTTGTCTTTAGGAAAAGTGTGGGAAATGTTTTAGATGATGTTTATTTCACCTAAGAAACATTTTACAAGTAATGGATCACACAAACAAGGTGGTTTTTAAAGAAATTCAAAATCCATGCATACACATATACATGCATTCATGGGTTTACTTAGAAAAGTTTTTGTTAACCCTAATCTTGATGATTAGTGTTTTGATGATCTAAGTTTGGTATTTTTGGGATGTTACAAATTCTGTCAAGTGCTTATGCTTCAACTAGTTGAGCACTCTTCTCTGGTGTTTGTAAGTGTTGTGTGGGTGAACCTGTGCTAACATACTGCCCTTCCTAGGACTAATACATACTTGTGATTAAACCCCCTGCAAACATCCGTAACTACAGGAAAGTAATTAAGATATAAATCTAACCATAGCCTTAAACTCTGAGATCCTACACTCCCTTGTGCAAAGGTGTCCTAACAGGGGTTCAGGTTTGAAGTATCATGTAGTCGACGTTCACATGACACCACTGAAGGAAATATGCCCTAGAGGCAATCATAGATATGATTATATTTCATATGTATCCACGAGTTATTGTAATATTCCTTGAATATCCATATCAGGCAACTCGTATTGATTGGCAATTATATGAGTTATTTGTGAAACTCTTTACTTGTATGGTTATTTAATAGTTGTCCCTAGTCGGAGTTCATGTGAGTACACACGTGAATATTAGACTAGCACATCGATTGGTTGATGACTATGTTTCGCAATCATAGACATGGAGATTTCAAACCAATGATGCGGACACATGTTATGAACATGGGGTTGGACTCACCCAACCTGAGACTGGCAATTAGTTGCAGCTCTCTCTCTACACATCGTGTACGTTTTGTCCTTAGATCTGAGATTTTTGCATGTACTTGAGATGTGGATCGACCTACTTTGGGGCTATCAAACGCTGCACCGTAACAGGGTAGTTATAAAGGTAGCTTTCGGGTTTGTCCTGAAGCATGCTGCAAGGCATGGTTAATCAAGATGGGATTTGCCCCTCTCTACTTGAGAGAGATATATCTGGGCCCCTCGAGTGATCGGATCCAGAAATGCATGGCCGTGCTACATATGGTTAAGAGTTAACCTAGTAAAGGGATTTCGAATCACAGTATCAAGAAAGGGAGGTCAGCTTGGAGCAAGAACAAATATCGTGAGGCAAAGGGAAAGACATGTACTAAACCTTGTGATGGTTCATCCGATATGATCTTTGTATGCGTTTAGGAGTTGGCACGTCTTGCTAGAGGCCGCTACCAACTATTGACAGAATAAGTGTATTCGTGTCATGTCTATACGTATATGAACCTATAGGGTAACACACTTAAGGGGATGGAAGCCTAATGAGGATTGGATCCGAATCAGACCAGGCTTAGGCTACTAATGGGCTTCTAATGTAAAGCCCACTAGGGACGCCTATATAAGAGAGGGTGGGCGAGCTGACCAGGGTTAGACCTTAGACCATTCCACCCAGCCGCCACTCCTCACGCCTGTGTTGCACGCGCGGACCTAGCAGTCCAGCGTCTGATGCTTCCACCCTGTACGTGTGGATACCTCGGAGGCACTACATCTGTAGCGCTTGGACGAGCCGCGCAAGGGGAGCTGCTCGTTGGACGAGGACAAGGAGGAGACGTGGAACGTCTGCACTGCCTCGACGCGCTTCATCAATTCCGCAACTGCGCGTCTAGTGGTAACCTCGTGATCTATCACAACGGTAATCCTGGTTTACGTGGTACAAAATTTTGATTTGCGCTAGTGTAGCCTACCCGTATCCCTACAGTGGTATCAGAGCCAATGCTGTTCAGTTATACGTTCGGGATGGTTGCATATGGTGATATGCAGATTGATATGAATGATGTGATCGTTTGTACTGTGGTGGTTCAGGATTGATCTATGATCTTGCTTTCCGTGATCGTGATTCTAAGGTTGTCGAACGACTTACCCCTACCGGTCGGTTTCCGCCATCGGGGTAGATAGTGACACATAAATCCTGTTGAATCATGCGAAAATCAATATGATTGATCGAATCGGAACCTAGATCTAAAATCGATGTATCGTGATCAAAGGAGTTTGATTATATCGGGACAGGAGTCGGTTTATGGTAAATTTGATTTGCCGATCAAAATCCTTAAAGAAAATTGTGAAGATTCGATCTCTCATTTTTCACGGTTTTCCAGACGCCCGGAGATACCACCAGGGGCGCTGCCCCTTCGAACACCGCAGGGGGAGACCCCCTAGACCTCCCTTTATCGTAGCCCCTTTTGTATCTCGTTAAGGTAACTAGGTGTTGCGATGTCACATGATCCGGTAGAATGCGATTCTATGCATAACTTGTTTTTGCAGGATGTATGTGATCAGTATGGCCCATATATGTATGTGATGCATGTATGAAATTTTGCATGACCTGCGTGTCGTGAGTAGGGCAACACGGCTGGAGCCATATGTGTTGTCATTTATTGTAATGGCATGCGTGCCAACTTGTGATGATCCCAATACTATGTAATTTTGATTACTAGCTGTTAGGAGTAATAGCTTGTATTAGTTCTTGGAGGACTCATCACTTGGAAGATGGCTCACATGGAACATGAAGATGGAGATCATCATGGTGGACAGGTTCTATGGCGATGGAGATCACCATGAGAAAATGGTCCATACTGTATCACAACTATGTGAATGCTATTCTTATGTGTTTTACTACTATGCATGATTAGATGATAGAAGTAGAACGATCCCTCAGAAAGTTTAAGTTAAACCATGCCCTCCCAACCAAACCTTGCACCATCCTATGCCCTGTACAATCGTTGGTGGGCCTATCAAATTAGGGTGCCACGGTGTTCCTTGGCTGGATGGGTTTGTATCGGATACCTACACACATAAGGGTTGGTGAGCTTGACAAGGTCATCTTAACAGTTAAGGACCTTGGGGCATAAAGGTTGGGCGCCTAGTTTTTGACATAGAGATGTCACCCAACAAGAGTCATATGTGATATGATTAGCAAGTGTTGCTTACTGATTTACCTTGTCTTCTAGCAGTGATGCTAAAGCTCACTAGTCGACTTGTTAATTGTGGATCTTGAATCACTTAGTATCAATAGAGGGATATTGATTTAAGTGGGAGTATATGCTATTAAATTGTTTAATATGTTTTACTCTTTCATGGTTACATGGCTTAGTATTTTGCATGTTTTTTGTTGTAGATCAATGGCACCGAACACTACATCACCTTTTTCTTTGCGTTCGATTCTTGACAAAGATAAACTAAATGGAACAAACTATTCGGGCTGGGTCCATAACCTGAGAATTGTTCTCAGGTCTAATAAAAAGGAACCGGTTCTGGATACCCCAATACCCGATGAACCTGCTGATAATGCATCTGTTGCCCTTAAAAATGCCTACAAGAGAGCATGTGATGATTCTCTTGAGGTTAGCTGTATTATGCTTGCATGCATGCAACCTGAACTCCAAAAGAAGTTTGAGGATCAGGAAGTGTACGATATGATCATCGCTCTTAAGGACATGTTCCAAGATCAGGCAAGGACTGAGAGATACAATGTTGCCAAGTCCTTTGTCGAATGCAAGCTGGCAGAGGAAGCAGCTGTAGGCCCCCATGTGATCAAAATGGTTGGTTACAGTCAGACTTTGGAAAAGCTTGGTTTTCCACTAGGCCAAGAGTTGGCCACTGACTTCATTTTGGCGTCTCTTCCATCTAGCTATGGGCAGTTCATTTCGAACTACCATATGCATGGGGTGGAGAAGGGCCTTAATGAGTTATGCGGGATGCTTAAAACAGCAGAAAGTGACATGAAGAAGTGTGCATGGCATAGCCATGTGATGGTTGTGCATAACAAGCGTATCTTCAAGAAAAAGAGTACTTCTTGGAAGAAGAAGGGCAAGGCTAAGGATACGATCCCTAAGTCTGCACCCAAGCAAAAGGCTGGACCTGTAGATGACATTGAGTGCTTCTTTTGTCATGAACATGGCCACTGGAAGAGAAACTGCAACAAGTATCAGGCTTCTTTGAAGAAGAGTGGAAGTAAGAGTACTTCCCACTCAGGTACGCTTGTTGTAAATGTTGTGGACATTCTTCTCGCTGATTCCTATGTTAACTCTTGGGTATTTGATACCGGATCGGTTGCTCATATTTGCAATTCGATGCAGGGGCTAATAAGGACTAGAGAAGTGCAGAAAGGCGAAGTGGATTTTTGCGTTGGAAATAAAGCAAGGGTTGCTGCATTGTTCGTCGGCGTCATGCAACTTCACCTTCCGTCAAGATTTATTATGGAGTTGAATAATTGTTATTACATTCCAAGTATGGGTCGAAACATTTTATCACCTTCATGTTTGATGAGGGATGGTTATTCATTTGCGAGTGCAAACAATGGTTGTGTAATCTCTAAGAATGCTATGTTTATGGCTGATGCTCCCATTGTGAATGGGTTATATATTTTAAATCTTGATGATGCATCTGTTTACAATGTTAGTGCTAAAAGGCTTCGGCATAATGATTTGAGTCCTACCTATTTATGGCATTGTCGTTTGGGGCATATAAGTGAAAAGCGCATGAAGAAGCTCCATGGTGATGGTCTTCTAACTTCGTTTGATTTTGAATCATACGAGACATGTCAGGCTTGTTTACTTGGAAAGATGACCAAATCGCCTTTTTCGGGTTTACCCGAGAGAGCGACAGACTTGTTGGAACTCATACATACTGATGTATGTGGACCAATGAGCACGACAGCCAGAGAAGGATATCACTACTTCATTACTTTCACTGATGATTTCAGTAGATATGGTTATGTCTACTTGATGAGCCATAAGTCTGAAACTTTTGAAAAGTTCAAGGAGTTTCAGAGTGAAGTAGAGAATCAACGTGGCAAGAAAATAAAGGCATTGCGATCTGATCGTGGAGGTGAATATTTGAGTCACGAGTTTAGTGATCATCTTAAGAGTTGTGGAATTGTTCCACAACTTACGCCGCCCGGAATGCCTCAAAGGAACGGGGTCTCCGAACGGCGTAATCGAACTTTGTTGGACATGGTTCGATCGATGATGAGCCAGTCGGATTTACCATTATCATTTTGGGGTTATGCTCTAGAAACGGCACCTTTCACACTTAATAGGGTACCATCTAAATCCGTAGTTAAGATACCATATGAGATGTGGACTGGAAAGAATCCCAGTTTGTCTTTTCTAAACATTTGGGATTGTGATGCATTTGTCAAGCGACTTCAGTCGGACAAGCTAACACCCAAATCGGATAAGTGCATTTTCGTGGGATATCCAAGGGAAACCTTAGGGTATTACTTCTACAACAGAGAGGAGGGCAAAGTGCTTGTCTCTCATAGCGGTGTTTTCCTAGAGAAAGAGTTTCTCACAAAGGGAACAAGTGGAAGGTCGGTGCGACTTGAAGAAGTTCAAGATGAGCCAGTTGGGGATGCTTCTACGAGTGATGTTATTGTAGCAGAACAAGTTGAGGAACCCGTGGCAACAGAAGCACCACAACCACGAAGGTCGGCGAGGCTCCGTGAAGCGCGAGAATTATTATTTTTAGACAATGATGAGCCTGCGACCTATGCAGAAGCGATGGTGGACCCAGACTGAGAAATGGTTGATCGCCATGAGATCTGAGATAGAGTCCATGGGAGACAATCAAGTTTGGAACTTGGTTGACCTACCTGATGGTTTTAAAGCCATTGAGTGCAAATGTATCTGTAAGAAGAAGATTGATATGGATGGAAATGTTCACATCCATAAAGATCGACTTGTTGCAAAAGGTTTTCGACAAGTTCAAGGAGTTGACTACGACGAGACTTTCTCACTCGTAGCGATGCTTAAATCTATACGGATAATTCTAGCCATTGCTGCACATTTCGACTATGAAATATGGCAGATAGATGTCAAGACGGATTTCCTAAATGGAATCCTAACTGAGGACGTGTATATGATGCAGCCCGAAGGTTTTGTCGATCCAAACAATGCTGGAAAGGTATGCAAACTTCTGAAGTCCATTTATGGGCTGAAGCAAGCATCTCAGAGTTGGAACATTCGATTTGATGAAGTTGTAAAGGAGTTTGGCTTCATCAAAAATGAACAAGAACCTTGTGTTTACAAGAAGGAAAGTGGGAGAGCACTGGTATTTCTAATATTATATGTGGATGACATATTGCTGATTGGAAATGACATTCCTATGCTCGAGTCTGTTAAGACCTCATTGAAAAATAGTTTTTCGATGAAGGACTTGGGAGAAGCGACATATATTCTGGGCATCAAGATCTATAGAGATAGATCAAGGAGGCTAATTGGATTAAGCCAGAGTACATACATTGACAAAGTGTTGAAACGGTTCAGCATGGAAGAGGTTAAGAAGGGGTTCTTGCCCATGTCTCACGGCATTAAACTCAGCAAGACTCAGTGTCCTTCGACTACTGATGAGCGTGAGCGCATGAGCAGGGTTCCATGTGCTTCGGCTATTGGATCCATCATGTATGCAATGATATGTACTCGCCTAGATGTTTCCTATTCTCTGTGTTACGAGCAGATACCAAGCTGATCCAGGTGAAGGTCTCTGGACAGCGGTAAAGAACATCCTTAAGTAGTTGAAAAGGACTAAGGATGTGTTCCTAGTTTATGGAGGTGAGGATGAACTCAGTTTAAAGGGTTACACAGATGCGAGTTACCTTAACGACTCAAATGATTCGAAATCGCAATCAGGTTATGTGTTTGTCATGAATGGTGGTGCTGTGAGATGGAAAAGTTCCAAGCAAGATACAGTGACCTCCTCTTAAACAGAAGCTAAATATATTGTTGCCTCGGAGGCCGTAAAGGAAGCTGTTTGGATTAGGAATTTCCTGATCGCTCTCCGTGTGGTTCAGGGCGCGTCCAATCCCTTGGACGTTTATTGTGACAACATTGGTGCTATTGCACAAGCCAAGGAATCTAGACAACACCAGAAGAACAAACATATTCAAAACATGCGTTACCATCAGATTCGTGAGTTTGTTGAGGATGGTAGTGTCATGATATGCAAAATACATACAGACTGAAATGTTGCTGATCCATTGACTAAGCCTCTCCCGCAGCCCACGCATGAGGCGCACACAAGAGCAATTGGTATTAGATATATTTTAGATTGACTCTAGTGCAAGTGGGAGACTGAAGGAAATATGACCTAGAGGCAATCATAGAGATGATTATATTTCATATGTATCCATGAGTTATTGTAATGTTCCTTGAATATCCATATCAGGCAACTTGTATTGATTGGCAATTATGTGAATTGTTTGTGAAACTCTTTACTTGTATGGTTATTTAATAGTTGTCCCTAGTCGGAGTTCATGTGAGGACACACGTGAATATTAGACTAGCACATCGATTGGTTGATGACTATGTTTTGCAAGTCATAGACATGGAGATGTCAAAACAATGATGTGGAGACATGTTATGAACATGGGGTTGGACTGACCCAACCTGAGACTGGCAATTAGTTGCAGCTCTCTCTCTACACATCGTGTACGTTTTGTCCTTAGACCTGAGATTGTCGCATGTACTTGAGATTTGGATTGACCTACTTTGGGGCTATCAAACGCTGCACCGTAACAGGGTAGTTATAAAGGTAGCTTTCGGGTTTGTCCTGAAGCATGATGCAAGGCATGGTCAATCAAGATGGGATTTGACCCTCTCTACTTGAGAGAGATATCTCTGGGCCCCTCGAGTGATCGGATCCAAAAATGCATGGACATGCTACATATGGTTAAGGTTAACCTAGTAAAGGGATTCCGAATCACAATATCGAGAAAGGAGGTCAGCTTGGAGCTAGACCAAATATCGTGAGGCAAAGGGAAAGACATGTACTAAACCTTGTGATGGTTCGTCCGATATGATCTTTGTATGCGTTTAGGAGTTGGCACGTCTTGCTAGAGGCCGCTACCAACTATTGACAGAATAAGTGTATTCATGTCATGTCTATACGTATATGAACCTATAGGGTCACACTTAAGGGGCTGGAAGCCTAATGAGGATTAGATCCGAATTAGACCAGGCTTAGGCTACTAATGGGCTGCTAATGTAGAAGCCCACTAGGGATGCCTATATAAGAGAGGGTGGGCGAGCTGACCAGGGTTAGACCTTAGACCATTCCACCCAGCCGCCACTCCTCATGCCTGTGTTGCACGCGCGGACCTTGCAGTCCGGTGTGCAGCCTTCCACCACATGCGTGTGGATACCTCGGAGGCGCTTGCATTTGTAGCGCTTGGATGAAGCGCAGAGAGGCTGCTCGTGGGACGAGGACAAGGAGGAGACGTGGAACGTCTACACTGCCTCGACGCGCTTCATCAATTCCGCAACTGCGCGTCTAGTGGTAACCCCGTGATCTATGATAACAGTAATCCTGGTTTACGTGGTATAAAATTTTGATTTGCGCTAGTGTAGCCTACCCGTATCCCTACAACCACTAGAAGAATAACACCACAACTTAAATACTAAACGATTGAATAAAAACTCATCACAGATTCACTACTAACAACATGACTTCTCCCATGTCCTCAAGAACTAAATGAACTACTCACGAGACATCATATGGATCAAGATCAAAGATGATATGATAATGGAAAACAATCTGAACATAAACAATAATCCTATGGTTCCACTCACAAGCGTCAACTACAATAGTAATTAACATCGGGAAAGTTTCCCCTAACAAACTAAAGCAATATCCAACACAATTGTTACAGCAGGACGGAGTGATGATGGTGGTGTGGATGCTGATGATGACGATCCCGATGAAGCCTAGCTTGATGACGGTGTTGATGGCGACGGTCTCCCCTCTCCGGGAAGGAATTCCCTCGACAGAAATCTGTCTGCCGGAGAGATCTTTATCTCTTGGTGTTTTCTGCCTCTTAGAGGCGGCGGAAGTCTATCTGTGGTCGCTCCTCTGGTGTTAGGGTTCCGTAGGGAAGATATAGGTGAAGGGGCAGAGTCGGAGGCCGAACAGGTAGGCCAAACCCACCCTATGCGCGGGGTCAGGTCGGCCCGTGCCTAGGGGGTGTGGGCCCACTGAGGCCCCCCTTCGCTCCTCCTTCTGGCTTCATTCATCTTTCGGTAAAATAATATGTTTCCATATTTTTCTGGTATTTTCTGATCTTCACGAAATTGCACCGAAACACCGTCTTTTCCATCAGAATCCAGACTCCGGCAGTCCATCCTCCAGGAATCATCCAACATGCATAAACAGATGAAAAGCCATAAGTAATACCTCATAATAAGACAAATATCAATGAATAGAGGTAAATTATGATATAGAATGGTGATGCAAATTGGGTGTATCAACTCCCCCAAGCTTAGACTTCGCTTGTCCCCAAGCGAATACTAAGCTCAGTAAACATGTCCACATGTTTATGGAGTGAAGTGTCGATAAAAATAATACGAACAAGAAGCATCACACTTACCTTTGCACAACTCATATAAGAAAGCAACTCACCATTATATAACTTAGCTTGCAACCAAGTACATCAGTCACAATAGAGATACATAAAGATAAATCATAATTGAAATTGGCAAACTTGTCCTTGGTCAGAGAACACCTGATAAACAGTTTCACAAAAGCTTTTTGTAGAAGTTTCAAAACAGGAGCACTCTTTGCTCAAAAAGGTTTTTCACAAGTGAAGGCTTTCAAAGTAATATTCAATAGATAAGAGTTTTGTGCAAACAAGGAATATAAAGAACATGATTGAATAAATCACCATATGAATGCTTGAAACACAACAACTCAAAAGCTTGCTGGAGATAGAGAGGAAGTGGGTTTACTGACACAACTGGTAACTGGAGAAAGGTCCCTTTATAGAGGGTAGCAGGGATTACAAGTCATCAAGAGCTTTCAAAATATTATGATACTTACTAGCTTTGAGTCCTCATTGCCCCTATCATAAGCATCTTTAGATGATTAAGGTTAAAGTGAACAAAGATGGAGTATATGCTTGACGAAATATAACTTGGCAATCTCATGTCCCTTGAATATGAGGGCCACTCCTCATGCATACTCAACTTTGGGTCCAGGTAAGTTCTTGTCATTGTAAGTATTTGCATATCATTGAGAACCGCCAACGGGGTACCCCTTACACATGGTACAGGAGCTTTCCCATAACCAAAATGACAAGGCAAGCAGACAATAAGCATCTCAGCAATCTTTTTATTTACTATGCATATAGATTTTTACTGAGGATGCTTCATAGATGACTCACTATGGTGATGCTGCAAGTTTCCACCATGATTAAGCATGGCTTAGGCTAGTGGCCTAGGCGTTTCTCTAACACAGAATACAAACTCCATGGACTTACAAGTCCCCTCTTTATTTCACACTGTTGACATCCATAGACAAAAGAGCATAATATCAACTATGTACGACAAGGTACAAGTGCAAGGTTGAAAACGTTCCCCGTGGCAGCACGGTTCTGCTAATCCCAATGTATAGATGCAAGCATATACAACTTCTATGTCCACAATGGTTCATGTTTATTAGGGGCAAGTAAATAAAGTGTGCCATCAAGTTCATGAGAGCTTTACTAACTAGTTTTCACATAACAAAATACTTTTTAATTCGAAAGGTAGATGAAGCTTCAGAATTTACTAGGAATAGAAATAGCTATTAGGTAGATATGGTGGACACAAGTGGCAAAAGTCTTGGTTAAAGGGGTTTTGGAAACATGAGAAGTATGCCTTCTCAAAACAGGTTTTTGGCTAGCAAGGCTGGGTAGCAAGAAAGAGAGTTGAGAGAAGCTAGCAAACATACAAGTAATAAAGCCAAACATGCAATCTTCCTTGAAGACACAAAAGAATCTTAAATAAAGAATACTAAGCTTATGAGCCAACAAGAAAGAAAACAAATGATACCAAATGCCTGTAAGCTTTTTCTTTCTTTCTTTTCTTTCAAACTAATGCCACTGACCAGAACTCGGTCTGCCAAAACCAATTTAGATCCACTTGATGATCCCAAAGTGGTGCCAATACTGAACAACAAGATCCATCATATAATAGATATTGCAAACTGAAAATAAGAAGTGCAAAAAGTAAAGATGAGACTTCTCATTAATATTCCAATAAAGGCAATCACACCAAGGGATACATAGATAACCAACTAAAAGAGAGATACTTCCATATGCAAACCAAACTATAAGATAACTTCTCTACCACATATATGGATCCACTAAAAAGGTAAAATATGAAAGATAATGGTGGTGATACCGCGTCACTCCCCCAAGCTTGGAAAAAGCCAAAGGGATGCCAAACCTGATGACGAATCACTCATTCGGTGGTGGTGTTCTTCCAATTCTATCTCCACGGGCTTCTTGCCTTTGTCGTTGGCAGAGGCCATGGTGCTCTAAACTTGAGAAGATTTCCTGACAAAAACAGATCAAAACAAAAACACGACGAGAACACGATGCAAGAACCTCGAGGAACCCGGGGGGTTATATATTACGAAGATTCAATGCATAAGTAAGGTTTTGACACAGAAACAAAGCAGAGATGGAGTTCGAGGGTGGCAAACCCCCTCCAGGCGCGGCCAGGCTGGGACCATGCCTAGGGTGGGTTTGTCCACCCCGGGCTCCGTTTCCCTTTCAATTTCGTCTCGTAACTTCCCTTATGTATTAAAACCAACGAAAATATAAAAATATTGGAGTTTCACGAACCTTCTGTTTTCACCATTATTACCTATTCATAGACAAACTCTTCAGATTCGGGTGTTTGGTTCTTGATAAATTCTTCTAGAGTCACCATTTGAATGACATCCACTTCTTTATTGTAAGAATCTCCAGAAATATAATGTTTTAGTCTTTGACCATTAACCACCTGTGTCGTGTCATCCTTTAGAGAAGAGATTTTGATGGCACCTAAACGGTACACTTCCTTGATAACAAAAGGTCCTTCCCATTTGGAGAGTAGTTTCCCTTCAAAAAATCTGAGACGAGACCTATACAAAAGAACTTTCTCACCAACATGGAACTCCCTTTTGAGAATTCTCCTATCATGCCATCTTTTTACTTTTTACTTAAAGAGCCTAGCATTTTCGTAAGCTTCCCCTCTCCACTCATCTAGATTACTTAAATCAAGCAGTCTCTTCTCACCAGCAAGTCTAAAATCTCTATTCAACTCTTTCACTGCCCAATAAGCTTTGTGTTCTAATTCTAAAGGCAAGTGACAAGCTTTCCCATAGACCATTTTGTAAGGAGACGTCCCCATAGGATTTTTATAAGCATTTCTATAAACCCACAAAGCTTCATTCAACTTTTTATCCCAATTTTTTCTAAACCTATTGACAGTCTTCTACAAGACAGATTTAATTTCCCTATTGGAAAGTTCTACTTGCCCACTAGTTTGGGAGTGATAAGCTGAAGCTATTCTGTGGTTCACATCATACTTAGCGAGAGTTTTTCTAAAACCCCCATGAATAAAATGGGAGCCTCCATCAGTCATGAGATATCTAGGTACACCGAACCTAGGAAAAATGACATCTTTGAGCATTTTCAAAGAGGTATTACCATCAACACTTCTTGTAGGTATGGATTCTACCCACTTTGTAACATAATCAACAACAACAAGAATATGAGTATACCCTTTTGAAGGAGGAAAAGGCCCCATAAAGTCAAATCCCCAACAATCAAAAGGTTCAATAACAAGAGAATAATTCATAGGCATTTCATTGCGTATACAGATGTTACCTACTCGTTGGCATTCATCACAGGATAAGATAAACTTCCTTGCATCTTTAAAAAGAGTAGGCCAATAAAATCCAGATTGTAAAACCTTCTGTGCAGTCCTATCCCCAGCATAATGTCCTCCATAAGCACTGCCATGACATTTTCTCAATATCTCTTGTTGTTCAAATTCGGGAACACATCTTCTCATAATGCCATCTACTCCTTCCTTATATAGGTGTGGGTCATCCCAAAAGTAATGCCTTAGATCATAGAAGAATTTCCTTCTTTGCTGGGCTGTAAAGGTTGGAGGCAAATACTTGGAAACAATAAAGTTAGCATAATCAGCATACCAAGGATTCTCATGTGGACTTACCCTTATTGCAGCTAACTGCTCATTTGGAAAATTATCATTAACAGGCAATGGGTCAAAACAAATGCTTTTTCCAAACGAGATAAATTATCATCAACAGGATTATCAGCAACTTTCCTATCCACAATATGCATATCAAACTCTTGCAAAAGCAATACCCACCTTATAAGCCTAGGCTTAGCGTCCTTCTTTGTCATAAGGTACTTAACAGCTGCATGGTCAGTATGAATAGTAACCTTAGAATCAAGAATATAAGGTCTAAACTTGTCACAAGCAAAAATTACAGCTAAGAACTCTTTTTCAGTAGTAGCATAATTATTTTGAGCAGCATCTAGAGTCTTGCTAGCATAATGAATAACATTCAGCTTCTTGTCAACATGTTGTCCAAGGACAGCACCCACAGCAAAGTCACTAGCATCACACATGATTCCAAAAGGTAAACTCCAATCAGGTGGTTGGACTATAGGAGCAGTTGTTAAAGCTTTCTTCAAAGTTTCAAAAGCTTCCTTACAATCATCAAAAACAAAAGGTACATATTTTTGAAGAAGATTAATAAGGGTCTTTGAAATTTTGGAGAAATCTTTAATAAACCTCATATAGAAAACAGCATGACCTAGGATACTGCGAATACCTTTGATATATGTAGGGCAAGGCATCTTCTCAATTGCTTCAATTTTGGCTCTGTCAACTTCAATGCCTCTTTCAGAGATCTTGTGTCCAAGAACAATCCCTTCATTGACCATGAAATGACATTTCTCCCAGTTAAGAACAAGGTTGGTTTCCTCACATCTCTGCAAAACTTTATCAAGGTTGTGCAAACAGTTATCAAAAGAAGTTCCATAGACAGAAAAATCGTCCATGAAAACCTCTACAATTTCTTCACTAAAACCATGAAAGATAGCAAACATACATCTCTGAAAGGTAGCAGGAGCATTACATAAACCAAAAGGCATACGCCTATAAGCATAAGTACCATAAGGACAAGTGAAAGTGGTTTTATCCTGGTCCTATGCTTTCACAGCGATTTGAGAAAACCCAGAATAACCATCAAGAAAGCAAAAGTGAGTCTTTTTGGACAGCCTCTCAAGCATTTGATCAATAAAGGCAAAGGATAATGATCTTTCTTAGTAACTTTATTAATCTTTCTAAAATCAATGCACATTCTATACCCGACTACTACTCTCTAAGGTATAAGCTCATTATCCTCATTAGGCACAACAGTAATTCCTCCTTTCTTGAGAACACAATGAACATGGCTAACCCATTGACTATCAGCAATAGGATAAGTATTACCACCATCAAGGAGTTTTAATACCTCATTTCTTACCACTTCCTTCATTTTAGGATTTAAACGGTGCTGGTGCTCAACAATTGGTTTCGCATCAGGCTCAATATTAATAGCGTGCTGCCATATAGTGGGAGAAATTCCTTTTAAATCATCAAGAGTATAACCCATAGCTCCTCAGTGCTTCTTCAATACCTCCAATAGCCTTTCTTCTTCCTTTCCTGAAAGTTTAGAACTAATAATAACAGGATATATCTTCTTATCATCAAGATAAACATATTTAAGATCATCAGGTAAAGGTTTTAATTTGAAAACAGGATCCCCTTTGGGTGGTAGTGTGGTACCCAAATCTTCCACAGGTAAATTATGCTTAAAAAACTCAGGCTGACGAAGGAAAACCTCATCAATCTCATCTCTTTCCTTCATAAAGGCATCACTTTCATGATCTTCCATGAACTGCTGCAAAGCATTATTAGGAGCAAGATAAATAGAAGACAGTTGTTCAACCTTGAAATCCTCATCAGGTAATTCATTTTCATAAGGGGTTTTGGCAAATTTTGAAAAATTAAACTCATAAGATTCTCCATCAAACTTAGTCAAAACTTTTTCCTTCCTATAATCTATGATAGCCCCACAAGTATTAAGGAAGGGTCTACCAAAGATGATAGGATAGGTTTTACTAGCTTCTTTACCAAGTACTAGAAAATCAGCAGGATATTTAATCTTACCACAAAGGACCTCCACATACCTTACAATACCAATGGGGCAAACTTGCTCTCTATTGGCAAGGTGAATAACCACATCAATATCTTCAAGCTCACAAGGACCAATCTCGTGCATAATTTCCCTGTAAAGCTCATAAGGAATAGCACTAGAACTAGCACCAATATCACATAAACCATAGTAGCAATGATCACCAATTTTAACAGAGAGCACAGGAACACTAGATTTTCTAGCCTTACGAGGATGAGAGATAATATTAGAAGCGTCTTCACAGAAGACAATATACTCATCCTCTATATTTCTAGTAACAAGATATTTCACAATAGCTACTACAGGCTCGATATCAATCAGCTCATCGGAACCTACAGTTTTCTTTGCGCTTTTGCTAACCACATTAGCCAAAATAGAGTGCTCCCTTACCTTGGAGGTAAAAGGGATCTTCTCAACATAAGGTTCAGGCAAAATAGGATCAACAGTACAAACCTCTACACTAGCAGGAACGTGGGTAACAACGTCTTTATAAGGAGCATGGTACTTGTCCCACTCTTTCTTGGGAATCTCAATATAAGAGGCAAAAGCATTAAAACATTCCGCAAGAACTTGAGGATCAAGGCCAAACTTATTGCTAATATCACGGAAGTTATTAGTTCCCATAAAGATTTAATGCACTCATAATCATAGTTTATACCTGACTTTCTTCCTTTGGAATTCTCCCAAGCCTCGGTATTATCTTGAATACGGTCTAAAAGATCCCATTTAGCTTCTTCCTTCATACATGTGAATGATCCAGCACAAGAAGCATCTAGTAAAACTTTATCCTGAAGAGAAAGCCTAGCATAAAAGTTATTGAGAATAATATTGCTAGGGAGTTCATGAATAGGACATTTAAGCATTAATAACTTTAGTCTCCCCCAAGCTTGATCTGTACTCTCTCCTTCAAGAGGCCAAAATTTATATATAATACTTCTATCCTTTTGGATTTCACTGGGAGGATAAAATTTAGAGTAAAAGAGAGATGTCATATCATCCCATTCCATGGATCGTCCATTCTTTAGCAGCTTATACCATGCCTCAGCTGTCCCTTTCAATGATATGGAGAGTAACTTCTTCTTCACCTGTTCAGTTGTGATACCTGCACACTTAAACAACCCGCATAATTCATGGATATAAAGCAAGTGATCACCAGGATGGACAGTTCCATCCCCAAAATAATAATTATCCATGACACGATTAACAATACTCGCGGGTATCTTAAAAGGGTCTATCTCAACAGGTGGTGGTTTATCTACTACCCTTTCAGTGGTAGTAGTTTTCCCAAACAGAAAACCAAGTGGGTTATCCATATTGGAAATAAAGAAACAAACAGTAACAAAAGGAAATACTCACAGTAAAAGTTCTCTTACCAGTTCCACTCTTCAATAGCGCTTCACTTCCCGGCAACGGCGCCAGAAAATATTCTTGATAACCCACAAGTGTAGGGGGTGTATCGCAGTATTTTCGATAAATAGGAGTGTCCATCCCAACGAGGAGCAGAAGGTGCTGAACAGTGGTATGGAGCAGGAAATCCCTGTGAATACTTGGCAAATGGATTTTTAGTGGTTTTCTGACAAGGCAACAAAACAAAGAGCAAGTAACAGAAGTAACGAACAAACAGAGCAAGTGGCCCAATCCTTTCTTAGTAAAGGACAAGCCGGTGGAAATACTTATAAGGACTAAACGTTCTTGAGGACACATGGGAATTCTATCAAGTGCTTTCGCTTCAAATAGCTGAGTACTCTTCTCTGGTGTTTGTAAGTGTTGTGTGGGTGAACCTGTGCTAACATACTGCCCTTCCTAGGACTAATACATACTTGTGATTAAACCCCTGCAAACATCCGCAATTATAGGGAAGTAATTAAGATATAAATCTAATCACAGCCTTAAACTCTGAGATCCTACACTCCCTTGTGCAAAGGTGTCCTAACGGGGGTTCAAGTTTTTGTCACTCCGGCAACCCCACGATTAGTAGCCAAATACACAATGCATTCCCCTAGGCCCATAAATGGTGAAGTATCATGTAGTCGATGTTCACATGACACCACTAGAAGAATAGAACCAGAACTTAAATACTAAACCGTTGAATAATAATTCATCACAGATTCAGTACTACAACATGACTTCTCCCATGTCCTCAAGAACTAAACAAACTACTCATGAGACATCATATGGATCAAGATCAAAGATGATATGATGATAACAATATGAACATAAACAATAATCCAATGGTTCCACTCACAAGCATAAACTACAATAGTAATTAACACCGGGAAAGTTTCCCCTAACGAACTAAAGCAATATCCAATATAATTGTTACAACAGGACAGAGTGATGATGATGGTGTGGATGATGATGATGATGACGATCCCGGTGAAGCCTAGCTTGATGACGGTGTTGATGGCGACGGTCTCCCCTCTCCGGGAAGGAATTCCTTCGGCAGAAATCTGTCTGCCAGAGAGATCTTTCTCTCTCGGTGTTTTTTGCCTCCCAAGGCGGCGAAAGTCTATCTGTGGTCGCTCCCCTGGTGTTAGGGTTCCGTAGGGAAGATATAGGTGAAGGGGCGGACTCGAAGGCCGAACAGGTGGGCCAAACGCACCCTAGGCGCGGGGTCAGGTGGGCCCGCTCCTAGGGAGTGTGAGCCCCATGAGGCCCCCCTTCGCTCCTTCTTCTGGCTTCCTTCGTATTCCGGTAAAATAATATGTTTCCATATTTTTCTGGTATTTTTCTAATCTTCGTGAAATTGCACCGAAACGCCGTCTTTTCCATCAGAATCCAGACTCCGGCAGTCCATCCTCCAGGAATCATCCAACATGCATAAACAAATGAAAAACCATAAGTAATACCTCATAATAAAACAAATATAAATTAATAGAGGTAAATTATGATATAGAATGGTGATGCAAATTGGGCGTATCAGTTATGCGCTAGAAATTTTTTGTTTTCCGTAGCGCGTTCCCTAATAGTGGTATTAGAGCGGTCTATGCATAGGCACATATACAGATGAATCGTAGATTTTTGGCATTATTGATCTTGTTCTTGCTACCCAAATATTGTAATTTTGATCTTGGCGGTATTACATGATTAGCGACCCGAGCTAACTTTACGATCTTTGATCGATACCGGTTTGTGAAGTGTACCTCGGTTGCACGAAAAAACTTTATCGAGTGTCGGTTTTTCCACAATAGTCAAGAGAGATATTTTGCATGTTTGGCTTTTGTGAATTTGGTGAGGTTCGCATTGGGGTCACGTATATAGACAAAGTCTAGTGAAACTATTGTACTATTTATAGTGCAGTAGGGACACAACCCAGATAAGTTAAAAGCAAACAATTGATCATGGTGCTTACTTACCATGTAGATAAAAGAACGGTTCTCTATGCAATCATAGAGCCCCGTAATCTAGCAAAGCGTGTTAGAGACATCTAACTTGCTTTTGCAGGAAAGTGATGTGGTATACCTGAAGTTTGCAATGTGATGTATGCCATGTGTTATGTTGTAATCTCATAGGGCATGAGTGGCCGGAGCTGCAATGCTTATCATTGTAATAGCTAAAAATATTATTGTAATAGCTAAAGGGAATATGCACGAAAGCAATAATAAAGTGGTTATTATTTTATTTTTTATTTATAATAAATTTTTATTTTTTATGCTAGAATTATATTAATTGGAAACATTAATATATGTGTCTATATATACTATACCTAATAATAAAGTACGAAACGTTTCTGCCAATGGTTCGTCATTTGGACAATTTTGCCCCTGCCTTTACGGAAGTATTACAGCCCCCCGCCACCGCCGTTGAGTGAAACTGCCCTTCCTCCCCGAGTAGATCCGCCGCCGCCATCTTCTGCGTTGCACGTCCGCGATGCGTGCGCGCGTGTCGCTTCTATCGCCCCTACCCTCCCTCCCACCTCGACAGCTCGGGCGCGCGGCCATCGCCGGAATCCAGTCGACAAAGCTGCCTGACCAGGCGACAGAGGCACATAGCAGCGGCAGCAGCCAGGCCAGTCCAGGAGGTCGATGAGCCGGTAGCCAACCGGGAGGAGGAGGGCTACGAGCGGGAGGAGCTTCCCGGTCCTAGGGACGAAGGCCTCGGGACTAGCCCGTGTTGGCCGCGACCTCCTCTTTGCTTCCGTGTCTCGCCCCCAATCCTCTGATGCAACCGCCCCGACAGCCCAACCACAATCCTCTGATGCAGCCTTCCCCGATAATCAAAGCACGAAATCATTAGATGAGAACAGCGAAGGATCGGACATTGGCTCACCATGGCCAAATAAACTCTGGTACACAAGAATTTCAACCATTGGCAGGACGGTGAGCCAAGAATTTGAGTCAACTGACCTGATGAGCTGGCCTTTTATAGCCTTGGAGCTGGAGCCGGCGACACAGTCGCAGAAGGCGGGAATGGAGCGGGAAAGGGTCATCTCGAAGGGGCACTCGACTGCGGCGGCCAAGGCGACATCTGTCTCGACGGCCACAGCGGGGAGGACACGGAAGAGGGCAGGGCAGAGCACCATGGCCACGACCTCGCGCCGGGTGAACATGAGGTTCGTCTTCTTAGCACTGGCGCCGGAGTCTGTGCTTTGTGCTTCAGCGGAACGGGATGGCCGGACCTTATTGGACTTTGGGAGGCTGAGGAGAAGGCCGAACAGCGACGACGCGGTGGAGTTGAAGGGAGTCGTCGCGGATGCTAAGTGGTTGTTTTGTTTCTGAAACCGTGGTGTGTGCTATTCCAGCTGACACGCATTTTGGCCGTCAGTTTCCGATCAAATGGCAAGAGTATGGTCTAACTCTTCCACGACACAGATTACATTGGCCAAGTTGCATCACCAAAAGTTTGGTTCCATTGGCATTTCTAAAAAAGCCACCTCGCAAACAAATATCATACAAGAGTACGAACATTGTTCATCATGTGTAACGAGATCCTAGGAAAGACCGCTCTTTAATCACCTGTTTGCATGAATATTTTATATTTCGACTAATAGATCAAAATACATTTTTTTATAAAAATTAAGTTAAAAAGGTGAACGGAGGTCAAATTTACACGAGTCTCTTCACTCTGGGGAAAATTTTGCACATTTTATATTCAAATTCGTCTTCCACTCTCCGTTGCAACGCACGGGCATATGTGCAAGTATTTAATAAAAAACAAAGTTCCTAGTAATGCCTCTCATATATACTAGCTCGTTGATTAACAAATGGTCAAGGTTTCCTGATCATAAAAATTGGATGTTGTTAATAACGGGATCACATTATTGGTGGAATGATGTGATAAACACTTACCCGAAGTATAGTAATACGATCAAAGTAATTATGTTTACATTACTATAGTAAGTCATACAAAATAATCATAATTCTTAGGCCATGAGATCATGTCAATCACTAACACCGGAAGATTGCTTTGATAACATCAAACATCACACCGTAACAACGTGACTATAAAGGTGGTTCAGGTACTCCAAAAGTGTTATGTAGAGGCTCATGGATCAAGAGTGGGATTTGTCCATCCCAATGACGGAAAGATATACTCTGGTCCCTCTTAGTGATATCACATTGACATCAGCTTGCAAGTAGGTGATTTGATCATAAAGAATGTTATATCACGGGAACGAGAAAAGAGTACTTGTCAGTTACAAGGTCAAACTAGGTATGGGTGTTGGGGATATGCTATATGGGTATCCTCATAGCATGTCACCTATCCGGATAACCCGGGTGGTCCACAGTTGGTAGCATGGTCTATGGCCTCATGGCTTAGATGGATCCAGAAGGGAGGCCCATGCCGGATAAAGGAAGGCTACGGTTGGAGTCACCGACGTACCCGGAGCCTTGGAGTGCAAGATACACAAGACTAGTAATAGACGGTGTAGGACTCTGTGACCTGTCCGGCTAGGACTTTTCCCTATAACCCTAGGACCTGGCGACTATATAAGTCGGGCCTATGGGAGCCTTTAGGGCACAATATCTAACGGTCAAGTAGCGATTAGCACACACCTCGCACAGCGAACCGATCCCTGTAACTCGGCGTATTGCTCTTATAGTAATTTATAGCAGGAGTAGGATTCCACCACCGTCGTGGGATCTGAACCTGGGTAAGATGTGTTACCGCACTGGCCAACCGTCCGCTTCCCCACGCTCTAAACACGCACTGAGGACCCTCCATGGCGCATTCGGCAATACCACGACAGTTGGCGCCCACCGTGGGGCAAGAGGCGCTTCAGGCTCTTCAGCGGGCGAGGACCAAGATCTTCACGGGAATCGGTGAAACCGTAGCCATCGGTCGTGTTCTCTTCTCCGACAACGTTCCGATCGTCCCTCCCGACGAGTTTTGGATCTCGGCGAAGACGAACCCTACGCGGTGTTCGATCATTCCTATCGGAGACATCCACCTCTTCATCAGCGAAACCGACTCGCGCACTATTTCCCTGAGAGTCGGAGGAGCATCAAGACCCGCACGGACTGCCTATAGGCAGGATACGTTCACGGAAGGATCAATGTCAGATCTCTCTTCGGAGTTTGCCGGCAAAGATCGCAAAAATTCAAGGCCCACCCAAACCGCCCCTATGCAGGATATAAAGGTGGAAGATTGCTCCAAATCCGTCGGCTTCGCCCGTGCATCTGGACAGCAGAGATCCAAGTTCGTCGGAGTGGTTACCATCTTCGATCCGCGCTATGCTCGTGAGAGAGGGCGAAAACCCCGCGACATTTGCCAGTGGCTTCAGATACGAGCCGATCTGGCCCACTACCCCGATGATAATGCTTTGTATCACTTCGTGGAAGGACTGGACCGTGGCACGCTTCTCCGGCATTATTTAAGACGGCAGCAGGCGACAAGATGCCTTACCCTTGAAGAGATGGTGAGCACCGTCAACAACTATGCGGATGCTGACGCAACAGCCCAGAAAGCGCTTCCGCTCATTGACGGAGATCCTCCGATTCAGCCACCGCCTCCGGCCGCCATCGTCGCAGCTGCGCCGCCACCTCCAGTCATCGTCACTGCTGTTGCACCTCCACCACCCGTCATCGAGGAAGTCCTGGCAACGTCGAACTCTATTATTGACGCGCTTTATGCTGACTTCAGTGCAGATTAGGAGGAGATAGATTTCAGTCCAGAAGAGCTAGACTCCGCCATGCAGGAGATGGAGGAGGAGTACACGCGCGACGAGCAAGCCAACAATGCCGTCACGTCTCGATGGGTGTTCGTCACCACCGGGACGGCGATGGATGAAGATCAACCCGGACGAGATCCGCATACAACGCTGGACAAGGGGAAATGGCCACTTATTGCCGCTGACGATGATCGCGCAAAGGTCATGCCTCCTCTGCCTAACCCAGTGCAGCAGCCGCAGGAACTCGGCACCGGCCCGAGCAACAACAACACCACAAACTTGCCGCCTTCGGCATCTACATCTGCTGCAGCCCAAGTTACTCCAGCTGATAGAGTGATGTACGGCAATCTCCTTGTTGAGCCACTGACTGTAGCTCATATCCGGAACGTGACTCAGCTTGACGAGAAGCGCCAGCAGCTGCTGGAGGAAGCGCAGGCCATCGCGGAGCAAGGCGCCAAGCTAGATCGAGATCTGGTCAACGCGCAGAAGTCCATAGAGAAAGCTAGAGAAATGGAGGCCAAATACAAGACTCTGCTGCAACAGCAGAAAGCCAAGAAAGCTCCGGCTCGCGTCATCAACAATCCTGGTGTACGGCGAAACCTAGGATGGGCTCCCTCGAAGCCGGCACATGCCAAGCCATACATTGACAGCGAAGGCAAGCAGGTGATGCCCACCCCACTCCTCAACCTCGCCGTCGCCCAGACCCTTCTGGAGCAGGATAGATCGCCTGAGGCAGTGGAACAAGTCTATGACCTAGTGGCCAAGGCGGCGAAGCAGCAGGAAAAGGCCACCTCTCAGAGGCTTGAGTCTGATCCAGCGCTCTGCCAGTCTAGCCGGTACAAGCCGCAAAGGGATAGATCTCCTCTTGATGTCGGGTCCCAGACGGGTTCATCAGAACAAGGACGGAGGGATGCGCGCAATAGGAAGGATGCTATCCCCATATCCTCCGACCACGGAGAAAAGGCCCGACCTCGTCACCCATCGCCACCGCCCCGGTCCCCCCAACATCGCGAAGATCACAAGGCTCACCATCGTACGGATATGGCCCCACCAAAGCAGTGCGGCATCGTCATCCGCGACAGCACGGAGCAGACCCGTCATGACGGAGAGCGCAACCAAGGACACAGGAGCAGGTCACACCATGACCCTCCATGTCCAACGAGCAACCGTGACATACGTGAGGCATCGCAGGAGGGTAATAGCAAGAAGGCCAACCCACCGCCACCTCCGCCTCCGTCACCACCGAGCAGTCACCATGGCGGAAGAGGCCCGCGTCGTTCATGCAGCCCATCCCCTATTGACAAGAAGAAGAACCCGGAGCCGTACGATGCACGTTCGTGGATCGATAAGATCCACGAGGCTCGGGAAGGACCATACATGGGACCACGTTGCTTCGGACCTGCAATACGGTCCGCAACTTACCCCAAAGGTTTCCGGATTGACAAGACCATCAAACCCTATGACGGCACCGCCAAGCCAGCCACATGGTTGCAGGACTACGTCAACGCGGTGGAGATTGCCGGAGGCAACCCCAACATCGCCGTCAAATACCTCCCGTTAATGTTGGCGGGCACGACCCGTCAATGGATCGACGACTTGCCGGAGAAATCTATCTACAACTGGTTGAACATGCAAGAAGCGTTCACCAAGAACTTTGAGGGTACATACAAGCATCCCTGCACTGTTGGCGATCTACAGCGGTGCGTGTAAGAGAAAGACGAGACATCTCGCGCCTACCTCTCCCGCTGGCTGGATATGAAGAATTCCTGCGCAGGAGTGCACGCTCAGACCGCCATGGTCGCCTTCATTGATGGGTTGTAAAGGGGCACGTTTCTCCGACATAAGCTGAAGCGCTTGCAGGAAAATCACCAGCTTGACTTGAATCAGATGATTCAGTTAGCTAGTGAGTTCGCAGCTGCCGACGATGATGCTCGTGGCTCCTTGCCTACAACAGCCGTTCCAACTCAAGCTCGGAGGAACAACAGTACAAAGCGGAAAACCGCTCCAGAAGAAAAGCAATCTACCGACATGGTCGCTATGACTTTTTCAGGGCGAGGCGATGGCGGACAATGTGGCCGAGGAAGGGGAGCTGGTCGGGGAGAACAGCAAGGAAGTGAAACCACCTCGGTAGCGCACCGTGTTCCCCAAACATACGAAGAATACCGCGATATGCCATGCCTCGTACACCTCGACGCCAACGGTAAAGCCACTCACACCAATCGACACTGCAAGTTCGTCAACAACCTCAAGGAAGACCCGGAGTCCGGCTACAAGCAAAGTCGGAAGAACAAACCGCGAGGCTTGGGCAAGGGGAAGAAGAAGGAGGAGGAATCCAAAGATTCAAGTGACATGGACGAGGACGTTGACCCTAAACATGCCGCCAAGAGCGACGACAAGGGCAAGAACCCCTTCGCAAAGAAGGCGCCAGTCTACCACACTTTCCTTAGCACCCCCACCATCCAACAACAGAAGACCTCTCTGAGGATCCCGATGGCTACCCTACCCCTAGTTCCCCAGTACCTGCGCTGGTCGGAGGTTCCAATAACTTGGGACAGGATGGACCACCCAAACCTTATCCCTACGGAGAACCAGTACGCCATGGTCATCAACCCCTTGATTGACGGCGTGGAGTTCACCAAGTGTATGGTGGATATTGGAAGCAGCATCAACATCATGTACCTGGATACATTGCAGAAGATGAACTTGACGGAGGCAAACCTAAGGCGGACCAACACCATCTTCCACGGCGTAGTTCCTGGTCGGGAGGCTCGGTCCCTTGGGTGCATCATACTTCAGGTTGCCTTTGGCGATGTTAATAATTACCGCCAAGAGCGCATGACCTTTGAGGTGGTCCCCTTCAAGAGCGTGTACCACGTCATATTCGGCCGCAACATATTCCACACGTTCATGGCCAAGCCATGCTTCGTCTACAACAAGCTCAAGATACCCGGACCAAATGGTGTCATCACCGTATTCGGAAGCTTTACCAAGGCAAGGGACTGCAAGATCAATGAAGCAGCCGTTGCGGAAGCTGTCCTCTATAGCGAAAAATTCAAAGAGATCCAGAGCAAGGTCGATGACTCAGAGATGCCCGCGTCGAAGAAGCAGATCTCCGACTTTGCTCCTGCGTTCAAGGCCGCCATCGAGACCAAGCCGGTGGAACTTGTGGTAGGTGATGCCTCCAAGACCACTGCCATTGGGACGAACCTGGATCCCAAATAGGAAAGTGGGCTCGTCGAGTTCCTCCGTGAGAATAGGAACATCTTTGCCTGGCAACCTGCCGACATGAAAGGTGTACCTAGGGAACTTGCCGAGCACAGCTTAAACATTGATCCAAAATCCAAACTAGTGAAACAACCTCTACGACGCTTTGGAGATGGGAAGAGACACGCCATTGGCAAAGAGATAGCTAGGTTACTTAAGGCTAGATTTATCCGAGAAGTCCTTCACACCCAATGGGTGGCCAATTCTGTACTTGTCCCCAAAAAGGGAACCAATGAATTAAGAATGTGCGTTGATTACACCGGCTTGAACAAAGCATGTCCCAAAGATCTGTTTGCCTTGCCTCACATTGACGAAGTCATTGACTCGACGGCTGGCTTGGAAATTTTGTGTTTTCTCGATGCATACTCAGGATACCACCAGATCAAGATGAGGAAGTCGGACCAATTGGCCACTTCGTTCACTACCCCATACGACACGTTTTTCTATGTCATGATGCCCTTTGGGCTGAAAAACGTAGGTGCTACGTACCAGCGGACAATGCAACGTTGCCTTCACGACCAAATTGGTCGGAATGTTCACGCTTATGTGGACACATTGCGGTGATGTCTAAAAAGTCAAATGGCTTAATCTCCGACTTGAAAGAAACCTTTAACAATCTCCAGAAATACAACATGATGCTTAACCCTAAGAAGTGCGTCTTCGGGGTTCTATCTGGCAAATTGTTGGGCTTCATCGTTTCCCAACGTGGAATCAAGGTCAACCCGGAGAAAATCAAGGCCATCTTAAACATAAACCGTTCGACATGCCTAAAGGACATCCAACGACTAACAGGTTGTGTTGCAGCAGTTAGTCGGTTCGTCAGCTGACTTGAAGAGAAGGCTCTGCCGCTGTACAAGTTGTTGAAGAAGGCGGACAAATTCACATAGACAGACGAAGCAGATGCAGCATTGAAGCAGCTCAAGGAAACCCTTTCCTCGGCGCGTATCCTTGCAGCACCCGAGCCTGGAGAGCCCCTGTTAATATACATGGCGGCAACTAACCAGGTAATCAGCGTCGTCATCGTGGTAGAGCGGAAGGAACCTGGCTATGAGCACGGAGTTCAACGACCAGTTTAATACGTAAGCAAGGTCTTGACATAGTCCAAGCAGCGTTACCCGCACTACCAGAAGATAGCTTATGGAGTATTCCTTGCTTCTCAGAAGCTGAGGCATTATTTTCAGGAGCACCCAATCATAATGGTGAGCAAGACTCCACTGTCCGACATAATCAACAACATCGACGCTACAGGAAGGGTCGCGAAGTGGGGCATTGAACTTGCCGCCTTCGAGATCACCTACAAGAGACGCGACGCTATCAAGTCACAAGCCTTGGCGGATTTTGTTCCAGATTGGACGGAGATGCCAGATGCTACTCTGTTGCCGGAACCAGAGTACTGGGTGATGCACTTTGACGGGTCAAAGCTGCTCAACGGCTCGGGGGCTGGTGTATTGCTATAGTCACCTACAGGAGACAAGCTACACTACGTTCTGCAGATCCACTTCGAGGCTACAAACAACATGGCGAAGTATGAAGCACTCATTCACGGACTACGTGTAGCCAAGGATATTGGCATCAAGCACATAGTTTGTTGTGGAGATTCCAACTTGGTTGCCCAGCAGGTGGCTGGCACCTGGAATGCGTGGAACCCTATGATGGCGGCATATCAAGACGAAGTGGACGAGATAGCCAAGAGCTTCTTGGTCTACGAAGTCAAGTATGTTCCTAGGGAGCAAAATGAGGCGGCTGATCTCCTGTCTAAGCTTGGATCAGGGCGCAAGCAAATTCCGCCAGGAGTTTTCCTAGAGCATCTGCGCACACCATCCGTGAAGGGAGCCGACATCGACAACCCGGATAGAGCTGACTCTTTCGTCAACATGGTGACAAAGGTCCCTCCGGCTTGGACAAAACCGTTCATGGAATATTTCGAAAACAGAACTTTGCCTGACGATGAGGCCGAAAGACGGCAAATAGTACGACGATCAAAGGGTTATACCATAATCAATGGGCAACTCTACAAAAGGAGCACTACTGGTGTATACCTAAAGTGTGTTTCCTAGTTAGAAGGTATGGAAATCCTACGCAAAATCCATCTTGGAGATTGCGGGCATCACGCCGCTCCTCGATCTTTGGTCGCGAAAGCCTTCCGTCAAGGATTCTACTGGCTGACCGCGAAGGCGGACGCCGACAAGCTGGTTGAAACATGCATGGGATGCCAGTATTATGCCTGACAACCACATGTTCCTGCTAAAGAATTGCGAACAATACCAATAACTTGGCCGTTTGTAGTCTGGGGGCTAGACATGGTGGGACCGTTACAAATGGCACCATGTGGATTTACACATCTGCTTGTAGCAGTTGATAAATTCACTAAATGGATAGAAGCTAAACCCATTAGAAAGCTTGATGGGGCAACTGCCCTCAGGTTTGTCCGGGATCTAGTGGTGAGATTTGGTCTCCCACATAGCATTATCACCGACAACGGCAGAAACTTGTCTCTCAGAGAAGTGGAGGCTTATTGTTGGGAGAAGGGCATCCGACTTGACCTTGCATCTGTGGCACACCCACAATCCAATGGTAAGATTGAGCGAGCCAATGGGTTAATTCTGCAGGGAATCAAGCCACGTCTTGAGGCACCGCTATACAGAGCAGCTGTAGCCTGGGCGGAGGAACTACCATCTGTGCTGTGGAGTTTACGAACTACACCCAACAGATCCACCGGCTACACCCCTTACTTCATGGTATATGGAGCAGAAGCTATCCTACCTTCCGACATACTTCACAATGCACCAAGAGTCGCCGCCTACGATGAGGATGATGCTGAATAATCCAGACGCCTAGATGTGGACCTTCTCGAGGAGGAGCGCGTTTTGGCATGCCAAAGATCCGCCATCTACCAGCAGAAGCTACGCAGCTACCATAGTCGCCGCGTCCGGCATCACTCGTTTAAAGAGGGGGATTTGGTGCTCCGACTTAAGCAGAAGAAGTCACACAAGTTATCCCCGCCATGGGAAGGACCATTCATCATAAGCAAGGCGCTGCTCAATGGGTCTTACTACCTCCCTGACAATCGTGAACTGAAGGATAGACCCAACGAGGATCATAAGCGTAAGCGACGTGACCCGTATGATGACTACCCGTAGCTTGATCGGCCATGGAACATAGCACAGCTACATCCTTTTTACACTTAGCATTTTTATCTAATTGTGTACCTCTTATATGATCAATGAAATAAAGCTCTTTGGTTCACTCATATTTTTGAGTCTTTTACCTCCTTTAGTGTTCATTTTTGGATCATGTAAAACCTTTATGCACAAGTTTTGCGATTGCACTTATGAAAATTTCGCCTACGGGCGTTAGCTTAAGTTTTTTGGTCTACACGTTCTTTGTCGTTTTTATGCGGATTCTGGAGTAGTGACTTTTGGCACTTATTGTCGGTGATTTTTTGCTTAGGTTATTGACGGTGCCATTGGGCATCATCACCTGAGCGCATGGTTCCGACAACGAGTCTTCCGACTCACGAAAGTTCAAGCATAAGAACCAAAGTAATGGATAAGCCAGCATTTGCTTAAAAAATATACACATGCTGGAAACTAGTTCTTGAGTAGCAGGAAATAACAACCATTGTTCTCCGCCTTAAGATTACATAAACAAGTTTTTTCCACATATGCACCAAAGGTGAAACAAATATTACAAAGTTGTTCTTCATTCCTTTGGCACAGGTGACTTAGAAGCAGCATCATCACCAGCAGGAGAGCCACCCTCAAAGTCGGCTGTATGAAGTGACTCAGAGGAGCTTTGGTCGCCATCATCGGTGGTATTCCTGGGCACGAAGACATTGCTGTCAACCAACTTGGCGACTCTGGTGTCATAGCCCGCGAGTTACGACAAGATGGACTCATGATTAATAGCCTTGCCATCGTCATCCACGTCGAGAATTCCAGAGGTCACCGTGTCGATGTCGGCATCATCATAGTGCGCCTTCACCATTGACAGCGCCATCCTTGCACCATCCCATGCACATGAAGCTTTCCAGCTTGTGATACGCTCGGGGGCTCGGCGCAGGATCTCCGAGTACTTCGCCACATAGTTTGATGCTTTAATGTTGATCTAGAGGGGCTTGGCGATATCCTTGGCTTACGTGATGGCGGTGTTGATGAAGTTGCCGGCAAGAACCATGCATTCCTTGGACGGAGGAGGCGAATGGGTCAAACCCATAGGAGCTGCAAAATCCGACAAGGAGAACATGAGTTCAACAATTTAGAGTATCCAGACTACAGAAATCCAAGGCGGAGAAAACTTACTGAAGATGCTGGCCTTAGCCTGCCAGAGGGTGTCCGCCAAGGATTCTTTCTCTTGTTGGAGGAGCTTATATACCTCACTATGGTGTTGATTCTGCTCATCGGCAGCTTTCTTCTGATCTTTTAAGATCGCAATATCCTCCTTCAAGCGATTGATTACCTCGGTGGCAGAGTCCTGCAGGACCTTCATTGACTCCTCATGCATTTTTAGCATGTCTTTCCTCTCCTCCTTAAGGATCTTGTTCTCGCTATCCAGCTGCTGAATGTGCTTGGATTGCTCGACAATGTATTTGGCCTTGGCAACATGTTCTGCAAAGTCGGAGAAACCAAAGTACACAGTGAGTACTCGGAGAATATGAGCACAAAACTAAGACGGAATGCGAAAAAAGAAAACAGACGCTTGTTCTTGATGATCTGTTCCTTCAAGTAGGCAGTTTTACCCTTTTCAGCTTCAAGCTCTGCACGCATCTTCTAATACTTGTCATTGGACATGCCCCTCCGAGCATTCTCGTTCTATGGAAAAAAGGTCAAAGTTAAAACGTTGTTTGGTCTACTTGGAGCCTCTAGCCGGAAAATTTCCACCTAGACGCTCGGGGGCTACAGCGAGAGTTTTTTGACTTAGCATTATGCTTAGCTTTTCTTTAAGCATCTAGTCGGAACTAATTCAGTTTTCGATTAGCAGCTTGGGGGCTACAGTATAAAGTTTTTTAACTTGGATATATGCTTAGCTTTTCTTTAAGCATCTAGTCGGAACTAATTCAGTTACAACTAGAGGCTTGGGGGCTATAGTGTTGAAATTTATAAACACTGCGTATGCTACTCTTAAAACATCTAGTCGGAATAATTCATTCCATCTAAATGCTTGGGGGCTACAGTGAGAAGTTTTCTAGCTTAGTCACTCTTAGAGCATCAAGACGCAAAAACCTATGATTTTTCGTCTACATCCTCGAGGGCTACAGTGGGATATTCATATGAAATGCAAAAGGCAAGTAAAACTTATGAGTGCAATGATCTTGAGATTGGTAGCGCTCTTGGCTAGCAGCTTGCCAAAGGATATGCTGTTTCCTTGCAAGATATCTGCTTGTTGGAGGAGCTCCTCAAGACCGCACGTCGGAGATGTCGGTGCTGCACCAGGAACCAGAGTTGTGCTACTCGGCGTGAGTGCCGGGTAGACTATCTTCGGGAACTCAAAAGGTTTCTGGGAGCAAGGGAGCCGCCTTCGGTAGAGGAACAAGCTTCCACCACTGCCTTAGCGCCACCGATGGCATCCTTAGCCGAAGCTTCAGCCATTTGGTGGGCGGTACTCTCCTGCGTCGCCTGCTCGCCGACAATAGCAACCTCAGTAGAAGTACCTGAGTCCACTTCCATGGCGGAAGGGCCATATGCCTCCTTAGCTTGTGAGCTTGTCGGGGCAGACGAAGGCTTGACTGAGGGAGTGGTAGGGGCGATGGCGGGAGATGCGTCGCGATGCAACATGTCCTTAATATTTCTAGAAGACCCCGATGTTTTGGAGGTCTTCTTGAGGCTGGTCGTGGCTTTCTTCCTGAAACGTGAAAAATGCATAAGTATAGGAGCAAGACAGATAAATAGACAATGTCGTAGAAAGAGAAGATTACACAAGTGGGGGTGCTTTGGCAAAGGGGATCCCGGTAACTTTTCTCTTTTCCGCCTCTAGGGCGGCGGTAGTCTTCTTAGAGGCTCCACCCTTCGTCTTCTTCTTCTTGCCTCCATCGGCAGCGTCAGAGGTGGAGCTCTTCCGCTTTCGCGCCAATGGAACATCATCGTCGGACATGACCATGACTTCCTTCATCTTTGGATCGTAGATTTGGGCAGCCAGGTTGTCCTCCTCTAGATCGCTAAGCTGTTAAGTGAGAAGTCACCGTGTTAGATGAGATGACATTTGCAATGCGGATGAACTGGAGTATATGTCATACACGGAAAATAAATACCTACCTTTGGGCACTTGTCGTTTACGAACATGTCATAGGTGATGGTGAAGCCACGCTTCTTTTCCTTCACCTTGACGATTTCCTTAAGGCGGAGCTTGACGGAGTCGCTCGAGAAGTTGTCCACGGAGATGCGGAGGCTATCCCTTCTGTCGCGGGTATACTCGTGCATGATCTTCATGCGGTGCTGCAGAGGTTGGATTCACCTGATGAACCAGCACATGGCTAGGTCCAAGCCGGTCAAACCCGTCTCTACGAACTATTCTATCCGCCTTATGGCGCGGGAAGCATCGAGGTCGGAGGGAAGGGAGGCCTGGGATCTGCATGACGAGGCTTTAGCGGCGGCTCCGTCTACGAAGTCCGGGTACGTTACTTGTCGGACAGCCAGAGGGATGTCTAGGCCGTAGAAGTACGTCTGTTGCCAATTTTTGTAGGACTTGTGGCCGACGATGTCGGGGAACCGCTGGCCAGGACGGATCTTGAAGCTTATAGTGCCACAGTTCCTGAGTTCATCCTTGCTAGCCCCGGCTTCACGTTTGACGGTGAAGAAGTACACGAAGAGGTCTAGCCTAGGCTTTATCCCTAAGTAACCCTCACAGAGCTCCGCGTAGTTGCTAAGCGCTAAGATACTGTTGGGAGAAATATTCTGGGGCTGGACTCTGTAGTGGTTTAAGACGGAGAGGAAGAAGTTGGAGATGGGCAAGGAGATGCCGCGTACCAGTTGGGCTTTGAGGTACACTTTTTCTCCGGCTTGGGGAGAAGGTGTCACCTCGCCGGTCGGCGCCGCCCGCCAGGCGAGCCCCTCCATCACAGGGAGGTAGCCCTCCGCGATCAGCTCTTGGATGTCACGGTCGGTGATATCTGAGCCGCGCCAGTCTCCTTTGTGTGAATCAAGTTCCTCCTCCAACGGCTCCAGCGCCGCCAGATTGTGGTCGCCGCCGGTGGACTCAATCACCGCCGAGGCGGGGATGACCAAGCCCTCTGGGGGCACGAAGATAGAGCTCGCCGGCTTCACCGCGGCTTCGCTCGCCACCTCCATGGAAGGAGAGGTGCTGCTGCTGGCCATGGAGAGAGGTTGGATGTGACTGGTGCGGATTGAGGCTAGGGTTTTTCGCGATTTTGGTGCGGAGAGCTCGAGGAGGCACGCGCTGGAGGAAGAAGACGACACGAGGGGAGAATGAGGTAAAAGGTGAAAATTCCACCGCTGTTACTATTTATCATCTCCAGCATCAAGATTCGTGAAGCTTGATCGGACGGTTGCCGCGTAGACAACATGTTCGCGAACGTGCGCGGAAATTTCGCCACGTCTCCAATCTTCGCCGCCAACGGTTCGTATCGCTCGCGCGGGAAAATCGGACATGATTGCATTCTCTGCATGTGTGAGTTACGAGGCGTCGCTAACCTAAGCCTACGTCGCCCTAGCTGACATAGGAAGATGAGCCGTCACATCGAAGATTCTGACATGGACGGATCCAATCCGGCTACAGAAGAGTATGATGGAAGATTCAGCATTTCTCTGACTTACAAGTTGAAGATGGAGAAAGCCTTGCAGGGTTCTTTGGGAGGACTACAAGATATTGCTTGATGATTTGTCGACATCCATCTAGACGGAGAATTCCACACGAAGAGGCAAGACGACGCAAGATCTCGGAGTTCTCCGGGCGCTACTGTTGGGGATATGCTATATGGGTATCCTCATAGCATGTCACCTATCCGGATAACCCGGGTGGCCCACGGTTGGTAGCATGGCCTATGGCCTGCTAGGCGGCCCAGTTAGATGGATCTAGAAGGGAGGCCCATGCCGGATAAAGGAAGGCTACAGTTGGAGTCACCGACGTACCCGGAGCCTTGGAGTGCAAGATACACAAGACTAGTAATAGACGGTGTAGGACTCTGTGACCTATCCGGCTAGGACTTTTCCCTATAACCCTAGGACCTGGCGACTATATAAGTCGGGCCTATGGGAGCCTTTAGGGCACAATATCTAACGATCAAGTAGCGATTAGCACGCACCTCGCACAACGAACTGATCCCTGTAACTCGGTGTATTGCCCTTATAGTGATTTATAGCAGGAGTAGGTTTCCACCACCGTCGTGGGATCTGAACCTGTAAGTGTTACTGCACCACAAACCGTCCGCCTTCCCCCACGTCTCTAAACACGCACTGTGAGGACTCCTCCATGGCGTACTCGTCATCAGTACCACGACAATGGGGATACCGATGATCAAATCTCGGACATGTAATATATCGCGATACAAAATGATTTGGTTACGACATTAATGGTTCACATGATCACTAGAGTCATCGTTGAATATGTGGGAGTCAGTATGGATCTTCAGGTCCTACTTCTGATTATTGATAAGAGAGGTGTCCCTATCATGTATGTATCATTCACGAACCGTATGGTGACACACTTAAGGGTATCCGATACTAAGTGGTAGATAAAACATATCCGAGAATAATATTGATAGAGCTGAAATTGTTTTGATGATCACAAGAATTGTTTTGGGTCAAATTGCCGAAAATGGTTTTAGGCGTAATATTGAAACAATGCAAGGGATTTTATGTGAATGTTTTTTAATTAAAGTAATTCACAAAATTCTGAATAAAATAAATAAAAGAGTTTTATTTAACGAGAGAAATGCATTTATTATATGGGCATTTAATGCAATTGAAATGTGGGTTTCACTTACATGAATGAGGGAAGAGGGATAGCCCCACTCCCCCTAAAAAAGGCCCTCCTCTCCTTTGCACCACCTCCTTGTGAAGGCTCTCTTCCCCCTCTAGCAATTTCCCATGGCTTTGTATTAGCAAAGTACATGTTCTGTTGGTTTCTTGGAGTAAGATTTATCTACTCCTTCCACTGCTCTACTGGAGTGGAGGCAGGAAGGTTGTCAGGATCCATATATGTGCATGAGTATAGATGCGCTGCTAGTTTGCGGCATTCTACAACTCGATCTTAAGATTGGAAAGTGATCAACTACATCAACAAAGAAATCAGATTACATAAAAAGCTTTTGGTCTTCGATGGTGTTTTTTTTGGATAACCCCTTACTTGTTACTATCATCTACTAGATTAGATCTTGGTGCAATTGGCATTCTTATCATAGGATTTTTTTTGTTTTCTATGCTACGAACCCCTTTAGTGGTATCAGAGCTAGGTTTATGCGTCGATACTTGTATGGGTAGAACACATAGGAGTATGTGAGCGTTGATGATCATATTATTGCATCATGTTGTGTACTTTGGATATTAGTGGAATAGTGGGATGACACGCCTGGACTAACTTTACATGTCCTCGCACATGAGTCCTATTCCACGCTTGACATGCAACTAGTTTTGCAGAAGTGGCTAGCGGGTGTCTATCTCTCCCACTATAGTTAATATCTGATTTACAAGGCGTTCCTAATAATTTGATTATCATCATTGTGGTACCATGTTCGTAGGTAAGAACCTATCTCCAAAAGCCCTAAGCCACGTAAAATGTGCAAATGATAAACTACAAGCGTCTAGTTTTATTTTTGCTGGGAATGTGTCATGATATAATATTGTTATATTTTTTAGTATGGTTGGATACTCTCAGAAATTAAAAGAAATCAAAGTGTAAGCACCATAGACCTTAGTGTTACACAAATGGAATGATGGATATTGACATGGGTATGCCCTACGGGTGCCTAATGTTAGCCTATCCGGTCCAGCCCAATGGAAGACCATGTAACGATGCACCCCTAGTGACGAAGCCCAAGAGGGATTCAGGTGGCCCATGCCCATGAAGGATGCGACACCTTGAAGAACACGGCTAGCTTTAGATAGAAAGTTTGAAGGGTAAAACCCTAATCTGTAACCGACTCGACCTAACCCCGAGAACTGGCCTCCCCATATAAAGGCCAGGAGGTCACATCAAGGAGGACGATCCACAATCCTAGCACACTCACCCACCAGATCTCATCTGCGCACCCCTGTAAACTTCGGTTTCACCATTAATCAAGAACTGAAATGAAGGAGTATGGTTTCCCTCCAGGGGCCTGAACCTAGGTAAATCTCGTGTCCCGTGTTGCTTGTTTGTTAGCCGTTCCCGATCTCCAGCATTACCGCCTTCTCCAAAACCCAATCCCATAATAATGGGCAGTGACAAGTTGAAACCTCGTCAATTGGTGCCGTCTGTGGGAACTAGGGATGCTGACGTGATGGCCCCATCACCCGCTATATTCGATTCCTCTACGATGGAGAATCATCTCCTCTTTGTCACCATCGACTTCACCATCCACTTGCCGACAACTCGCCTGGCCTTTGATTCTGTAGGAGACAGAGTCGACATGATTCTGTGGAGCCTATGCTTCCAGGTCGGTCAGATTAGCACGCTTCACCTTCTTGAGCAGGTGACACCACCGGAAATCACACCTGCCTTGTGGATATCACCAATCGGCACGCTCAACGCACCCACGCTGGCATACGACTCGGATAGCGACAACAATTGCAATTCCGATCTCTGTGACCCACCATCGGAGGAAGGAGCCTACGACTCCATATCTGAAAGTTGAAGGAGCAACGATCTCCCCCGCCGCTTCATGTGCACGGACGTCGTCAATGCCCATGATACCTGTGACAATGGGAGTAATGGGACCGATTCGCAAGATCCCAATGCTGGAAACAAAGGCCACCCTCCAAACATCAATGCCAACGGCGGCCCTCCTCTGAATCTCAACGGGAATAACCCTCCAAATCCTAAAGCCGCCAACGGTGGCGAAATGGCTCGTCAACAGATCCACCTTAACGATGCCGAGTGGGAGAGAGTCAGAGAGGCTCTACGGGGTAACCCCCTGCCAGTTGATGCCTCCCGTGATATGTTGATGGGATACCATTGGCTCCTCATAAAGGAGCACAATCGACAAGTCGCGCAACACGCTCATCTCGAGCAGCGCAGACAAGTAGCCGACGAATCAAGGGCACGATGGGCAGCACTCTCCTCCATCGATGGATGCTCCTCAAAGGACAACGGCAGCCACGATGCCCACAAGAGGTGCTCTCGGCTGGAGCGTGATGACCCACAAGTATAGGGGATCACAACAGTCTTCGAGGGTAGTATAACCCAATTTATTGATTCGACACAAGGGGAGCCAAAGAATACTTATAAGACTTAAGAACTGAGTTGTCAATTCAGCTACACCTGAAAATAGTCTTGCTCATAGTAGTTTTTCAGTAGCAATAGTTTTGTTGTAGCAATAGCAAAGTGAAGGGTTTCGCGGCATAGTAAATCAAAATTTTCTACGGATGCAAACAGAGGGAAAGCCAAGATCTAATCTAGGAGATGCAAACAACGAGAGAGATTGAATTAGATCTTCATACCCTTGAAGATTCGCACAGCAGAATGTTCGTCGGAACGTGGGTGTTGTAGTCGTACTCGCTTCTCCTCCTCGCGGTTCGATCCGATCTAGCACCACAAGTGGCGGTGCCTCCGTGAGATGCACACGTGCAGCACCTCGACGTCTCCTCCTTCCTTGGTCCAGCAAGTATGGTGGAGAGATGGGTTGGATCTACAACGCGATGGCGCGGTGCAATTGGTGGAGAATTTCACAGGCTTCGCCAAGCGCCGGGAGGGAGAGGAGGGCAGCAGGTTGGCTAGGGTTGGAGGGGAAGGTGTAGGGGGTTGGTGCGGCCCCAGCCCTCTATATATAGAGGGGTGGGCGCAGCCCTAGCCCCTGCCCCAAGCCAAGGCCGGAGGCCCCAAGGAGGAAGAGTGGGGGGCAAGGAAACCCCCCATTCTAGAAGCTCTATCAAGAGTTTAAACCTCTCTTGGCCGGCTGGGCCCTATGGGGCCTTGTGCCCCTGGCCCAATGCGGCCAGGGAACTCCCTCATAGGCCCATGCCCCCTCCCGGAAGGTGGGGCCACGTTGGTCCCCTTCCGGAAGGTTCTAGAAGCTTCCGGTATAATACCGATTAACCCGGAACAATTCCGAACTCCAAAAACTGCCTTTATATGAATCTTATTCTCGGACCACTCCGGAACCTCTCGTGATGTCCCAGATCCCATCCGAGACTCAACAAAAACTCATAAACCAATTATCCAATCTATCCTAGCGTCCGAGACACGTTAAGTGTGTGACCTGCTGGTTCGAATATGCAGACATGATCTTCTATCAATATTCAACAGCGGGGTCTGGAAACCCATATTGACTCCCACACATTCATCGATGATCATATTGGATGAACCACGATGCCAGGATTCAATCAATCCCATATATATATTCCCTTCGTCTCGCGATATTTTACTTGCCCGAGATTCGATCGTCGGTACCTTCATACCTAGTTCAATCTCGTTCACAGCAAGTACTTTACTCGTTCCGTAATCCGATATCACTTTGTGATTAACTCCTTAACCACATGCTTGCAAGCGGTGTTGATATCGACACGAAAGGGGCCCGAAGTATATCTCTCCGACTTGGGAGGGACAAATCCCATCTCGATACATACAACCCAACAGATACTTTCCGATCACCTGAGAGACACCTTTATGATCACCCTCTCATAGGATGACGTTCGATGACCTCAAAGCTTTCTTCCGATACTAGGGAGTTGTATTATCTCATGGTATAAGAAATACAATATTTGACATAAGAAAAGCTTCGCAAAGACAAACACGATGACACGATCTAATTGCTTCGCTTAGTTTGGGTCTGTCCACCATATCATTCTCCCAATGATATGATCTCATTATTAATCGACAACTCATGTCCATGGTTAGGAAACCTTAACCATCATTAATCAATGAGCTAGTCCTTAGAGGCGTACTAGGGACACAGTGTTGTTCACAAACCACACAAGTATTAAAGTTTCCGCTTAATACAATTCTAGCATGGAATATAAACATTATCATGAACAAGAATTATAATAATAACATCTTTATTATTGCCTCTAGGGCATAATTCCAACAGTCTCCCACTTGCACTAGAGTCAATAATCTAGTTTACATCTGGCAACAATCTCACACCCATGGCACTGAGGTCCTGTAACTACCTCGGTGAATTACGCTCTTAGTTACAAGCCTGGATGAGCAGAAATGGTTAAAATAGTACGGTGGGGCCCAAATGCCACTCACCGGTAGACCTTTCGGCCATCCTAACCATTTCCGAACATCGGGACAAGAACGAGCGGCGTAATCGGCAGGCGAAGGGATCAACTACATACACAAATGAGTATGTATGCAAGCCACCATACAACAGTCCTCAGAGCCATTCCATCTAAAAGAAATAGAAATATTGCAACGCCATACGGCAAGATCCAAATATCCTAGATAGATATAATAGTTTAGGATATCTCCTCATACATCAAACATCAGAGTATCAGGCGGAAGCGGAAAACAAGATCCGACTACGGACAAGAAGCAAATCGGCATAAGATGCCCCATAAATAAACACATTCCGCCCACAGATCTCACGGATCCCCGTTCCCGGAATCTCTACACCGAGTGATCGTTGCCAACATCGTCCGTCTCCTCCACCCAGTATCCATCTTGCGAGTTTACCTGTTCATCTGAATCAAACAATTTATCGTGTGAGACCCTAGGGGTACTCAGCAAGTCTTTATGCCTCTAAAGGGGACACAACCTGGGGTGACGCAATTGCAGCAAAAGATAATACCTAGCAATTCTATAGATGCTCGCTAACCATCCGCCTAACCAGAGATAGACGGATGTCCGTGAATCAATAACAACAGTTATAACGGTAATATTAACAGATCCATCCTCCTCCTCGTTTACCAACGAGGAAGCGGACGAACAACCCCCCATCCGTTGGCAGTTTTATTATCCATTCCATGAGTGTTGCACTATTTACTAGTCAGGTACTTAGTCAAATTAAAAGCGGTACGTTAGTTATACTTGTCTATGATCGATAAACTGTGCTCCAAGTCATCCACAACCACGGACACGGCTTTCAGAAAGTTTTACCCTGCAGGGGTGCACAAATAGCAACACACACTCGATCAACCTCGGAAAAACCAAATCAAAACCCAACGAGGCATTCACGACAAAGCGATCACAGGATTCAGAAATATTTCAGGGGGCCACCCCATTAAGCTACCCGCAACGAAGTTGGGCTCGAGACGGACTCAAGGTTTGTGGACGGTCAGAACGATCGGGAACCCGAAAGTGTGACTGGCTTGTCGATACAAAAACGTGTCACGACCTAAACGACAGTGCTCCACGCACAATCGTAAATAAAGCAGTAAAGCATGGCATAAGTACGGGATAGTAATAAAGCCCCAAACTAATTGTGGCCCCAAGAAATAAGAATGAATCAAGCTCTGGCTCAGGGGGGTTCATAAGCCTCCCGGATGTGGATAGCGCGAATATTCAAGGAACAGGAATCAAGTACTCGGGGTCCTACGGGACACAAGTGAGCATGAAAAAACAAATAACAAATATTGCTCACTGGTGCCACTTTCATTAGTTATCCCATTACTACTCAGGTTGAGTTGTTTAGGTACCTCGTTATCCATCAGACACTCACATACCCTACACATGTTGTTCTACGACCCGCATGGCTCAAACATCTCCTGTAGTAATGGCTCATGGGATGGAGGAACAAGCTTCGGTGGGGTTTAAAAGTAAGGCTATGCAGTACTTGGGATTCAGTTTAATGCAATCGCGACTCAATGATGCAAGAATAAGATAGAGGCAATAGGTAATATATGTATGCAAGCATGTGGTAGTGCTTGCCTGGCAGCTCAGTTGAAGCGAGAGAAGGATCTGGGTAGTGCTCCTGGGTTTCTTGATATATCCCCTGCTCAGCGTCTATTCGAAGAAGAACCAAACAAACAAGGGCCAACATAAATAAAGTGCACCAGCATATGAATAAAATGCGACAAGCAAACAATCATGCCATGATGAATGATGCACAATTTGCATGGCAATAAAGTAGCATGGCATGGGTGAGGTGTGGAATACAAGAATAAAGCCTTTTATGGAGTTTTAGTCACCTTTTAACCTCAAATAAGTTGCTGTATACTCTATATTTTTATGATGCATGATGCAATTCAGAACATGGAATGCATAAACAGAAAGGTCTCGTCGCGCTGATCGATTTAGACATATTATTTGTTAAATTTGGAGTTATAAAACAAAAGTTATTAATTAGTTAAGAAAAAGGGCATTTTATTTGTAATTTAATCAACTCGAAAATTAAAGTGTTCAAAATATATTTTGGATGGCATATTTGAAATCCTCACATTTTTCTGATTTCAAAACATATATTACATGTTTAATTTGGAATTATATTTTAAAAGATATTTAAAAACAGATTTGAATTTGAAATTTAAACATTTTCTAGAATCATTTTTATTTAACAGAAAATCGCCAGGACTTTTTACACTCAACTGAACTTAGCCACCGACACAAACATGTGGGTCCAGTGCTGACTCAGCCCAGGTGGGGCGCAGCGGCTGCGCGGGGCTTTTCTCACTAGGGTCTTTCCTAACCGCACCCATGATGTGGGTCCGCATGCAACACGGCCGCTGCGCCGCCCAGCCAGGCGTGACACGGGCGATCGAGGCGCGGGGGAAGTGTCCGCGTGCTGGCCAGGATCTTCCGGGGGTTTTCTTGCAAAAGTGTACCAGGGCTGACGGGTTCAGGCGGGAAAAAAAGGCGGGGGCTCCAACAAAAAAAGGCCAGCTTGCATTGCTACCGACGGATCCGCCCGACGGCGGACCTGGCCGTCTTCCGGCAACGGTGGCGACGCCTCCGCTGGACGAAACGTGTCGCCCCAAAAACGAAAAACATAGAGGGAACCACGGGCTACATCTTTCGCTCAGAGAACATCATCGGAGGAGGGCTACAGCGCGCGGGGCACGGCGGAGAAAAGAGGGGGATTTAACGCCGCCGCTGTTGCCAGCGACGCTGCCAGCGGTGAGCGCGCACGGAGGCCGCTCGACGGAATGAACTAGTGGTGCGGGGCATGAAGAGGAAGGAGGGGATGTCAGGGTCGTTCAGGTGCTCACCAGGACGCTTCCGAGCTAGCTCTTCTAGCTGGAGCAGAGCAGATGGTGCAGGAGGCTCGCGGCAAGGAAGGTCTAGAGGCTGTCGGGCATGGCGGCGTGGTGGCTGCTCCGGCGGTTTCCTGTGGCTTCATGAGTCGATGTAGAAGAAGCGAGGGGCACGCCAGATCGAGGGCCTGCTGACGCGGCCTGGATCAACGAGAGGAAGATGTGGCCATGGCTAGGGTTTAGGGGCATGATTGAACGCTTGCAAGCTTGGGGAGGAAGAAGGGAGGTAGAGGAGGACCTGGGCGCCTCCCAGATCCGTTCTGAGATGGTTAGATGAGGGATGAGGGAAGAGCACTTGGGGTGGTAACCTTTTGTAAAAGGTGAGGAAGGGGTGATCGGGCTAGGTCCTCCTCCCTCCTTCTTCTCTTCGTCTTGAAGCCAAAGAAAGGAGTGGGGAGGCAGATGAGGGTGGGACGTGGTGGGGCCTGCCTGGTAGGGAGAGAGGGGGAAGCCAAGAGAGAGGGAGAGGGGGAGGGTAGCTCGGGCTAGGGTAGATGGGGCTCGGGTTAGGTTTTGCTTAGGGTTAGAGAGAGGTGGTCTCGGTTTAGCTAGGTAGGGTGGAGCCAGGTGGATGGGTTAGGGGTGGCTCGGTTTTGGCTCGAGGAGGTGGTAGGGCAGATGGTGATAGTGGGGTAGGTGATTAGGGTTAGGGTTTTGGATAGAGGGGGTGAGATGAGGTTTGGTGTGAGGGTGGATTAGAACTAGGGTAAGGAGAGAGGACTAGAGACAGCTAGAAGGAAAAAGAGAGAGGGGAGATATAGGCCACATGTGATCACATGCAAAAGAAAAGATGAACAAGGTTAGGAGAAGAACAAAGAATGAGCTAGGGTTTAGAGATAGAAAAAGAGAGAGGGGGTTTAGGGTTTTTAGCAAGCTCAAACAAGATCAAACAAAAAAAGAGTGGTAGAGAGGGATAGAGGATGATTCACTCAAAAACCAAATAAAAACAAAGGAGGACAAAAGATGGAGATGGTTGCATGGCCCATGCAAGTATTTAATGCCATGTGTTAATCTTGTGAAAACAAAATAATGATGATATGGCATTATTTATGTGCATCCTCAAAAGATGGAGTAAGGGCCAAGCAAAAGAATTTGTAGAAGTAGATCCATCCTATCTCCCATGAGCTAGATTAAATACCAAAAGAAAATAAAATACAAGCTCATGGATAATGGGATGGTGGAATTATAAGGTGGTGAAAGACAGGGTGGTGGAGTGGAATAAAATATATGCCCCCAACTCAACTTGGGCATTTAAACAATATATCAATAACCAAATACAATATCAAGAGTCAAATACAATTAATGATGCCTAAGAGAGGAGATCCAAATTGAAAAGGGTTTTATATGATGCTCAAATGCAAGGTGGCATGATGACATGAGCATGATATAATTATGATGCAACAATTATATATATGAAGTAGCCATTATATTACTAGACCAAGTAGCATTACAATTGTTAGACAATTGGGATGCTACAACTCTCCCCCACTAAACAGGAATCTCGCCCCGAGATTCTAGGAAGAAGAAGACAACACAAGGAGAGACGGGTGTTCGAACGAAGGTGACCCTCACGTTCCCAAGTTGATGAACCACGGAATGGTGCGACCACTACACCTTGCAAAACTTGCTAGACTTGTTGTGAGTCTTGCGTTTTGCTTCAAGAACAACGGATTAGAAGAATTGTAGGATTGTCGTGAGACGAGAAGGATAGGATGGACATAGCTCCGGTTTTCTCAAGAAGCCTGATAAAAGAATAGAACCACTCGTGAAAGAAAGGGCAAGATGATGTATCATGGATAAAGAAAGACACACCATTAAGATTAAAGATTTACTGATACGAGAGAGGATGAATCTTTATCTCGCCGGAAGAAAAAGAGCTAGATTTGAGAGGTTTTGAACCACTATGACAATAGCATCGTATCTTCTCTCGGATTTGAGAAATGAAGTACGGAAGCAATATTGCCTTCAAACAATAGAGTTCCTTGATATCAACGGAAATATTTAGTTAGACATCGTCGGATTAGATTCTTGTTGCGCCGGTAAGAACCAAGGATCACGCAATTGAGGTGCGCGGATATAACTTCCAGAGACGGATGTGAAGCCAGATCATGGTGGAATCCCGAGAAGCAAAGAATATGGAGGATCTGGAGTTTATTGTAGAGATACTTATTGCTTTCTTTAGCCTTGAGGCTAACGCAATAGATTTGCGGCTGATGGCCTCAACCATAATTGGCTTTACCACAGAAAAAGAATTGATGAAACAAAGAGAGATAGTTTCCTTTCATCTTGTTTGGGGATGCCGAGCATCGGTAGAAAGACGAGGAACGAAAGGAGTTTGCGTCTGTTTCCACCAGATAATTGAAGTTTTTGCTCCATCTAGAATAGACAGACCACCAACAAGAGATTATTGATTACTTTCTTCGAGAGAGCACTCCGGAAAAACAAAGACGGAAGTAAAAGTATCAAGGGATAAAGGCCACTTCCAACTTCCATGGAATGAGTGAAATCACATTAATTCACCAATTCAATGTACAAGAGCGAATGATAAGAGTAGTGGTATGGTAGCTACTCCATCCCGCACTCAAAGCATTACTCCGCACATGAATAAGAAAACCATGCAACCCAACTACCGAAACAGACTGAAGGTATTGACAAAAACTCATGGGACTACGCTAGAAAACAAGGATAGATGCAAACGATTCGCCGGATTCATAGATAGATAAATATGATGATGTTGTCGTCATGTCGGAAGTACCAAGCCACCGGAAAGATATGAAGGAAGATTACGGAGAACAACTGCAAGATTCAACAGCTACAGAAAAGATAGCACCAACTTGAACGGAAGGAATACAAGATCTGGAAGGTCTTCATGGTCTCCGGTGGATTGAGCATAGATGATAGAGCGAGAGGGTTTCAAGAGATTACTTAACGAGATAGAGGTGAAAGAACTCCATGTTCTTCTTGAAATGATTGAGAGAGATTTAGCAGTTTTGAGGAAATCTTCGGCGGAACGACGATGATAACTCGCCAACAAGGAACAACTCCGGATTGGTTGAAGTTGGATGATGGAATTAACAATGGACTTGCTAATTCCAGAATTGAAGTGATCTATTTAGTAGAAGGACGTGGCCGAGATAGGTTACTTCAAAAAGTCAGAATTCTCACTTAGAGACTTTGCACACAGGCAGCGCTCACGAAGCTTGAGAGAAAGAGACACAGATGATCTTCCATGTCCTTCCATTGATATGGAATAGGCAAGCATATTATCAACATATACCACCATGGATTAACAGGATATTCCCAGAATATCAAGTTCAAGAGGCGGGAGAAACGAACAAATGCTCGAAACACTTTCTGAGCTCAACGCTCTTAGAAAGATCAATATTAAGAGCACGGGTTCGTGTTGAAGAATATGCACTGGAAGAATAGATTATCTGGTCCTTCGGAAGAAAAAGAGATGTCACCTGGTTCACATTGTCGCTCGGATCACCGGTTACAAAGATAAAGAGATCTTGGATAAGAACCGATGATAGCTCATACCTTAAGCAAAGCTATCAGAAGCGAAAAGATGCAATTCCCTCGTATCCAGGAGAATTGTGCAGATATGGGGTTCAAAAAGATGTGCAGCATGATGGACAGATGATAGACCACCGTAGTGCCTTGGAAACTCCGGATTGCCAAAGATGCTTGAATATGCATGGATATGATCACGGTGTACTCAAAATCAGAAGAGATAACCGTCACCATTTGGAGGATAGTGGTGATTGCATTTTCCATATTCCACTCATGATAAGTGTCATATAGCTATGCCGAGAACCAAATTACAATTACCAGCATCGGATCAACACATGTTATGTAATTAGCCCAAGAGAATTGGAGATGAAATAAAACTCCAGGATTAAGCGCCGGTGACAAAAGAATGAGTTAGCATGGATATGCTGATAAAAGGGAGATAGATAATGTTTCACACACGACTGGAAAGGAGTGTGGAAACACAGATGTATCAAAGGAAATTTTCCGCATTTTTTGGCATTAAAATACCAATAGATGCGCAAAAATCGCTTATCAGGTAGAGGTTAGCAACTCCACGTTCTGTGAAAGCATGCTGGAAGGAAGAACACCCTTAAAAAGATGGCACCGGTTAACAAGGAGTCGGATAGATCGCGCCGGTTTTCAAAAGCCTGTCAGTATGGAATGTACCAACAGTTGATAACCAAAGGCAGATTGTGATAACAAATTGGATGCAACAGATAGACAAGGAATTACACACACACACACACACTTTCTATGGTACTACGGAAACCCAGAACACGTGAATCCTAGTTTGAATTTTAAGAAGAGGATTGAAAACGTTACACTTCCTTACCAGAAAAGGGTGGTGGGTGGGTAAGAAGAAAAGTGGAAGCAGTCCTACTCTCGCGTTTTGTTTTTCCCAAGTATACATAGCTACCAAAATATTTGCTAGACTGACAACGACCATTTGGCTGAGACCCTGAAGGGCGGGATGGTTCTGATACCAATTGTAACTACCTCGGTGAATTACGCTCTTAGTTACAAGCCTGGATGAGCGGAAATGGTTAAAATAGTACGGTGGGGCCCAAATGCCACTCACAGGTAGACCTTTCGGCAGTCCTAACCATTTCCAACATCGACAAGAACGAGCGGCGTAATCGGCAGGCGAAGGGATCAACTACATACACAAATGAGTATGTATGCAAGCCACCATACAACAGTCCTCAGAGCCATTCCATCTAAAAGAAATAGAAATATTGCAACGCCATACGGCAAGATCCAAATATCCTATATAGATATAATAGTTTAGGATATCTCCTCATACATCAAACATCAGAGTATCAGGCGGAAGCGGAAAACAAGATCCGAGTACGGACAAGAAGCAAATTGGCATAAGATGCCCCATAAATAAACACATTCCGCCCACAGATCTCACGGATCCCCGTTCCCGGAATCTCTACACCGAGTGATCGTTGCCAACATCGTCCGTCTCCTCCACCCAAAGATCCATCTTGCGAAGTTTACTGCTCATCTGAATCAAACAATTTATCGTGTGAGACCCTAGGGGTACTCAGCAAGTCTTTATGCCTCTAAAGGGGACACAACCTGGGGTGACGCAATTGTAGCAAAAGATAATACCTAGCAATTCTATAGATGCTCGCTAACCATCCGCCTAACCAGAGATAGACGGATGTCCGTGAATCAATAACAACAGTTATAACGGTAATATTAACAGATCCATCCTCCTCCTCGCTTACCAACGAGGAAGCAGACGAACAACCCCCCATCCGTTGGCAGTTTTATTATCCATTCCATGAGTGTTGCACTATTTACTAGTCAGGTACTTAGTCAAATTAAAAGCGGTACGTTAGTTATACTTGTCTATGATCGAGAAACTGTGCTCCAAGTCGTCCATAACCGCGGACACGGCTTTCAGAAAGTTTTACCCTGCAGGGGTGCACAAATAGCAACACACACTCGATCAACCTAGGAAAAACCAAATCAAAACCCAACGAGGCATTCACGACAAAGCGATCACAGGATTCAGAAATATTTCAGGGGGCCACCCCATTAAGCTACCCGAAGTTGGCGGCTCAGACGGACTCAAGGTTTGTGTGGACGGCTGTAAACGATCGGGAACCGAAAGTGTGACTGGGCTTGTCGATACAAAACGTGTCACGGACCTAACAGACAGTGCTCCACGCACAAACTTAAATAAAGCAAGAAAGCATGGCATAAGTACGGATAGTAATAAAGCCCCAAACTAATTGTGGCCCCAAGAAATAAGAATGAATCAAGCTCGCTGTGGGGTTCATAAGCCTCCGGATGTGGATAGCGCGAATATTCAAGGAACAGGAATCAAGTACTCGGGGTCCTACGGGACACAAGTGAGCATGAAAAACCAAATAAAAAATATTGCTCACCGGTGCCACTTTCATTAGTTATCCCATTACTACTCAGGTTGAGTTGTTTAGGTACCTCGTTATCCATCAGACACTCACATACCCTACACATGCTGTTCTACGACCCGCATGGCTCAAACAACTCCTGTAGTAATGGCTCATGGGATGGAGGAACAAGCTTCGGTGGGGTTTAAAAGTAAGGCTATGCAGTACTTGGGATTCAGTTTAATGCAATCGCGACTCAATGATGCAAGAATAAGATAGAGGCAATAGGTACTATATGTATGCAAGCATGTGGTAGTGCTTGCCTGGCAGCTCAGTTGAAGCGAGAGAAGGATTTGGGTAGTGCTCCTTGGTTTCTTGATATATCCCCTGCTCAGCGTCTATTCGAAGAAGAACCAAACAAACAAGGGCCAACATAAATAAAGTGCACAAGCATATGAATAAAATGCGACAAGCAAACAATCATGCCATGATGAATGATGCACAATTTGCATGGCAATAAAGTAGCATGGCATGGGTGAGGTGTGGAATACAAGAATAAAGCCTTTTATGGAGTTTTAGTCACCTTTTAACCTCAAATAAGTTGCTGTATACTCTATATTTATATGATGCATGCTGCAGTTCAGAACATGGAATGCATAAGCAGAAAGGTCTCGTCGCGCTGATCGATTTAGACATATTATTTGTTAAATTTGGAGTTATAAAACAAAAGTTATTAATTAGTTAAGAAAAAGGGCATTTTATTTGTAATTTAATCAACTCGAAAATTAAAGTGTTCAAAATATATTTTGGATGGCATATTTGAAATCCTCACATTTTTCTGATTTCAAAACATATATTACATGTTTAATTTGGAATTATATTTTAAAATATATTTAAAAACAGATTTGAATTTGAAATTTAAACATTTTCTAGAATCATTTTTATTTAACAGAAAATCGCCAGGACTTTTTACACTCAACTGACGGATCCGGCCCTGACGGCGGCGGACCTGGCCGTCTTCCGGCAACGGTGGCGACGCCTCCGCTAGACGAAACGTGTCGCCCCAAAAACGAAAAACGTAGAGGGAACCACGGGCTACATCTTTCGCTCAGAGAACATCATCGGAGGAGGGCTACAGCGCGCGGGGCACGGCGGAGAAAAGAGGGGGACGAACGCTGCTGCTGCTGCTGTCGGCCAGAGCGCGACGCGCGGCGGTGAGCGCGCATGGAGGCCGCTCGACGGAACGAACTAGTGGTGCAGGGCATGAAGAGGAAGGAGGGGATGTCAGGGTCGTTCGGGTGCTCACCAGGACGCTTCCGAGCTAGCTCTGCTAGCTGGAGCGGAGCAGATGGTGCAGGAGGCTCGCGGCAAGGAAGGTCCAGAGGCTGTCGGGCATGGCGGCGTGGTGGCTGCTCTGGCGGTTTCCTGTGGCTTCCAGCAGAGTCAGACGATGTAGAAGAAGCAGAGGGGCACGCCAGTACTCGAGGGCCTGCTTGACACGCTCCAGATCAACGAGAGGAAGATGTGGCCATGTCTAGGGTTTAGGGGCATGATTGAAAGCTTGCAAGCTTGGGGAGGAAGAAGGGAGGTAGAGGAGGACCTGGGCGCCTCCCAGATCCGATCTGAGATGGTTAGATGAGGGAGGAGGGAAGAGCACTTGGGGTGGTAACCTTTTGTAAAAGGTGAGGAAGGGGTGATCGGGCTAGGTCCTCCTCCCTCCTTCTTCTCTTTGTCTTGAAGCCAAAGAAAGGAGTGGGGAGGCAGATGAGGGTGGGACGTGGTGGGGCCTGCCTGGTAGGGAGAGAGGGGGAAGCCAAGAGAGAGGGAGAGGGGGAGGGTAGCTCGGGCTAGGGTAGATGGGGCTCGGGTTAGGTTTTGCTTAGGGTTAGAGAGAGGTGGTCTCGGTTTAGCTAGGTAGGGTGAAGCCAGGTGGATGGGTTAGGGGTGGCTCGGTTTTGGCTCGAGGAGGTGGTAGGGCAGATGGTGATAGTGGGGTAGGTGATTAGGGTTAGGGTTTTGGATAGAGGGGGTGAGATGAGGTTTGGTGTGAGGGTGGATTAGAACTAGGGTAAGGAGAGAGGACTAGAGACAGCTAGAAGGAAAAAGAGAGAGGGGAGATATAGGCCACATGTGATCACATGCAAAAGAAAAGATGAACAAGGTTAGGAGAAGAACAAAGAATGAGCTAGGGTTTAGAGATAGAAAAAGAGAGAGGGGGTTTAGGGTTTTTAGCAAGCTCAAACAAGATCAAACAAAAAAAGAGTGGTAGAGAGGGATAGAGGATGATTCACTCAAAAACCAAATAAAAACAAAGGAGGACAAAAGATGGAGATGGTTGCATGGCCCATGCAAGTATTTAATGCCATGTGTTAATCTTGTGAAAACAAAATAATGATGATATGGCATTATTTATGTGCATCCTCAAAATATGGAGTAAGGGCCAAGCAAAAGAATTTGTAGAAGTAGATCCATCCTATCTCCCATGAGCTAGATTAAATACCAAAAGAAAATAAAATACAAGCTCATGGATAATGGGATGGTGGAATTATAAGGTGGTGAAAGACAGGGTGGTGGAGTGGAATAAAAGATATGCCCCCAACTCAACTTGGGCATTTAAACAATATATCAATAACCAAATACAATATCAAGAGTCAAATACAATTAATGATGCCTAAGAGAGGAGATCCAAATTGAAAAGGGTTTTATATGATGCTCAAATGCAAGGTGGCATGATGACATGAGCATGATATAATTATGATGCAACAATTATATATATGAAGTAGCCATTATATTACTAGACCAAGTAGCATTACAATTGTTAGACAATTGGGATGCTACAGGTGCTGATCATGTTTTACACGTGGAAGAGGTTTAGTCAATGGATCTGCGACATTCAGATCTGTATGTACTTTGCTAATCTTCAGATCTCCATTTGATATATAATCTCGGATTATATGAAACTTGCGGTTGATATGCTTGGTCTTTGGATGATATCTTGGTTCCTTAGCGAGTGCTATGGCGCCAGTGTTGTCACACAATATCTCCAGTGGGTCCAAGGAACTTGGCACCACACCAAGCTCAGTGATGAAGTTTCTGATCCAAACTCCTTCACTTGATGCTTCTGCAGCAGCCATGTATTCCGCTTCTACTGTAGATCCCGCGATCACGCTTTGCTTGCAGCTTCTCCAGCTCACAGCTCCTCCATTCAAAATATAAACGTATCCTGTCTGAGATTTAGAATCATCCTTGTCGATGTCGAAACTAGCATCGACGTAACCTTTTACGACGAGCTGTTCATCACCCCCATATACTATGAACATTTCTTTAGTCCTATTTAGGTACTTTAGGATGTTCTTCACGACTGTCCAGTGTTCCACTCCTGGATCACTTTGATATCTGCTCGTCAAACTAAGAGCATTGGACACATCCGGTCTAGTACACAGCATGGCATACATGATAGAACCTATGGCCGAGGCATAAGGCACTTTGCTCATAGCTTCCCTATCATTTACCGTAGCTGGACACTGAGCCTTGCTCAATATCTTACCTGACAACATAGGCACCGAACCTTTCTTTGCCTTATCCATTCTGAACCTTTTCAGAACTTTGTCTAGGTATGTACTCTGGCTTAAAGCTATCAGGCGTCTTTGTCTATCTCTATAGATTTTGATGCCCAATATATAAGCAGCTTCACCTAGGTATTTCATTAAAAAACACTTGTTCAAATAACTCTTCACATCGTTAAGCATGTTGATGTCATTTTCGATAATCAATATGTCATCCACATATAGTACCAGAAACGTCACCGAGCTCCCACTCACTTTCTTGTAGATACAAGCTTCGTAGAAATTTGGAACAAATCCAAAGCTCTTGATCACTTGATCAAAACGAAGGTTCCAACTCCGAGATGCTTGCTTTAGTCCATAAATGGAACGCTGAAGTTTGCATACTTTATCAGCATCCTTAGGATCGACAAAACCTTCGGGTTGCATCATATACAACTCTTCATCAATGTTGCCATTGAGGAAAGCAGTCTTGACATCCATCTGCCATATTTCATAATCATGAAACGCAGCAATTGCTAATAAAATCCGAATGGATTTAAACATCGCTACGGGAGAGAAAGTCTCATCGTAGTCAACACCTTGAACTTGTCGAAAACCTTTCGCGACAAGCCGTGCTTTATAGACGGTAACATTACCATCCGCATCCGTTTTCTTCTTGAAGATCCATTGGCACTCAACGACCTTTCGGTCGCTAGGAGGGTCCACCAAAGTCCATACTTGGTTTTCGCTCATGGATCCCAATTCGGATTTCATGGCTTCTAGCCATTTCTCAGAGTCTGGGCTCATCATCGCTTCCTCATAGTTCGTAGGTTCACTGTCTTCTACCAACAAGACAGTCAAGACAGGGTTGCCGTACCACTCAGGAGGGGCACACAACCTTGTCGACCTGCGACATTTAGTAGCAGCATCATCCAAAGCTTCATGATCCTTGTCATTAGCTTCCTCTATTGTTGGTGCAGGCGGCACTGGAACAATTTCAGGTGCTGTGCTACTCTCCAACTCAAGAGAAGGTTCAATAACCTCGTCTAGCTCTACTTTCCTCCCACTCACTTCTTTCGAGAGAAACTCCTTCTCAAGAAAGGAATTGTTCTTGGCGACAAACACTTTGCCTTCGGTTCTGTGATAGAAGGTATACCCAATAGTTTCCTTAGGGTATCCTATGAAGACGCATTTCTCCGCTTTGGGTTCGAGCTTGTCCGGCATCAACTTCTTGACGTAAGCTTCGCATCCCCAAACTTTAAGAAACGACAACTTAGGTTTAGCACAAAACCACAGTTCATACGGTGTCGTCTCAACGGATTTAGATGGTGCCCTATTTAAAGTGAATGCAGCGGTTTCTAATGCATAACCCCAAAATGATAACGGCAAATCAGTAAGAGACATCATTGATCGGACCATATCTAATAGGGTTCGATTCCGGCGTTCAGACACACCATGCGCTGTGGTGTTCCGGGTGGCGTGAGTTGTGAAATGATTCCACTTGCTTTAAGATGCGTGAGAAAATCATAACTCAAATATTCACCTCCATGATCGGATCGTAGAAACTTAATCTTTCTATTACGATGGTTCTCCACTTCATTCTGAAATTCTTTGAACTTTTCAAACGTTTCAGATTTATGTTTCATTAAATAGATATACCCATATCTACTTAAGTCATCGGTAAAAGTGAGAAAATAGCGATATCCACCGCCGTCAAACACTCATCGGTCCGCATACATCGGTATGTATGATTTCCAACAAGTCCGTTGTTCGCTCCATCATAGGAGAACGGGTTTTGATCATCTTGCCCATGAGGCATGGTTCGCATGTGTCAAATGATTCAAAATCAAGAGAATCCAAAAGTCCATCGAATGGAGTTTCTTCATGCGCTTTACACCAATATGACCTGACGACAGATTGCCACAAATAAGTAGTATTATCACTATCTACTTTGCATCTCTTAGCCTCAATGTTATGGATGTGTGTTTCATCCCTTTCGAGATTTAGAAGAAATAAACCATTCACAATAGGTGCATGACCATAAAAGATGTTACTCATATAAATAGAACAACCATTATTCTCCGATTTTAATGAATAACCGTCTTGCAATAAACAAGATCCAGAAATAATGTTCATGCTCAACGCAGGCACATAATAACATTTATTAAGGTTTAAAACTAATCCCGAAGGTAAAACTAAGGAGAGCGCGTGACCATCACATCAACTCTTGATCCGTTGCCAACGCGCATCGTCACCTCACCCTCGCAAGCCGCGTCATTCCGTAGCTCTGTTCGAGTTACAAATATTAGCAATGAACCGGTATCAAATACCTGTGCACTACAACGAGGGCTAGTAAGGAAAACATCAATAACATGTATATCAAATATACCTTTGATGGTACCAGCCTTCTTGTCCGCTAAGTACTTGACAGTTGTGCTTCCAAAGGACCCTTGTCCTGCAATAGAAGCACTTGTCCGGGCTTAGGACCAGACTTGAGCTTCTTCTCAGCAGGGGCAACGCGCTTGCCGCCGCCTTTCTTGAAGGGCTTCTTTGCACCCTTACCTTTCTTGAAGGTGGGGGGCTTGTTGACCATCAACATATGATTATTCCTTTTGATGTCCACCTCCGCTACTTTCATCTTAGCGAAGAGCTCAGTGATCATATCAGTGGAACCAATCTGATTGTGAGCAACTACAAAACTTTTGTAGCTAGGAGGGAGTGATTGCATAACTCTGTCAATCTTGAGCTCCTCCGAATCTTGCATCCAGCTTGCTCAAGGCGTTGAGTGTAGCCCGACATCTTAATGGCGTGCTCACTAACGGAACTCCCTTCCTCCATCTTGTAGTTAAAGAATTTCTTAGAGATCTCATATCTCTCAGAACGGGCTTGAGTCTGAAACATGTTTTTCAGCTCCTCGAGAATCTCAAAGGGCCCGGCGAACTCCTCAAAACGATTTTGAAGATCCGATTCCATAGCATAGAACATGGCGATCTTAATCAAATCATAATCATCCTTGCGCGACTGATAAACAGCTTTTTCATCAGCCGGCGCATCTACAGCAGGGGCGTCACCTAGCGCTTTCTCAAGGACATAGTCCTTTTGTCCGCCAGCGAGAATGATTCTCAGAATGCGGAACCATTTGGTGAAGTTAGACCCATTGTTTCTAAGCTTTTCTATCTCAGCAAAAACGTTGAAGTTGAAGTTGGACTTGGCCATGTGATCTACAATATTTGCAAGTACAATTTAGACTATGTTCATGATAAATAGTTCAACTTAATCAAATTACTAGATGAACTCCCACTAAATTCAACATCCCTCAAGTTGTTTAGTGAACACGATCCAAATTCACCACACCTAATCCGATCATCACGAGAAGAGATGTGGTTTCAATGGTGGACAACGAAGTGTCGATCATATCATTCATATGACTCATGCTTAACCTTTCGGTTCTTGTGTTCTGAGGCCATGTCTGCACATGATAGTCTCGTCAAGTTAGACCCAAGTATTTCCGCGTGTGCAAAACTGGCTTGCACCCATTGTATGTGAGCGTAGAGTCTATAGCACTTGATCATCACGTGATGCTTGGACATGACGAACTTTCGCAACGGTGCATACTTGGGGAGAACACAGTTTTTATCTTGATCTTTAAGTGAGGAATCATCTTATAATGCTACCGTCGTGATCTAAGCATAATAAGATACATAAAAGGATAAACATCACATGCATATAACTTTATGTGACATGGTATAGCCAATCTTCGCGCAATGATATCCATCTTGTGCGTTCCGGCATGATCTCCATCACTCCACCATGATTGCCTCCACCACGAATAGCAACTACAACTATTGCTAACTACTTAGCGATAAAGTAAAGCTATTACATGGCGTATAAGAAGTTGACTCGCAGGTCATACACAATTATAAAGACAACCATATGGCTCCTGCCGGTTGTGTACTCATCGACATGCAAGTCGTGAAACATTACAAAACATGATCATCGCATACAATATACACATCACATCTTGGGCCATACCATATCACAGAAAACACTCCCTGCAAAAACAAGTTAGACGCCTCTACTTTGTTGTTGCATGTTTTACGTGTCTTATGGGAGTAGATGCTAAGAACGATTCTTACCTACAGAAAGCCACAACGGTGATATTATGGTTGCCAAACTCCGGTGTTAAACCCATGACAACTATAGTGAGAGAAACTGACATCCACCAGCCGCATGTGTGGAACAAGCCACACGTCAAGTCGGAGCCGGTCTCGCGAACGACGTCGCGTAAGGTTGGCCTGGACCGCTTCAATCTCACTATACCGCGTCATAAGAAGAACACAAACAAGTGGGTTGCAATAGAAAACATCAACGCCCGCAACAACCATGTTGCGTTCTACTCGTGAAACACATCTACGCATAGATCTAGCTCTGATACCACTGAAGGGTTTCGCGGCATAGTAAATCAAAATTTTCTACGGATGCGAACAGAGGGAAAGCCAAGATCTAATCTAGGAGATGCAAACAATGATAGAGATTGGATTAGATCTTCATACCCTTGAAGATTCGCACAGCGGAACGTTCGTCGGAACGTGGGTGATGTAGTCGTACTCGCTTCTCCTCCTCGCGATCCGATCCGATCTAGCACCACAAGTGGCGGTGCCTCCGTGAGATGCACACGTGCAGCACCTCGACGTCTCCTCCTTCCTTGGTCCAGCAAGTATGGTGGAGAGATGGGTTGGATCTACACGCGACGGCGCGGTGCAATTGGTGGAGAATTTCTGCAGCAGGCTTCGCCACAAGCGATGGGAGGGAGAGAGGAGCGAAGGCGGCTAGGGTTGAGGGAAGGTGTAGGGGTGGTGCCCCAGCCCTCTATATATAGAGGGTGGGCGCAGCCCAGCCCCTCCCCAAGCCAAGGCCGGCCCCAAGGAGGAAGAGTGGGGACAAGGAAACCCCCTTCTAGAAGCTCTATCTAGAGTTTAAACCTCTCTTGGCGGCTGGGCCCTATGGGGCCTTGTGCCTGGCCCAATGCAGCCAGGGCACTCCCTCATAGGCCCATGCCCTCCCGGAAGGTGGGGCCACGTTGGTCCCCTTACGGAAGGTTCTAGAAGCTTAGGTAATATCGATTAACCGGAACAATTCCGAACTCCAAAAACTGCACTGCGTTATATGAATCTTATTCTCCGGACCACTCCGGAACCTCTCGTGATGTCCTAGATCCCATCCGAGACTCCGAACAAAAACTCATAAACCAATTATCCAATCTATCCTAGCGTCGAGACACGTTAAGTGTGTGACCCTGCGGGTTCGAGAATATGCAGACATGATCTTCTATCAATAATCAACAGGGTGAAACCCATATTGACTCCCACACATTCATCGATGATCATATCGGATGAACCACGATGCCAGGATTCAATCAATCCCATATATATATTCCCTTCGTCTCGTGATATTTTACTTGCCCGAGATTCGATCGTCGGTACCTTCATACCTAGTTCAATCTCGTTCATAGCAAGTACTTTACTCGTTCCGTAATCCGATATCACTTTGTGATTAAATCCTTAACCACATGCTTGCAAGCGGTGTTGATATCGATTACCGAGTGGGCCCGAAGTATATCTTTCCGACTTGGGAGGGATAAATCCCATCTCGATACATACAACCCAACAGATACTTTCCGATCACCTGAGAGACACCTTTATGATCACCCTCTCATAGGATGACGTTTGATGACCTCAAAGCTTTCTTCCGATACCAGGTAGTTGTATTATCTCATGGTCTAAGGAATACAATATTTGACATAAGAAAAGCTTCACAAAGACGAACACGATGACACGATCTAATTGCTTCGCTTAGTTTGGGTCTGTCCACCATATCATTCTCCCAATGATATGATATCATTATTAATCGACAACTCATGTCCATGGTTAGGAAACCTTAACCATCATTAATCAATGAGCTAGTCCTTAGAGGCGTACTAGGGATACGGTGTTGTTCACAAACCACACAAGTATTAAAGTTTCCGCTTAATACAATTCTAGCATGGAATATAAACATTATCATGAACAAGAATTATAATAATAACATCTTTATTATTGCCTCTAGGGCATAATTCCAACACAAAGTAACAACAGCAGTGAAACAAAGGCAGTAGTAACAATAGTAGCAAATAGTAGGATATGAGTGCGGTAAGCATAGGGATGGATGGACGGGTGTTGCATGGACGAGACTATTCATGTAACTTCAATATCTAGGGCATTTGCAGATAAGTAAGATAAAGCATCCAAGTACTAAACAATCATAGGCATGTGTTCCATATATAGTCATACGTGCTCGCAATGAGAACTTGCACAACATCTTTTGTCCTGCCAGCCCATTGCAGCGGGGCCTCAAGGGAATCTACTGGCAATTAAGGTACTCCTTTTAATAGAGTACTAGATCAAAGCATTAACACTCCATGAACACATGTGATCCTCGTATCACAGCCATCCCCTCCGGCTTTCCCAATTTCTGTCACTTCGGGGCCTTTGGTTCCGAACAGTGATATGTGTAAACAACTTGCAGATAAGATCACAAACAATACTATCATCATAAATCAATAACATGTTCAGATCAGAGATCAATGCACTCGGGCCCTAGTGAGAAGCATTAAGCATAACAAGTTGTAACAAAGTCAAATAGCACTAACAAAGATACTAGGCACCATGCCCTAACAATCTTATTCAATTACATGATAGATCTCACCCAATCCCTACCATACCCATAGCCTACATCGGGGGATTACTCACTCATGGATGTGGGAAACATGGATGGTTGATGGAGATGCGTCGGTGATAATGATGTCGATGATCTCCTCCAATTCCCTGTCCCAGCAGGGTGCCAGAACAGAGTTTCTGGTTCCAAATCGCGGTTTTTGGTGGTGGCGGCGCAGCGGAACTCTATCTGGAAAAACGTCGAACCCTCCTCTATTTTTAGGTCAGAAGGCTTTATGTAGGCGAAGAGGGAGGCCGAGGGGATGCCCGAGGTGGGCACACCCCTCCCAGGCACAGCCTGGGCTGGCCCGCGCGGCCAGGGGTGTGGGCCCCTCGTGGCCCTCCTTCGTCTCATCTTCTGGCTCCGTGAGTCTTCTGGTTAAATAGGAGTTTTGGCATATTTTCCGGGATTTTTCCTGAAAGTTGATTTTCTACACAAAAACTTGACACCAAAGTAATTCTGCTGAAAACAGCGTCGGTTCGTGTTAGTTGTATCCAAATCACACAAGTTTAGAGGAGAAACAATAGCAAAAGTGTCTAGGAAAGTAGATCCATTTTGGACGTATCAACTCCCCCAAGCTTAGCTTATTGCTTGTCCTCAAGCAATTCAGTTGAAAACTGAGTGCGATAAAAGAAACTTTCATGAACACATTTGCTTCATGTAATGTATATATTCTCAACATATGATTAGTACTTAGACAATTCATAATAGGGAGTATGCAGCTAAGTGTACTCAATAGTCATTGCAAGCTATGAAGAGATTCCAACACAATAAATAATAAGTAGCATGAAACATAAACATAAGCAACATTACAATGCTCATAAAAAGATATGATAGAGTGTTATCTCGCTTGCCTTTGATTGTGGAGAAAAACATAAATGCCAAGGCACCTCTGAAGTTCAAGTGAAGACTATAAGTAAAGATATCAAAGATACAAGTATCAAAGTTATGACATAATTAACCAAGTTTTGAGACAAGCACATTACACTAAGAATGACAACTATGCTCTCAAGAAGGTGTTCATAGAATAAGTGGTGACTCAACAGAGAAGTGAAAAGGTTTTGAAAAGTTTGAAATGCTTCCAAATGCTGAAAGTATGGTACTCATTAGCTTTGAGCTCTCATTGCCCCTATCATAGGCATATTTAGATGGTTAAGTTGAAAGTGAGGTCCAATATGAGTTATATGCTTGACAGATCATAAACTGAAAATCTCATGTCCCTTGAGTACGAGGGCCGCTCCTCATGCTACTCAACTTTAGTTACCGGTAAGTTCTTGTCATCATAAATACATGTGTATCATAGAGAACTGCCAACAGGGTACCCCTTGCCCCATAATACAGGAGCTATCCCATATCAAAATGACAAGGCAAGCAGACAATGAGCATCTCAGCAATCTACTTATTTACCATGGGAAAATGGTGATTTTTTCTCTTCTTTCCTCTTTTCTATATATCTCTCTCTTTTTATAAGAAGAATGTTTCATAGATTGCTCACTATGGTTATGCTGCAAGTTTCCACCATGATTAGGCATGGCTTAGGCTAGCGGCCCATGCATTTCTCTAACACATATACATAACTCCATGGACTTACAACCTCCCCTTTTATTTCACAGTGACGACATCCATAAACAAAAGAGCATGATATCAACTAGGTATATATTTATAGGTGTTGAAAGCGTTCCCCGTGACAGCATAGTTCTGCTAACTCCCAGCCTATAATTTGCAAGCATATAACTTTCATGGACAGTCACAATGGTTCAGGTTTATTAGGTGCAAGAAAATAAAGTGTGCCATCAAGTTCGTGAGAGATTTACTAACTAACTTTCTCATAACAAGCAAACATTTTATTTTGAAGAAAGCGAGGCATAATAGATATGCACAGAATAGCAAACGATGCTAATAGGTAGATATGGTGGACACTTTTTGACAAGTTTGGTTTTGGGGATTTGGAAGCACAAGTAGAGCTCATACTCAATGCAAGTGAAGGCTAGCAATAGAAAGGGAGCGACAAACGAGAGAGCAATAACTGTCATAATCATGCTTGCAACAAAACAGAATTAATTATTGCATAAAAGTGATACAAGAACTCTGAGGCAAAATAAATCATCGAGGCTTAACTGACTTTGGTTCAGTCATATGCATGCGTGAGCATGTGCCAAGTCGATTCAAATGAAACATTCAGAGGAGGTAACACAATGTCATACCAAGTTATGAATAGAACAATGCAAGAAAACATTCATATGACATGCTACAAACTATTATCAAGTTGGAGCTAATCATAAGATATCAAAAACTACTAAACATCGATAAATAATATACACCTTACATGAACAGACTAAACATGCCCACAATGATGAGTATATGTAAAAAATGAAGACAAATAGAGTTCATTACCAGCCTATTACCACACCTCGAGTTGTCATAAATCATCATAATTTCCTTCCACTTGTGTGGCTTGAATAATAACATGAAACCAAACTCCACTAAGGACCGCCGAACCCTGCAACGAACTTCACAAAACCAAAGAAGAACAGCAAATATTTTTGGTGTTTTCGATTTTTATAAAGTAAGCAGTCAAAGCAAACAAAGAAAAATCTTTTTGGTTTTTTCTTAAAGCAAACCAAAGCTAAAAATCAAAGAAACAAACCAAGAGAAACAACAAAAATATTTTTGATATTTTTGTGTTTTGGGAAGTAGAACCAAAAACTAAAAAGAAAGCGAAACATGGATATACAAAGTACCGACGGAACATGATATATAGATGAGTGTGGTGTCGGTATACCTCCCCCCAAGCTTAGGCTTTTGGCCTAAGTGGAGATCAATAACGCGGGTAGTAGCCCCAAGCAGGTGGATCATCGTAGGAATGATCATAACCAAGCCCTTGCGATGATGAAGAAGAAGAAGCGCCCCAATCATAAGAGGGCTGTTGGTATGAAGAGTCCCCCATGTTGGAGGGCTGAACTGAATTATCTTCGGCATCCTCTCCAACATTATCCTCTTGCTAGGAGATCTCCGCCACGTATGTGTCAAGTTCTTCCTCCATGAGCGACCATCCTTGCCTGGTATCAAAGTTAAACAAAGCAGGTAAAGGCAAAGAGACTACTTTCTCAGTCTTACCCCCTCTCCAACCACTCTTGACAAAGGTTATTTCATACAGTAACTTGATCGAACTAGCCCAAGAAGAAACAAATTTATGCTAAACCATGGAATTTGAGATCAAGCCTCTCTATGGGAAACTGCAAGTCTGAATGATTAGGCGCTAAACCATGCAAAGTTAATAGACGAGATGCAATGAGACCTCCACAAATTCCACCTTTCTCACGGTTAGCAGCAAGACAGAAAGCTATCAAAGCACCCAAGTTATAAGTCCTATCTTGTTTTAAGGTGGCTGAGATAAAAGCTAGATCAAATGAAGATAATTTTCTAGCAGTCTTCCTAGCAAGAACACACTTGGCAATGAAATAGGCAAAATATCTAATGGATGGGAAATGAATATTACGAATTTTACCACTCTCCTTTGAGAAGTTGCAACCTTGGCAAATCTCCGCAAATAAGTCCATAAGTGGCGTAGGCCTCTCTCTAATATTCTCACATGAACCCCATTGTGGCACTCTGATAGCTGCACAAAAAACATCAAAAGGGTGGTTGACAGCTATATTGTAAATTTTGTAGTGGACCATGGGGTTAGGCAAGGACCAACTAAATTGAAATTCCTGCACCATAGACATAGTTAGTTTCACATATTGGTAAGGTTCTTCTTCAACAAAATGTTCCAACCCTGCATTAGAAATCATAGTTTGGAAATCCTGAAATTTCCCTACAGCTCTCATGAATTCTAGGCATGGATGGAAGAGAAAACTTCCTCCTCGCGGTGTACTTTCATAATCTCCGGTACACTTAACTCATGTTGATTCAGCTGGTATGCACTCATCTTCTTTTTTGAAATTTTTAGACAAACATCAAACCAAGTGATTTCCAAGTTAATAAATGATGAGGAACTACTATAGGAACTTGCTAGAGAGCTGAACATGCATCAAAATGAAATCTCTAACCATATAACAAGCATGCAAGCTCACACAACCTATCACCTACAGTAGCAAAATACTCAAGATACACTCCACCAATAAAAAATCTAATTGGACAAGCGGAGGAGGCACATACCGGAGAGCAATCCCTCAAAAAATCAGTAGAAAAGATGGGCTGAGCAAGGAGATCAAAATTCGGGAGCAAGAATAGCAGGAACTCAAGCTTTGAGAAATTTTCTGGTGTTTTTTGGGAGAGAGAAAGAAGTGGCTGGAAGGAGGCATGTTGGAGGGCCAGGGGTGGACCACACCTGGACCAGGCGCGCCCTAGGGCTCGCCGCGCCACCAGGGGTGTGCTGGCCTGGTGGGTCCCCCTGGGTCACTCCAGGTGCCCCTCTACCCCTTTTTTCATGAAAATATTTAATATGAATGTTCTGGAATTTTTTGGGAAAGTTTAATTTTGGCCAATTTTCAGGTTATGAAAATTGATTTTCTTGCAGAAAAAGTTTTTTTGAAAGACACAAAAGGAAACCAAAACCAAAACTACAGAAGTTCTAAGACACTCTAAAAAGCAAGAAACTAGCAAAGCTAAGAGTAACAAGAGGAAAAACAAAGATTGGAAAGGAGAAAGATAAAAGTGAGCAAGGATAATCATTGTGAAAGAATTGTTTTGTCCATTAAAATCCCTTTGTTAACAAGGTTGATCAAGTCTTGTTACCAAAACAATTTTATATGAAACAAAACTTTGCATATCACTAAATGATTATGTTACCTCAATCTTGGTAGCAATAGTCCCAATCATACTAGTTTCAAAATTTTCTTGTGGAATGGCACAATATATTTCTCCAACTTTGATGCTCTCAAAATTTTCAATTGAATTCAAGCCATAGCTATTATCAATCTTCTTTGGGAAATAGACATTATGCTCTTTGTCATTAATATTAAAAGTTACTTTTCCTTGATTACAATCGATGACAACACCTGCATTATTAAGAAAAGGTCAGAATAATGGACATATTATCATCTTCAGGCATCTCAAGCACAACAAAATCAGTTAAAACCAAGCAATTATGAGCTACTTGAATAGGAACATCCTCACATATACCAACAGGGATTGTAGTAGACTTATCAGCCATTTGCAAAGATATATCAGTTGGTATCAATTTCTCTAGTTGAAGTCTCTTGTAAAGAGAAAAGGCATAACACTAACTCCATCTCCAAAATCACACAAAGCAGTTCTAACATAATTATTTTTGATAGATCAAGGAATAGTTGGAATACCTGGATCACCAAGTTTCTTAGGAATCTTATCATTGAAGGAATAATTAGCAAGCAAAGTAGAAGTTTCCTCATTAGGAATCTTCCTTTTATTAGAAACAATATCCTTCATATACTTTGAATAAGAAGGCAACTTAATAGCATCAATCAAAGGAATTTGCAAAAATAAAGGTTTCATCCACTCACAAAACTTGTTATAGTGTTCTTCCTCCTTTGACTTGAGTTTATTATTAGTAAAAGGCATTGGTTTCTTCACCCAAGGTTCTATTTCACTAACATGTTTATTAGCAACAAAATATTCCTTATTGTACTTAGTGCCCTTAGTGTGCTTATCAGGTTCTTCTTCAATTTCTTCCTTATCAGGAGCATCATTATTATCATTACCACTTTCAGTTTCAGCATCAGAGATAGATATACTATTAGGATCTATAGCAGGTTCAGAAGGTTCCTCCACTGTTTTATGTTTCTTTTTCTTTCTCTTAGAAGAAATATCTCTATTTTCCGCTTGTTGAGAATCTGCTCAATTCTTTTAGGATGTCCCTCAGGATATAAGGGATCCTGAGTGGTAGCACCACTCCTAGTTCTAATTTCATAAGCACGTTTATCTCCAGAAGCATTAACTAGCATATCTTTTTGTACTTTAGCAAGTTGATCAATTTGGGTTTGAACCATTTGGAAGTGTTTAACAAGCATTTTAACATCATTATCAGTTCTTTCCACAATATCTTTCAACTCATTAATAGCTCTAGAGTTTTCCAATAAATGATTCTGAACTTTTTTATTAAAATTATCTTGTTTAACAATAAAAGTGTCAAGTTCCTCTAAGCATTGATCAGGAGGTTTACCATAAGGAATATCACCTTCATCAAAATGTTGGAGAGAGTGTACCTCAATAGTGGATGAGTGGGAGATTGACTTACATAATCCTTCTATAGGAGGTAAATTCTTCACATCTTCAAATCTAATACCCTTCTTCTTAAGACATTTCTTAGCTTCTTTCATCACTTCATCATTTAATTCAATCACTCCCCTCTTCTTGGGTGTTGGTGTTGGAGTTAGTTTAGGCAAATTTGGTTCAGGTGTAGTAGGCTCAGGTGTAATTGGCTCGTTGTAGTCCAATCATCATAATTCTTGCTTATTTTAGCCATTAATTCTTTAGCTTCTGCAGGAGTTCTTTTCCTGAAAACACAATCAGCAAAACTATCTAGGTATGTCCTAGATTCATTAGTTAGTCCATTATAATATATATCAAGAAGCTCATTTTTAGGTAATGGACATCTAGGATGTGCATGAATCAAGGCACAGAACCTTATCCATGACTCAGGCAATTTCTCCTCTTCTCCCTGTTTAAAATAAAAAAAATCTGCAAAACAGCATGTCAAGCACTAGGAGGGAAATATTTCTGAAAGAAAGTAGCAATCAAGCAATCAGGTCTATCAATGGATCTAGGAGGTAAACTATTAAACCAAGCTTTAGCTTCTCCTTTTAGTGAAAAAGGTAAAATTTTAGCAACAAAGTACTTGCGCATCTTAAAATCCTCAGAAAATAAGCCACTCATAGTAGAAAGCTCAGTCATATGTGCCACACCACTTCCATTCTCAGTCCCACAAAAAGGTTCTTTCTCAACAATGTTTATATAGGATAAATCAAGAGAGAAATCATAATCTTTATCTTTAATGTCTATGGGAGAAGTAGCAAACTTAGCATCAGGAAATATTTTAGGTATAATAGTACGTTTCTCAAGGAGACTCCTAATAGCACTAGCACCACGTGTGTTTCGATATTCTTCATTAAATTCATCAGTCATTTCAATATAACCATCATTGATATCATAACTCTCTCTAGAAATCATAATCTTTATCTGTAGTAGTGTCTTCACTAGGAGTTTCAGTGTTTCCCAATATAGTTCTAGCAATTGTAGCATCTAGGAAAGGACCTAATGAACCACTCTCATAAATCACAGTAGAAGTAACATCATGAGCATCATAAGCAATTTCAGATTTAGTAGTAGTAGCAGTGTGTGTTGCATGTGTATGTGGTGGTGGTGTAACAAGCTTACTTATAACAGACGGTGAAATCAAGAGCATCAGAGGTGTTTAGGATTGTACCTCTTCTTGTACTGGATGGTAAAATAGGAAACTTTCCATCACGAGACATTCCCATGATGAAAAGGATAGCAACGAAAAATAATAAATCCAAGTGAATTTACAAATAAAGCTATGCTCCCCGGCAACGGTGCCAGAAAATAGTCATGATGACACAAGGGGAGCCAAAGAATAATTATAAGCCTTAACAACTGAGTTGTCAATTCAGCTGCACCTAGAAATAGTCTTACTCACAGTAGTTTATCAGTAGCAACAGTTTTGTAGTAGCAATAGCAAAGTAACAGCAGCAGTGAAACTAAGGCAGTAGTAACAATAGTAGAAAACAGTTGGATATGAGTGCGGTAGGCATAGGGATGGATGGACGGGCGTTGCATGGATGAGACTATTCATGTAACTTCAATATCTAGGGCATTTGCAGATAAATAAGATAAAGCATCGAAGTACTAAACAATCATAGGCATGTGTTCCATATATAGCCATACATGCTCTCAATGAGAACTTGCACAACATCTTTTGTCCTGCCAGCCCGTTGCAGCGGGGCCTCAACGGAATCTACTGGCAATTAAGGTACTCCTTTTAATAGAGTACCGGAGAAAAGCATTAACACTCCGTGAACACATGTGATCCTCATATCATAGCCATCCCCTCCGGCTTTCCCAATTTCTGTCACTTCGAGGCCTTTGGTTCTGAACAATGATATGTGTAAACAACTTGCAGGTAAGATCACAAACAATACTATCATCATAAATCAATAACATGTTCAGATCTGAGATCATGGCACTCAGGCCCTAGTGACAAGCATTAAGCATAACAAGTTGCAACAAAGTCAAATAGCACTAACAAAGATACTAGGCACCATGCCCTAACAGTCTTATTCGATTACATGATAGATCTCATCCAATCCCTACCATCCCCATAGCCTACAGTGGGGGATTACTCACTCATGGATGGGGAAAACATGGATGGTCGATGGAGAGACGTCGGTGATGATGTTGGTGATGATCTCCTCTAATTCCTCGTCCCGGTAGGGTGCCAGAACGGAGTTTCTGGTTCCGAATCGCGGTTTCTGGTGGTGGCGGCGCAGCGGAACTCTATCTGGAAAAACGTCGAACCCCCCTCTAGTTTTAGATCAGAAGGTTTTATGTAGGCGAAGAGGGAGGCCGAGGGGGTGCCCAAGGTGGCCACACCCCTCCCAAGCGCGGCCTGGTCTGGCCCGCACGGCTAGGGGGTGTGGGCCCCTCGTGTCCCTCCTCCGTCTTATCTTCTGGCCCGCACGGCTAGGGCGTTTTGGCATATTTTCCGGGATTTTTCGTGAAAGTTGATTTTCTGCACAAAAACTAGACACCAAAGAAATTCTGCTAAAAACAGCGTCAGTCCGTGTTAGTTGTATCCAAATCACACAAGTTTAGAGGAGAAACAATAGCAAAAGTATTTGGGAAAGTAGATATGTTTTGGACGTATGAGCGCATGGGACTAGACACAAGGCGCGAGGCCACCAAGGCCGTGGACCTGTCATTCATGTCAGTGGACTCACAGGGAAACATTGTTGCGTCTCGCCAACGCAGACATTGGGGATGTTGGGCACCCCCTATTTGTTTGGTAGTGGGCATGAAAGCCTTCCAGTCTCAACGTCGTCATAGAAACCTGCTAATACGGGCACACAACACATACAAAGAACACATAGTCATTTTTTACCCAGGTTCGGGCCACCTTCGGCTAACAACCCTACGTCCTAATTTGGTGGATCGAGGTACAAGATGCTGATCTCAATGGTGCTGGGGAGCCGCTTTATCTCTAGCTTCTGCACTTCCCGGGCTTCCTCTTCCTCACTCCCCTCACTTTTTCCTCTCTTCCTTCTCTCCGCTGTGGAGAAGGATATCATCTCTAGCTCTCTCTTTATATCTGTTCGTCTCATGATCTCCTCTCAAAGATCTCCTCTCTCCACTCTTGAATCCTCCTTCACCTTTGAATGGCCAAGTGCCTTCTTTTATAATCCAAGGGGCCGCTACAAGGGCTGGCGTGGAGCACCGCCAAGGGTGTTTCTAGGCTCAATCGCGGCCATGCAGTCTTCATGCAGATGGGTGGTGCTCGTGGCCAATGGATGGCCACGGGCGATGCATAGGCACACTTGATGGCTGCATGCCAACTCAAGCTCCGAGCTATCACTCTTATCGGTGGCGCATTGCAGTAGGCTGCAACATCATGATGATGCCCAGCGGCGCTGGCGTGTCGCCAGTTCCCAAGGCCAGGCCTAACACATCTTGTCAGGCTCAGCTGAGTTCATTCCCGGCCCACGCCTGTCCCAAGAGAGGTGATCTTCTGGTCCTTCTAGGGATCAGTCAAGGCCGCTCCTCGGCTTTGTTGTCTCCAACTACGCCCTTACCGAGGGGTTGGACCTCCTTGTGTGTGTTGTTGTCCTTTCCTCCTTGTCTGTGCCTGGCTAGCGGAATGGGGCTCGTGTTTTAGCATTCTTCCCATCCATAAGGACCTACATCATAACTGATATTTACTTTCCATAGGTTCATCATGCCAAGTCCATACCTTCTTGGAGCACACGGTGCTCGCATCCTTGCGACACCCTCGTGGCTAGGACTTGCAATCGCCAAGCTACAGACCGGTGGGTCCTGGCCCACATGCTACGACACAATGCAAGGGACCCCCAATCCCATTATGCCGATTGAAGCCCCGGGGCGAGGACTGGCAACTTGTTGATGATGCATTCGAGTAATGCTTGTTGTGGCTCAACAAGGAGGCTGTTGCCGGGCTTCGCCTTTCAATAGCGTGTGGGCCTAGTCCATGTCGCAGGGGGTGTGACGTGACTGGATGGCATGCTTTCCTATCCCACAGAGCTGGCATGCGTGTGCTTGCACACTCAAGTGACTGCGGGACTGTCGGGCCATGCCTTGGCTTCCGCGGCAGCCTGCATTGACAGTGCCCGCTTTGGTACCTGCAAAATAATTTTTGTGGGGCATGATTTTTGCCCTCCTGCGAGCCGGTGAGGTGGGCAGAAATCGTTCCCCTTCCTTGTTGTTATAAAAGGGAGGGAAGGCGTAGGGCTGTGGATCATTCTCCACTTCCCCCGCAGCCTTTCCCTTCCAACTTCCTGCCTGGCGGTGATGACAATGGCATCGGGCAGCTCCGGTAGTCACCACCATGACGATGATCCTCCTTCTCCCGGGGGAGAGGTTGCTTCGGCTTCATTGGAGGGTCCACGACGCAGGTGCATGCGCTAGTGCCGAGGCCACCGAGCGCCTCTTCTGCTGGAGCAGATCTCCTGCAGCCAAATGATGAGGCCCCGCCCCACCGCGGGAACGGGAGACGGCAACAGAAGGGGAGGTCTTCCTGGTCGTTGTTCTCATTCTCCAAGGCGCGAACGCAGCCCCCATTGCCGGGGCCGCAGCGGCATTTGCTCAGTTCCTCGTCCGGATCCTTCGATCTCTCTATCTCGGGAGGAGTATATGGCCGACTTGGTGGGTTCTGAGTTCTTGGTCATCCTAGGCATTGGGTTCAGGAAGAATCTCTTGCTTCCCCGTTCCTTGGCCGAGGATTTGAGCGGTCTTCTCACACGCGATGTCGAATTGTGCAAGACCATCGAGGGCCAACCCGTCTAGGATCTTAGGATGGACATTGATGAAGAGGCCGCATGTTCCTGAGCAAGGGGTGGCCCTGATTTGCTAATTGTTACAAGCTACGGGCCGGCCATGTGTTGAAATTCCGCTACCACGGTCATCCTCGCTTGCTTCAATTCTCTGAATTCATCTCTCATCCTCTTGACTAAACCCGATGGCACATGGGTTCTGCTGAACTTGAGTTTGAATTCATCCCAAGTCATCATATGACCTCCATTCATGGTGCGAATGCTATTCCACCAAGTTGTTGCATCTCCTGCCAGATAATGGGTGGCAAACAGTACTTTCTCATTGGCCTCCACTCCCGCGACTTCTAAGTTGTTCTACATGGTCTGCAGCCAGTCATCCGCATCTAAGGGCTCTTCAGACTTACTAAATATGGGTGGATTGGTGTTCTGGAAGTTTTTGAGCTTGGATCCATGGTTGTCCTGGTTTTCATGGCCTTGATTATTGTTGGCCATCTGAGCTATATGTTGAAGGGTGGCTAAGTTGGCTTGACGTTCAGCTCTTTCAGCTTCACAGTCAGAAACCAACATTTGCAAGATTTGCAGCATTGGGTCCTGAGATGAACTGCTCCCTCCACGAGGCATCTGAAGATTGATATAGATCATGAGACAAGAGGGAAATTTCTAAGAGCATCTCCACTCGGCTACCTAGGATGCCAAAAATTGGTATGGACGCCGAAAATAGGTCTGGACGCTGAAATTTCGCCCAGTCGCGTACCCAGGAACATGTTTTCGTCCGGATTGGGGCCAACTTTGGTTCGGACTACCCAGGCCATACCCAGGATCCTGGGTACGCCATGGGAACACCGGACGAAGCGAATTCGGCGAGTGGACCCGCCCAGTCAGCATATATTCGCCCATATTCATCCAAAGTTTGCCCAAAGTTCACCCATATTCGCCCAAAGTTTGCCCATATTCGCTCAAAGTTCAACCATATAGACCATATTCGTCCAAAGTTTGTCCATATAGACCATATTCGCCCAAAGTTCGCCCAAAGTTCACCCATATTCGCCCAAAGTTTGCCCATATTCATCCAAATTTCGCCCAAAGTTCGTCCATATAAACCATATTCGCCCAAAGTTCGACAAAATTCGGGCATATTCCCCAAAGTTCGTTCGTATCACCCATGTTCACCCGAATTTCGCCCAAAGTTCGTCCATATAGACCATATTCGCTCAAAGTTCACCCAAAATTCGGGCATATTTGCCCAAAGTTCGTTCGTATCACCCATATTCACCCAAAGTTCCCCCATAGTTCATCCATATCGCCCATATTCGCCCAAAGTTCGTCTGTATCGACCATATCCGCCCAAACTTCGCCCATATTCGCCCAAAGTTCGCCCAAAGTTTGCCGAAATTTGTTAAATTTTAGCCAAACACGGGAACTCGCCTGGGTACGTGAGTGGGAAACTCGGCGTACCCAGTCCAAAAACTTGTTTCGTCTGGCCAAAAAGAAGTCCGGATTTCGGCCTGGGTTCGCCCAACGAGTGGAGATGCTCTAAGGTTCATGGATTTTTTTGTGAAAAGTTTTTAAACTTTGAGTTTAACTCTGGTTTTCCAACTAGCAACATGCTTTTCATTCATCCATTCATTCATTCATAGCACACAATACAAACACACACCACACTAAGGTAACATATGGTTTTAAGAACCATTCTGTGAAGCTACGATACAGTGGAACTGGATACAACTCACACCTACGATAGTGCTCACATGCTACTACTCATCAGAATCAGTGTCTTCGTCATCATCAATGAAGGCGGAATCATCATCATTAGTATGGAAGTACATGGCTTGGTCTTCCAGGTAGTCATCATCACCACTGAGGTATGAGTAGGGATCTCCACGGATATCTTCACCTTCGTTCTCCCTCTCCTCAAGATGAATGTCCCGCTCATGGATGGTCTCTTCCAACTCTGACACTTTGTGATGAAGGCGATCAATGATGCGATCCTTCTTGTCACGCAGACGGTGAAATAACTTGCGATCCTTTGCAAGGATGGCGAGGGTCTGGTCCTTCTTGATTGTAATGGCATAGTTGTGGTTGGCGTATGCGCGGGCATTGTCCAACTCATTCTGCCTGTCATACATCATGAAGCTGAGATGATCCACGTGATGCTTCAGCTCCGGGTGGCCTGGTACCTCCAATGGTTGTCCCATAGCATCATGCCTTGCGTAGTACTGAAAGAGATTACCCTTGATTTGGTTGATTCTTTTCCCACACAGACGGGCAAGAGCTTCCTGCATAGCCCTGGCGAGTACGTCTAGCCAGTTGTTCTCTCTTAAGCTGAATTGGATCCCCTCTGAGGTGGGTGCCTCCATCTTGCCTCTGAGATTGGCAACAATTATCCATTGTAGTTCTCCTTTTTGCTGATAATTAAGTTGTGCTCCGAAGAACCCGGGGTGCAAGTGCTCAAGAAGTTCCGAGAGTTGGTCCAAATCGCGCTCAAAGATGAGCTGTCCTCCATTGCCCAACTGGTAGAACTTGCTGTACTTGACATCCATCTATAAGAATGTAGGATGAGTAAGTTAGTAGAGTGATCAAGTGTGTCAAATTTTATGTAGGATTTGCAAGAATTTTTGAGGAACATGAATTTTCTTGAAAGAATCTAAGTGATAAGAATGAGAATAGGTTTTCATAAATACTCACTTCTTTTGTTTTGAAACTAAGTTTTTGATTCAAGCGTCCATTCTAACTAGGGTCTCCTATGGTCAGGATGGCTCTGATACCAACTTGTCAACACCCGGATTTTTAATCCTAGATGCCTGTTATGCCATACATCACAATCCCATGATTACCATTTTTGTGAGACATAATACATTGGTACCATAGTTCATCATGCATTACAAACCATAATAAAGGTCTTACAAATAAAGAATCTCATGATCCAGTCTTAATAGAATCAACGCAGCGGAATAATAATAAGGGTAGCATGGTCGAAGCTCCATCTTCAGGGTCACATGCAATGATGACGATGTGAGATGATCCTAGTTGTCATGGACTTCCTGCTGTCCATCATCCTGGTAGTCCTCCTCATAGGCTGGCCATAGGAATAGCCAGGGACAAAGCCATGGGTACTCTTTAAGTACTCGCAAACTATCACTAACAAGTAAGTAGTTCGAGTAGGAATCCTAAGCTCTAGGTTTATTTGCAAAAAGGCAGGTTTATCTCTAACTGAGTTTAGAAGTAAAGAAAACTAGTTTAATGTCTTACAACACCTAAGTGGGAACTTAGTTTTCATGTTCACAACCCTGTTGTGGTCAAGTCAAAGTCATAGTTCATTTCACAAGTCATTTTGAAAACATCTAACGATGGAACAGTATGGCCACTCCAACTGTCCATAACCGCGGACGCGGCTATTCGAATAGTTTGACACTCTGCAGAGATTGTACACTTTCACCACAACATTCGGTACATCCGTCAGGAACAATCCTGAATCACCATACTCAGTATGCGGATAATCAATCCTAACCTTTCAATTACACACCCTAGGATAGGCACCTCCCCTATGAGTTTGGCCTCCCAACCATGAACATATGTCATCTTGGGAACTACATAGGTGGACAATCATCACGAGGTAGCCTTAGCTCAAACCTCTTCTGCAAGGGAACCCATACTAAGGTATATAAACTTCTAGTCAAGCCCTACCCAAATTCGGGTATTGTGGTTATACGGCAAAATTGGAATGGTATCGCATCCTAACCCAACCATCAGTTTTTAAAAGGGCTAAGGCTCATGCCTTAACATTTTCATCATCAAATCATATGGTGTTCATAACGCATGTCAAAACATTTCATTAGAATGACTCATCATTCTATGGTTTTCATAATAATTTTCACCAAGTATTCCCGTCTAAAGTGATCAAATTTTATGCTTATCACTAGATACTAAAATTGAGGGTAATCAGTAATGAGGGGTGCTAATCAAGTGTGACTTATCCAAATCTAATATCATGCCTCAGTATGACATCTAGTTCTAACTAGCTTAGGCCAAGTTTTATGCTCTTTATGCTACCTATAAAATCTTTCCAAAACTCACAGAACACTAACTAGAAGTAATAAAGAACTTTGATAAAGAAATAAAAGAATAAAGCTTGCAAGTAAAAATGGTATTTGGTATAATCAAGTTTGCATAGTTATCATTCAAGTTTTAGCTTGCCTTGAGTAGTGTAGTGATTGAAGTTCTCTTCTTCTTCTTCTTCGTAGTCCCCTTCCTCCTCGTATCCTTGGTCGGTACTAGCGTCTATAAATAAATACGAGGTACACAATCACCAAACAATACTTAACTACTTCTATTTGGCACACAAAGGTTCACACTAGATGATCTAGTATCATCATAATCATCACATGAAATAAATACCTAGTTTTATTTATTATATTTTAGAAAAGTAATTTCTACTCATTGAAAAACTACTTAAGATTTAATATTCTCCAATTAAAATATGGGATCATGTTGACACATGTCATCACCACATATTTTAATACTTGGGAATGAGATTTAAAGTGGTGTCACAATTTAATAAGGTTTAACATTATTATTTTAAATAATTAAAGTGACTAAAATGCATATGTATCATTTTTTTAGTACTTGTCCAAGATCACTGTATGTAAACCTAAATATTTTTACATATTCAGAAAGATCTTGTCAAATGTGATTTTTGAGAGTTGGAATCAACTCAAAAGCATTTATAGTTGATTTTTGAAAAATATTTGAATGCAGAAAAGTCTCTTCCGTGTTATTTTTACTATAGGTGATCTATAATTTCAAATGGTTTGAATCCAATGGTCTTGGATTAATAATTTCAATAACTTTCTAAAAAAATTGGTTTCATGCAATTTGGTTCAGTAAAACTCTCTGAATTGATTTTTCAATCTACTCACAGAACTAGGTTTTAACTAAATTGGAAAATCTATATTTGAATCTACTAGGTTGCGCGAGAGTGTTACTGGGCCGGCCCAATCTGCACAGCACAGCGCAAAGGGCTACTAACAAAGGGGTCCCACTAGTCAGCGACTCTGTCCTACCGAAACGGTATCCTTCAATCTAGGCCCTAGGATTAGAATCTGATCTAACGGATGAGGTTCATCGTCAACGACGGATAGCTCCGGCGAGGTGTAAACCCTAACACGGCGATGGGGGTCGTGTGAGGCTCAATAGGGCTCCAACTAGTGTCGGCGATGGGGGCGAACGATGTTGTCGACGATGGTGGTTCGAATGGTGGTCGCGGCGGTTCTTGGGGCGGCTCCAATCGATGGCTCCTTTCTTCTTCTGCAGCGGTGGGCTCCGGTGAAATTCTGGCGGTGCGGAGCTCGCCTTTCTCCGGGGAGAGGTGTGGGAGGTTCTATGAGGAGTGGGGAGTGAGATGGTGTGTTGAATTGAGGCAGAGGGGGCCTCTATTTATACACCGGCGAGGGGACCGAGGGGGATGGGCTGGCTTCTCCGACGACGGCGGTACAGCAGGCTAGCGGCATGGCAAAGGGTAGGGGCGATGCGGTGCTCCTTGGCGGTCATCACGGGCTTAATGTCACGACATGGGGTGGTCGAGGATGGTCGGGCGTGGGCAGTGCTCTGCACGGAACTGGAAGTGTTCGAGACGACGCACAGGTACTACGGGTCGCGCGACGGTGAACGGGGATGTCTGGGAGCTAGCTGGTGTTAAGGCGAGTGTGTGCACGCACGGTGAGGGCGAGGCGTAGCACACGCGAGCTGGTCGGATGCGGTATTCTGGTGCGCTCTCGGCATGGCGCATGGAAAGTGGGCGCGGATGTGCTGGGGTGGTCCATGGCCTGGCTGCGGGCAAGGGCTGGACAGGGGGTGGCGATGGACGGTCGCTTGTCTTCTAGACATCATGGGAGAGGGCGGCATGGTCCGGGGCGATCTATCCGTGGTCGACCTAGCGCGGTGGCTTCAGGCGATGGTGCACTAGCGCAACAGCAAAGGGGGGTTGCGTGTCTAGTGCTGCTAGAGGCTGGGGGAGATAGGGGGAGTGCAATGGGGGCAATTGGTTGAATGATCACTGCTCAAAACAGTGTAGTTAGGCAGAGTTTGAATTGTGTCTGCCAGGTGTTTGATTAAATGGCCGAAAGAATTCAAGTTTGAAAATTTTGAATGAAATTTGGTGAGTGCTCTGGTCACATGCTTGGTAGTATATGTTTGCTTGGATTTGTCAAGGTGAACTGGTTTGAGTGGTTTTTGAGAAATGGTGATCTTAGTGCCTACACTTGATTCAATTTTAAATTGTCATTTGAATAGATTTGGAATTTGTTTCTGTTGGTTTTCAAGGTGGGCTTGGGTTCACTTTTACTTGGTCTAGCAAGGGGTGAAAAGAATTGGATTTGTTTCTGTTAGAAAACTTGGGCTAGGAACACTCAAAGTAGTCTAGTGGTTAATTTTGGTCAAAATGACCATTTGCTCATAATGTTTATATTTAAATTTCTCTTCATTTGGTTCTTCTTGGAAATGATCTAGATGATGTTGTTTTGATATTTAAACCAATCATTTCCATTCATAGCAATCAAACATGGCATTGCAAGCATTCATGCATTCATCACACACACATGCATTCATATTAATTTTAATAACAAAAGTTTTTGTTAACCCTAAACTTGTGTGATTAGAACTTGATAATCTTGATTAATATTTTTGGAATGTTACAGTATTGGAATTCCCATGACTACTTATAAGGGATCATATCCCTCTAATGTCAGGATTCCTTTATGAAAAGGGTCAATTGTGGGATAGTCACCTGGAGGAATTGCGAACTGCCCTCGAGAGCAGCTGGGTGATACTATGAGCCCCTCATTGAAAGTGCCCCTTATCCAGGAGTCGGAAGGCACTCCGGTTGGTCCATGGATCCAGACGTCACGGTGTTACTAGCTTATATTAACAAAACTATGGAGACCTATATCTCCTTATGTTTTCAAGACAAAACTTTTAACTACTCTTATCTCTAGATTTTCCAAAACCTTTCCTAAAACCTTTTCATTCCAATCTTGGTAGAAATACCAAGAGGTCCTTATCTTACTTCAAAAACACAACCTATTCAAAATACCCATCCTTACCTCAAGCTAGGCTTGATGGTAACCTCAGAAGAAGTTGGATAAGTTTGATAAGATGAATTGACTTGATCGGCTGGTTGATGAATTGCCTTGATCTGCTATGAGTGATGACTTCTCTTCTTAGGAAGGAGCATGAGCCAATATAGGAGCTCATCCTATAGTATTAAACCAATGGTTAAGATAACCAAATCTTGAGCCAAGCATCCTAAGCTGAATTTGTCTTAAGGCATCCAGATAACCCCCTAATTCCCTTATCTAGATCAATCATGAGCTAATCCTTTGTATTAGCATGCAACTAATCAAAGACCAAATAGAAGCATGGATTTTCCATCCATTAAATATATACTTAAATATCAACCAATTTATGATGAGTATTGCATCCTCTCCAAATCTTTTCCTCCTTCACACTTGCCCAAATACACCAATCTGCCAAATTTGGCTAAGTCTGGAATCCTTAGCTGGATTCAATCTTTGAGACCCCACCTTTTCTGACCTCTGTGCATCCTTTAGAATGTACTTGAACCATATTGTAATACATATTTAGTACTACCAAAGCCCACTCTGGCCCTTGGCTAACCTCTTATTTTACCCACTCATTCTTGATGGTTTTGTAGATAAGATAATAACCTTTTCTGCAAATCTTATCATCTTGCCCACTTTGGCAGAAGCTCACATCCTTATGCTATCTTATCTTGACAAACTCTATACATGGTTATGATCTAATAACCATGGTCTATGAACCCACCCTTCACTAGTTTCCAATGGAGCTCTGTGCTTCCTAAACCCACCTGGTTTATGAGGCATCATGACTCATCTACAATGGTAGCCTTATTTTCAACAAAGTTTGCCATCACTTCTAGACCACCTCAAATGTAACCAAGCCAAACTTCTTTTGTCATGATTATCTATATAACTCGGTCTAACTATACATCTATCCCTTGCATCAAGGTGATCTATGAGCTCACTAATCCAACCTTGTTTAGGTGGTATAAAAATATTAATGCCCTAGATCCTCTAATCCTTGCTCTCTTCTGGAAATCCATCTTGTTTGCAAAACCCAAGATTGCCAATGATGGATACTTCAATTTGACATCATCCACCCTGGATATAAACATTTTCAAAATAATCTCCATAATTATTTGGAACCTAAAACTATTTAAATTCCTTTCCTTGCAAAATTCTCAACATCTTTCCTATAAAGGCAAGTTTGTTTTTCTCCAAATAACTTTGCTAAATAAAGGCACATATGAGTCCTTTACATCATACCCTACCTTCCCATCTTGCTTTAATATTTCTTTTTGCCCTTTTTCTTAAATGGTAGAAACAAGAAATAATAGCTTAAAAATACCTTTCCTTACCAATAAATTCCAAGCAAATTATCCAATGTGTGATCTTGTATTTAGGACCATCTCACATAAAAAACCAACCATTCAAAAATGGAAAATAGCTCAAAATTACTTGATCAAAACTTTCCTAACTAAATACATGTTTTATTAAACATGCAGTACCCCTAGCTAGTCCAAAGGTTGTTTATTTTAATTATGTTAAATCAAACTCTTATATGTGTCCTTTTTACAAGATAAATCTTTCTATGAGTTTTATAACTCCATTTGATGTAAATCCTTTTGATGCCAAAAGTTATGATTGATACCTTACATGAAACCCTGGCCCAACCCAATTTTGCTTCCTGGTTTGCCCATAACAAAAATAACAAAATCAGGCAATTTCTGTCTTTAGAAATTTATCTAGGTCCAACCAAAATAGGTACTTACCTAATTCCAACTCATAGAGTAGATGCATACTAATATACTTCAAACCCTAGGATACCAAAATTTTATCATCCTTGGTTGATCTATTATGAATTAAACACTTCTATGTACGTTTAATTCACCAATAAATTAACTACAGTAGTTCTATAAATCCAAAAAGAGTGATTACAATATACACAGAAATATATTCCAAATAGCTACCATGTGTATTTGTATTCACATCAAACACCCATGTAGATTAAATCTGGTTAAAAAGACAAAAACATTCCAGAACTGACTTTGAGAATCTCTTGAGGGCATTCTGGTACATATTTAATGTGATTCCAACTATTAGTGAATCAGTCCATCAAACCATACTTAAACATGCAAGAAAATAATTTTTCGACATACAGAAAATTTCTGGTGAATTATTCCCTAAAACTAGATCTTTTATCACTAGAAAATGCATAATAAATCAATGAAAATTGATAAAATAGTGAAACCACTTTTGTGGGTTTCATTTTATCAATACCTACCTTATGATATCATTTTTTCATATTGATATCATACATAACTTGAACTTGGATTAAAACCCCCTAAATAGGTAGTCTTGGCCTCTAAAATCTTAATAGTAATTCCACAAATGCAACTAAAATGAAATCAATTGATTTAGTCCAATTTGTTCAAAACCTACCAAAGTAAATCATGTGTTGTACCTTTTCTTTCTTTATGTATTGATTCTTGTATGCCTTGTATTGAACGTCGTATTGTTTGCTTGTATGTATGCTCGATAACGACGATAGTTGCGATTGTGTGGCACCGAGAAGAAGGAAGCATCGCATCATTCTTCTCATTATTATTATTGTTATTGGTATTCTGTTATTCTAAAGAAGTCAAGGGACATCTCATTGGTCACAAGCAAGCCACCTCCTTGCTCATAAGCCCTTGTCCTACTATTTTACTTATGCATGGTTTACCTACGGTTTACAAAACTGCATTGTTTTACTATATGCTAAGTTATCTCTGGTAGTGGCTTGGCTCCTCCAAACTATTACACTTTTGTACAACTAAGTGCAAACCCCTTGGTGAAACCTACTTTCCCTGGTATGGTAGATGGCGTAACCCCATACCCCTTTGGAGACCTTGTTTTAGCCGAAGCAAAACTATAGGATGGGTAGACCCCAGAAATGTTTTACAAAAATGTTTGATGGCAAAACTTTGGTAGGGTTTGACCTACCAAGAGAAGTTCGAGAAATGAAAATGGTTTTGTTTTACAAGACGGCTGGACAAAAGATGGAGGAAAAATGTTTACGAAAACGCACCCGGTTCTTTGCAGTTTTGCTAGAATAATTAACCCATGCAACCACATTACTATGGAATGGGACAGGGCTAGATTTGAAGTTTGCTACTCTGGTAGGGGAATTCTCACGACTAATTTTATAAGGCATCATGTCCCTCGAATGTCGGGGTTCCTTTATGAAAAGGGTCATCTGTGGGACAGTGGCGATACTATGAGCCCCTCATTGAAAGTGCCTCTTCTTGAGGAGTAGGAAGGCACACCGGTTGGTCCGTGTTGAGGGGAACAACTCATAGGGTAGGGCCTATACTAGAGTGGCATCCGAAGAGTCTTGATCGGTTACTTGACCCACTATCAGTAGGGATCAGGGCAGGGTACCCGTTTGGTGTGGGTAAAGTGTACAACCTATGCAGAGTGTAAAACTATCCAAATAGCCGCGTGCACGGTCATGGATGGTTGGGAAGGTTGATGTGGAGGCTTGATCACTCAGATTTCCTACACAAGTGGTTTTTTCATGCCACAGGAAAGGGCCATAGCTAGCAGTAAGACACTAGATGATATTCACATGGCTAGCACCAGATTCATGGGGGTCTATAGACCCCAACATTCCCTTCATGCTTATCAGTTTTATTTTTAACCTAGCGGTGATCTCCACCAAGTTTTGCTTACTTTTTTCCATGTTTTTGGTTTTCCAGGTAAACAGAGTTGCTCCTCACCGCGGAGGAGTTCTAGCAGACACTAATCCTCTCAGGAAGGATTGCACCGCTAGGAGGTCATCCCAACTAGGAAGAGGTAGCAACTAGCCAACAATAGCAAGGGCAAGGAGGATAGGAATGGAACGTAGGAGGCTGGAATGACTATGGCCAGCAGCACCACCACAACCAACCTTTCCCTCAACAACAGCAAGATATGCATCAACCATAGCCGGGATTCAACTATGTCCCGAGGAGTGATTTTGACCAGGTGGTACATCGCATCAACAATATTGAAAATACATTACACGATGCGAATGCCAACATAGTTGATCTCATTCAGAATTTCACTTCTTTTATGATTGTTTTTTCGAACCACTACCCAAACTTCCCATACCAGTAGCTGCCACCTAGAGACGGTGGCATCTATTGATTCAGATAGGCCAAGAGCCTAAGTTTGGGGAGGATTAAATCCTCCCACCTTTTGCATTCATATTTTCCCATTTTTCTTTTGATTTATTTTCATTATCTTTTCATGTTTATTTTTAGTTTTGCATTGTCAAAATAAAAAGAAAAATATTAGACTAGCTTTTATCTTCACTTGTGCAAATTTTTCTCTTCTCTCGCTCGTTCTTCTGCAGGTTATTCGTCCCTAGTGACTCAGCTATAAAGATAAACACGACAAGTCGGCTCAAGCAAGGGGCAAGCAAACAAGAGGAGGTATCACATTCTTGTTTTCCCTCTTCCTGTACGTTTATTCTCGAACATTTTATATCTGTTCGGTTGCACTTAAGTCCTACTCCATGCGTAACTAGTTATCTTTTAAGGCTTGATCTCAAAAGTTTTTGTAACTACTTTGTTTAAGACTTGCGACAATTGGTATCAGTTTGAAAAACAACCATTTGGATTAAAATCCAAAACTTTTGAGAACAAGAAAAAGTGTCTATCGACAACTTTGGTGCCATGTTTTTGTCTTAAGGGCTTAATCTCAGTAGTACTCAATCCCACATACTTAATCTTAAGGACTTGATGACAACTTCTGAAAAAGAATTGTTTGATGGAATGAACTTTTTATGGTGGGAGAGGGAGATGCTAAAATATGTTTTACCCTGATGAAAAATAGAGATACGAAACAATTATATGTTTCTCATACACACCTTTGGGATACTAACAACTCTGCATGCCTACGAACAATCTATGGTATGACCTCAGATTTTGGCTATGAGTTGATGACATGAGTGGCACATGTGTCGCTATATGGGCAAAAGTATTAGTATTCTCAAAAGGTTGTGTAATCATTTCATAAAAATAAAAAATCATTGATCCTTGAAAAGGATAAGAAAGAAATGAGCTAAAAATATTATGTACTTTGCTAGAGCTTTGGCATCACCTCACCACCTAAAATGAATATGATGCTTAGCCATGCATAGCTGTCAGTGTTGATTCATCCAGATGATGTATCAGATGCATAGAATCTAGTATGACAGGAGAACATGATGAGATGAGATTAGAAGTGATATGAGATTAAACATGCTAAGGCTTGTATGGGAGGCCATGGTGGGATGTGGTTTTTTAGTCCCATGCTCGCCACCCCTAGGACCCGAAGTTCATGCCTCTTGAACCAAGACGAGCGTACAACCACACGGGGCTTGGGAATCCCTCGACTGACTAACTTGCCTAGTAGATTCCATGAGTCACATAGTTCGGGCTTTCCATTTGGCATATGTTGGGTTTACAACATAGAAAACAAAAAAATTATACGGTGGGAACTACTAAGCACCAAGATCTATCTACTAGATATAAGCAATGGGTGGATATACATCCATAGAGAAGATACCCTTATAGACCGACAAAGTTTAACGAGACCGTACTCATGGTTGATGTAGACGAATGCTTGTCGATATCAAGATCGAGAAGAAGTCTAGTGCCGCAAATCAGCAGCGCATCTGTGATCGCACACACGTTCATGCCACCGAACAACCTCCGCCTCCTCGCTCCAACGATGTAGGGAAGAAGGAACTCCTTCCAGACGAAAAGCCACCAGGAACATGTATCTCGCTAGTCCGAGACCATGGGGGATAATTCTAGAGGGGGAGAGAGATCCTTCATGAGGAAGTGTGAGTGAGAGAGAGGGAGTGGGGGGATTTTTGTAGGAGGAGGGGGTCACCCAAGGGGCATGGCTGGCGCCATGGTGGCTGCCCCACCCCTTCCTCCATTCATGTGAGTGGAGCTCCCACTCACAAATTGCCTCTCCATTTCCTCCACTCAAAAACCCACTCAAATTCCCATTAAATTTCCACCAAATTTAATGTAATCTATCTTTAAATAAAACTTCTTTTATTTATTTATTCAGAATTTTGTCAATTACATTAATTAATAAACATTCACATAAAACCCATTGCTACAATTCAATTTCACATGGAGAAACAATTTCAGTAATTTCACCCGAAACAATTCTGGTGTCTAGTGATATAATTCCTGCGCTTTGTAATTCTTTCGTCTAGAACATATTTGCTCCAAATAGTGTTGGTATCTCTTAAGTGTGTCACCCAACAGTTCGCGAATAATGCGGACATGATCGAGACCCCTCTCGGATCAATAATCAGAAGCGGGACCTAGAGATCCATACTGACTCCCACACATTCAACGATGACTTCTTGTGATCGTGAGAACCTTTTACTCTAGTAACTTAATCCCTTTGTCTCGCGATATATTACATGTCCGAGATTCAATCATCGGTATCTCCATACCTAGTTTGATCTCGTTACCGACATGTACTCTTTTCTTGTTCCTGCGGTGACCCAGCATACCACTGCAGTCATTGACATAACACCAATGAAACACCGTTCACTAGTATTACATCCCTCAGAATGGCACAACAGAAACACAGCGGATCCAATACATGGCTTAAAGGTTACAACTCACTCTTTACATAAGATCCAGAGAACACTCTAAGTTAAAGATAGAGAAAGAACTTCTTTTACGAAGAAGAATCAAAGATAAATAACAAAAAATTATTATGCCATTAAAATTAGTATTTAACTACGGAATTGGCATTGCCGCTATTGCAACACACTATAGAGGTAGGTCTTTGGCTAGAGATTATATTTCTATCTAGTCAGTAATTTCGTCTTCACTTGAGTTGAGATTTATGTTGTCTTCCTGGTCTTCATTGAAGAGCTTTAGCTGTTCTTGATAAATTCTGGAGCATATCTTGATGTAGACATCTTCTTAATGGCTTCAGAATCTAGCAAGGGTTAAGAAGATACTTTGAGTACGAGCGTACTCAGCAAGTTCACTAGAAAAGGAGTGTTTGATGCACTATAACTACAGCCACAGACCGTAGGTCGTAGGCAATGCAAGTTTTCATAAACATTTCTTCAAAGGTTGCTTTTATTCTGAAAATCTATGTCCATCAGCCTTCACGGGTTTACCAGAACCTTCATGGGGTTCCTATCCCGCCGCGTTTGCAGCTCCTTCACGGAACAGGGAGTAACAAGTTACAGTTCTTACACTCTGCAGAGGTGCGTTACTTTACCCATGAGAGATCAACTCTTTGTTGCACAACCGGGTAGCTTATTCTAGTCCACAATTCCATGATGTGGGGCCTAGAAGATGATCCAAGCCAATCACTGCCCCCTTCGCGACCTCGCATGCCTCCTTGGTGTACACCACGCCCACATAATGAATTATGGCAATGGTTTGTACAAACCGTTAGATGCCAGAACTATCGTGGGACGATGAGGGTTCCCACCCATATGCTGCATATCCTCTACGAATTACCAATCAATATGCATGCTACGAGGATAACAGCCACGACCTGCACATCCGGCTTCATGCGAGAGGAAGAAGATACAGCTGACTTCTCCTTCCCATTCCAAATCTCATGGTCAACGCGTAATATACGGCGCAAGGATCACTGGCGACATTGGTTGTTAAGTCCTAGGTGATATAGTTCTAAACAGCGGTATCCCAACTGTCAGATTTAATAGATTAGCTGATCACCCTGGACCAGTAATCAATAGTTCTTATTGTTATTGAAAATAGTATTTTCTGTCCTTTTTCAAATGCAGGTGATGACAATACTGGATTTGTAAAATACTTTACAGAAAATAATCAAAGGACATGAGCAAGTGTGAACTTGCCTTTTGTGATTGCAAGATTATGCACTCACGGTCTTCGAGTCAGTATAAGATCCAAAATCTGAAATCAGCATCATTGGTCCGGTAAGGACTAATGTTTAAAGAAGCAATATGCTTTTATGCATAAGTAATGTGATGCACGTTCTAAGCGCAAATCCCGGGAATAACGTTGTCCTAGGGTTTGGATTCCAAAAATGGTTACTTTGGAATGTGTGGTCCTTTTAGATAAGTTTCATAGTTGTACTTTTATTAGAGTTTATGAGTGGTTGTAAACAACACATATGTAGGAGTAAAGTATACATAATTATGACATACTAAATAGGATTACTTATACAAGGTTTCTTATTTAAAGTGGCAAAAAGGATAACCTTCGAAGAGAAAGTTTCTCTTCTAAGGTCTAAACAAACTGTGTGATTAGTTAGTGGTGGTTGATGTCATTTGTTTGCTCAAATGGTTTGGCTTGAGTTGCTTTATAGTTTAACTACTTCAGACCAAAGTTAACTATAAAACATATAATAATATTTATAATGTTATATTAAGATTTTGTAAACTAAAGTTAACTTTAAAGTATATATAGTTTTGAAAGTATTGTACTTATACCTTGGTATCTTGTATATCTGAAATGTGTTCTTTAAGTTACTTAAGAATGTTTATTCTATTACTTGAGTATTGGTTTCTTGACGTGAGTATGGAGTAATATCATTTATCTTTTATAGATAAGTGAGTATAGTTTATGAACCCATCACAATGTTACTTAACTATTTATGGATTTATATAGAGTTGTAGTAGTTTTTGTAATTTGGTGATTATTATGATTTAGAAAAGATTTTGATTGTTCACAAGTTGTTCTTTAGGAATTTTATTATTAGTCGAGTTCTTTTTAGAGATATTCTTCATTTAAGGTTGTGGATTCTTCTAAAATCACAACATTTATAATGTTTTAAACCATTATGGCATTAGATTATTAATATTTAAGAATAATACTATTTATTAGACTTGTTTGACTCATTATAGGAATATTAGTAAATTTTATTTATTTTTATAAGAATTATTAATGAAGTAAATAATTTTAAATTTGAGTTATTAAAATATTTCGTTTTCTTATTTACCTTAAAAGGAGACTATTAGATTTTTAGCATGTACAAAATATTTTTGTGATCATTTTGGTATATCATATTTATTTTTGTGATTTATAAATACTAAGATATAATTTTATAATTCTTATTACTTTTATAATTAATTAATAAATAATAAATATTTAATTAAGTGAAGTAGTAATACATGATTATAGTTTTATATTAGAATTTTTATTTTTCTAAGATTTTTGGTATTTTATTATTATTATTAATCTTTATTATTATAAAAATATGAATTATCAAAGTTTTATTACTTATAAGACTTTTATTAAATAATATTTATTTAATAATCAAGATAATAATATTTGGTAATAATTTTAAGTTGTAGATTTTTTTTCTGAAAATTTTCATATATTATACATATTTTTTGAATTATAAATCAAAATTTATTAACTAAACAAGATTTAATTGTTTATTATATTTCTGGAATATTATTAATTGGATTATAACATTTTATTCATTTCCTAACAGAAAAATACTTTTTACACCACGACCAGAACTAGCCCCAGTCACTAACCTATGGGCCATTGTCCACCTCAGCTCTCAGATAAAAGAAATGTTTTTGCTACTGACTCCCTCTCTACTCACTGTCGATGAAATGCGGGCCCTGGGCCATGTCATCCACCACACGAGGCAAAGACTAGTCAACCGGCTGACGTGGCTCGATCATGAGGTGAGCATGACATAAGCACCACCACCACCATCGGTGAGTGGTCATCGGCGATGATCTATTGCACCCCAGCAAGCGAAATAGGTCTAGTTCGAATCAGCGCAAGCTACTTAACCTAGAAGTGGCAGCGCCGCTCAGAAATGGTCATCGGAGCCTCAGCTCCGACAAGCTCCGACGGTGGCCGACGGTGGCTTACAGTGAAATGGCGATTTACAACGAGATCAAATGATTCGAGGATGCTAGAAGATTCAGGAACTCACCCTGATGATGATTGAGTGGTTGGCGAGGACAGGCGCGGCCGAAATCGAGCTTTCCGACGAGGATTCTGACAAACTGCCGCAGAGGAAAACGACCAAATTCACCCGCTCCAGTGCTCCCCTTGATGTAAGATTCTACCCAGAGGATCTACGGAGGATGGCGCTTCTCCATGACGGCTCAGAATGGTGTGGGGTGACGTGATTCGACGGCTAAGAGTGGCTCCGACGAGCTAGGGTTCGGTCTCGCTCGTATCTGAGAGGATAAGGAGGGATTGGAGATAGGGATGGAAGCAATGCGTTGCGGCGGCCTTCTTATCCCCTCCTGGCAGCGGTGGCGAGTATCTTGGCGCAATGACGGTGATGACGGCATCGGGCGGCGGCGAGCTCCGCCAGCGAGTTGTCTGTGTGCGTGACGATGACGATGATGATCGTTTTACAGATAACCCCCTGACGTTTTCTTTAGCTCAATCTGCGGTCCTTTCCTGACCCACTTGTCAGTCTCAGATGGAAAAGGACAGGGCTGGTTACTGGGCCGTTATGGGCTGCACGTAGGTGCCAGATAGGTATAGTGGTATTGGGTTGCGGCCTGGTTTATTTTTATTTGCTTTATTCATTTCTATTTTCTATTTTCCTTTTTAGATTTGAATTTGAATTAGATTTTGAACCTTTCTTTGTATGATTTATTTGCTGGACATTTGCAGTAATATTAAAATATATTTGGTAACCTTTGTGAACTTTTATTATGCCTTCTTTTTATATTTCTTTTATTTACTCAATAAGAAATCTTTTTTAATAATTGGAAGAAAGTTCTTCTTATTATTTTTCTCTTCTAATTTGAATTAGGAGGAATTTCTTAAATGATATCTTCTTATTTGTTTATAGATTTAACTCTGATTGGCTCATAGTTTGAATATAGATTTTATATGTATCATGATCTTGGATCATTATTTGTTGCATGAGAGCATGAAGGATAAGGATATGGTTATTACCATTCCCATTTATTTAGAAAATGAACTGTATATATTCTATTGTGATAAACAAAGAGGTTTAGGGTTTTAAAATTATGAGTACTACCCTTGGCTTTAGGGTTTGTATAAGCTTTGATTCTTTTTAAGAGTTAAGACTTAATAATTCAGTATATTGCCTTGTGTATATAGTCTTTAATGAAATCTTCTTTTTTTAATAGGAAGTTTGAGATTAGAGTGTTTTATATAAGTGGACTTATAAAGATATACTTAGGCACATATAGTGATGATGGTTGAAATTAATAGAGATATGCTTATGTAATTTGTTATTAGGAAATATTTCTATAAAGTGTTATGAGCATCAGATGATGGTTTAACATTATGAGATGGATATTATGTTTTGATTTAAGATTTAGAGTTGATTGTTTACCAAGATTATATAGTAAAATGACCTATACATATAATTATATTTCACAATCTGGAATCTCTAATTAAGGAATTCCTTTCCTAGATATAATACCTCTTTCTTTCCATCATCATGGTTAGTTTGATGGACTTACTTATTAAGATCTTCTTATTCAATACATCATTTTTCTAAACTTATGGATGAATCCAATGAGTTTGATACAAAGGCATTTTATAATTTGTTCATATCCTTGGTTGGTTGTATTTACTATTCCACTATTGATTATCTTCCATCACTAATCTTTCTCTAAAGTTGATTATTCTTGAAGATGAATAACACCATCTTAATTACTTAACCCTCATGACTTACACTTCAATCCCTGAATTATATTTATGGGGTTTGCAAAGACTTCTCTAGGATCACCTATCTTTACTAAGGTTCCAATCATGTTCTACCCACCAGTATTACCTATATTAAATATAAGAATTCCATGTTGGTGGCCAAAGCATTACCATTATAATACTTTAATCATTTATTACTGATGTTCTTAGTTGGCTAAACAGGGCTTTATCAATCCTACCTTTGATTGCCTGGAAATCATCTTCTTACTATCTTATATTAGATTAAGGTTATTGATGGACTATGCACTCATTAGAAGATTTGAGTAGATGTTCTGATAAGATCAAATAATAGATCAAAGACTAATAGTTAAAGAAGTTGTGAATCAATGGGAAGTTATCCAACATTGATGAACAACGGATATTGAGATAAATTCCATAAAGATTGTATACAAAGAAAGATATATATATATATAGTGGATGAACTTAACTTAATCTCTTTCCAATTCCAACTCATCAAAAGAGTTTTTAGGATTTAGGTGTTATTATGATTCTCAGAATGTATGTAGATGGAATTTAAGACATAGTGGTTACATTCTTATTATTTGTTTTATATCCTTAACTTGATTCTTATGAATGGTTATAATGAATACTATAAGATGATCACCTAATTGATCAGATATAATTCACATTATATTAAGGTTTAACTTATGGTATATTTTGATATACCCTTAGATCAAATATCTCTTACCCAAAATGAGATTTTAACAAAGGTCTTATTGAAACTTATCGCAGTCAACTTGATGATCTACTTCAATTCCATCAAGCTAAGAGAAGCTTCAATCACTTTGACAAGTTTTTATTTAAAATGCGCGAAAATTATTCGGATTTTCTATGCATGAATGCAATGCACACATCTAGGTTCAACTTATTTCTAGGCTCTAATGCTGGGATGTTACAGTCCCTCCCCCTTAAAATAAACTTCATCCTCGAAGTTCGCAAACTCTCATGTTTCAGAGTAAGAAATTGTTTTGTAGTGGTTGCTACACTCTCCATTCCATGATGATCTTTAATGGAATTAATTGGAGTATTCCATAACCTGATTAGATATCCTCATTAAATTATTTTTCTTGAATCATCAAACTTCATTACTATATTAAGTACAGTTTGGAGATTCTCACTACCATGAGTTCTTAAGTTTCTGTATACGCATTTTAATAGTCAATAGACTATCTTACTATTCCTGTCATTATACCGTTGATATTGGTATTCCTTCCAAGATTGGATTTGAACTCAATTTGTCCATACCCATTGGAATTTTTCATTCTTGACACTTGTTTAGTTAGGGTTTTATATTACTTCTTAAGGTTACTTAAAAGTTGTTTCTTTTTAAATTTGATTGTTAAATGTATCCTTTATCATCCTCAAGTTTATACCTCCTTAAGATTTTCTTTTAAATAACTTTTCTCTATTTCCTATAGTATTTTCTTCAACTTTCATTCCTAATGTTTACTCTCCCCCTTAAGTTTTACTAATAGTTTTGAAACTCCATACATAGAAGCTATTGATTCTTGAACTAAAATGTTGGTTCCTGTTCGTTTTATATTTTACTGGTTTAAAGTCCAATGAAAGATTATACGGTGCATCCACATAGTTGTGGATCTCCGAAGAAAATCTTTCAGCACTAAATATCGTACTTACTATTGGGGCATTCTTGCTGAATAAACTGGACCTTGCAAAGCATCTTGCCAAGCGATCATCTTCAAATCTGTTAAACTTTCTTAGGTCTTAATTAACTTAGGCCAAATTTAATGCTCTTTATGCAGCTTTTAATAAGATTTGGTTCACTATTTCAACCAAATACCAGCTGCGGATAAAATACCAACTGGGAATCAGTTACTAGCTATGGATCAAATACCAGTTGCGGATTATTACCAGCTGCGAACCGTCCTAGGGTGTGTGTATTACCCTATGGTTTCCCACATACTTCTCGCATTCACTCGGTATTGTCAGATCTTGAATACCATTTTGGTTCCAAAGCTAACTATTTGTACATATTCATGATACTTCCATGAACTTGGTACAACTATTCCTTTACTTCTTAGTAATATTACCCACTTTGATTGATCTTTAAGTTTATTATATCTTGTGGTTCCATACATCTTCTATACCAAACTTCTTTCTTGGGTCTGGCTAGGAATAATTTATGCTTTATCTATCCTCTAAGTGGTGTTAGCACTCCTTATATCTTGCTTCTTCATTCCCATAAGTCTTCCTTTTTGATCTTTAAAATTCGTCGCTCCCTTACACGGATTCCCATTCCTATCTTGGTCTATAACATCAAGTAATAACTGGGTGTTACATCATGCATTTGCACACCTAATTAAACATTCATGTACAGATCTAGTCAATCAAGGAAAATCAATAAGATCCAAAAGTCGATAAACAACCAAACAGATACCATCTATTATACATAGGTTTTAGATAATTTACAAATGTACTATATCTTCCAACGGTTTGCTCCATACCTATTTGCACCACTATCTTACAAGAACTTATTGTTCCTGTGGATATATCCTCACTTATTCCGACAAACCTTTCAAACTACAATACGCATTACCCTCTATATACATTATTCAAGCCCTCATCCCTTGGGATGTCGTTTCTTTCTTACTTTCATCTTCCTCTAGTGCTTCCTGGAGTTCCGTCCATGATGACGTGAAGTCCTACGACTGCCTTCTGGAGCATAGGAGCATCCAGGAGGTGCGTAATCTTGATTAGAAGTACTGAGACTAAGATTAGTCATTGAAAAATGACTAGAGTTGGCGTAATCTTCCACCAAATAGTTCGGGTTTTCTGGCAACGCTTCCTCATAGTAAGTTGGTTCCTTAGCTTTTTCTTGGATCCAGTCATACAAATTGGTGTAGTAGCTATTGGGATACTCTTCTAAGTTGATTGGATTAGTATCACCCCCATATGGCCCATAAGGCTCTCTATAGTTATAGTTGGTCTCTTCTTCAATGCCTGTATCACAAGGTATAGGATTCCCTATGGTTTTACCTTGAGATTCTATTTCCCATCCATATTTGTTAGGCTCAGGTTTATTTGGAATAACTTTATTCCATTCTTGTTGTTCGGCATTGTACTTGGTCCATAGGTCTTCAGGTGGCTTGAAGTCATTCTGGTAATAGGCATAATTTTCTGAGTTTGGGTCATCGAACTCAATTTCCTCAAACACCTCTCCTGAAGGTATGTATTTGGGATGCCTAGCTTATTTATCTAACTTCTTCCTACGAGCCATTGCTTTATCAGGATCAGTAAAATCCTCAATGACCGTATCCAGCTCCTGAACTAAGATTTGGTGAGTGTTATGATAAGTGTTTAGCAAAGACCGATAACGATCCATATACTCTATAGCTAGAGTAGGTTCAGCTTGGACTAAGGTAGAGTGATCTAACTCATGCTCTGAGTTTGAGGTTTCATATGGTATAATGGTGTGAGTACTACCTTCTAGAGCTTGGGATTTATGCCCTCGGATCATGGTTATGGGCTTTTCACGGCAATCTGATATGCAGATGCCATGCACCTTGCCTCTCCTGCTGGCATTTCTCCCTTCAGTCCTAACTTCTTGGGTAACATGATCATGACACGGTATTTAGCTAATACCTGCCCATCATAGTTATTGTAAATCTTGACCAGGAGTCTTGATTCACACTCTAAACTCCATAGAAGTAGTCGGAGATTGTCTATCCAATCCCCTCTGTTGTCATCCAACGTCCTGTTCATCACTTGAACATTCCGGGGTGGATATCGAGGTGCCATGTGGAACCGTGGATAAGAAATTATCATCAGTCACATAGAGTTAAAACTCTTGGGTAATGATTGGTAATTGCAATAATATAAAAGAGTTATAGCACTAGTAACATATTAGGATTATTCTCAAGTGAATATCCCTCATATTACTGGAGAACTCTTTATTATTGCTAGGATGTGTCCTGCAGGTTCTACCCATTTACTAGGTTTTCAACCTAAGGTCAAAGCATCGGCTCTGATTCCAACTACGGTGACCCATCATACCACTGCATGATGTAGTATACTATAGTCGTTGACATAACACCAATGAAACACCATTCACTAGTATTACATCCCTCAGAATGGCACAACAGAAACACAGCGGATCCAATACATGGCTTAAAGGTTATAGCTCACTCTTTACATAAGATCCAGAGAACACTCTAAGTTAAAGATAGAGAAATAACTTCTTTTACGAAGAAGAATCAAAGATAAATAACACAAAATTATTATACCATTAAAATTAGTATTTAACTATGGAATTGGCATTGCCGCTATAGCAACACACTACAGAGGTAGGTTCTTTGGCTAGAGATTGCATTTCTATCTAGTCAGTAATTTCGTCTTCACTTGAGTTGAGATTTATGTTGTCTTCCTGGTCTTCATTGAAGAGCTTTAGCTGGTCTTGATAAGTTCTGGAGCATATCTTGATGTAGACATCTTCTTAATGGCTTTAGAATCTAGCAAGGGTTAAGAAGATACTTTGAGTATGAGCATACTCAGCAAGTTCACTAGAAAAGGAGTGTTTGATGCACTATAACTACAGCCACAGACCATAGGTCGTAGGCAATGCAAGTTTTCATAAACATTTCTTCAAAGGTTGCTTTTATTCTGAAAATCTATGTCCATCAGCCTTCACGGGTTTACCAGAACCTTCATGGGGTTCCTTTCCCGCTGCGTTTGCAGCTCCTTCTCGGAATAGGGAGTAACAAGTTATAGTTCTTACACTCTGCAGAGGTGCGTTACTTTACCCATGAGAGATCAACTCTTTGTTGCACAACCGGGCAGCTTATTCCCGTCCACAATTCCATGATGTGGGGCCCAGAAGATGATCCAATCCAATCACTGCCCCCTTCGCGACCTCGCATGCCTCCTTGGTGTACACCATGCCCACATATTGAATTACGGCAATGGTTTGTACAAACCGTTAGATGCCAGAACTATCGTGGGACGATGAGGGTTCCCACCCATATGCTCTATGAATTACCAATCAATATACACGCTACGAGGACAACAGCCATGACCTGCACATCCGGCTTCATGCAAGAGGAAGAAGATACAGCTGACTTCTCCGTCCCATTCCAAATCTCATGGTCAACGCGTAATATATGGCGCAAGAATCACTGGCGACATTGGTTGTTAAGTCCTAGGTGATATAGTTCTGAACAGTGGTATCCCAACTGTCAGATTTAATAGATTAGCTGATCACCCTGGACCAGTAATCAATAGTTCTTATTGTTATTGAAAATAGTATTTTCTGTCCTTTTTCAAATGCAGGTGATTCTTATGAATGGTTATAATGAATACTATAAGATGATCACCTAATTGATCAGATATAATTCACATTATATTAAGGTTTAACTTATGGTATATTTTGATATACCCTTAGATCAAATCTCTCTTACCCAAAATGAGATTTTAACAAAGGTCTTATTGAAAATTATCGCAGTCAACTTGATGATCTACTTCAATTCCATCAAGCTAAGACAAGCTTCAATCACTTTGACAAGTTTTTATTTAAAATGCGTGAAAATTATTCGGATTTTCTATGCATGAATGCAATGCACACATCTGGGTTCAACTTATTTCTACGCTCTAATGCTGGGATGTTACAGTTCCCGTGATATAACATTGTAGTGATCACATCACTTTCTTGAAAGCTAAATAATGTGATATCACCCAGAGGGCCTAGAGTATATCTACCAGTCATCGGGATGGACAAATTCCACTCTTGATCCATGAGCCTCTACATAACATCTTCATAGCAATGAACATACCTTTATAGTCACCCTACTACGGTTTGATGTTTGATGTTATCAAGATACTCTTCCAGTGTTTGTGATTGACATGAGATCCTGGTCTAAGGACTAGGATTACTATGTATGATGTTATAGCAATATAAATACAATGAATTTGATAGTAATGCTATACTTCAGATGAATGTTCATCACATCATTCCAATAATTTTGTGACCTTGTTATTAACAACATCCACTGTCCATGATCAGGAAACCTTGATCATCTTGTTAATCAACAAGTTAGTTTATTAGAGAGGCATAACTAGGAACTTTCCATTTGTTTATTAAACACACATGTATTAACGTTTCCGTATTAATACAATTATAGAATGCAAAATAAACATCTATCATATACTTGGAATACTTATAATAATAACTTTATTATTGCATCTTAGGGCATATTCCCTTTAGTCTCCTACTTGCACTAGAGATAATAATCTAATTACATAGTGATAAATCTAACACCCATGGAGTTCTGGTGTCGATCATGTTTTGCCCTAGGGAGAATTTTAGTCAACGATCTGCTACATTGAGATTCGTGTGTACTTTACAAATCTTTATATCTCCATCCTTGACATGTTTGCGGATGGAGTGAAACCAGCGCTTAATATGCTTGGAATTCTTGTGAGACCTTGGTTCCTTGGCATTGGCTATGGCTCCATTGTTTTCAGAATAGATCACCATTGGGTCCAATGCACTAGGAACCACACCTAGTTCGGTTATGAACTCCTTCATCCAAACTGCTTCTTGAGCTGCTTCCGAAGCAGCAACATTTTCAGCCTCCATTGTTGATCCCGCCACCATAGGTTGTTTGGAACTCCTCCAACTAACTTCTTCTCCGTTCATGAGAAATATGTATCCGGATTGATACTTAGAGTCATCCGGATCGGTGTCAAAGCTAGCATCGACATAACATTTAGCTATGAACTCTTCGTCACCTCCGTGCATGAGTGTAAGATCCCTCCTTTGTAAAGGAAAAGGATCCCTGTGATTGCAATGCTAGTCCCTGGATCATTGCTAGCATCCACAGTTTAAGATGAAGTACACAGATACAAAGGTCATTTATTACATCCATTCCAGAGATAACATAGTCTTTACAACTCAGAGGCCACAGGCCTATTACAAGAGTTTGAATAAGTAAATAAATTTAAGTCTTCATCTTCATGTGCCACAGGCAAACATGTTGAGTGTAGACTCATGACCCCTAATCCTCATCAGAGTAACCTGCAACATCACAAGTTACAGCCACAGTGGGTCAATACTTTGGAATAGTATTGGCAAGTGATACCTTAGTATATTTTAAGTGGACTAGATTCTATATGCAAATTTGGCTAAGTGTAGCTTGGCTTGCTTTGCTCAAAATAGGTTTTTCCTATTAGTTGAAATCACTAAGTTTTTCTTTGTCAAAGCTTTACCCAAGGAACCACCAATAGACATTGAGGTCCTTCACCCTTGTTCACCCACAAGTTTTTACTTAGAAGTTGGAGTGTTGAGATTCTTGATAGCTTCCATGTCTTGATGCTCAAGTTGTCCATTGCCATGGACTTGGCTAAGTACTTAGATTTTTCCATCTGCAGAGGTTGTGCACTTTCCCCACCAGACTTGGTTTCACCAAGACAGGACCTTTCAGAAGCCTTCCCTTAGACCAAATGGACGCGCTCCAACCTATCAATCCCACTACCACCAACTGTCCAAATGTCTAAGTTCTAGCAACCTATGTGATCCATGGAGAGCCCATATTGCCAAGTGGCTGCACTAGAAGCTTCTCCACACTTGGCCACTAAAATCCCTTTGTTCCTGGGTGGCTTTCCACTAGTGACATACACAAGGTAAACCATAGCCATGGGCCTTGTGTAACTACTCAACCAAATACCACCAATCAAGTCCCATTCCACCCAGGTGATTCATTAACTTAGTTGTTTTATTAAGAAAAACATAAGTCCAAAGACTTAGAAATATTTTCATCATAGCATGTATATTTCACCAACCCTTGTTTGCTACTAGCTAGGCTAAGCATGGCATAGATAGTAACTTAACTTAGAAATTTCCTAGCAATTCTACAACTACTTAGGATTTCCCAACATGGCATTAGGCAAAAATAGTATCATGCAAGACTTAGCAAAATATTTCTAATGCTTGTATAAAAATATCGGGATAGAAATATTCATGAAGTACCACTTGCCTTGGTAGTTGGGAGAGTAGCACTCTTCACAATCACAATCACTAGCACCAAAATCTACACATAGAATATAGCCACAATCACATACAAGATATATTCAACCAAAAATATATATGCATGCATGAAAGATGCTAAGTGATGATTTTTAAATCCCAACCAAGTTAGTGCATAGTACTGAATTCTAAACAAGTCAAAACTTTGCCAAACCAAGTTTATTTGACACTAAAACAATTTCCTAAATAATTCATACATTCAATTTAGCCCTAAACAAGTTTCTGCAAATAAAATCATTTTAACAGAAGCTAAACTTTAAACACATTGCATAAACAGAAATGGCTTGTTCTCCTGATTCCAACGGTATAAAATTTGCCAAAATCTAACGTGTGGATCAAAAGTTATAGCTAAATCAAATTTGGTTATAAATCTGATTCAAATTCTGTTTTTAAAACGAACCCTAGCCACGCGTCTGCTTCCTATTGGCTGGTACCGATTCGCTCAGGATCAAGCTTCCGCACCGTCGGATCAAGTCAGATCCAACGCGCCAGATTCAAAGAAAACGCTTTGCTCAGATCTAATCTAACCCGCAAGATCTACATCTAACGGCTGCTGTTGCCTCGACCATAGACTAGCGGCGCTAGCGGCGGCGACTGGCGGCAGCGCGTCTTTCAGTGGCGGCGCTGGCGTTCTAGGTCGTCCGGGGAGGGGAGAGGGTGCTTACCAGAACCGCAAGGATGAGGCGAAGCTCAACGTGGAGGTGGCTTGGCAAGGGGCACACGGCAGGGGCTGCTGGAGTTCGTCGGAGTTGTGCACGGCGTTGGGTAGTTGCTGTCAAAGTTGTTGCCGAGGTTCCGCGTCTCCCTAGCACGAACCAGATGGTTTAGAAGATGCGCAAGACGGTGGCGAGCAACCTCGTATGCAAGAGGGGGAAAGGGGCGCTCGGAGCTTACCGCAATTGGTCGCCGGAGTTTATGGGGCCGTCTGTTTCGTGTGGTCGCCGACGTTGCCGAGGCTCTGGATGTTCCTAGCATGCACCAGAGGGGTCAGGAGGTGCGCAGGGTCGCGGAGGTTGTACTGGCAAGTTTAGACAGCAAGGGGCGGCGGGGTCTTACCGGAATACCTCGCCGGAGTTGGCTCTGGCTGCGGCGGTGCAACGCGAATTAGGGGCAGCCTGGTGGCGAGACGAGAGTGTAGCGTGGGGGGAAATGACCGCGGCGGGGTGTGGTTTAAATAGGCTGAAGCGCGATAGGAAATGCTCGCGGTATCAAGGCTAATTATGCCGCGCCATTACCGTCATCAACGGCAGCGGCGTGTCTGGGCGCGATTTGGGAAGAAGGAGTGGCGTGGAGAGGCCCGCTTGTCAGTGAATAGAGCAGAGGGGAGTGGGGTCCGAGTGTCGGCTCATTGGGTGCGTCAAGCGTGAGGGAGAGAGGGGACCCGGGTGGGCTAGTTGGGCTGCTTCTGTTGATGGGCCAGATTAGTAGCGCCGGCCCTTTTCCTTTTCTTTATCCCTTTTCTTTTTCTAATTTGATTTTCTGGAATGATTTCCAAATGAATTCAAACTCTATTTGAATTCAAATCTTTTCAGGATTTTTGCAGTGTGCAACAGTCACAAATCTAGGCATAAAACCATGTGGTCACCTTGAGTAGGCTTGGTCATTTTTGGAAAGACAAAATAACAGTGACATTGCACTTGGTTTGCAAATGTTTGAAAATGGTTTTGAAACCATTTTTATTTTGTAAAATTTTGTTCAAATTCCACACTCAATCCAATCAACAAGGAAGCAAACAACTTGGTTTTAAAACACTAAGATCTCAAATGAGGATGGTCATTTGATTTAAATTTGCTCACATAAAATGATAGCACTATGTGCTTCTGTTTTCTTGAAATTGGTTTGAAATTGATCTCAAAACTATACGCATGCATGAATGATATGCAATCTTTGAAATCATGATTTTAGGGATGTTACAAATCTAACCCCCTTAAGGTGAATCTCGCCCTCGAGATTCGGATTGGCTAGCAAATAGGTGAGGGTGGTCTTTCCGAAGATCATCTTCTCTTTCCCATGTTGCTTCCTCTTCAGAATGATGATTCCACTGAACTTTGCAAAACTTGATAGTCATAGTCCTTGTGACTCTTTCTGCAGTCTCAAGAATTTTGATAGGTTTCTCTTCATAAGTGAGATCACTTTCTAGTTGAACTTCCTCCAAAGGTATAGTATCCTTCAAAGAAGTTTCTTCCATTTCCGGGTGACATTTCTTAAGCTGACTCACATGAAACACATTATGGACAGCTGACAAAGATTCTGGGAGTTCAATTTCATAGGCAACTTCTCCTTTGCGACTCAGAATCTTGAATGGCCCAACATATCTTGGTGCCAATTTTCCCTTGACTCCGAATCTCTTCACTCCACGAAGTGGTGACACTCTAAGATAAGCTCTATCACCAACTTCGTAGGTGACTTCTCTACGCTTAGGATCTGCGTAGCTTTTACATCGGACTGCTATCTTCAACATGTCCTTAACCAATTTGACCTTCTCTTCGGCTTCTTTGATAAGATCTAGCCCGAATAAACTTCTTTCTCCCACACCATTCCATAACAATGGGGTGGTACATTTTCTTCCATAGAGAAACTCAAACGGTGCCATCTCAATGCTGGCTCGATAGTTGTTGTTATAAGAAAATTCTGCGTAAGGCAGACTTTCATCCCAACTGGCTCCATAGTCTAGGGCACATGCCCTCAACATGTCTTCAAGAATCTGATTAGTCCTTTCTGTTTGTCCATCGGTTTGAGGATGAAAGCGATCTGAATTCCAACCTCGTTCCCAATGATTCATGTAACTGTCTCCAAAAATGGGAAGTGAATTGAGTTCCCCTATCAGACACAATACTCTTGGGCACACCATGTAGACATACAATTCTACTCATGTAAATTTTGGCTAACTTAGCACTCGTATAGGTTGTCTTCATGGGTATAAAATGAGCCACTTTAGTTAGGCGATCCACTACTACCCATATGGAATCATATCCTGACCTAGTCCTTGGTAATCCGGTAATGAAATCCATACCAATCTTGTCCCACTTCCAATCAGGAATAGGTAGTGGTTGAAGCAAACCTCTTTGGTTTCGATGCTCGCTTTCACTCTACTACACACATCATACAAAGCAATATGTTCGGCGATGTCCTTCTTGAGATTATTCCAGCAAAATCTCTCCTTCATGTCCATGTACATTTTGGTGTTACCCGGGTGAATGGAATACGGAGAGTTGTGTGCTTCCTGCAAAATCAGTTTCCGCAACTCCGGGTCTTGTGGAACACAAATACGTTTCCCATGCCATAAAGTACCTTGTTCGTCTTCATGGAATTCTTTGGCTTTTCCTTTGCCAATCTTTTCCTTAATCTCTTCAATTTCCTTATCAGTCTTCTGGGCTTCTCTGATCTTGTCCAACAAAGTGGGTTGAACATCCAAAGACATGAGATGTCCTTCAGGCACAATCTCCAACCTGAGTTTTCTGAATTGGGCACATAAATCATCTGGCAATTCTCCTTTGGTAAGGCCATTCACAAAAACCTTACGACTTAGAGCATCTGCTACAACATTTGCTTTACTAGGGTGGTATTGCAAACTTAAGTCATAGTCTTTGATAAGTTCTAGCCATCTTCTTTGTCTCATATAGATTTCCTTCTGGGTGAAGATATACTTCAAACTTTTGTGATCTGTGAACACTTCACAACGCTTTCCCAAAAGATAGTGTCTCCATGTTTTGAGTGCATGGACAACAGAGGCTAACTCTAAATCATGAGTAGGATAGTTCACTTCATGAGTTTTGAGTTGTCTCGAGGCATAAGCCACTACTTTACCATCTTGCATAAGTACTGCACCCAAACCTTGATGAGATGCATCACAATATACTTGGAAATCATTTTCCAAATCTGGCAAACACAAGACCGGTGCTGTCACAAGTCTCTTCTTCAACTCCTGAAAGCTGAGTTCACAACCTTCAGACCAAGCAAACTTCTTGTCTTTCTTCAACAATTCAGTCATAGGCTTAGCAACCTTTGAGAAATTCTCAATGAACCTTCTGTAGTAACCTGCTAAGCCAAGGAAACTACGAACTTCTTTCACGGACTTGGGAGATTACCATTCAGTCACAGCTGAAACTTTAGCAGGATCAACTGCTACACCATCCTTTGTCATAACATGACCAAGAAAACCAACTTCCTCCAACCAGAACTCACACTTACTGAATTTGGCATAAAGTTTATGCTCTCTTAATTTCTCAAGTATCAATCGCAAATGTCCTTCATGCTCTTCTTTGCTCTTGGAGTAGACTAAGATGTCATCGATGAAAATGACAACAAACTTGTCAAGGAATTCCATGAACACTTTGTTCATCATATTCATGAAGTATGCTGGAGCATTGGTCAAACCAAAAGGCATCACAGTATACTCATACAATCCATACCTTGTGGTGAACGTTGTTTTAGGTATGTCTTGTTCTCTTATCTTGAGTTGAAAATAGCCTGACCGGAGATCAATCTTTGAGAACACACATGCTCCTTCTAGCTGATCAAACAAGTCATTGATTCTAGGCAAAGGATATTTGTTCTTGATAGTTACCTCGTTAAGTGAACGGTAATCTATGCATAATCTTTGACTTCTATCTTTCTTCTCCACAAACAAGACTGGGGCTCCCCAAGATGAAGAACTTGGTTGAATAAATCCTTTCTGCAAATGTTCTCCAAGTTGCTTCTTGAGTTCTTTCAGTTCATCAACTGACATTTTATATGGTCTCTTTGCTATTGGTCCAGACCCTGGTACCAAATCTATCAAAAACTCCACATCTCTATCTGGTGGCATTCCCGGCAATTCTTCCGGAAACACATCCGGATACTCACTCTAATTGGCTGCTTGTCCATGCTAACCCCCTTAAGAGAATTAAGCTTACTTCCTTTGGATTCAAAGTTGGACTTGAATTTAATTCTTTTCTTTTCTGGGGTTGTGAGTGCAACAGTACGATTGGCACAATCTAGTACTCCTTCATACTTAGCCATCCAATCCATTCCCAATATTACGTCCAGTCCTTGGGAATCTAGGATTATCAGACTCACTGGAAACTTATGTTTTCCAAACTCTATTACTAGATCCCGGCATCCAAGACTTACTATCATATATCCACCCGGAGAACTAACTTTTATTGGACACCTAATGTTTTCAGTTGGAAACCCATTTCTATCAACAAATGCTTTTGATATGAATGAATGCGATGCTCCAGTATCAAAAAGAACAAATGCTGGAATAGAATTGAGTCTGAACTTACCAGCAACAGCATCAGGCTCCTCATAGACCTCCTCCACACTCATGTGGTTCACCTGTCCTTTCTGGAAAGGATTGGGCTTGTTGGGTCCTTCAACTTTCTTTTCAGGTCACTCATTTGCATAATTCCCCATCTTCTTGCACTTGAAGCATTCAACCTAACTGATGTCTCTCTTAACAGGTTGACTTCCACTTCCACTTCCATTACCACTGTGGTGGCTCTTATGTCCACTCTTGTGGTTCTTATACTTGTCATTTTCATGACTGCGATGATGCTTGTTGTCATGACGGTTGTGGTTGTGGTGCTTGTTGAATTTCCCATGCTTGTGGGATCCTGAGCTTCCACTATCATCAAAATGAGATCGTTTGTGAGACGATCCCGAGCTGTGCTTGTCGGAGTGCTTTCTCTTTCTACTCTCAACTTGCTTTATTTTGTTCTCCAAGATAGCAGCCTTGTCACAGAGCAACTGATAAGTGGGAACATATGCCACAGCCAATTGCAGATTCAGCTCATCATTCAAGCCTTCAAGAAATGCTTCCTTTCTCTTGGCATCAGTGTCAACTTCATCCAGTGCATAACGCGCCAGATTGTTGAACTCCTCAATATATTCTGCCACTTTGCGGTGGCGCTGCTTCAGATTGTGGAAATCTTTCTTTTTCAGGCTCATCACTCCTGATGAGATATGAGCAGTGCGAAAGCCATCCTCAAAGATAGCCCATGTCACTTCATCTATGAGAGTGGTGATCTGGAAGTTGTCCCACCAAGTGGCGGCTGGCCCTTCCAGCAGATGTGTTGCAAATCTGACCTTTTCAGCATCCGTACAGCCCACGGTTACCAAGTCCTTGTTCACTGAGCGTAGCCAATCATTGGCTACCATGGGATCAGTCGTCCCTGAGAACTTAGCTGGCCTCAATCTCAAGAACCTGGTAAGCATATCAAAGCCCAGAGGGTTGTTGTTGTTATTGTTGTTGTTGTTATTGTTTTGGTTCTGGATGAACATCGTCATCATCTGCATCAGCTGTGTTTGAGCAGTCATCATTTGCTGCATTTCTAGAGTGATGTTGTTGTTGTTGTGGGGGTTGGGGTTTGCACGACGGGGAGGCATCTGTGGTTTGTTCAAATAGAGATAAGAATGATATACCCATAGATGCTTTCATGCACATTACATCACATAAGCAAACACAAAGCATGCAACACAAAGATAAAGATTCAACAACAAAATAACAAGTTCACAAAGTAAAACACACAGGTAGCAAGCCATCCACATGTCAGATGGTCCAATAACAAGTTCTCAAACAACAAGTATGATACTAAAAGATAAACGAGTAGTCAAGTCTACTCATCGGCATCAATCTCCTCCTCGACAAAGGTAAGACCTGCGTTCTCCATCGCGGTCTTGTTCTCCTCGATGCTAGTGGTCAAAGTCTCTATCTTGTCCTTGAGAGCCCTCTTCTGGGAACGAAGCCTCTCTATCACTGTCTGCTGCTGCTCTAGCTCGAAGTCCTTGGACTACAGTTCTTCAGTCATGTCCCGGATCTTCTTGTTCCTATCCTGGACACGCTTCTCTTGACTCTTGAACTTCCTGTCCTGGGTCTCGAACTTCGCCTCCATTTCCTTGACTATCTCGTCCTGCTGCGCGAAGAGCTTGTCCTTCTCGCGAAGCTGCACCTGGAGCTCGTCATTGCTGAGCATGACGTTGGTCCTGTCGGTGTCCACGTGCCTAATGAGAGACTCTAAGTCCTGGAGGTAGAGACAAATTGGCTCTGCTGCGTCCCTCGAATCGTCCTCGAAGTCGATGGACTCTCCATCCTCATCACGTCTTCCGAATACGTGGAAGTGGGTACCTCGAACCTGTCGGGAGTGTCGCCCAAGCAGACGTCCTATCAGATCCTGCATAACTACCTCAATGCCTCTCTCCCTGTCATCGTGCATGAGCTTGAAGACGATGGCCTCCGTAGTAGGCTCTGTCTGGCGTCCGGGCTGGTTCACCTTGAAGCCCCAGAGGTCCTTCCTCTCGAACTTGGTGAGGGGATGCACCATGATGGTGGGAAGAGGGAGATTGAGCAAAGTAGTAAGCTCAACGATACGAGGACCAAAGCGGGTAACCTGGAACTCCTCAACAGTGCTGATGGTAATAGGCATCTATTTATAAGATAGAAAAGTTAGAACAACACAATTCAAGATAACACCAAAGACAAATCATCACATACATATCCTTGGAAAGCAAAACACACAAGTCATGCATACATGAAACCATTACATCAACTAAGGTTCAATCTTATTTTTTTTAAAGCAACATTTTGGAAAATAAGGTGATAGGTGGTGGTCCAACTAACGAAGTACGTTTACAATCCTATCTCACTGGATCTGTTGGCTAACACAATGTTCCTAGAAGCAATCAACCTATCTTGCTCACATGATTCCATCACTAAGTCTATAATGTCTCCTCTTAAAGTTTGGTTGGTAGCTTCCAACTCTTGGGTATTTTCCTTCTCTTTCTTTAAGTCCTTTTGGAGGTTGAGCATTCTGCACTTGACTCTAGCACTAAGTTCTTTGATGGTCCTCCAAGCTGCATCCCTTGCTGACTCAAAGAATGTGGTGTGCACCACAGTGTTGGTGTACATGCAGAATCCTGTTCCCTTGTGGTTGTCTTCCTTGTTTTTGTACAAGTGAAGTTGCACCCACCAGTACTCAACTCCTTCATCCATCACAGGAAAGCCTTTGTACACAGCTACACCATGTATTTCCATTGCCACCATGAGGTCCTTGAGAATTTTGGGAAACTCTGTCTCACACTCCAAGGTCATGGTCATGAGTGGTCCTTTCCTTACAGCTTCGTTGATGGAATTCATCTACAAATAGAGATGAGAAAGAAGATTAGAAAAGTTTACGAGAAGAATAGACAAGTGTAGAAGTAGTTGAAAATTTTTCCTTAGTGGTTTCCAATCCTAGGGTCATAATCCTACAGGCAACACAGTGCTCTGATACCATCTGTAAGATCCCTCCTTTGTAAAGGAAAAGGATCCCTGTGATTGCAATGCTAGTCCCTGGATCATTGCTAGCATCCACAGTTTAAGATGAAGTACACAGATACAAAGGTCATTTATTACATCCATTCCAGAGATAACATAGTCTTTACAACTCAGAGGCCACAGGCCTATTACAAGAGTTTGAATAAGTAAATAAATTTAAGTCTCCATCTTCATGTGCCACAGGCAAACATGTTGAGTGTAGACTCATGACACCTAATCCTCATCAGAGTAACCTACAACATCACAAGTTACAGCCACAGTGGGTCAATACTTTGGAATAGTATTGGCAAGTGATACCTTAGTATATTTTAAGTGGACTAGATTCTATATGCAAATTTGGCTAAGTGTAGCTTGGCTTGCTTTGCTCAAAATAGGTTTTTCCTATTAGTTGAAATCACTAAGTTTTTCTTTGTCAAAACTTTACCCAAGGAACCACCAATAGACATTGAGGTCCTTCACCCTTGTTCACCCACAAGTATTTACTTAGAAGTTGGAGTGTTGAGATTCTTGATAGCTTCCATGTCTTGATGCTCAAGTTGTCCATTGCCATGGACTTGGCTAAGTACTTAGATTTTTCCATCTGCAGAGGTTGTGCACTTTCCCCACCAGACTTGGTTTCACCAAGACAGGACCTTTCAGAAGCCTTCCCTTAGACCAAATGGACGCGCTCCAACCTATCAATCCCACTACCACCAACTGTCCAAATGGCTAAGTTCTAGCAACCTATGTGATCCATGGAGAGCCCATATTGCCAAGTGGCTGCACTAGAAGCTTCTCCACACTTGGCCACTAAAATCCCTTTGTTCCTGGGTGGCTTTCCACTAGTGACATACACAAGGTAAACCATAGCCATGGGCCTTGTGTAACCACTCAACCAAATACCACCAATCAAGTCCCATTCCACCCAGGTGATTCATTAACTTAGTTGTTTTATTAAGAAAAACATAAGTCCAAAGACTTAGAATTTTTTTCATCATAGCATGTATATTTCACCAACCCTTGTTTGCTACTAGCTAGGCTAAGCATGGCATAGATAGTAACTTAACTTAGAAATTTCCTAGAAATTCTACAACTACTTAGGATTTCCCAACATGGCATTAGGCAAAAATAGTATCATGCAAGACTTAGCAAAATATTTTTAATGCTTGTATAAAAATATTGGGATAGAAATATTCATGAAGTACCACTTGCCTTGGTAGTTTGGAGAGTAGCACTCTTCACAATCACAATCACTAGCACTAAAATCTACACATAGAATATAGCCACAATCACATACAAGATATATTCAACCAAAAATATATATGCGTGCATGCAAGATGCTAAGTGATCATTTTTAAATCCCAACCAAGCAAGTGCATAGTACTGAATTATAAACAAGTCAAAACTTTGCCAAACCAAGTTTATTTGACACTAAAACAATTTCCTAAACAATTCATACATTCAATTTAGTCCTAAACAAGTTTCTGCAAATAAAATCATTTTAACAGAAGCTAAACTTTAAACACATTGCATAAACAGAAAGGGCTTGTTCTCCTGATTCCAACGGTATAAAATTTGCCAAAATCTAACGTGTGGATCAAAAGTTATAGCTAAATCAAATTTAGTTATAAATCTGATTCAAATTCTGTTTTTAAAACGAACCCTAGCCACGCGTCTGCTTCCTATTGGCTAGTACCGATTCGCTCAGGATCAAGCTTCCGCGCCGTCGGATCAAGTCAGATCCAATGCGCCAGATTCAAAGAAAACGCTTCGCTCAGATCTAATCTAACCCGCAAGATCTACATCTAACGGCTACTATTGCCTCGACCATAGACTAGCGGCACTAGCGGCGGCGACTTGCGGCGGCACGTCTGTCAGTGGCAGCGCTGGCGTTCTAGGTCGTCCGGGGAGGGGAGAGGGTGCTTACCAGAACCGCAAGGAAGAGGCGAAGCTCAACGTGGAGGTGGCTTGGCAAGGGGCGCACGGCAGGGGCTGCTGGAGTTCGTCGGAGTTGTGCACGGCGTCGGTTAGTTGCTGTCGAAGTTGTTGCCGAGGTTCCGTGTCTACCTAGCACAAACCAGATGTTTTAGAAGATGCGCAAGACGGTGGCGAGAAACCTCGTATGCAAGAGGGGGCAAGGGGCGCTCGGAGCTTACCGCAATTGGTCGCCGGAGTTGATGGGGTCGTCTGTTTCGTGTGGTCGCCGACGTTGCCGAGGCTCTGGATGTTCCTAGCATGCACCAGAGGGGTCAGGAGGTGCGCAGGGTCACGGAGGTTGTACTGGCAAGTTTAGACAGCAAGGGGCGGCGGGGTCTTACCGAAATACCTCGCCGGAGTTGGCTCTGGCTGCGGCTGTGCAACGCGAATTAGGGGCAGCCTGGTGGCGAGACGAGAGTGTAGCGTGGGGGGAAATGACCGCGGCGGGGTGTGGTTTAAATAGGCTGAAGCGCGACAGGAAACGCTCACGGTATCAAGGCTAAATACGCCGCGCCATTACCGTCATCAACGGCAGCGGCGACGTGGTCTGCGGGCGCGATTTGGGGAAGAAGGAGTGATGTGGAGAGGGCCCGCTTGTCAGCGAATAGAATAGAGGGGGAGTGGGGTCCGATTGTCAGCGGCTCGCTGGGTGCGTCTGCACGTGAGAGAGGGAGAGAGGGGACCCGGGTGGGCTAGTTGGCTGCTTCAGTTGATGGGCCAGATTAGTAGCGCCGGCCCTTTTCCTTTTCTTTATCCCTTTTCTTTTTCTAATTTGATTTTCTGGAATGATTTCCAAATGAATTCAAACTCTATTTGAATTCAAATCTTTTCAGGATTTTTGCAATGTGCAACATTCACAAATCTAGGCATAAAACCATGTGGTCACCTTGAGTAGGCTTGGTCATTTTTGGAAAGACAAAATAACAGTGACATTGCACTTGGTTTGCAAATGTTTGAAAATGGTTTTGAAACCATTTTTATTTTGTAAAATTTTGTTCAAATTCCACACTCAATCCAATCAACAAGGAAGCAAACAACTTGGTTTTAAAACACTAAGATCTCAAATGAGGATGGTCATTTGATTTAAATTTGCTCACATAAAATGATAGCACTATGTGCTTCTGTTTTCTTGAAATTGGTTTGAAATTGATCTCAAAACTATATGCATGCATGAATGATATGCAATCTTTGAAATCATGATTTTAGGGATGTTACAACGAGAAACATTTCCTTAGTTCTTCTTAAGTACTTAAGGATATTCTTGACCTCTATCCTGTGTTCCGTACCTAGATCAGATTGGTATCTACTAGTCAAACTAATAGCATGTGCCACATCGGGTCTTGTACATAGCATGGCATACATGATAGAGCCTATGGCTGAACTATAAGGGATCTTGTCCATTATCTCTCTTTCTTCCGTCGTAGACGGACTTTGAGTCTGACTCAATGTCTTGCCTTGCAACATAGGTAAGAACCCCTTCTTACTTTCGTCCATTTTAAACTTCTTTAAAATCTTATCAAGGTATGTACTCTATGATAGCCCTATCAGGCGTCTTGATCTATCTCTATAGATCTTTATGCCTAATATGTACGACGCTTCACCTAAGTCATTCATCGAAAATTTGTTGTTTAGATAACTTTTAACACTGTTTAAAAGATCTATATCATTTCCAATCATTAATATGTCATCCACATATAATATCAGAAATGCCACATTTCTCCTACTCTTTGATCACCTCATCAAAGCGGAGATTCCAACTCTGGGATACTTGCTTCAGTCCATAGATGGATCGCTGAAGCTTGCATACCTTGTCAGCATCCTTCGGATCGACAAAACACTTTGGTTATATCATATACAACTCTTCGGCAATGTTGCCATTGAGGAACGCAGTTTTGACATCCATCTTCCATATTTCATAATCAAAATATGCATCAATTGCTAACATAATCCAACCGACTCTAGCGTTGCTATGGGAGAGAATGTCTCATTGTTTTCAACTCCTTGAATTTGTTGAAACCCCTTTGCAACAAGTCGAGCTTTATAGATGGTTACATTACCATTAGCATCAGTTTTTATTTTGAAAATCCATTTGTTCTCCACGGCCTTTCGGTCGTGAGGTAAGTCCACCAAGGTCCAAACCTGGTTTTCGTACATGGATTCCATCTCGGTTTTCATGGATTCTAGCCATTTTTTGGAATCCGGGATCATCATCGCTTCGTCATACGTCGCAGGGTCATCTATTTCATAAACCATAAAATTAATAACAGGATTTCCATATAGTTCAGAAGCTGCACGTGTCCTTCTTGACCTGCGAGGTTTGTTAGTATTCTCTTTCGGATTTTCATGATCATTATCATTAGTTCCCTCGTCATTCGGTGAAGTCAACTCTGGAACAACTTCCGGTGCTGCGCTACTTGCCATATTATGAAGAGAAGGTTCAATAACCTCTTAGAGTTCTACCTTCCGACTACACACACCTTTTGCGAGAAACTCTTTCTCTAGAAAGGATCCATTCTTGGCAATGAAAACCTTGCCCTCGGATTTGTGATAGAAAGAATAGACAATAGGTTCCTTAGGGTATCCTATGAAGACGCATTTTTCCGCTTTGGGTTCAAGTTTATCAGGTGAAGTTTCTTCACATAAACATCGCATCCCCAAACTATAAGAAATGACAGCTTAGGTTTGTTTCCAAATCATTGTTCATACCGTGTCTTTTCAACGGATTTAGATGGTGCCAAATTTAAACTAAATGCAGCGGTTTCTAGTGCATAACCCCAAAATGATAGTGGCAATTCAGTCAGAGACATCATAGATTGAACCATATCTAATAAAGTATGATTATGACGTTCCGACACGCCATTATGTTGTGGTGTTCCGGCAAGTGTGAGTTGTGAAACTATTCCACACTCTTTCATATGTGCGCTAAACTCATAACTTAGATACTCACCTCCACGGTCGGACTGCAGAAATTTTGATCTTTCTATTATGATGATTTTCCACTTAATTTTGAAATTCCTTAAACTTTTCAAAGGTTTCAGACTTGTGTTTCATTAAATAGATATACCTATATCTACTCAAATCATTCGTGAAAATAACAAAATAATGATATCCACCTCGCGCCGACACACTCATTGGACCACATACATCAGAATGTATGATTTCCAATAAATCTGGCGCCCGTTCCATTGAACTGGAAAACAACGTTCTAGTCATCTTGCCCATAAGGCATGGCTCACATGTATCAAATGATTCAAAATCAAGTGATTCTAAAAGTCCATCTGAATGGAGTTTCTTCATGCGTTTAACGCCAATATGACCTAGACGACAGTGCCACATATATGCAGATATATCATCATCAAGTTTTATCCTTTTAGCATCAACATTATGAATATGTGTAACACTATTATCGAGATCCAACAGAAATAAACCATTCATGACAGGTGCATGACCATAAAAGATATCATTCATATAAATCGAACAACCATTGTTTTTACATTTAAATAAATAACCACTTCGCATTAAACATGATCCGGATACAATGTTCATGCTCAGTGCAGGCACCCAATAACAATTATTTAGGCTTATAACTAATCCTGACAGTAAGTGGAGAGGCATTGTTCCGACGGCGATCACATCAACTTTTGATCCATTGCCAACACGCATCATGACCTCACCTCTTGCTAGCGGTCACTTGTTCTACAACCCCTAATTCGAGTTACATATATTATCAATTGATCCAGTATCAAATACCCAGCTGGTGCTACTGCGAGTACTAGTCATGTACACATCAATAACATGTATATCATATATACCTTTGTTTGCCTTGCCGGCCTTCTTCTCTGCCAATTACTTGGGGAGTTGCGCTTCCAATGGTCAGTTCCCTTACAATAATAACACTCGGTATCAGACTTAGGGCTAGCTTGGGATTTATTTTCGGGCACGGCAACAGATTTGCTGCACTTCTTTCCCTTCTGTTTATCCTTCTTGTCTTTCTTGAAACCGGTGGTCTTATTGATCATCAACACTTGATGTTCTTTCTTGATCTCCACCTCTGTAGTCTTAAGCATTGACAGAAGCTCGGGGAGAGACTTCTTCAGGCCCTGCTGTTGGAGATATGCCCTAGAGGTAATAATAAATGTAGTTATTATTATATATCTTTGTGTTTATGATAAATGTTTACATTCATGCTATAATAGTATTAACAAGGAAACCATTAATACTTGTGTGATTTGTAAACTTAATTTGAAGTCCCTAGTATGGCCTCTATACTTCACTAGCTTGTTGGTTGATTGATAATGTGGTTTCTTTGTCATGAACATTGAGATGTTATCAACAACAAGATCATATCGTTAGGAGAATGATATGGTGGACATACTCCTATAGACAAGCGTAGCATAAAGATCAAGTCATTTCAATAGTTCAATTGCTATATGCTTTCTGATACATAGTAACCTAATTCCTTCGACCATGAGATCATGCATATTGCCTTTACTGGATGGATGCTTTGATGTCATCAAACACCACACCGTGTGAGGTGGCTATAAAAGTGGCATTGGGTGTTCGGAAAGTATTGGTTGAAACACATGGATCAAGAGTGGGATTTGTCCATCCACATGACGGATAGATATTCTCTGGGCCCTCTCGGTGAAATGTCATCCAATTAGCTTGCAAGCATGTGACTTGGTCACAAGGGATCACATATCAGGAGCGAGAAAGAGTACTTATCGATGTGAGGTTGAACTAGGTATGCAGAGATACAAGCGATCATGACCTCGGATAAGTAACATATCGTGAGACAAAGGGAAATTGGTATCGTATGTAAGTGGTTCATTCGATTGCAAAGTAATCGTAGAAATATGTAGAACCATATGAATTTCCAGATTCCTCTATTGGTTATTGTTGAGAAGTGTCTCGATCATGTCGCATAATTCACGAACCGTAGGGAGACACTTAAGGATTGACGTTGTTTGAGTAGTTATGGTATTATGAAAGAGACCGAATGTTGTTGGTCTCGGATGGGATCCGGGATATCACGAGGTGATCCGGAATGGTCCGGAGAATAAGATTCATATAAGGAAAGTCCCGTTTTGAGTTGGGGAATGGTTAGGTGTTTTCATCGGGAACATTCTAGAAGGTCCGGAATGTCCGGCACTCGGGGAAGGGTACATGAATGTGTCATTGCAAGATGGAATGATTGCATCATGTACTAAGTGTTCTCGCTGTCCAAAATAAAGGGTTTATTTAATTCCTAAATTGGAAAAGTCAAAGCGCAGTTTTGATCAACCGCCGATTTTGGAAGAGGAGAAGTTGGAAACCGACTTGGGGGAGTCCTCCTCCCCAAGCCGGCCAGCCTAGGCGAGTTGGGGAGGACTCCTCCCTCCCTGGCCGCCAGCCCTCCCACCTATAAAGGGAGGGCCAGGGCCTCCCTCTAGAGACACACAAGTTCCTATCCTCTAAACTAGAAACTAGACCTAGACCCGGTTTAGAGCTGTTTGGGTTTAGAGCCTTCTAATGGTTTAGAGCCCTCTAATTGGTGTGTCTAATTACTAGACCACTAATAGCCTCTCATAAGCTCCACCATACTCGCACCGGCTTAAGGCGAAGCCTGGGATCTCCCTCTACCTCGGTACCACGCCGTTGTCTTTGGAATCATGAGGAGAGTGCTACAACCTCCGCTGCTTTGGAACAAGGAGAGGAAGGTCTTCGTCAGTACGAGCGTGTGACCGAGCTGGAGGCGCTCTTGAACTGGCAGGAAGGATCGTCTACGATCTTGAGATCGGAAAAATGACTACATCACCCACGAGAATGCTCTCGTTAAACACTTTGGAATCTTGAGGTGAGTTATTCCATCGACTCGTTGCTACAATCTAGTAGATAGATCTTGGCTTGTTTGTTTGTATGCGATAGAAAATTTTTGTTTTCCATGCTACGAACCCCTACGATGTATCGAGCCGTGTCTATATGTAGATCTGATTGCAGTAGAACCTAATGGTCATTGTGGGCGTTGATGCTTTTATTGTAGATTGCTTTTGTGTACTTTGCATCTTGCGGTATGTTGGGATGAAGCGGCCGGGCTAACCTTACATGACATCGTTCATGAGACTTGCTCCGCTTAACATGCAACTTGTATTGCATAAGTGGCTTTTGGTGCTGTTTCTCCTAGCATAGTAAAGATCCAATTTACAACGGGTGATCAACAATGCTAGTATCAATGTTGTGGTTCTTGTTCGTAAGTTAGAACGACACTTATTGAAAGCCCCAAACCACGTAAAATATGCAAAGAAAGTAGAGGCGTCTAACTTTGTTTTGCGGGTGTCTTGATGATGTGATATGGCCATGATTGTGATTATATTTGATGTATGCAATGTTCCTTATTGTAAGTTGGCAACGGCAGGAGCCATATGGTTGTCTTTAATTTCTGTTAAGACCTGCGTGTCTATTCAAAATAGTTGTAATAGTTGAAGCTGGTGGGCGACAACCATGAAGAAGCGTCATTGACCTTGATGCTATGCGGAGATGATGGAGATCATGTTAGGTGCTTGAAGATGGAGATCGGAAGCACAAAGAAGAAAGGCCATATCATATCACATATTATGAATTGCATGTGATGTTAATCCTTTATGCATCTTGTATTGCTTAGTAGGCGGCGGTAGCATTATAAGATGATCCCTCATGCACATAAATTTCAAGTTCTAAAGTGTTCACCCTTAGTATGCACCGTTGCCAAAGCTTGCTTGAAGCACCACGTGATGATCGGGTGTCTTTGATTCCGGGTGACTACAAGCGTAAGCAAGCCAGATTTGCTTATCACGGAAGCTAAGGTTTGTCTTGACGAGCCTAGCATGTACAGACATGGCCTCAGGAACACGGATCGCGAAAGGCAAAGCATGAATCATATAGTAGATATGATGAACATGATGATTGTTAGCCATTGAAACTATATCAACTCGTGATGATCGGTGTTGATGTAGTGGATTTGGTTCGTGTGATCACTAAAACAATGTGAGGGATGTTGTTTTGGTGGGAGTTCACCTAGTTTAATTTCATTAATTAATTTGAACTCAATTTGTCATAAACTTAGTCTAAACTATTGCAAATATGTTGTAGATCAATGGCAGCCCTACCATCAATTTTAATGCGTTCCTAGAGAAAGAAAAGTTGAAAAACAATGGAAGCAACCGGCGGATTGGTTCCGCAATTTGAGGATTGTCCTCACAGCTGGTAATTTGACCTATGTGCTGGATGCACCGCTAGGTGACCCACTGCGCTGATGCTACCGATGAAGTAAAGAATGTTTACCTCGCTCGGAAGAATCGGTACTCCATAGTTCAGTGTGCTATCTTGTATGGTTTAGAATCGGAGCTTGAAAAGGTTTGAAGAGTCGGACCCATATGATATTGTCGAGGATCTCAAATTAATCTTTGAGACTCATGCGGCAATTGAAAGTTATGAAGCTTACGAAAAGTTCTTTAAGCGCAAGATGGAAGAGGGTAGCTCGTCGGTGAGCATGTGCTTAAGATATGCAGGCACGCAAATAAACTTCAAAGTTTGGGTATAGTGATTCCTAATACTTTGGGGTTTACCGCATCCTCAATCACTACCACCAAGTTACAAGAACTTTGTGATGAACTACAACATGCGAACATGAACAAGAGTTGCGAACTATTTGCTATGTTAAAATCTGCGAAGTGGAGATCAAGAAAGAGCACCAAGTGTTGATGGTCAATAAGACCACCAAATTCAAGAAAGGCAAGTCTAAGCGGAAGGGACACTTCAAGAAGGGTGGTAAGAAAGTTACCATACCGAAGAGGACCAAGGCTGGACAAGCCTGGCCTGAGTGCTTTTCTTGCAAGGGAGAAGGTCCTTTGAGCGGAATTGCCCAAAGTACTTGGCAGATTTGAAGAACGGCAACATCAAGAAGAAAGGTATATCGATATACATGTTATTGATGTGTATCTCACTAGTATTCGTAGTAGTGCTGGGTATTTGATACTGGTTCGGTTGCTCATATTTGTAACTTCAAAGCAGGAGCTACAGAATAAGCGGAAGCTAGTAAAGAGCGAGGTGACGATGCGGCGTGGGAAGCGGATCAAAGGTTGATGTGATCGCGATCGGCACACTACCTCTTCATCTACCATCGGGATTAGTTTTATACTTAAATAATTGTTATTTGGTGCTGCGTTGAGCATGAACATTATATCGGGATCTTGTTTATTGCGAGGCGATTACTTGTTTAAATCCGAGAATAATGGTTCGATTTATATGAGTAATGTGTTTTATGCACATGCACCTTTGATAGATGGTCTATTCATATTGAATCTCGATAGTAGAAATACACATATTAATAACATTGAGGCTAAGCGTTTGAAATCAAGCGATAATTTGACCTATATGGCCTTGTCGTCTTGGTCACATTGGAGTGAAGCGTATGAAGAAACTCCATTCCGATGGACTTCTTGAATCACTTGATTTTGAATCACTTGAAAGATCTGAAGCATGTCGATGGGTAAAATGACTAAGACTCCATTTTACGGTATGATGGAGCGAGCTGAGACTTATTGGGAATCATACATACCGATGTGTGTGGTCCAATGAGTGTAGCATCATGTGATGGTTATCGTTATGTTCTTACCTTCACGGATGACTTGAGTAGATATGGGTATATCTATTTCATGAAACATAAGTCCGAAACTTTCGAGAAGTTTAAGGAGTTTCAAAGTGAGGTAGAGAATCAGCGTAACAAGAAGATTAAATTTCTACGTTACGATCGTGGAGGTGAATATCTAAGTTACGAGTTTGGCGAGCATTTGAAGAAATGTGGAATACTTTCGTGATTGACACCGCCGGGAACACCACGCGTAATGGTGTGTGCGAGCGTCGTAATCGAACTCTCTTAGATATGGTTCGTTCTATGATGTCACTTACAGATTTGCCACTATCATTTTGGGGTTATGCATTAGAAACAGCCGCATTCACTTTAAATAGGGCACCGTCTAAATCCGTTGAAACGACACCGTATGAATTATGGTTTGGGAAGAAACCTAAATTGTCGTTCCTTAAAGTTTGGGGATCTGAAGCCTATGTAAAGAAGTTACAGCCGGACAAGCTTGAACCCAAAGCGGAAAAATGCGTCTTCATAGGATAACCGAAGGAAACTATTGGGTATACCTTCTATCATAGATCCGAAGGCAAAATCTTTGTTGCCAAGAATGGATCCTTTCTAGAGAAGAATTTCTCTCGAAAGAAGTGGTGGAAGGAAAGTAGAACTCGACGAGGTTGTCGAACCTTCTCTCGAAATTGCGAGTAGCGCAGACCGGAAGAAGTTCTGTGGTGCTGCACCAATAAGAGAGGAAGCTAGTGATGGTGATCATGAAACTTCGGTTGAAGTTGCTCTGAGCCTCGGAGGTCAGCGAGAAATCGTACAACTCCAGTTTGGTATTATTCCGTTATGAATGTCATGTTGGTGGACAACACCGATGACCCCGAGACATATGAGGAAGCAATGATGAGCCCAGATTCCAATAAATGGCAAGAAGCCATGAAATCCGAGATTGGATCCATGTACGAAAACCAAGTATGGACTGTGGTGGACTTACCGGATGGCCGGAAGGCTGTCGAGAACAAATGGATTTTCAAGAAGAAAACAGATCTTGATGGTAATGTTCTTGTCTATAAAGCTCGACTTATGCAAAAGGGTTTCGACAAATTCAAGGAGTTGACTACGATGAGACTTTCTCACCGGTAGCGAAGCTAAAGTCTGTGAGGATTATGTTAGCAATCGCTGCATATTATGATTATGAGATATGGCAGATGGATGTCAAAACAGCATTCCTCAATGGAGACATTGATGAAGAGTTGTATATGATGCAACCCAAAGGTTTTGTCGATCCTAAAGATGCTAACAAGGTATGCAAACTTCAACGGTCCATCTATGGATTGAAGCAAGCATCCCGAAGTTGTAATCAACGTTTTGATAAGGTAATCAAAAGTTTTGGTTTTATACAAACTTATGGAGAAGCTTGTATTTACAAGAAAGTGAGTGGGAGCTCTGTAGCATTCTTAATACTGTATGTGGATGACATATTGTTGATTGGGAATGATGTAGACCTTCTTAATAGTGTCAAAGAGTATTTGAATAATAGTTTTTCAATGAAGGATCTTGGCGAAGCAGCTTACATATTAGGCATAAAGATTTATAGAGATAGATCGAACGCCAAATATCATTGTCACAAAGTACATATTTGGACAAAGTTCTAAAGAGGTTTGGAATGGAAGATAGCAAGAAAGGGTTCTTGCCCATGTTGCCTAATATGACCTTGAGTAAAACTCAAAGTCCGACATCGGCGAAGATAGAGAAAAGATGAGTAAGACTCCTATGCCTCAGCCATAGGATCTCTAATGTATGCCATGCTATGTACTAGACCCGACATCGCATATCTGTTAGTCTAACTAGCGAGATATCAAAGTGATCGAGTGGATCATTGGACATGATCAAAAACATCCTTAAGTACTTGAGAAGAACTAAGGATATGGTTCTTTCTTATGGAGGTGATGAACAGCTCGTTGTTAATGGTTACACGATGCTAGTTGGAACACCGATCCGGATGATTCTAAATCACAACTGGATCGTATTTATTTTGAATGGTGCAGCGATTAGCTGGAGGAGTGCAAAGCAAAGCGTTGTGGCGAGATCTTCAACTGAATCGGAATACATGGCTGCGGAGGCTTCACAAGAAGCGATATGGATGAAAGAGTTCATTACAGCTGGGTGTGGTTCCTAGTCGCTGGACCCAATGTCTATCTCTTGTGATAACATGGGCGCCATAGCCAATGCGCAGAACCAAGGTCACACAAGCTGAAGCATATCAAGCTGCGTTTTCACGCTATTCGAGAACATATCCAGGATGGGGATATAAAGATTTGCAAAGTACACACAGATCTGAATGTGGCGGATCCGTTGACTAAACCTCTCCCAAGGGCAAAACATGACCAACACCAAACTGCCATGGGTGTTCGGTATATTACCATGTAATCTAGATTAGATGACTCTAGTGCAAGTGGGAGACTGTTGGAGATATGCCCTAGAGGTAATAATAAATGTAGTTATTATTATATATCTTTGTGTTTATGATAAATGTTTACATTCATGCTATAATAGTATTAACAAGGAAACCATTAATACTTGTGTGATTTGTAAACTTAATTTGAAGTCCCTAGTATGGCCTCTATACTTCACTAGCTTGTTGGTTGATTGATAATGTGGTTTCTTTGTCATGAACATTGAGATGTTATCAACAACAAGATCATATCGTTAGGAGAATGATATGGTGGACATACTCCTATAGACAAGCGTAGCATAAAGATCAAGTCATTTCAATAGTTCAATTGCTATATGCTTTACGATACATAGTAACCTAATTCCTTCGACCATGAGATCATGCATATTGCCTTTCTTGGATGGATGCTTTGATGTCATCAAACACCACACCGTAACAGGGTGGCTATAAAAGTGGCATTGGGTGTTGGAAAGTATTGGTTGAAACACATGGATCAAGAGTGGGATTTGTCCATCCACATGACGGATAGATATTCTCTGGGCCCTCTCGGTGAAATGTCATCCAATTAGCTTGCAAGCATGTGACTTGGTCACAAGGGATCACATATCACGGAGCGAGAAAAGAGTACTTATCGATGTGAGGTTGAACTAGGTATGCGAGAGATCCGGCGATCATGACCTCGGATAAGTAACATATCGTGAGACAAAGGGAAATTGGTATCGTATGTAAGTGGTTCATTCGATTGCAAAGTAATCGTAGAAATATGTGGAGCCATATGAATTTCCAGATTCCTCTATTGGTTATTGTTCGGAGAAGTGTCTCGATCATGTCCGCATAATTCACGAACCGTGGGAGACACATTAAGGATTGACGTTGTTTGAGTAGTTATGGTATTATGAGAAAGAGACCGAATGTTGTTGAGTCTCGGATGGGATCCGGGATATCACGAGGTGATCCGGAATGGTCCGGAGAATAAGATTCATATAAGGAAAGTCCCGTTTTGGAGTTGGGGAATGGTTCGGTGTTTTCATCGGGAACATTCTAGAAGGTCGGAATGTCCGGCACTCCGGGGAAGGGTACATGAATGTGTCATTGCAAGATGGAATGATTGCATCATGTACTAAGTGTTCTCGCTGTCCAAAATAAAGGGTTTATTTAATTCCTAAATTGGAAAAAGTCAAGCTGCAGTTTCGGTCAAACGCGATTTTGGAAAGGAGAAGTTGAAACCGACTTGGGGAGAGTCCTCCTCCCCAAGCGGCTGACCAGCCTAGGCCGAGTTGGGGAGGGACTCCTCCCTCCCTGGCGCCAGCCCTCCCACCTATAAAGGGAGGCAGGGCCTCCCTCTAGAGACACAAGTTCCTATCCTCTAAACTAGAAACTAGACCTAGACCCCGGTTTAGAGCTGTTTCGGTTTAGAGCCTTCTAATTGGTTTAGAGCCCTCTAATTGGTGTGTCTAATTACTAGACCACTAATAGCCTCTCTCATAAGCTCCACCATACTCGCACCGGCTTAGGCGAAGCCTGCAGGATCTCCCTCTACCTCGGTACCACGCCGTTGTCTAGGAATCGCGAGAGTGCTACAACCTCCGCACTGCTGGAACAAGGGAGAGGAAGGTCTTACGTCAGTACGAACGTGTGACCGATGCTGCGGGGCGCTTGGGAGCCTTGGAAAGGATCGTCTACGCGATCTTGAGATCGGAAAGAGTACGACTACATCACCCACGAGAATCTGCTCTCGTTAAACACTTTGGAATCTTCGAGGGTGAGTTATTCCATCGACTCGTTGCTACAATCTAGTAGATAGATCTTGGCTTGTTTGTTTGTATGCGATAGAAAATTTTTGTTTTCCATGCTACGAACCCCTACACCTGCATGTTATAGTTCATCATGAAGCTCTTGTAGGTAGGTGGAAGAGATTGGAGGACACGATGTATGCCTAAGTCAATGGGAATTGTTATTCCCAAGGACACAAGATTATTGGTGTACCTAGACATTTTGAGTACATGCTCACTAACGGAGCTGTTATCTTCCATCATGCAGCTAAAGAACTTTTCAGAAGCATTATAACTCTCTACAGAAGCATGGGTATCGAAAACCATTTTCAATTCTCCCATTGTATCAAAGGCATTGCCATTTTTGAAACGCTTTCAAAGTTCTGTCTCTATCCCATATAGAATGCCACAATGAACTAAGTTGTGGTCCTCCTGATGAGTCAAATAAGCATTCTTTTCCTAATAAGGGGCATCATCAAATGGTGGGGGGCCTATCGGAGCTTCTAGCACATATTGCTTTTGTGCAGCAGAGAGGAGAATACTCAAATTCATGGCCTAGTCGGTAAAGTTGCTACCATTCGTCGCAAGTTTATCTTTCTCCATGAACACATTGAAATTAAAAGCAGGTGGTGCCATCTACAATAGAATTTGTAAAGTTTAGACTAAATTTATGATAGATTGAGTTCAACTAATCCAAATTATGAATGAACTCTGTAACATCCCAAAAATATTAATCAATGATTATCAAATTCCAATCACCAAGATTAGGGTTAACAAAAACTTTTGTTAATTAAATCAATATGAATACATATGTGGATGTGATGATTGTATGAATGCATGAATGGACTTGTGTGAGTGATCTAAATGGCAAGGAATGGTTTAAAGATGAAAACAACATCATCTAAAACATTTCCAAGCAGAAACAAATTAAGAGAAAATCAAAAACAAACCAAATAAAGCAAATGGTAATTTTTGCCAATCTTGCTCACTAGACCACTTTGAGTGTTTCTAGTCCAAGATTTCAAACAGAAACATTTCCATTTATTTTCACCCCTTGCTATACCAAGTAAAAGTTAACCCAAGCCCACCTTTCAAACTCATAGAAACATTTGGAAACTTGATTCAAATGAAAATTCAAAATTGAATCCTTAACATATGTGAAGATCACCCATTTTCAAAACCCAACCAAACCAGTACCCCTTGACCTTTCCAACTAACCAGAGACTCCCTAGTATGTAACTAACACACCCACTAAGTTTGAATCAAAAAATCAAATTTGAATCTCTTTCGGCCATTTCATCAAACACCTTGCAAACACCAAACATCAAACACTATAGTGAGTAGTGAATTTGGCCTAACTTGTTCCCTCTCTGGTTCACATCAAGCTAATAGTAGATCATATAGCCCAATTAACAAGCTCTAGCACCACTGTGACCTTGCCATTGCCATCAATGGTGAGCATGCCGAGCCTAACTTGCCACCCCATGGTTGACAGCAAGCTAGGAGCAGCCCCAAGCCTAGACACCTTGTCTAGATCACTAACCACCATCCATCGCCACCCCTGTCCAATCCTCGAGCACATCCAGCCCCTGGACCACACAACCCGAGCGTACCCAGCCTCTCTGCGAGCGTGCCGAGAGCGCGCCAGAGTGCCACCCGCGACACAAGCCCACAGACCACGTGCCGCCCTCGCCGCGTGCAAGCAGGATTGCCACCACCCCAGGAACACACCAGACATGCCCGTTCACCGCCGCGCGACCCGTACCGCTTGTACGCCATTAAAACTTCCGTCGGACCCGCCCAGAGTGTCGTGATGTTCCGTCCGTCTCGCACCACCCCATGCTGCGTGACCATGCTGTTGAGCTTCGCCAGGGAGCACAGCACCGACCCCTATCGTCGCCCATGCCTTTAGCTTGCTGTGCCGACGACACCGACGAGCTCATCCCGCGACATTCGGTCCCCTCGTCGCACTATAAATAGAGGCCTTCCCAGCACAAATTCTCCACACCATCTCACTCCCCACCTCTCACTGATCGTACTCACTCATCCCCGGAGCAAAGCGAGAACCAGCTGGCCGGAATTTCGCCGGAGCTTGCCGCTGTTGGAGGCGAAGTGCACCGTTGATTGGAGCCGCCCCAGGAGGAGCCACCGGTACCAGGAGGATCGCCGTCGTCGACTTCGTCGTTCGCCCCCATCGTCGACCATCACCGGAACCCCGGTGAGCCCTCGTAGACCCCCACTGGCCGCGCTAGGGTTTGACCTTGCCACGTCCTGTTCAGGCGTGGACGATGAACCTCAACCGTAGATCTAGCTTCTAATCCTATGACCCTAATCACCCCGTACCGCTTCGCCACTCTCAGTCTCACTGACGAGTGGGGACAACCACTTGATCATCCCGCGCGCGCTATGCGCAGTGGGCCGGCCCAGTGAGCACTCCCGCGCAACCCAGTTAGTTTCAATTTGTATTTTCCAATTTAGTTCAAACCCAGTTCTGTACCTAGATTCAAAAATCAACCCAGCTCGATTCACTGAACCAAATTTCATGAAACCAAGTTTGTTAGAAAGGTACTAGAATTCTTAATCCAAGCTCGTTTGATTCAATTCATTTGGAAATGTAGACCACCTATAGTAAAAATAACAAGGCAGAAGCTTTTCTGCATTCAAACATTTTTCAAAATTCAACCACAAAAGCTTTTGAGTTGATTCCAACTCTCAAAAATCACATTTAACTAAACCTTTTAGAATATATAAAAATATCTAGGGTTACTTGTAGAATTATTGGACAAGCAATAAAAGAATACCTCATAGGAATTTCTAGTCACTTTATTTAATTGAAATAAAAAGGTTAAACCTTATTAAATTGGGACACCACTTTAAATCACATTCCCATGTACTGAAATATGTGGTGATGACATGTGTCAATATGATCCCATGTTTTAGTTGGAGAAGATTAAATCTTAAGTAGTTTTTTAATGAGTAGAAATTACTTTTCCTAAATAAAATAAATAAGACAAGTGCTTGAATGATTGTAATGCTTGTGATGATGTTAGATCATCTAGTGAAAACCTTGGTGTGATAAATAGAACTAGTTAAGTATTATTTGGTGATTGTGTACATCGCATTTATTTATAGACGCTAGTACCGACCAAGGATACGAGGAGGAAGGAGAATACTACGAAAAGAAAGCCGAGGAGAACTTCAACCACTGCTCTCCACAAGGCAAGCTTATACTAATATCTTAGCAAGCTAATCCTTGCAAGCTTACCTTACTGGATACCTAATCCTAGTTTTACTTGCAATCTTAGTAGTTATTTCTTTATCAAAGCTTTCTATTAGAGTTTACTTAGTGAATTGTAGATATTAGCACTAGTGCAGAACGGCCCATGTGTCCCGGTTGGTAAGGGCCTTTAGTCCCAGTTCCCCAACTAGGACAGGGCAATCGGGACTAAAGCCCATGTACGTTGTTTTGTCCCGGTCTTTAGTCTCGGTTGCCCCACCAACCGGGACAAAACAGCGTACATGTGGCCGCTGCTCCGCGAGAGGGGGGAGGAGAAACCGTCCCGGTTTGTAATACGAACCGGGACAAATAACCCTCTGCTGCGTCAGAGATTTGGCACATTTCTCTGCCATGGCAGAGAATTCATTTTGTCAACCTTTTTTGCCGCGACAGCATTTTGGCCACTTTTTATGCCGCGACAAAGAATTCATTTATGTTGTTTTATTTTTTATTTAGTGTTTTGCACTCATCAATAAAGTAACCATTATATTACACAATATCATGACAATATATATCCAAGTGTAGAATATATTACATTCGATACATGGATTTCATGCACTACATACAAAATAAGCTCTTTGTACAATCCCTATTGATGATACACACCCTCATAGTATTCTCTTTTTGGGTCCAGGACTTCTGCATCAAAGAATCCCGCCAATTCCTTCTGAATTGCTCGTACGCGATCCTTTGGCAGAAGACCGTCCCGTAGACGTTCAATCTGATTTAAAAAAGGAGTCAACCTATAAGAATGAAACTAAACACAATTTGATGGTAATTAAAAACTATAGAAATTGTTTACGTACGTTAAGTTGCTCTAAATTTCTTCCCTTCTCACAGCAAGTCTGACGGATGAACTTGCAAACATAGTATCCACATAAATTGTTCCTTGGTCCCTGCGTCAGGCACTTTACGAGAACAGAGTTCAATCAAAATAATAATCAAGCATGATAATAACAGTATCAAAACTAGAATCAAAGAGATGCGCGGATACAGCTAGTGGTGTTTACATCTAGTGGTTTAAATGTAAGCTCCTCTTTCCAAACACGTTGCTGATATAGTGTCGTAATGATTAGAATTACCGCTGGAGAATCATCTGCATGTCCTTCCACGTCTCAAGGGATTTATGTTTCGAGTCCATGACTAGTACCCGCCCTTTGTCAGGTTGAATGATTGACAGAATATAGTGGAAGCTACGCATGCATAACTCATCAATTATATACTTAACGTTGAGTAAGAGAAATAGAAAGTGTATATAAGACAATAACACTCACTCGAAGTTGTAAGGAAATAGTATTTCCCTTCTGGTTTCTTGAAACCTTGACACGTGTACGATATTATCCAATATGGGTTAACGAACCCAATTTTATAAATTTGTCCTCTGCTGTGTAACACCCCTAGTTCTACTAATAGTAATTAGGGTTTGTTTTGGCATTAGCATGAGCATCATCTTAAAATGCAAGCAACAAATGGATCAAAAACCCTAAACCCTATTTTTCCTCTCTCTATTTGAAACACATTCAAAATGGTTTTAAATGTTTTGAAAGTACATAAGGTATGGAGCCCAAGCAGTAACCAGGGCCCCTACAATGTTTGAAATGTTTACAAAGTTTTGCTATTTCCAAAATAACATAAAACAGATTTGTATTTGAAAAATACAAAGAGAAAAGGAAAAACAGAAAAAGAAAAGCTTTTGGAAAATAAAAGCAGAGCCAGAAACCTTTCCAGCCCAGCCCATCTCTCTCCTCTCCCTTCCTGTCGCTCGCATGCACAACCCTGCGGCCCAAGCGCGGCCCAAGTCAGCCCACCCGGGCCTGATACCCCTTCGACCATCCTCCCCTGTTGTCTTCCCCACAGGTGGCAACCTCCTGCGTGTCGTCGGCGCCACCATCAATTCCTGCCGCCTTCTCCCAACCGTTTACCGAGCTCCGAGGTGGATAAGATCTCCACGACGATGTCGCCATCACCCATATCCATTTCTCCTCTCCCAGCGATCCCCTCTCGCGTTTCTCCCCTCTGTCCGATGAACCCTAGTCGCAGCTCGTCGCCGGTCCCGACCGCCCCAGGCCCAGCTGAGACCACCATCGAGACCGCCGTGCTTAACTCCTTCTTCTGCCTGACTCGTGCAAGCCGGAGCCGTCCCTAACGCCGCAATCGGTACCTCCGTCCCCGTCAACGGCCATCGCCGTCGCCATCGATTCCGGCCACGCCGTGCCCTTCCGGCCTCACCGTCACACTCCAGGTGATCTCCTCCACCTCCCAGTCCCCTCTATTCACCTCCTCTCTGCCTGTATCGCTCCCGTGTCGAGCGCCGCCCACTGCCGCCGTCGGGCATGGTAACCGCCGAAGCTCCGGTGACCCAAAAAGGGTGGCGCCGCCTCTATTTCGCTCGCCTCGCTCGTCTGCGTCGAACGCGCCTAGTCTCATCGCCCCGCGCGCCTTACAACGCCGCCGCGATGACCACCCGATGGTGGCCGTCGTTGTGACGTCACCATGACGTCAGGGTGACGTGGCCATGGACCCTTTGACCGTTGACCGTCAGCGTGGCTGATGATGTGGCATAGAGGCTGAGGTGCCGCCATGAAAAATGACGCCCACCCCTGTGCTGACATCAGCATGATGCAGTTAAGCTTTTAAATTAGTTTAATAAATCCAGAAATTGTTATAAATTTGTAAATTCAATAAGTAGTTATTTATTAATCAGAAAAATACAAATAATATATCAAAATATTCAGAAAAATGAACTATATCTATTTAAGTTATAATCATGCATTGATAAACAACTTAAATTGCAAGTTTAATTAGAACAACAAAATAACCCCTCTCATATGCTTCCGAGGCTTCTCCGAATTAGGGTTTCGACCCCTTGGAACCCCGTTTAAAATGACCAAGCATGTTTAAGGTTTAAATTTCAATAACTTTTAACTTGTCATATCATCATCCTTGTTTGATAATTGCATCTATGCCATGTGTTGATTGTTTCCTTTCTTTTCGGTATTTGGTTCTTCTCCGATAGAATACGATATCGGAATCGAGATCGAGTCCAAGACTGAAGATCGAGATCAATACCATCGAAGGTCATCTACGTACAATGCCAACAAGATGAACCCTGGAGAGCTATATCCTTGTGGTTGTCGAACAAGTCAAGATGATGGATACGAAGATCTGTACTGGGTATCAACAGGCAAAGGCAAGCGAAACCCCAAACATGATATGATCCTATGCTTTCAAGCATTTTAAATTCTTGCCAAGTGCATACGATTCCAAAGTCTTTCATCGATAGATAGAGTTATCCTATATGATGCATGTTTCCTTTGAACCTATATTTCCCTGATCCACTGCTCCTAGCATAATTAGGGTTTGGCTTTGTGATCGCTGCTAGAGCTATTTTATCTGTTGTGCTTAGCCATGCTTAGTTGATCCGTTGATTCACCTGGTTGATGGATTCGAGCTTCGAATGAACCTAGTTGGATAGGAGAACATGGTATGACAGGTGATGTGAATTAAACATGCTAAGGTTTGTACGGGAGGCCACGCGGGTTATGGTTTTTGCAGTCCCATACTTGCCACTCTTAGGACCCGAGGTTCTTACCTCTTGAACCAAGACGTGTGTACAGCCACACGGGGGTCTATGGGGACCCCCTTGACCCCAACTTGTCAAGTCTGATCCATGAGTCCGTAGTTTGAAGATTTATTCGGCACCCGCATGGAACAAGGTTTTAATGGTGCAAGCATATAGGACGTGGTCGGGTGAAGGATGCTTGGCATTGAGCTGGATCCCGGTACATAGAGTCGAGGACCGCCTGGGAGTATGGCCAGCTACCATAGCCAGGAGCCCTTCTGGTGACTCATGGATTAGGCAAAAGTAAGGGAAATGTTTCGGTCGATCACCCTCTGTCAGCACACCAAGGAAGTGTGTCATGTGACGCTAAGAGTCGGTCGGCGCGTGTGGGTAAAGTTGTACACCCCTGCAGGGTATTAATATTTTCGAAAAGTTGTGTCCACGGTTAAGGACGACTTGGGAATGGACGTGGGATCATAGAGAACTTGAACCTAATCATAAAATTTGGCAAGTTAAGTAAAGTGTGCTTATGGATGCTTCCTCTTGGGTACGAGGGGGTGATCCATGTAGAGATTCGATGATGATGAATTCGTGGATATCAAAAGATGAAGATCAATGCTTTGGAGATGTCGCTTTGCTTCTCCTCCTTCTTGTTTTATAAACAAAGATGGCTTTATGCAAAACAACTCCACCAGCCATAAGTCTTGCGGAGTACACCCTGTACTCACCCTTTCTTTGTTGATATTTTTGCAGCAGAGTAAGTGTTATCATAGAAGACGATTTCTTTACGGCATCGACATTGACGAGTAGTTGAAGTTCCCGGTTGGCAGCCTGGAATCTATGGAATGGGACGTCATCATTATGCTTTAGGCCTCTTAGGCCATTTGTTAAGTTTGCTATACTTAATAGCATAATTTTCCTTCCGTTGTTTGATGTTTGTGGTCAGTGACCTCTGCTTGTAATATTTTGGTTCTTCGCTCAGATATGAGCTTGCTATAATAATTTTGTGTCATGGGGTCACTAATGTGTTACCGATTCTTCACTGGATATTCTCGAGCTCAAGGTTAAGCTTATGTTAGACGAAGGTCTGGGATTTGTTTAGCTCTGATCTCGGGGGTGTCACATGCTGCGTTCGAGAATCTTCATTCTGCATATTATAGTATGATTATATACATGCAATAAACAAGGTGAGATAGCTAGAGACTAAATTAATTACACAATTAGTACTTACAAACAATAGGCACTGATGATCGATTTGTCCAAGGCGTCTTGATTGAATAATTGAAATAGTTCAACAAATTCAATGGCTATCATGTCATCTACTTATTTCCCATATTGATTTTTTGTAACCCTCAGCATTATCCAATTAGCCCTTGCCTTTGTGGCATGCATGTACCAGTTATGCAATCTTCGCATTTTTGTTGGAAGATTATTTACCTCCTCAGGTTTGACGAGAGGTTTGCCGTACTGGTATTTGTATGCTACTTCACCCACGGGAAATCAGAATCGGGATAAGTAGTGGGCAATACTCATACCTTGAGCAGCGGCTTCTCCGTATAGTGCAACTACAGGATCATCTTGCTCTTCGCAGATATTTGCTCGACCCCACATTGGTATGGGAAATCACCTTGAGAGGGGCGCAAGATTGTTTTGTTTGTTCTCCGAGATGGGCAACAGATTTCCCGCTTGCATCAGTACTGCTCTTCGACAGTTGTTGTGCCGCATGTAACTTGAGAATAGAGCGCTAATAGTCTGATGACAGCTTTGGCTCGGGTTGGTGAAGGGCCTTTAGCATTTTGAACACTCGGGCTTTTTCTTCTTTGGTGCTGGGGAACTCTTGCTCTTTTGGCCGCCTCATCTTAGCGAAAAACGCTTTCATTTCTGCCTCAATAATCGTCGTAGTCTCCTCTTTAGTATAGTCATAAGCTCTCTTGGGAGGAACCTTTGGTACATTTGGAAGAGGCTCCTCTTTACGTGTCGGCGATTGCTTACCACTCTGTAGAGTAGCGGTGGTACGCTTACGCTATTTTTCCTGAGGCGTCGGCGATGGCTACGCCGAAGACTGGTGAGGCGACGGAGCCGGGTGAGGCGACGAAGACAGCTGCCGCGGCGGCGACGACCGCGCTGGAGACGGGTGACGCGGCGGCGAAGATGGCCTTCGCATGTGATTTGGAAGCACGATACATTCCTTTGGCCATAGAATGGTGACGTTTGTTGCTTCTCCTAGTTCAGTCACATCCCCTTCACCTGTAGGGTAGTCAAGCTTCAAACCTCGAAACGTGGGCATGATTTCATCCACCCCGACAACAGCGTAGCCCTGTGGAATAGGACGACAATGGTAAGTTGGTGTGGGTCCAATTGGTAAGTCATAGCCGACCGCCACCTTCATTGATATGTTCACAACTTTGACATGTAGGTCGCAGTGTGTCATCTGTGTGATATCATCCACTGGGTAGCCAACACGAGCCATCGTCGGTGCACCATCGTCATTCTCATCACTCGGGACCTCGGTGGAAGCCACACTGCTTTTTCGATTATTCGATAGGCCGGTAGCATCAAATGCAGGTTCTACCACCATTTGCTGCTGAGATGGGCTGGTAGTACCTTGCTGGCTAAGTGCATTAATTTGATCTTGTTGTTGCTTTATTCGTTCTTCAATTATACGCATTCGCTCTTTCTGAATATCTGCTTCGACTTCCGCCTTGTCCTTTCTCCTCTTACGGCTTCTATCAGGATATTTCTTCCTCTCTTCGGGAAACCCAGTGCTCCATGGTTGGGAGCCTATTGTGCCTCGTGTTCATCCATCATGTTCCTTATTCCCAAGGGCGAGTGTGATCTCATCATTCTCTCTATCGGGAATGAAGTCCCCATCTTTAACAGCCTTTACTGTATTTCTCATCTTCTCGATTGGCAAGGGGTCTTCTTTATGTCGTATGTTATATATACACTTTCCTTTCGAGTCCAACGTGCCCCCATGCCCGTAAAACCAATTCTTTGCACGTTCGATCCAATCGTCTGTCTCTGGGATGATCTTTTTAGCACGTAGTTCATACTCAAGTTTCTTCCACTTAGGAATGTCAGCCCTGTAGCAACCTTGCCCCATAGTATGGTGGTACTTCTTGTTAGCATCATTCAGCTTATTCGTTGCAGACATTTTCTTAGCTTTTTTCTGATGTCTTGTAATTCACAAACTCAGCCCAGAATGGTTTTAACTTCTGATACTGAATCTTCTCGAAATCCGGAGTCTTCTCTTTCACGACATAGTCAAGGTGCAATCTTTTCTTCCAGTTGGTGAAACACTGGGACATCTTCTTCATAGCCCACTCCCTGACCTTCATCTCGATGGCCTTCGCATGTTCTAAGGCGTCCTCAACTGGATCCTCCGCATTTGGATCCAGCTCTACCTTTGGTAGTTTGAAACTAAGCATGAGCCTCTTCCACAGTAAATCTTTGGCCATGTTAGGGACATATAAACATGTTCCCTCTTCTTCCGCATCAGCAGGCCTATTCCAATTTCGAATGGTGATCAGGATGAAGTCCCTAACGATTACTCCGCATTGTGCCACAAATTTGTTTGCGACAACAACGGGAGCCGTCGGTTTGCCGTCTTCACCGATTTCTTCGATTCTGAACCTCTCATGGTCTTCCAACTTTTTGGTTGGGCCTCGCCCGCTCTTTTTATTAGATTTGTTCGATCTAGAGGGCTAAAAGAAGAAAGATCGTTGTTACTATTTCTATATAGACAGCAGATGATTAATTAATGAATTAATTATATTACATGCACCTCGCCGGAGTGGTCGTCTTCTCGATCACACAAGGCATCGCCTTCTCCCTCGCGGAAGGCATCACCTTCAACCTGAAACAAGTCGTCTCTTCCGGCAAAAAGAGGATCACCCTCACCGAAGTTGTTCAGAAACGTCGATACATCTAAATTTTCTTCCCCGCGGATCACACCTTGGATCAACTCTTCCTTTTCTTTTTCTCTGCCGTTTGGTTCCATATTTTCTGCCTAGGTGGAAAAACAGATAAGTCAAAGCGGCTAAGGGAGAATGTTAGGTAGGGTGTTGAGAGATATAAACCCTAATTCGGAGAAACCCTAATACATACATACACAATAATAAAAATGAATTTACAATATTTACAATAATAAAAATCAACTAAAATAAATATTCCAGAGTTCCGAGGGGTGTAAAACCTAGTTCGGAGAAACCTCGGATGCATATGAGAGGGGTCACTTAGGTATACTATTTTGGTATATTATTTATACCAAAATTTTGGTATATTATTTATATTTTTCTCATTTATGAATATTAAAATATGAATTTTCAAACTATTAATACTTATAAAATATTTATCAAATAGTAATTATTAAATAGTTTACATAATAATGTATGGTAATAGTTTTTAGTTATACATTTTATTTTTCTGAAAAATTTCATATATTAAGCATATTTTTCTGAATTATTAAACAATAGTTATTAAATTTATAAGATTTATTCATTTCCTATTGGAAAATAACTATATACAAAATATGATAATATACATGTACATATACAAATACAAAATATGATAATATATAAAAAATATGATAATATACATATACTACTTAAATCATCTAACATTATTTACAACTAAATCATCTAACAACTAAATCATCTAACAACTAAATAATCATCTACACATACACCTAAAATAATCATCAACTAAATCATCTACATCATCTAAATACACCTAAATCATCTACATCATCTAGATACACCTAAATCATCTAATTAACAACTACTAACAACTAATACACCTAAAATAATCATCACCTAAATCAACTAAAAAAACTAAAAGGGAGCCTCTAAATGCGTGTGGTACCAAGCGGCAGTGGTATGGCAAGTATGTGATCGGGGAGGAGAGGGAGAGGCGGTGGCGCTGGTATCGACGCAGGTGGCGAGTGGCGCTGGTCCTGTGTCGGAGACATACGGAGGATGAGAGCGGCAAGGCGATGGACGATACGGAGGTGGAGGCGAGGCCGACGGTGACGCGGGGCGGCGAAGGCGGGGCAGCCTGTCGACGTCGTGCGGATCGCAGCGGCATCTCCCCTGCTGTCTGCGGCGCGTCAGGTTGCAGAGAATGGAGAAGGGGAAGAAGAAGAGGCACGCGTAGTTATAAAATAAGGACCTTTTGTCCCGGTTGGTGGCTTCAACCGGGACTAAAGGGTCATACGTCCTGGTTGTAGTCACCAACCGGGACGTATACTCCACTTTTTTTTTATATTTTGGGCTAAGCCCAAGCGGCGCGCGCAGGGACCTTTAGTCCCGGTTGGTGGCTCCAACCGGGACGTATGACCCTGTTTTCAATTTTTTTTTCACGAATTTTCTCTCTGTTCCCGTCTTATTTATTATTTTGGGTTTAAATTTGTAATATTTTTTAAATGATAATTAATTTAGAATTTAGAAAAACTTTAAACATAAAAAGTGTTTGAATTTGAATAACTAATTCAAAACCATTTTTTGTTTTTAAAAATAATTAATGTAACCATTTAAACTATGAACCATTTAAAATTAAAAATGAATTAACTTATATTTTTTGAATATTAATTTGGAATTTAGAAAAACTTTAAACATAAAATGTGTTTGGATTTGAATTCAAAACCATTTTCTATTTTTAAAAATAATTAATGTAACCATTTAAACTATGAACCATTTAAAATGAATTAACTTATATTTTTTGAATATTAATTTGGAATTTAGAAAAACTTTAAACATAAAAAGTGTTTGGATTTGAATAACTAATTCAAAACCATTTTCTGTTTTTAAAAATAATTAATGTAACCATTTAAACTATGAACCATTTAAAATTAAAAATGAATTAACTTATATTTTTTATATATTAACGGGCGGGAAGAAAAGGACGGGAAATAATGGGCGCGAAGAAAATTTTATTACGATAGAACTGGAATTAAAGTACATAACACAACTAACACTAAGTTACATAAAACACGACTGAAAATTAAGATATATAGAAGAACTAAAAATTAAGATACATGGCCAGATTAAGTCACAATCGGCCGAACTTGTTTTGCAATGTTGGAGTGATTCAGTCATGCTCCTGCCTACACTTGTAATACTCGCCACTGTAGTCGTCATATTCGTCGCGGCCATCATCGCTGTCGTCGTCGGGGTCACCGTAGTTGAACCTTGAAGGATGAATACGAGTGGGCTGGACTTGAGGGTAGAGCAGGCGGGGGTTAGAGTGGGCGGCAGTGTCGTAAGCCATGACGCTATGGAGAGTCTGGCTACGCCACCACAGCCGACAGCCGGCCTCGTTGAAGTTCGGAGGAGGTGGGTCGTCCTCCTCATGCCTGGTGAGCGCCCTCTCACGCCGATCCCCGAAGAAGGCTTCCCAAGTCAGGATGCCAGTTGGAATTCCTCCGTTGCTCCAGTGTGAGCTCGAAGTAGTAGTGGTTCGTGATGGTCATCCGGCGCGCCACACCTAGAGGGACAGGAGGAACCGGCACGTCTCAAGGCCAAACATCCAGCCGGGGGGCCTTGATGGCAGACTGGCGGAGGGGTAGTTCGCCTCTAAAGGGTTAGTCGTATGGTGGAAGCCATGGGAAAGAGTGATGAGGTTGCAAATATGAGTCTAGAGATGTGCAATGACAATGGAGGCCAATCCTACATATATGTAGTGAGAAATGGCGGGAATAAAATTGCGGGAAGAAATGGCGGGAAGAGAAATGGTGAAAAAAACTGCGGGAAGAAATGGCGGGAAGAAAACTATGGGAAGAAATGGCGGGAAGAAAAGGCGGGAAGAGAAATGGCGGGAAGAAATGGTGGGAAAACTTCCTCCTGCAACATTGTTCTCCATCCCAATAATATGACACCACGCAAAGGATTTACATGTTCGGACTTTTTTTGAATTTCTTATGCCCGTTTTGTTTCCCTTTTTGAAGTATGGTCGAACCGGCGTGCATGAAGATAGGGTACGAGTATCATTAGAATTTTCATTGGATCTATGAAGAAACCACACATTGCGAGTCTAAAAATGATTTTTTTCAAAAAAATCATGGGCGTTAGATCATGTACCTGTAGTACAAACTGGACCCAATTCCTACCGATTCGGCAAACATTTGTCCTTTTTACCCGGGATGGACGGAAAGGTTTGAGATGTCCCGGTTGGGAGATAGTCCATGTAAGGTGGTCTAGTATTTTAGAAAAAAGGGACAGTAGCATTCTAAAAAAGCCTTTTGGTGGTTGCTTCACAAAACGACCCGTTTTTTGCGCTCGGAAAATGGAAAATGGCTTTTCCGTGCAACGAAAAGGAAAACTTCCTCCTGCAACATTGTTCTTCATCCCAATGTCCACATGAATGCATAATATGGGCACAGCATCACAAACTATGCCGTGATTCAGCACATAACATCGGTCATTTGGACCGACAGCCATGAAACCTCAAACATGATAGGTCATTTTGTGAAGGTTTTTTCGAGACATGATCAATATACCAAGTCTGGTATTTTTCCTTGCAACTATGTCAAATAATATGACACCACTCAAAGGATTTACATTGTTTGGACTTTTTTGAATTTCTTATGCCCGTTTTGAATTTTTCCCTTTTCGAACTATGGTCGAACCGGCGTGCATGAAGATAGGGGACGAGCATCGTTAGAACTTGCATTGGATCTCTGAAGAAACCACATATTGCGAGTCTTAAAATTATTTTTTCAAAAAATCACGGGCATTAGATCATGTACCTGTAGTACAAACCGGACCCACTTCCTACCGATTCGGCAGAAATTTGTCCTTTTTACCTGGGATCTTTAAATAGAGGGAAAGACCTATAAATAGAGGGAAAGGGTTCATCTTTAGTCCCGGTTGGAGGAATTTTGGCAGGCTGGGCCAGGCAGCACTAATGATAGGGGTGAGTGTCAACATTATGTCGTGCGGCTTGTACCTTGTCCCGGATGATGTCACCAACCCGGACTAAATATGAACCTTTAGTCCCGGTTGGAGACACCAACCGGGACAAAACATGAGTCAGCACTAATAATAGGGGTGAGTGTCGACATCATGTCGTGAGTGTCGACACTATGCCGAGATGCTTGTACTATAAATAGGCATCCTTGTGCGTCCAGTCCTCCAGCCAGATTGAGACATCTCCAAGATGGTTTTCGAGAGCAGGGACACCACTACGATCAGTTTTAGGGAGATGCCGCCGGATCCCAGTCCTCCGGCATCTCCAAGAAACTGGTCATAGAGGCACTCCCTAATATCCAAGAAACTGGTCATAGTTCGGGAAAGTCGTTCTATGAATCGGGACTAAAGGCCCCCTTTAGTCCCGGTCCAGCCACAAAACGGGACTAACACTCAAGAAATTTATTAATATTAAAAACCGAGACTGCAAAATCGGGACTAAAGGCTCCCCTATATATAGTCCCAGTCAAGCCACAAACAGGGACTAACACTCAATACATTTATTAAACTTGGAAAATTGCAAACATCACAAAATATCCTTCACAATACGAGCTATCGTGTCTCATGGCATTTAGGTTCACAATATGCAGCCGACCGGCCAGACATGAACTAGAGGTACACAATATGAGCATGAACTTCTTGGTGTATGTCCTTCCTTATGATCGCTTCAGACGTAACCATGGAGCATATTCTTTACTTAACGGAATGCTTGGGTCATTTTTTACTGTGAAGGGCGGAATTTCATCAAACTTATTATAATCTTCTGACATGTCTGTCTTGTCCTTGATTCCCACGATGTTTCTTTTCCCTAAAAGAACTATGTGACGCTTTGGCTCATCATATGATGTATTCGTTTGCATTTTTTCTTTTTTTCAGTCTGGAGGACATGTCCTTCACATAGAAAACCTGAGACACATCATTGTCTAGGACGAATGGTTCATCTCTATAACCAAGATTGTTGAGATCCACTATTGTCATTCTGTACAACTGGTCTATCTTTACCCCTTCCCCATTCAGGTTGACCCATTTGCAGTGAAACAAAGGGACCTTAAATGAGACTCCATAGTCAAGTTCCCATATCTCCTCTATGTAACCATAGTATGTGTCCTTTTGCCCATTCTCGTCCGTTGCATCAAAGCGGACACCAGTATTTTGGTTGGTGCTCTTTTTATCTTGGGCGATCGTGTAGAATGTATTCCTATTTATTTCGTACCCTTGGAAATTCAATATAGTAGAAGATGGTGACGCGGCCAACAAGTATAGCTGATCTCCAACAGTGGTGTCATTCAAGATATGTGTCCACATCCAACCGCCGAAAGACTTCATGTGTTCATCTGTAATCCATGAGTCAGGCTTCCACGGGTTTTTGGAGCATACAATATTCTTGTGTTCCTCGATATACGGAGCTGCCAAGGTGGAATTATGTAGAACTGTGTAGTGTGCTTTAGTGAAAGAATCCCCGTCCCTACATATCATTGCTTTCTTTCCCAGTGTGCCTTTTCCACTTAGTCTTCCCTCATGCCGCGAGTCAGGAACACCAATCGGCTTAAGGTCAGGAATAAAGTCAACACAAAACTCAATAACCTCCTCTGTTCCATATCCCTTGGAGATGCTTCCTTCTGGTCTAGCACGGTTATGAACATATTTCTCTAAGACTCCCATGAACCTCTCAAAGGGGAACATATTGTGCAGAAATACAAGACCGAGAATGGTAATCTCTTCCACTAGGTGAACCAGGAGATGCGTCATAATATTGAAGAAGGATGGTGGGAACACCAACTCAAAACTAACAAGACATTGTACCACATCCTTATGTAAGCTTGGAAGAATATATGGATTGATTACCTTTGAGATATTGCATTGAGGAATGCACACAGCTTCACAATGGGTACTCGAACATTTTTCGGTAGAAGCCCCCTCAATGCAATCGAAAGCAATTGCGTCATAATCACGTGACAGTCATGAGACTTCAGGTTTTGGAACTTTTTCTCTACCATATTTATTATCCCCTTTATATTAGATGAGAATCCAAACGGCACCTTGATACTGTAAAGGACTTCAAAAAAGATTTCCTTCTCTGATTTGGTAAGAGCATAGCTGGCACGACTTAAGTGACACCCATTATCCGTCTTGTTCTGTGTATGCATGTTCTTTGGGTCTTTCATAATTTGCTGGTCCTCCCGTGCTTCTGGTGTATCTTTTGTCTTCCCATATACGCCTAGGAATCCTAGCAGGTTCATGCAAAGATTCTTCGTCACGTGCATCACGTCGATTGAAGAGCAGACACGTAGGACTTTCCAATATGGCAGCTCCCAAAATATAGATTTCTTCTTCCACATGAGTGTGTGTCTTGTAGCGACGTCGTTCGGAACTGATTGACCGCCGGGACCCTTTCCAAAGATTACTTCTATGTCCTTGACCATACCAAATACTTCATCACCAGCAGGGAGTTCAGGCTTCTTTCGCTGATCTGCCTCACCTTTGAAATGCTTGCCTTTCTTTCTTACGGGATGATTGGTCGGAAGAAATTGTCAATTCGCCAGGTACACAACCTTCTTGCATTTATGCAAATATGTACCTTCAGTCTTATCTAAACAGTGTGTGCATGCCTTATATCCCTTGTTTGTATGTCCTGAAAGGTTACTAAGAGCAGGCCAATCATTGATGGTTATGAAAAGCAACCCTCGTAGGTCAAATGGCTCCTGTTTATTCTCATCCCACGCATGTACACCTGGTTTGCCCCACAGCTATAAGAGTTCTTCAACTAATGGCCTTAGGTACACATCAATGTCGTTGCCCGGTTGCTTTGGGCCTTGGATGAGCACTGGCATCATAATGAACTTACGCTTCATGCACAACCAAGGAGGAAGGTTGTAGATACATAGAGTCATGGGCCAGGTGTTGTGACTGCAGCTCTGCTCCCCAAAAAGATTCATGCCATCTGTACTTAGACCAAACCATAAGTTCCTTGCGTCACCTGCAAAGTCCGGAAAGTCTCTCTCGATTTTTCTCCACTGTGACCCATCAGCGGGGTGTCTCAACTTCCCGTCTTTCTTACGGTCTTTTTTGTGCCATCGCAACAACCTGGCATGCTCTTTGTTTCTGAACATGCGTTTCAACCTTGGTATTATAGGAGCATACCACATAACCTTAGCAGGAACCCTCTTCCGGAGGGGCTCTCCCTCAACATCATCAGGGTCATCTCATCTAATCTTATACCGAAATGCATTGCATACCGGGCATTTATCTAAATTCTCATACTACTTACCGCGGTAGAGGATGCAGTCATTAATGCATGCATGTATCTTCTGCACATCTAATTCTAGAGGGTAGAGAGTCTTCTTTGCTTCGTACGTACTCTCGGAAAGTTCGTTATGTTTTGGAAACTTCGGCTTCATTATTTTCAGCATCTTTTCAAATGAAGAGTCAGTTAGACCACACTCTGCCTTCCATCGCAGCAATTCCAGTGTGGTACCGAGCTTTGTGCTGCCATCTTTGCAATTTGGGTACAACAATTTCTTGTGATCTTCTAAGGCAAAAGTCTGAAACGAACCTTGATCTCGAAGATGAAGTCTGGATCAAACCCTCAACTCTAAATCCTTGATTTTTAAACCCTGATCTCTCCGATCCCGGTCTTCCCGGATGCTTTTTTGTCTAACGCTGTTTGTGAGCATGATTTTGATGACGTGGCTGGGATTAGGGGAACAGAGCTGGGTTCATTGGGATTGGACACCACGGTGGCTGGTCCAGCAAAGTAACTAACCTGGTTGTTTCGGCCCATGACCCATGACACAAACTGGGATACTCTTTATATGCTCTGTTTCCTCAGAAAAAAATATAAGCGTTGGGCTGTTTTGATTCTCAATTAGGATGATGACCACATTTAGATAAGTGCATTGCTGCAATTATATTTTAATATGACATTGTTACATGAGCACATTGTCTGCAATTACAGTCAGAGATGACATTCATCTCTACACACAACAGATGCCTATTATATTACTAGAAGCCATGAGCACATTGTCTGCAATTACAGTGAAAGATGACATTCATCTGTACACACAATAGATGCCTATTATATTACTAGAAGCCATCCTCTCCCTACTTCTCTAATCTGGCCTCAACTGCATTCAGGTGTCTTCTAATTCAGTTAATCTCGGTTTCTTTTAGAGCCTCAATTGCATTCAGCCGTTTTGGCCATGGCTCCAGAGTATCTGCAACTTCATCTTCAACCTGAGCCACCCCTGCATTCACGTGAGACAAATTAGGCTGAAATCAAGACAAGTAAAGCTGAGGAAATAAGAGAACGAGATGAAGAAATCAATAGAACACTCCCTCAAAAAAAAGAAATCAATAGAATACGGGCGAGCACTATGCTGCAGCCTCAACTCTGATGCCGCCTCCAAATCGGACGAGCCCCCGCCAGCCGCCTCTCCTCCGACCGCCGCGCAGCTCCGCTTGATGAGGGTGCAGCAGACAGCCCCCGCTGGCCATCTCTCCTCCGACTGCCGCCTCCGCGTGATAAGGCTGCACCGGACGAGGCTCTGTCGATCGCCGCTTCTCACTTTGCCCCCATGGTCGCCGCTTCGTACGAGACCTGGGAGCCATCGGGGAATTTTTTTTAGCAGATGCCATCAGGGAATAATGGGTTTGCATCGTCGGTACTGGGCCGAAACAAATAGGTCCGTTTACTTTGCTGGACCAGCTAACCGTGACGTCAAATCCTACCAAACCCAGCTACCCTCCTCTAATCCCTGCCACGTCAGCAAAATCCCAGCGCACAAACAACACTACACCAGAAAACGTCCCGGAAGACAGGGATCGGAGATGTCAGGGTTCGAAAATCAGGTATTTGGAGGTGAGAGTTTGATTTAGACTGCGTCTACAAAGTCAAGGTTCATTTCAGACTTTTGCCATCTTCTAACATGCCCTCCAACTTCAACTTCTCATTTTCTGTTTCACAGTCTCGCTTTGCATCAGAAATGACCCTACCAAGTTCATCAGCGGGCTCATCTGATGCTCGTTCTTCAGCTCCTTCCTCTTCATTGTCTTCCATTGCAGTATCACTGTATCCAGGAAATATATGATGATAGTTGTTATCATCATCTTCTTCTTCATTGTCTTCCATCATAACCCCTCTTTCCCCGTGCTTGGTCTAACAATTATAGTTGGACATGAAACCTTTCATAAGCAGGTGGCCGCGAATGATTTTCGAGGAAGAGTACTCCTTATTGTTCCTACACTGAACACATGGACAATGGATAAAACCATTCTCTTTGTTTGTCGTAGCCACATCGATAAATTTATCCACGTCTTTAATGTACCCGGGTACACGTCGGTCACCGTACATCCATTCCCGACCGTTCATCTGCATCATATAATTAAGTTTATCAAAAACGGAACATCATAAATAGTGAAATGACCAATTCACATCGACACATGCATTGTATCAATGATAGAGAAAAGATAAGATTGCTAACCTCGATCGAGGGAAATAAAGAGGAGAAAGCTCAAGTGCGTCTCGGGCACCTCCGATATTTTTGTTCTGTGAGAAATTGAATGGGGTCATTCACACAAACATTTCATAAAACACCTTGAATGCATGCAAAGGAAAAAAAATAAACTAGCACACCTCTCACACCTTCCACCAAGAAAAAACAGAGGGGAGGCAGAGGGCTGGGGCGTCGTATTTACAGAGGGCGGGATCATACGTCCTGGTTTGTGTTACAGGCCACGTGTGTGGAAGGACACGTGTCTGGCGCCCAACCTTTATAAAGGTGTGTGGCAGGCCACGTGTCTGGCGCCCAACCTTTAGTCCCGGTTTGTGTTACAAACCGGGACGCATGACCCCACATGAACCGGTATGCATGCCTCCGGCCACCGTGCCCACTCGAACCGGGACGCGTGCCAGCATTAGTCCTGGTTCCTAGCGCAACCGGGACTAATGCTGTTAGGAGGCGCGTATGGATAGCATGTTTTCTACTAGTGTAGAAAGATATATGAAGGTAGAATAAAGAGCATAAAACTTGACCTAAGTTAGATAATCTTGATGTCATGCTGCAGATCCAATCTATCTCTCCACCATACTTGTTGTACCAAGGAAAGGAGGAGACGTCGTTGCACCGTACGTGTGCATCTCTCGGAGGCGCCGCCACTTGCGGCGTAGGATCGGATCGAATCGCGAGGAGGAGACGGCGAGTACGACTACGTCAACCACGTTCTGTTGAAAGTTTCCGCTATGCCATTTCTTTGAGGGTATGAAGATCTCATCAATCTCTCTTGTTGATTACATCTCCTAGATTAGATCTTGGCTTTCTTGTTCGCATCCGTAGAATTTTTTTTGATTTACTATGTTGCCAAACCCTTCATTATAGCATACAAAATAAACATCTATCATATACTTGGAATACTTATAATAACAACTTTATTATTGCCTCTAAGTACATATTCCCTTCAGCATACGCATTGAAAATGTTTTTGAAAGAGGATGTGAAGGAGGTTCATTCATAATAGGTAGGGAAGCATGGACCGGGTTGCTTGGGGTAGATAGCGCCCCTGGTAAACCAACCTCGCCTCACATATCTTGGGACTGGCTTCGGGATTTGACCCATTACAGTGGAACCATCATTAGGGCATGACTCCTGGTCTTGGCGAAATCAAGGTAAAGGTCGTCCCCAACCACCCTCTGACGGCCTTCCAAGGAAGAGGGCTTATCTAGTGGCATTAAGAGTCGGTTGGTACATGTGGGTAAAGTTTTACACCCCTACAGGGTAATAATATTTTCGAAAAGCCGCGTTCACGGTTATGGACGACTTGGGAATGGACGTGATGATCGTAGAGAACTTTAACCTAATCGTAAAAGTTGGCATACCAACGTGTGCTTAAGGATGCTTCCTCATGGGTACAAGGGGGTGATCCTAGTTGAGAGGTTGTGATGATTATTTGGTGGATATTATTATGATGATCAATACTTTAGAGATGTCGCTCTCTTATCCCCTTTAAATTATTCTGATCAGACAGGCTTCTTCTCCCTCTTGTTTTATAAACAAAGATAGCTTTATGCAAAACAGCTCCACCAGCCATAAGTCTTACTGAGTACACCCCGTACTCACCCTTGCTTTGTTGATACTTTTGTAGCAGAGTAAGTGTTCACCTAAAGACGAGTTCTGTACGACATCGACACATACGAGTAGCTTGGGGTTCTAGGTCAGCAGCCTCGAATCTATGGGCTAGGACGTCATCGTTATGCTTCAGGCCTCTTAGGCCATTTGTTAAGTTTGCTATACTTAATATCACAATTTGCCTTCCGTTGTTTGATGTTTGTGGTCAGTGACCTCCGCTTGTAATATTTTGGTTCTTTGCTCAGTTATGATCTTGCTGTAATAATTTTTGTGTCGTAGGGTCACTATTGTGTTACCGATTCTTCACTGGATATCCTCGAGCTCAAGGCTAAGCTTATGTCATACAGAGGTCTGGGATTTGTTTAGCCATGATCCTAGGGGTGTCACAAATTACACCCAGCCTCTTCAACAATGCATTTTCCTAGCGGCCATAAGGATGCACACAGCCAAAAAAGAAAGAAGAATTACAAAAAGAAAAGTCCCGCTATAGTGATCCATTCATTGGAACAACAGTACTACCACCACCAATACAGCACCAGAAGTCCAGCTTCTCCAAAAACGACTCCTTGAAGAAGGGAACAGTGCACAAACACCATGATCGCCCGATCAAAGATCTTAGGTTTTCAACATGAAGAAAGTCCACACTCTCAAAAAAAATGCCTTCAACAAGGCCATTGCCAGGCACAACCAGTTAAGGCCAGACCCTGGGTTTTCACCCTGAAATATAGAACCGTGAACCTCTCCTGTGCAGCCGCCCCCACTTGCATGCCACTGCTCCAAGTCATGAATCACCAAGCCAATTCCTCATCACCACCCAGACTCGAACCACCATCGTCATTCCATAGAACTTGGTATCCATGACATTCTTCGTTAGCACCATGGAAAGAGAACATGCTACATGATCTTAATAGCCAACAAAGCTTCAAAGCGCACCCTCTGAAACCAAACGGTCAAAGTAAATCATGGATGCATACGACCGAATCCCATCCTATCCAGCAATCTCGCAGCATGATCGCATATATGTAGTACACCGGCGGAGCCTTCCCGAACATGACACATTAACAAGATCAATGTAGAGAAACATCAGGCGGATCTTCATCTTGGATTGAGAGGGATCAAGGACCACCACCTTTATTATGTAGATATACATCCCTCGCACCGCCGTCCATCGTCTCCCCATGGGACTGGCCGCCCAATTCCCCACTAGCTAGGCCGGCAGAGGAGTAGGTAGCCCAGGCCGCCACGACCGCAAACTGGCGCCAAGAGACCCGTGGAGACCCTCTCAAATCCGAAGATTAGATGCGAGGGCGGGCGCATCTGGGCCAAGGGCCATGCGACCACACCCACCAGAGCTCCACCGATTATCCCATCTTCGTCGTTCGCCATGGAGCCCACCACCAGACTCCACCTACGCCTGCCACGCTGGCGGTAGCCCGCACTCCCGGCGACAGCGTCCCGTGCCGCACCACCAGCCAGGGGAGAGGGATCCCCTCTGCCACCCTCCTTGGGGTTCCTGGGCTTTGCCCACCGGCCCCTCCGGTAGAGGCGAGGAAGGGGAAGAGGTGGCGGCGGATCCTAGGGTTAGGTCAGGGGAGAGCCTGATCCCGATGGCCGGTTTGGCTTCAGAGCTACAACTTGTTAGAAGGAACTTATAGGCTCATCATATCAAGCTCATACCTGCTTGGAGAACATGGCGCTTCCGTTCCCGCGACGCTCTCATCATTTTAGTCTTGAGTGTGTTGAGTTGCTTATCGGCGGGTCCTATCGATCCCATACCTACTTGGAGCACACGGCGCTTGCGTTCCCTCGACGCTCTCATCGTTTTAGTCTTGAGTGTGCTGAGTTGATGATCAACGGGTCCTAGCCCACGCGCTAAGGCGCAATGTGAGGTACCCCTGATCTCATTACACCGACAAATAACAAGTTTATTTACACACAACATATACCTGTTCCAGGCTTCCAAGCACATCACATAAACCCTGGTTTGGTAAATACCACATATATCTTATTTATGTTCATCAATGCACATCGCATACACTTCTAATTAAATCAAACAACATATATTCTTCTCAGTAAATGTAGTATAACAAATACATATTATCTATAAGAAATCAATAGAGCACAAATCAATGCCTCATCATTTGCATCACATGCAGAGCTAAGAATTTAAGCCAAGTATCCAATATTATCCAAGTTAACTAATAAGAAGGAAGCAACACACAATAAATTATATACAAAGTGGTACAATCAAGAAAATTTTGTAATTAGAGAATTTCTAGGAGATCAAGGGGTCACTTACCCACACACAAAAATTAAACTATCCTAAATCTTCAATAAATTATTGATGGTTGTGCTACCAAACTATTTCTTGGAGCATCACAATAATGAAGATTACCACTGAAATTATCTAGGACAAGATGAAGTGTAGCATGTAGCTTTTTATCAAATTAATACACTACTGTACCTCAGTAATATATAGAACACACTAGAATGCTTTTAACTGCATTTCTTTCAGTTAAACAGTCTAGTATAAATTTAGTTATGTTAGAGTTAAAGTATCAACATGTCACATATGCCAAGGATGAACTAATCATCCAAATTGAGGCACCACATTTAGGACTTATCAGATATCATTTGAATTAAAGATTGTATAGATCAAATGATACATCACAGAGCATAACATCCTAGCTGATGCTTAGGATGAACAATTTATCCAAAAAGGAGCATCACGACACAATCCTAGAATTACCAAAAGCAAAACCTAAAAAAATCAATCCTAAAGTAGTTCATCAGCTAGAAGGCCGGTCACAGCAGGACCATACCTAAACCGTAGATATAGATGAGGAGGTTGTCGAGGACGTCATAGTCAAAGCAGAGAAGAGGGGCCAGTCGATCCTACTACTGCACCGAGGTGAAGGAGGCTATGGCCAGCCCTGGACGTAGGCTGCAGCATCAAAATAATACCACACCACCGCAGCACCACCACCACACCTAGGGCTCGAGGTGGACGGCAAGAAGGCGTGGTCAATGGCGAGAAGGAAGGCAGAGACGCAGATGAGAGGGATTTGGATAAGGCTCAACCATTACTCTTAAGGTAAGGCCTATACCTTACAAACCAGGATCTAATACCATCTCATATAAATGACCTACAAATCCCAAATACAAGTAATGTGCTTAAATCCATTGTAGCAATTGTTTTCTTCCCTAATAATTAGAGTAGAAACCCTAAAAGTAGTTAGCTTCAAATTTAATGTTTTTAATTAGTTAAGTAATATTTTCTTCAAAAGTTATTCTTTTAAGATACATTGGAAGTAATGCTTAAGCATTTCCATAAATAATCTAATTGATTAACAATATTTATATAAGAAGTCTTTTGGCTACCATTCCATATTTGGGTGCTTTATTATTATATGCTACATTACTACACTTGCAAGTATTTCACGCACTCTCACAAACCAAATAATAAGCACAAATGTGAAACTAATCTAAAAGGACAACACATTCTAAAGAAACCATTCCCAGTTCCCAAACCCTAGATCATCGACGTTATTCTAGGGGTTTCGAGTTTAAAACATTGCATTACATTACTTATGCATAATAGTATCTTGCTTCTTTAAATATTAGTTCTTACCAAACAAATGATGTTGTTTTCAGATATTGGATTTTCAGTTGTCTCGAAGACCGTGAGTGCATAACCTTGCAATCACAAAAGGCAAGTTCACACTTGCTAATGTCCTTTGATTATTTTCTATCAAGTATTTGCAACCTATTATTGTTATCACCTGCATTTCTCAAAAAGGACAACAGAAAACTCTATTTTCATAATGATATGAATATGGGTTATTTACCAAGTGTAAATAATAGATTATTACAGTTCCAATGGTAATGGAACATAATACCTAGGACTTAACAACCAATATTGTCAGTGATTCTTGTGTTGTATATTACGCGTTAACCATAATATTTGGAATGGGACAGAGAAGTCAGTTGGATCTTCTTCCTTTCGCATGTCAACGGATGACTGGACCATGGCTGTAATTCTCGAAGAGGATTGGCAACATATGGGTGGGATCCCTCAATGTCCCACAACATCCGGTATCTACGAGGGTTGTATGCCTTAGGCTGCCATTGGAAATAAGTTTTATCCTATGTCTGACGTGCAATCCGATGGGCATGCAGGGTCGCAAAGAAGGGTAGTGATTGGATTGGATCTTAGGTTGGAACTCAAACCACATAAGTTTGAATGGGGACATAGTCCTGGCTGTGCAACAGCTTAAGACCTCTTATGGGTAAAACGCACATCTGTATTGTGTAAGAATTATGTCATGTTACTACCTGTTCTGGGAGGAAGCTCTTAACGCGGCAAGAAAGTAACTCCACAAAGTACTAGTAAACATGTGAAGGCTGACGGACATAGCTTTTCAGAATAGAAGCAATATTTGAAGAAATGTTTATAAAAACCTGCATAGTCTATGACATATGGTTTGTAACTATAGATAGTGCATCCAACACTCTTTTTTAGTGAACTTGCTAAGTATGCTCGTACTCAAACCTACCTTCTTAATCCTTGCTAGATTCATAAGCCGATGAAGACGATATTAACACCAAATGATGCTCAAAAAATCGTTACAAGAAGCTAAAGTTCTTCATGAAGTCTACATACATCAACCCAAGTGAAGACGAAGTTCCTGAATAGATAGAAGTTTAATCTCTAGTCATAGAACCTACTTCTGTAGAGTATTGCTACAGTAGCAATCGCAAGCCTTAGATATATATTAATAGTAGTAGTATTTTTAGATAGGGCTTCAAGTTATTATTTCTAGTTTTCTTCTATGTAATGTTTTGCTCACTGTTTCGAGGAATGTTTTCTGGATCTTTTGTAAAGAGTCGAGCTGTAACCTATAGTCATGTATTGGACCTGTGATATTTCTGTTGTACCACTCTAAGGAATGTAATACTAGTGAAATGATGTTTCATTGGTGTTATGTCAACGACTATAGTATACTACATCATGCAGTGATATGTTGGGTCACCGCACACAACTAGTTTGTGTCCTCTGTTTGAGGAGTTGGAGTGTGTTGATCATTTACTGTTTAGGAGGCTCCACACTCTACACATGATCTTTTGGTCCTGACAATATATGAGGAGAAGAAATCTTTTGATTTGGGGGGAGTTGCAGTTGTGATGAAGTCTCCCTAGACCATTCACAATAAGTTGATGTTTGATGGAAAGGTACTGCGGAGACCATCTGATGATATCATTTTTGTAGATATGGAGGCCGCCGGGGAAGGAAGAAACTCATTACGTGTTTGAGTAGGTGATTGTTGAAGCTAAGAAACAGATTACAAGGAAGCAGAAGGATTTAGCTCAGCTTTCTATGCAAAAACTTGTGTTTATTTTCTTTGTTTTCTAGTAGGGGTGCTTTTGGCTGCTTGTGCCAAAGTGATGTTGGTCTGGGAGTAGGGTTTTTGACAGAAACAACCCTTTATTGATCAAATAACATCAATACAAGTTGCCTGGATGCAATATGAAACAGAATAGAAAACTTCACAAAGGTTCAGAGAGATACAAGATTTAGGTAACAGCTGTGTTGCTTCATTCAGCTCCCGTTTCATATGAATGAACGACACAGAAATAAAATCTTTGGCCAAGAACTTGATATCATCAACCAGGATCCCCACGGTTGACCGATCCCTAGTCATGGAGTCGAGGCATTGGATCAGCGGGAGTGGGAGTAGGTTTCTTATGGTGAGATCTTTCATTGTAAACCCGGTGAATTCCAGTATGGTGGCTTTTTTGAGAAAAATATGCTTTCTATACGAAGCAGGGCTATTGCCCAGGAGAGCAGCGAATTTGACATACACGCTATATCCCGTGCATGTCTCTCCCGTCAATATCATGCTTTTAGATTCGTGTTGTGACATGTCAGCGAATTGTCCTGTTTGTCTTAAAAAATCTGATCTTTTTACATGTAGGTTAAGGATGATTATATGAGCGTTCAAATCCTTCTTAACCTTAATAAAATCAAATTTAGCTAGTGGCCTTGTAAATAAAATTTAAGTAGTCAGTGATCATAGATAACAAATAATTCATGTTTTATTTTGATCTACACAAAATCCATAAAATTTTGTCTCGTTGATGATTATTAATAGATTGGTAAAATTTCGCAAAAAAAAATAGGGATTAGAAATTGTGATTTTTGGTCGTCATATTTTTTGGGGTGATCGCAAATGAAACTTAATTTATGGTGTACTTACTTACCTTTTAGTTTTCTCCATATTCTTAGGGAAAATTAGTTATTTACCCAAAAGTTCATTGTCCTTGTATAATCTGCCTAAAATTGATTGTACATTGGTTAATTACCTAGTAGGGACTTGAAAGTAATAAAGAGTTATAACAAGTCTTTAATTAAAGCTGGCAAAACATGAATAACTCGAAGGATCAGTTTCATCGATCCCTTAGATTAGATCGCAAACCCCTGTCCACATGTAAGCGTGCACCTCCTGCCGGTGCCGCTTGCCTCCGGCCGCTCCCAGTGAAAGATCAACCACGTCATCGCGGTTGTCCCGACGTTGTTCGCCCTTCAGCCTCCTCTGTTTGCGGCCTCCATCGTTGCCATTGGCCGACACCGTCCGCCGTCAATACGTACGTGATCTCTTCGCCTGGCCCTGCTCTTTCTTCGCCTGGCCCTGCTCTTTCTTTTGTTTTTATACGACCGTTCCAACAAACAAATTACGCATGCTGCCTTATACGTACTTGATTAGTATTGCTAGCTCAGCCTAAGATAGGTGTAGTTTCGACCTAATTTTAATTGCCTCGGTTTGAGCATATTTCCTGATAGTACTAATCTATATATATTTATGATTGGTAGTGATATTTTTGCTGTTAGAAATAATGGGCTAAATCATTAGACTCATGTGTGATTTCAGATTTTTCCTAAATCTCAAAGCCCATGTATGTGGAAGCCCATATGTGATTTGGCCCAAGTTGGTAGCAGCTCACATGTGTGTGGCAAGAGCTGTGGGAGCTAAAGTTTAGTCCCACATAAAAAATTGAAGAAGAGTTACACCATCTTATAAGGTGGAGTGTTGCACCACTTTGTAAGTGAGTGACAATAAGAAAGCACATGCGCTCCTCCGATGACGACGTCGCTCGCACGCTCGCCTCGTCACGACGCGCGCGCGGATTGCGGGTTGCGGGAATCTTGCCGAGCCGGAAATCTCGCCGAGCCGAGCTTTATTTTGCTGCTCAGGAAAATGTGTGCGGGTAGACAGACGTGTCAAACGTGCGCGGCGTGGGCTTGGTCCACTTCGTGTCCTGTACGGGATTTTCGAGCCGCTGTACGGGATTTCCGAACCGCTCTATATAAACGCCTGTGCGGCTTCCACAACGCACGACACCAAACCAATCTAGGGTTTTGCCATCCTCTCTGCTTGCGCCGTCACCATAGTCTACTTCATCCCGCTTGCTGGCGTGCACCGGCGGTCGGGAGAGAAGGTCTCCAGAACCGCACGCCTTTGCGATCTTGTACGGAAGAGGGCGAATAAGGTTTTTGGGAAGCGGTCCGCGCGACTGCTCAAGTTCGTCATCACGGCGCGTCTTCCCGGTCGTCAAGCCGGACCTCGTGTGCGTCGTCTTCAACGCCGACTTCTTCGACAGACGACTGCACCAACGGCGACTAAATCGACAACCGATCAGTACGTACACCGTCAACAGATCTGTTGTTTTACTATGGTTGTTAGTGCGTATAGTCTGCTATTATTCACGTTGATCAATACATCTAGTATGTTAGAGGTTCATGTGATTGTAGCTGTTGTTGTCATGATTTATATTCTGGAATTAATCGTGAAAATTATGCCTAATAATCCAACACTTGCTGGTACTAATTATGTGGCCATACAATAATGAAGCTTTTGCACTTGCACCTTACTGATACTGGTAGCATCTAGTACTAGGTGCGTCTGATAGGAGTGTTCTTTCATTTGATAGTGGCAACAGTGTTGTTTTTAAAATGTACCAATGAAATTATTATAGATTCCATTCTGTTATATGCGTAGGCACCTTTTTTTACACACATATCACACAGTCGGGATGCAATAATTCATTAATTTTCTTTTGAAATCTTTTCTATTGCTTAGGGAATGTTAGACAGAAACGACTATGTTCGAGAAAATGGCGCTAATGCATCGACAACGGACTTTGGGACCTTGGACTAGTCGAGTCATGTCATTGAACAAAACGATGATGGATTTAGTGTTCCTGTTACCGAGGATCATATGTTCGCTTTTCTTGGTCCGTGTGATGAGGATGAGAGACCGATGGATGCCACTTCATTGAATGCTACAAGTGCTGACGCCACAAGTATTTGTGGCACTGACATTGATGTTGTAGATAACATGAATTATGAAGATGTTGACACCGAAGGAGCAGCCATTCTGGTTGACGATCATGTAGCTAAGGAGGAGAACCTTGATTATGACATGGATAACCCAAATATGGAGGAAGGCAACACCTTCCCTTCCATGGAGGTATTTAGGGTGGCAGTAAAACAATATGCAATTACGGGGGAGTTTGACATAGGGACTGTAAGATCTGAATCAAGTAGGTTTGAGGGCATTTGTAAAGCTAAAGGATATAAGTGGAAGATTAAGGCTAAAAAGGTGCAATACGAGGGTGCTATTATGGTACTAATCTAGTTGATGGCTAATGGTACTTTTTAATTGATGTATTTGTTTATCATTTGTTATTACTTGCACTTATTGTGTCTTGTCCTTCGATTGTATCTATTTACAGGTGACTGATGTAGAACTAGATCACGAATGTTTAACTAGCAGCAGGAAACCGAGCATGGCATCTCATGGTTGGATAGCTCATAGGGAACTACCTATATTGAGGAAGAAGCCTGAGATGAGTGCCACGGAACTGCATGAGAATTTGGAAGAGGAGTTTGGTGTGACGCTTAATTATTGGACAGTATGGAAGGGGAGGGAAAGAGAAATGAGTATCGTGTATGGTACTTGGGAAGAAAGATTTCAATCTCTTTATAGCTTGAAGGCAGAAATTGAGCTACGGTCTCCAGGAAGTGTTGTTGAGATTGACACTAAAGATGTTGATGGAGAAGTATACTTCAACAGGTTCTTTATTGCTCTTAAGGCTTGCATTGATGGATTTTTGAGTGGTTGTAGACCATACATGAGTATAGATTCGACACATTTGAATGGAAAGTGGAATGGACAACTTGTCGTGGCTACAACTTTAGACGGACACAGTTGGATGTTTCCAATAGCGTTCGTTTTTTTATGCAGAAACTATTGAAAATTGGACATGGTTTATGAGTCAACTAAAGAGTGCAATAGGTGACCTCCCCGTATTAGCTGTATGCACAGATTCTTGCAAAGGTTTGGAGAATGCAGTGAAGGTTGTTTTCCCTAATGATGAGAAAAGAGAGTGCATTAAGCACCTTATGGCAAATTTTGTTAAGAAATTCCGTGGAAAAGTATATAGCCGCATGTGGCCAGCAGATAGGACATATGAATAAGAGATATTTGACCACCACATGAGCAAAATATTTGCAGCAAGCATTAAGGTAGCACCATACTTACTGGAGTACCATAATTTGCTATGGATGAGGTGCATTTTTATCTCCTGTCAATGCCATGTTCATTGCTTCTACTCTTACTACACACTTAATTAATTTCTATTGTTTTTTTAGGTGTGGGTTCAATCATGAAATCAAGTGTGACTCAATAACTAATAATCTTTCTGAGACCTTTAACTCTTGGATTAGGGATACAAAGGATTTACCTATTGCACAATTAGTTGATAAGTTGAGAGAGAAAATTATGGTGTTATTTAATAAGAGGAGAGCAATTGGAGCAAAGTTGCAAGGTAGCTATCATACAAGAGTTAAATGTTCGTTCTAGAGGATTAGGCCATCTTAACACACGTGCATCTGCTGAGCTGAGTGCCGAGGTTAAAGATACTACAAAAATGACCTACGACACGTAGTCAAGTGTCTTACACATGAATGTACTTGGCTAGAATGGCAGCACACAGACAAGCCCTGCCGACATGCATTGGTTGTATTAGCTGCACAAAAAATCAATTGGAATACTTTATGCATAACTACTACTCGGTGCAGGTCAACATATCAAGGGGAAATAGAACCACTAATAGGCAAGTCTCAATGGCCTAATGTTGATCCTGGATTTGTGTTGAGACCACCAATATCCAAAAGAGCGGGGGACCGAAAAAGTTGAGGATCAAGATATGTATAAAAAGCAGTTATCAAAGAAAGGAAAAAGTTTAAACGGGAGGCAAGAACAGACGCAGAAGATGTCAAGAGCTAGGACATAGGCAAGTTGGTTGCCCTTTAAATGGTACAAAAAAAGTACAACACTCTGATTATGTAAATATTGTGCTTTTGGGATTATACAATTTATTCATGCGTTCAACTTACACAGATATATGTGCTTCTTTTTTTTCTTTTTTTGAGAGGAATATATGTGCTTCTTGTGATAGGAAAAGTAGAAGCAAAAAAAAACACGGTACCATGCGAATGGGATCCTGCAAGTACAAGTAAAAATAAAAATCCTTCTACAACACTTGCGAGTCTTTAGACCAATCACAAGAAGGTTAATATTTTACATGTCAACTCTTTCGGTTTATAGCACATACAACTTGTGACAATATTTCCTGTTTTTTTGCCTTTAATAGTCAATCTGTACGTAACCAATTAACGCCTATAAGAACCAATCTTACTCAACCGTCAAACGGGTCATGAACCGGTCACTAAGAGGTGAATATATTTCATGTAAACTTATTTTGGAAGTACTTATATTTTAATCGTTTTATCCTTCTTTTATAGTCAATCTGCTCATAGTCCTTCTACATCTTTGAGGACCAATACCGCTTCCCAACCATCAACCAGTCCTAGACATGTTACCATGAGGTGAATATTGCATCGCATCTCAGTTTTCTTTCAACTTGTGCATTATTTGTACTCCCTCCGACCTATATTAGTTGACTCCACTTTGTTTAAATATGGATGCATTCAGACTAAAAATTTAATTAGATATATATGAATCTAGATAAAATAGAGTCAACTAATATGGATCGAAAGGAAATAACATCTTCTCGATTTTTGAAGCCAATATGGTCTTTTTGGAGATGGGGGATCTCAGATAGCAGGAAGCACTCCGACAAGAGCAAAGACAAGGACGGCCATGAAGATTACTCCTAAACACATTTTAAATTGTTTTATGACATTTTAAATTGTTTTATGATGTACACTTCATCCAATGTAACTTTCGTCTATCCTAAACACACGTTACTACAGATTTTACCGTTGATATGAACTAAGATTGCAATCTATCTAAACACCTATCTTTGGTCATATATATTTATTACACATATTCTTGCTGTTGCAATGTTGTCGATTAGTGTTCTTAATTTACTTGGTAACCTGTCATCCTGAAAAGGTATATTAAAATAATCCCTCTGACTCATATTAGTTTGAGATTCATCTAGATACGAATGCATCTAGTCAAATTTTATGTCGTCTCTAGACAAATTTAAATCAACTAAGAGCATCTCTAGTGGCTCATCTAAAGGAACGTCTATGCCAAATTTAGACGATGTGGGAGGGGGGGACAGCGTCCATAGGCTTATCTAAATTGAGGTCTAAATTTTAGACGATGTCCAAATCTACTGCGCATGGTCCAAATATGGACGACAAAGCCACGACGTCCAAGCGCAAACCGCTGCTCGCGAGACTTCCCTCCTGCTTCCCTGGCCGCATCCCGCGTGGATGCGCCCTACTCTTGTGTCCATCCGGAGGAGGTGGAGAAACGGGAAGGGAGGAGCATTCCTGTCTCGCCGTTGCCTCCGCTCACCGGCATCAGGTACGCCACCTTTTCCCTGTAGAGTAGGTGAGAGAGATCTCCAACATTGGACGGGATTGAGGGGGGATTTGATCAAGGAACCATGGCAGGCGCTGGATCTAGCGGCAGCCACTCCGTTCTCTCCTAATGGACAACTCACCGATGAACAACTCACAGATCAACTCGCGGATGAATTACTCGCAAGTGGACAACAGGGGATTTCTAGACATTCTGGACAACTCGTTGTTGGAAATATAGCCATTGGATGGTAGTTAGAATATATTATTAAATATAGGAGAGAGAATATAGACCTCTTGAATATAGACGTTTCATTAAAAAACTAAGGATGTCTAAAAGTGAATATTTATACACGGCCATTTATACAGAAATATAGAAGTTCTCATTGAGACGATCCACTAGAGATGCTCTAATATGGGTAGGAGGGAGCACGTGAAAAGCTATATGGGTTACTGTAAGGCCTTTCACAATGTGTGTTTCTTAGCTCTATATCCTAATTTATTTGCTTATGTGACACTATAATTAATAAGAAAAGAGAATGTGGTTGTATCTTAACTAAGAAACACCTCTTGCACAAAACCATATGCAAAATGCATTTTTAGACCAATTACATGCATGTATGTCTCTATATCATTAAATATAGAGACATCACTTAGCAAACAATGCATTGGAAAAATTGTCTTTTAACCATTTATTTCTCCTATGATGACATGCTAAGATACGCTCCATTATTAAAGAACTAACCGGCAACTCCATGCATCGAGTAAACTAGACTAGGAAAAAGTAGTCATTTCCGTTAATAATCAAAGAGATATATCTAGCTTAGTTTACAGGAAAACTCTTTAAATAAATGATAAACATATTAAATCTTGTTTTAGGTTATTAACCAATGTAAAGTTAACTTTGGGTATATTAGAGCACCAGCTATGGGGGCAGCGCTATGCCCCTTTTCTCATGAATCCAGCTACATAATTTTTCGGAGCAGCCGTTGAATGCCATAAACTTCCAATAGCATCTAGGGGCACCAGGCCTGGCTCTAACCCATGGCAGGATAGTGCGACGGCCAAGGGCTCAGACCGCGGGGGGGCTAAGATTTTTTTATTCCAGAGCAGGGGAGCAGCAAGGCCTGCTGCGGTTTCCTAAAAAAAAGCAAGGCCTGATGCGGTGGTGCCTTGATCGCGAGGCTCCTTTCGTGAATATCAATCGATTGATCGTGAATTTCAGGCGTCGCGAGTCGCGGAACTCTCTGTCTCTCTCGCCGCCTATCTCAACGCTCGTCAACGCCAAGACGCAGCCGCCCAGGTCACGATCAGGGGCCTGGTCGCGGTCTCTCTCTCCACCCGTTTTACCTGCTCTTCATCAACAATCTTGGACAGGCACTGCCCTCCGTAAGTTTATGTCTTAAATCCATGTTTAACCCCTTTTCTAATCTTTCTAATTAATCCCTCGATTAGGGTTATAATTTTAATAGTGTTCTAAATGATTTTGCATCTAGAAATGCACGAAGAACTTTTTTCCAAGCACTAAAACTTAATTGTCGATGAACTTATTGGAGGCTGGGTTTTTTTGAGGTATTCGCTAGCATGAAATACCTGTTATGTTTTCCTACCATTTTTATTTTTTCTATCTAAATATCACAATGCTTTAGTGCTTGACAATTATTTGTAGACATCTCGACTGTGAATGTGTGGTTATATGCTTTTAAATATTTTGCAAGTATAATTGGCACATATATCATCTATATATCTTGTTATTATATATATATATATTATCATTAGGAATTCTTTTAGCGACTTCGTTCCAGGGCTCCGAAAAATATAGAGCCAGCCTTGAGTAGGACCCATTTTTTAGCTTTTTTCCTTCTCTCTCATGGATGTCTTTTCACGTGGTAGGCTACATGGGCTGGATTCTCTGCTTTTGGTGGCAAGGAGACAGCCTTCTCTACAAGCAATCGCTTTAGGGTCTATTTGTTAGCGCTTTCCCTTCAGCTTTTGCGTCGTAGAATCCGAAACCGAAATAAACATGCAAATTCTGAACCGCGCTGGCGAGAAGCGGGTCTGGAAAATGCACTTGCGACCGCGGGCAAGCGAAAGCAGGGCAAGAGGTGATTCCCGAGATTTTCATTCGTTTCCGAGTTACAGCTGACAAGATTACCCTTTGGAATTTTAGATTAATTACAAGAACATGCCATTGCGCCCATCGACCCCAAGCCCGACGCAGACGGATACCCCAGTCACCCCTGACCTTCTCTCCTGTCGCCATGGATAGGCAGGGCTTGGGTTTCCCGCCGCCGGTCGCCATCCACCCCATCGAAGCTCCCCACCGCCGGTCGCTGTCCACACCATCGAAGCTCCCCGCCACCGGTCCGTCCTCACCCGCTCAGTTTTGGAGCTTCCTTCCTCCCAATCGACGATGGACCGACCTAGGACGAGTCGGCCTGCGAAGCCTACCGCCGCCGTTCTGAATTAATGTAGGAAGATGGACAGATTTTTGTATGTTTCACCGCCGCTATTCCATGCTGCCGTTCCGCGCCGCCCCCGTGCGAGCTCAGAGCTCTCCTCGACTACAGAATTCCCGGCCTCCTCCAACTCGGGCCGCCGCCACATCGTCCTATTTCGGCGAGCCACGGGCGAGGTCCTGCCCAGGCGTCGTTGCTACCTCATCAGGAATTCAGGATCGAGCCGGCAGCCCCACCCCACCATGTCCCTTTTTTATTTTATTTTTTTACATGGATGACTCCAGTTTTTTATATACAGACGACTCCAGATTTTTGAGATGTGTGTACAGATCCGTGTGTAATTTAACCCCATCCGTTGTGTATGCGGTTCACCTCCATATTAGCAAGCAATCTAAGGTAATTCAGCTGGTATTCCTTAAGTAAAAGAGAGCCAAAAGCTAAAAAAAGCTCTAGCCGAACATCCCCAAAATTATTCCCGTAAAAGCGTGTTTACAATTATTTTATTTTAAAAAGTTAAATATAGCTAATTCACCCTAAATCAACACTTATATAACATCTTCTGCATCAGGAACAATTTCAGACATTTCGGTCCTACAACAAGCAGCAACTATCGTCGAAAGCACTTTTGCCAAACACCAAATCTTTGTTTCCAATAGCTGCTTCCTACGACCGATTTTTCATAGCTACTTTTCCATAGCTATTTTTTTTAAAACGAGGCAAAAAAGTCTTTTCCTTAAATTGATAAAGGAGGAGTAAAACAAGGGTTTGGCCGAAGCCCACAGAAAAAAGTAAAAAGGATGGAAAAGGCTTTTTGCCTTCGTTTGCAAGCCAAATAAGGCTTTTTTTTGGCCGAAGTCCACGTCTGATTTTCAACAGCTACGGTTCAAACAAACACAATCTTAAAGTATCTCTAGCAGACATCAGGAAATCGCGAACCAAAAACATTCCAAGATCGCGTTCGAGCTAGTTTTTGCTTGAAAAACACGATGGCCATAACAGAAACTAGAAATTTGTACCGTAAACATGAGATTTTTGAACATTCACGGGAGATTTCAAAACGTGAGCATAGTTCATACATAGTATTGACGCGATCATATGTACAAAACGCGAACTAAACCTAAATACTAGGGGGATCTACCGTCGCCGCCCCTAAACCCTAGCATGGACACAAAATCGGGCTCACCGAAGCCCAGGAAGCGGCGACGACGCTTCCGGCGACGGGCTTCACTCCTTGTTGGAGAAGTCAAAGTTCGATAGGCCGGAGCTGCTATCGGAGATGAGGTCGATGACCTCCACCTCGTGCGCTGCCCGTTCGAGCTCTCCCTGGACCTGCTTCCCGCGGGAATCACGGTCGCCGGCGAGCCCCTGCTCGTGGAAGATGTCGTCTATGAGCTCGTCGCGCTGACCTCGACGGGCCTCCGCCTCGGCGATGCTTCACTGCTACATGACCTCGACCCAACGGTCGAAGGAGACGTTGTCGAGGGCGTAGTAGGCCTCCGTGATGACGCGGTTCTTTGGGATCTCCTCCTTCTTCCTCACCGGCGACGGCAGAGTCCTCGGCATGCATGAGGAGCTCCCCTCCCCCCGGCAGGTGCGGATGCGGGTGTCGAACTCCTCCGTCTTGCGGCAGAGGAGCCCAGCCGGCACCGGCGAGCGGATCTTCTTGTAGTGGAGGGCGACGCGCTTGCGCGTCTCGTCCGAGCGCACGCACCGGCGGAGATCCTCCTCCTCCGCGGGCGTCAGGTGACGAAAGCACGGCGTGGAAGCTCCCCGACGGTCCATCGCGTACTGGATCGGCCGGATCTGCTACGGCCGGCGAGAAATTGTTCACCGGTGCTCGTCGATTTGAGCGATGGTGTGGGGCGGAGGCATGGAGGGGCCGGTGGCAGAGAAATGGATCTTGACATTGGAAACAAGCTCAGAACCGTGGATTTATGGGTCGAGGGGGTCGATTCCCAGGCGCCTAGAAAAAATTCCTAGGTCGGGCCGTGTTTACGGTGTATTGGGCCAGATTTCACGACCAGGCCCGAAAACCGCCAGATTTTCTAGGTCCGGCGTTTTTTCAGTGTCTGCTAGAGATGCTCTTAGTTTGCAAGTCAGATACTAAACCATGCTGGACCGTCCGAGCCTACGTGGAGTGCTGGAGAAGCGGTCCAACCTGGAGCGTTCTCCATGTCCTTATCCAAGACCGATGAATTTTTGGGTAAATGCATTACCGATCCGTGTACTTATTAGGCTGGTTCGATTTAGTCCTCGTACTCGCAATTGGCTGAATTTTGTCCATGTATTTGTGAATTGGGCTTGATTTAGTCCTAATCAATGTTTCGTGTCGAAATTGCGCCGACTCGGATGCCACATGGAGGCGTGTCCCACTTGCAGGAGTTAAGATAGACTAGAAATTTGCAGTTAGCCCCTCCCATGTTACCCCGATATCATTAGTTAACCTCCCATTTTAAATATGTTGCTCCACAGTTTGGTCCAGCGACCACTGCCTCTGCCATTGCCTGTCGCCTCCACCATCGTCGAGACCTTCCTTTTATCCTCCCTCGAATGGAACTCTCTCGGCTGAAAGGATCTGTGATGACCCATAAGTATAGGGGGTGTATCATAATACTTTCGATAAATAGGAGTGTCGATCCCAACAAGGAGCAGAAGGTGTTGACTAGTGGTATGGAGCAGGAAATCTCTGTAAATACTTAGCAAACAGATTTTTAGGGGTTTTCTGATAAAGCAAAGAAATAAAGTGCAAGTAATAAAGATAGGAAAAAATTGCATCAAGTGGCCCAATCCTTTCTTAGCAAAGGACAAGCTGGTGGAAATACTTATAAGGACCAAACATTCTCGAGGACACATGGGAATTCTGTCAAGTGCTTTCACTTCAAATAGCTGAGTAGTCTTCTTTGGTTTTGTAAGTGTTGTGTGGGTGAACCTGTGCTAATGTAACGACCTTACTTGGACTAATACATACTTATGATTAAACCACTTGCAAGCATCCCCAACTACAAGAAAGCAATTAAGGTATAAACCTAACCACAACCTTAAACTCTAAGATCCTACACTCCCTTGTGTAATGGTTTCCTAACGGGCGTTCAGGTTTCTATCACTCTGGCAACCCCACAATTAGTAGCCAAATACACAATGCATTCTCCTAGGCCCATAAATGGTGAAGTATCATGTAGTCGACGTTCACATGACACCACTAGAAGAATAGCACCACAACTTAAATACTAAACCATTGAATAATATCTCAGCACAAACCAACTACTAACAACATGACTTCTTCCATGTCCTCAAGAACTAAACGAACTACTCACGAGACATCATATGGATCAAGATCAAAGATGATATGGTGATGGATAACAATCTGAACATAAACAATAATTCAATGATTCCACTCACAAGCATCAACTACAATAGTAATCAACACCGGGAAAGTTTCCCCTAAGAACTATGCAAGATTCAACACAATTGTTACATCGGGATGGAGTGGTGATGATGGTGATGGTGGAGATGATGGTGTGGATGATGATGATGATGATCCCGATGAAGTCTAGATTGATGATGGTGTTGATGGCGACAATCTCCCCTCTCCGAGAAGGGATTTCCCCGGCACAAATCTGTCTGCCGGATAGCTCTTTCTCTCTTGGTGTTTTCCGCCCGTAGAGGCGGCGGAATATTTCTATGATTGCTCCCTGTGTATTAGGGTTTCGAGGAGAAGGTATAGGCGAGAGGGCGGAGAGGTGGGCTGTGGGCCACACCTTCAGAGGCGCGCCTAGGGGTGGCCCGCGCCTAGAGGGGTGTGGGCCCCAGTGGCCCATCTCCGCCTCCCCTTTTGGCATTCTTTGTCTCCCGGGAAAATAGGATTTTCTGTAGTTTTTATGGTATTTTTTTGATATTCACGAAATTGCATCAAAACACCGCTTTTTCCATCAGAATCCTAACTCCGGCAGTTCATCCTCCAAGAATCATCCAACATGCAAAAACAGATGAAAAGACATAAGTAACACCTCTTAATATGAAATATATAAATGAATAGAGGCAAATTATGATATAGAATGGTGATGCAAATTGGACGTATCAACTCCCCCGAGCTTAGAACTTCGCTTGTCCCCAAGCGAAAACTGAGCTCAGTAAACATGTCCACAGGTTTATGGAGTGAAGTATCGATAAAAGAATACGAACAAGAAGCATCACACTTACCATTACACAACTCAAAGAAGAAAGCAACTCACCATTATATAACTTAGCTTGCAACCAGTATAGGAGTCATAATAGAGATGCATAAAGATAAATCATAATTGGGATTGGCAAACTTTGTTCTTGGTTAGAGAACAGCTGGCAAACAGTTTCACAAATAAATCTTTTGTAGAAGTTTTACAACAAGAGTACTCTTTGCTCAAACATAAAAGGTTTTTCACAATGATAGCTTTCAAAGTAATACTCAATAGATAAGAGTCTAGTGCAAACAAGGAAGATAAAGAACATGATTGAATAAATCATCATATGAATGCTTGAAACACAACAACTCAAATGCTTGCAGGAGATAGAGAGGAATAGGTTTACTGACTCAACTTTAAAAGTAGGAGAAAGCCCTTCATAGAGGAAAGCAGGAATTTCAAGTTCATAAAGAGCTTCCAAAAAATTATGGTACTGTAACATCCCAAAAATACCAAACTTAGATCATCAAAACACTAATCATCAAGATTAGGGTTAACAAAAACTTTTCTAAGTAAACCCATGAATGCATGTATATGTGTATGCATGGATTTTGAATTTCTTTAAAAACCACCTTGTCTGTGTGATCCATTGCTTGTAAAATGTTTCTTAGGTGAAATGAACATCATATAAAAACATTTCCCACACTTTTCCTAAAGACAAGTAAATCAAAACAAATATATTAAGTGAATGGTCATTTTGACCAATTTAACTCCCATGCCTACTTTGGCTGTCTCAAACTTTCAAAACCTAACAGAAACTTTTCTGGATCTTTGCACCCCTTGAATGTACTCATAACAAAGTATCAAGGCCCACTTTGTGATCATCCAGAAACTTTCAAATGCAGAGTTTAAATGACAATTCAAAATTGAATCTTCTTCATATGGGAAGATCCCACTTTTTCAAAAACCACTCAAACAAGCTCAACTTTCAAAACCCAAGCATCTGCAGACTCACCAGAACCAATCTATCAAACCCACCAAAAATCATTTCAAAATTCAAAACTTGATTTCATGCGACCATTTCATCAAACAGGTTGCAGACACAAATCAAACAAAACATCAAACACTATAGTGTGCAGTGATTCTTGCCTAACTTGTTCCCTAGTTAGCTCACACACAGCCCAGTAGATCATCTAGAAAGATTAGCCCAACACTAGCACCCCTGTGAGCTTCCCATTGCCATTAATGGTGAACAGCCGAGCACCTCAATGCCACCCCATAGTCGACAGCAGGCTAGAGGAAGAACTAGCCGTTCCAACCTTGTCTAGGAGGCAGCCCACCGTCCACCGCCACTCCCTGTCCCAGCCGCGAGCGTTGCCAAGCCCTGCACCACGCGCACAAGCCGCGCCCAGACCATGCCGAGCGCGCTGTAGCGCCACCTCGACAAGCGCCCACAGACCGCTACGCTTATCTGCGGCACACGCAATCACCACCGACCCAGAGACCACCAGACATCCCGTTTGCCGCCTGCGTACATACAGCCACCGCCTTGCCGAAGACGCCGCCTCTGCCACGCAGAGCACCGCCCGTTCCAGACCAAACCACACCACCCCATGCCTCGCGACCATGTCGTTGAGCGTCGCCAGGAGACACAGCACCGTCCCCTACCCTTGCCCATGCCATTAGCCGCTTGTAACATCGGCCCCGACGAGCTCACTGCGGCGCCTGACGGTCCCCTCGCCGACTATAAATAGAGGCCACCCCGCTAATTCATCACACCATCTCACCTCTCCTCACCGACTGCGTACACACCATTCTTAGAGCAAGGCGAGCACCACCTCCGGAATTTCACCGGATCCCGCCTCGGAGAAGAAAGGAGCCAGCGATTGAGCCGGGAGAAGCCACTGCAGGGAGGTTCGCCGTCGTCGACTTCGTCGTTCGCCCGCCTCGCCGACCCTCGCCCGTACCCCGGTGAGCCCCCAGCGACCCTCACTGGCCGCGCTAGGTTTCATTCTCGCTGGAGCTGTCTCGCGTCGACGATGACCCACAGCCGTTGGATTAGAACTAGATCGAACGATCCACGTTGCCCCATACCGCTTCGCCCAACCCCGTGTCACTGACGAGTGGGGACACCCACTTAAGCAGCCAGAGCACGCGCTTAGCAGGCGGCCCGTTAGAATTTCCTCGCAGCCCAAAGAATTCAAATTAAACCTTTTCTTTTTAAATTCAAACACACTTCTGTACCCAACTTCAAAAATCAACCCAGATCGATTTAGTGCACCAATTTGAATGAAACCAATTTTTTTGGAAAGGTCTATGAATGCTTAATCCAAGCCCGTTGGATTCAAGTCATTTGGATCTATAGATCACCCATAGTAAAAATAACAAGGCAAAATCTTTTCTGCATTCAAACATTTTTAAAATTTAAACCCTAAAAGCTTTTGAGTTGATTCCAACTCTCAAAAATCACATTTAACCATACCTTTCAGAATATATAAAAATATATATAGGTTTACTTGCAGAAATAATGTTCAAAGAATAAAAGAATGCTTCATAAGCATTTCTAGACACATTAATTAATTAAAATAAAAGGGTAAAACCTTATTAAATTGTGACACCACTTTAAATCACATTCCCATGGACTACAATATGTGGTGATGACAGGTGTCAACATGATCCCATGTTTAGTTTGGAGAATATTAAATCTTAAGTAGTTTTTCAATGAGTAGAAATTTCTTTTCTAAAAATAAAAAGATTTAAACCAAGCTTTAACCTTGTAATGTTAGAGATGATGCTAGATCATCTATAGGACCCTTGTGTGTGATGATTGCAAGTAGTTAAGTATTGTTTGGTGATTGTGTACCTCGTATTTATTCATAGACGCTAGTACCGACCAAGGATACGAGGAGGAAGGAGGATACTACGAAGAAGAAGCCGAGGAGAACTTCAACCACTGCTCTGCACAAGGCAACCCTTGCCAGATACCCTACTGATGCCACAAACCCATACTTGTGATATGAATACTATATGCCTTAAGCATATGTGATCATACCCACTTGATAAACCAATCCTAGTTTTATGTGCAAGCTTCTTATTTTATTTCTTTATCAAAGCTTACTTAGAGTCTACCTAAGAGTTTGGTAGATACTAGACAGTTGTGCTGAAGGTTGCATAAAGAGCATAAAATTTGGCCTAAGATAGAAACCTTGATCTCAGCCTAAGACATGAGATTGAACTTAGTAAAACTCCACTAGTTACCACCCCTCATCAGTACTACCCCCACCCGTAGATGCTAGTGCTAAGCATAAAACTTGATCAACTTTAGATGGGAATACTTGGTGGAAAAATGGTTATGAAAACCTTGGAATGATGGATCATTCTATTGAAATGTTTTGGACATGTGTTTCCAAACACTTGATGATTCTGGTGATAAAAATGTTGAGGCATGAGCCTTAGCCCTTTATAAAACTGATGGTTGTCGGATGCGATACCATTCCAATTTTATCGACAACCACAATACCCGAATATTGGGTAGGGCTTGATCGAAACTTATATTCTTTAGTATTAGTTCCTCACGGCCAAGGTCTGAGCTGAGGCTACCTTGTGAAGATTGTCCACTGCAAGACTCCAAGATGACGTGGTCATGGTTGGGAGGCCAAACTCATAGGAGAGGTGCTTATACTAGGGCGTAATTGAAAGGTTAGGATTGATTATCCGACATCGAGTATGGTGAATTCAGGATTTGTTCTGACGGATGTATCGAATGTTGTGGTGAAAGTGTACAATCTCGCAGAGTGTCAAACTATTGAATAGCCGTCATGATTATGGACAGTTGGAGTGGCATACTGTTCCCCGTCAGACTTTTCAAAATGACTTGTGAAATGAATTGAGACTTTGACTTGACCACAACAGAGTTGTGACCTGAATTACAAGATCCCACTTAGGAGTTATAAAATTGTGACTAGCTTTGGAACTTAGTAGAGATAAACCTGGCTTTTGCAAAACAACCTTAGAGCCTAGTGTCCTATTATCCAAAAACCCTTACCGTTAGTATTAGTTTCATAGTACTTAAAGAGTACTCATGGCTTTGTCCCTAGCTATTCCCATGGCGGACTATGAAGAGGAGTACCGGAAGATTGACCCTGTGAAGGTTACGACAACTAGGATCATCTCCCATCACATTGCCTGTGACCCCGAAGATGGAGCTTCGCCTACGCTACCGTTATTATTACGTATTCCGCTGCTTGATGTTGTATTAATAACTGGATCATGAGATCCCTATTTGTGTAAGAACTTATGTATCGTTGTAATGGATGAAGTACTATGGTATCCAATCTTGTTATGTCTCGCAAAAATGGTAATCCTGGGATTGCGATGTATGGCATAACAGGCATCTAGGATTGAAAAATCCGGGTGTTGACAAGTTGGTATCAGAGCCATCCTGACCATAGGAGACCCTAGTTAGATTGGACGTTGAACCAAAAACTTAGTTTCAAAACCAAAGAATAAAAAAATATTTACGAAAACTTATTCTCATTCTGACCTCTTTAATTCTTTCATAAAACCTCATGTTCCTCAAAAACTCTTGCAAAATAGATAAAATTTTGACACACTTGATCACTCTGCTAATCTACTCATCCTCTATTTTTATAGATGGACGTGAAGTATAGCAAGTTTTACCAACTTGGGAATGGAGGAGACCTTATCTTTGAGAGGGATCTGGATCAGCTTTCGGAACTTCTGGAGCGTCCGCACCCGAGTTCTTCGGAGCTCAGCTCAATGATCAAGGAGGAGAATATCTGCAGTGGCTAATTGTTGCAAGTCTCCGAGGAAAGATTGAACCTCCCACTGCGGAGGGAATTCAGTTTACCTTGAGGGAAAACAACTGGCTCGATGGACTTGCCAGAGCAATGCAGGAAGCTCTTTCCCGTCAGGTGGGCGAGCATCAATCAGATCAAGGGTACTCGCTTTGAGTTTTTCCCAAGACGTGATGCAAATGGACAACCCCTGGAAGCCCCATACCACCCCGAGCTGAAGACTCAATTGGACCACCTTAGCTTCATGATGTATGATCGTCAGCAGGAGTTGGACAACTGCCATGACTATTGCAACCACAAGTATGCCATCATCAAGACGAAGGACCAGACCATCGCCATGCTAGCAAAGGATCGCAAATCTCGTCGCCGTCAGCTCGACAAGAAGGAGCGCATTATTGCCCGTCTTCGCCATCGCATCTCATCTCTGGAAGAGACCATCCACGAGAGAGACATGCAGTTAGAGGAAAGGGAGAATGCCGGAGAGGATCTTCGTGGAGACCCTTACTCCTATCTCAGTGTAACTACCTCGGTGAATTACGCTCCTAGTTACAAGCCTGGATGAGTGGAAATGGTTAAAATAGTACGGTGGGGCCCAAATGCCACTCACAGGTAGACCTTTCGGCCGTTCTAACCATTTCCAAACATCGGGACAAGAACGGGCGGCGTAATCGGCAGGCGAAGGGATCAACTACATACACAAATGAGTATGTATGCAAGCCACCATACAACAGTACATCAGAGCCATTCCATCTAAAAAGAAAGGAAATATAGCAACGCCATACGGCAAGATCCAAATATCCTAGATAGATATAATAGTTTAGGATACCTCCTCATACATCAAACATCAGAGTATCAAGCGGAAGCGGAAGACAAAATCCGAGTACGGATAAGAAGAAAATCGGCATAAGATGCCCCATAAATAAACACATCCCGCCCACAGATCTCATGGATCCCCGTTCCCGGAATCTCTGCACCGAATGATCGTTGCCCACATCGTCCGTCTCCTCCACCCAGTATCCATCTTGCGGGTTCACCTGTTCATCTGAATCAAACAATTTATCGTGTGAGACCCTAGGGGTACTCAGCAAGTCTTTATGCCTCTAAAGGGGACACAACCTGGGGTGACGCAATTGCAGCAAAAGATAAACCCTATAAATTCTATAGATACTCGCTAACCATCCGCCTAACCATAGATAGACGGATGTCCGTGAATTAATAACAACAGTTATAACAGTAATGTCCACAGATCCATCCTCCTCCTCGCTTACCGACGAGGAAGCGGATTTAACAACCCCCATCCGCTGGTAGTTTTATTATCCATTCCATGAGTGTTGCACTATTTACTAGTCGTACTTAGTCAAATTAAAAGCGGTACTTTAGTTATTCTTGTCTATGATCGAGAATGTGCTCCAAGTCGCCCATAACCGGACACGGCTTTCAGAAAGTTTTACCCTGCAGGGGTGCACAAATAGCAACACACACTCGATCAACCTCGGAAAAACCAAATCAAAACCCAACGAGGCATTCACGACAAAGCGATCACAGGATTCAGAAATATTTCAGGGGGCCACCCCATTAAGCTACCCGCAACGAAGTTGGCGGGCTCTGAGACGGACTCAAGGTTTGTGTGGCTACCAGAAACGATCGGGAACCCAAAAGTGTGACTGGGCTTGTCGATACAAAAACGGTCACGGCCTTAACAAAGACAAAGGTGCAAGACTCGCACAATTTAAATTAAAGCAAGAAAGCATGGCATAAGTACAGGATAGTAAATAAAACCTCAAACTAGTTTGTGTCCCCAAGAAATAAGAATGAATCAAGCTCCGCTCGTGGGGTTCATAAGCCTCCCGGATGTGGATAGCGCGAATATTCAAGGAACAGGAATCAAGTACTCGGGGTCCTACGGGACACAAGTGAGCCTGAAAAACCAAATAGCAAATATGGCTCACCGATGCCACTTTCATTAGTTATCCCATTACTACTCAGATTAAGTTGTATAGGTATCTCGTTATTCATCAGACACTCACATACCCTACACATGCTGTTCTACGACTCGCATGGCTCAAACAACTCCTGTAGTAATGGCTCATGGGATGGAGGAACAAGCTTCGGTGGGGTTTAAAAGTAAAGGCTATGCAATACTTGGGATTCAGTTTAATGCAATCGCGACTCAATGATGCAAGAATAAGATAGAGGCAATAGGTACTATATGTATGCAAGCATGTGGTAGTGCTTGCCTGGCAGCTCAGTTGAAGCGAGAGAAGGATCTGGGTAGTGCTCTGGTTCTTGGTATATCCCCGGCCAAAGATCTATTCGAAGAAGAACCAAACAAACAAGGGCCAACATAAATAAAGTGCGCAAGCATATGAATAAAGGCATCAAGCAAACAATCATGCCATGATGAATGGTGCACAATCTGCATGGCAATAAAGTAGCATGGCATGGGTGAGGTGTGGCATACAAGAATAAATCATTTTATTGAGTTTTGACCACAATTTAACCTCAATTAAGTTGCTGTATACTTTATATTTATATGATGCATGCTTCAAATCAGATCAAGGAATGCATAAACAGAAAGGTCTCGTCGAGCTAATCATTTTAGACATATTATTTGTCAAATTTGGAGTTATAAATCAAAAGTTATTAATTAATTAAGGAGAGAGGGCATTTTCTTGTAATTTTAATTAACTTGTAAAATAAAGTGTTCAAAATATATTTTGAAGGCCATATTTGAATTCCTCACATTTTTCTGATTTGAAAACATATATTATTTGTATTGTTTGGAATTATATTTGAAAAGTTATGTTGAAACAGATTTAAATTTTTGAATTTAAATTAATTTGAAAAAGATTTAAATTAAAACAGAAACAGAAAACATTTTATTACTCAGCTTGTCCTAGCCCTAGACACTGACGGGTGGGGTCAAACGGAGTGGGGCCACATGCGCAGAAAAGCTTTACTCACCATGGGCCGCCACCATAAAGTATGATGTGGGGCTTTGTCGACCACCACGCCAATGGAGAACAGAGACTGACATGTAGGGCCGAGGCTGGAGCGCGGGTTACGGACGGGAAAAGGCCGGGGGTTTTTCTGCAAAAGCGCTGGCGCGGCTGACTGGTGGGGTCTGCGGACCGCGGGTTTAGCCGAAAGAGCTGCAGGGGGTTAAGTGCAAAAAGGGGTCGCCGCACTGTGGATCTTCTCCGCGGACAGATCGGTGCTCGCAGGGCGCGGGGCGCGGCGCGCGGGATCGAACTCCGGACCTGGCGTGCGCGCGCGTAGGCGGCTACCGCTGCGGTGTGCTGGCGTTATTGTCAGGGAGATGGGCGAGGCCTAGATAGGGCGCTACGCGGAGCGCGAGCGTGCAGACGCCCGTGCACTCCAACGCGCGGAGGCCGTTCGACGCAACGTCCGGCGAGGCTAGCGGGTTACAGAGAGGCGGACCATGTCCAGGAGAGAGAAGAGCTCACCGCGGGGCTGTCGGTGGCGTCGGATCGGGCAGGGGAGCGGTCGATCGGCGACGAGGCAGACGATCTGGAGCTAGGGTTTCTCGTCGGCCACGCGGGGATCCAGCCTGGGGCTCCTCCTTCACGTCCATGCACAGGGGCGGTGCAGGTGGTCGTCTCGGTCTTCCCCAACATCCAGACTCCTCGCCCTCCTGCTGCTACGGTGTGGTAGGGTGATGCCGACGGTGGCCGGCGTTGGGGGTAGCTGGCGGCGGTGGAGAAGAAGGGAGGAGGCCAGGGCACCTCGGCCAGATCTGGAGAGGCAGAGGAGAGCCGGGAGTGGTGGTAGATAGCAGAGAGGAGAGGGAGATGCCGTGGGGAGGTGGGGTAGATGGAAAAGGTGGCTCGGCCACCTTTCCCTCCTCCTTCACGTGCTCGAGCTAGGGGCCAGGGCAGGCACGAGCAGGTGATCGGGGACGTCCAGGTGGGGCAGGGTGAGGCCAGGAGGTAGGCTCGGTGTGGTGGGGCCCTTAAGGCAGAGAGAGAAAAGAGAGAGGGAAGGAGAGAGGGTTGGAGCTAGGGTTGGGGTAGATAGGTGGCTCGGGCTAGGGTTTGGAACCAGGTGGGGCCAGCTAGGTAGAGAGAAGAGAGGGGCCGAGAGAGAGGGTGGTGTGGTGGCTAGGGTTTGGTTTAGAGAGGGGAATGGGTCTAGAGAGGATGGGGTAGAGGGGGTATGGTGATGATGGGGTAGGTGATTAGAGAGGAACTTAGATAGAGGATAAGAGAGAGAGGGTGATGGATTAGGCTTTTTAGGAGCTTGCATGCTCCAAGCTTAGATCAAGCAAGAACATGTGGAAAAGAGAAAGAGAGGGATGTGGTGTGATGATGGATCTTAGCAAGACAAACTAGATCAAGCCAAAAGATAAGAAGAGAAAGAGATGAGAGATGAACCACTCAAGAATTCAAATAAAATCCAAAAGACTTAAGTGTGGTGGTGCTTGCATGGCCCATGCAGAATAATTAATGCCATGCTGAATCTTGTGAGAACAATAATATTAACATAGCATTATTATTATGCATTCCCAAATTGGATTAAAGGCCAAGCAAAAAGAATTTAAAGGAGAGTTCCAGATGGAGTAGATGGAGATGATCACATTTGTTTATAATTGGGACTTACTAGTGTGTTTGTTCCACTAGATGTTTAATAGTCCCAATTATACCCCAACATGATAAGAACCCCAAGGCAACCCATATGGAAGCTAGGAAAAAGGTTCCACTCACAAGGCATGCAAAGGTGGCCATGTGGCTCTCATATATCAATAATGTGAAAACAACATGATGCTAAGATGAGAGCATGTGGAATAGAATTGGATCCATTCCCACCCACATGAGCTAGAGGTAAAACCCAAATAAAGTGCAAAGCTCACATTTAGTTGGATGGTAGAATTATAAGGTGGTGACAAGGTTAAGGTGGTGGAGTTGAAAGAGATATGCCCCCAACTCAACTTGGGCATTTAAACAATATATCAAGAACTAAATACAATATCAAGAGGCAAATACAATTATTAATGCATATGAGAGAAGAACCAAAGCAAAAAGGGTTTTATATGATGCTCAAATGCAAGGTGGCATGATGACATGAGCATGATATAATTATGATGCAGCAATTATATATATGAAGTAGCCATTATATTACTAGACCAAGTAGCATTACAATTGTTACACAATTGGGATGCTACAACTCTCCCCCACTAAACAGGAATCTCGCCCCGAGATTCTAGGAAGAAGAAGAAGACTCAAAGAGGGTAGGATACTTGGCGCGGAGCTCATCTTCACGTTCCCAAGTGGCTTCATCAACGGAATGGTGCGACCACTGCACCTTGCAGAACTGGATGGACTTGTTGCGAGTCCTTCTCTCTGCGGTTTCAAGGATTTTTGTGGGGTGTTCTTGATAAGACAGGTCTTCTTGGAGATTGATAAGCTCATGGTCCACGGTCCTGCCGGGATCCTTGAAGCACTTCTTGAGTTGAGAGATGTGGAAAACATCATGGACTTTGAGTTTTTCCGGGAGCTCTAGAGCATAAGAAACTTCTCCTCTTCTTCCACGAATTTTGAAAGGACCGATGTATCTAGGAGCCAGCTTTCCTTTGATATCAAGCAAGGCGTGCCTCTCATGGGAGTGACACGAAGGTAAACGAGATCACCAGGACATACTCCATGTCCATGTGCTTCCTCATAATTGCTCTTCCGCGACTTTGAGCAATCTTCAGATTTTCAAGAATGATGTGCACCTTCTCCTCCGCTTGAGTTACAATGTCAGGGCCAAACAATATTCTTTATCCTGCACCCGACCAACCAATCGGAGTTCTGCATTTGCGACCATAGAGAGCCTCAAATGGTGCCATCTTTAGACTTTTCTGGAAGCTGTTGTTGTAAGAGAATTCAGCATAAGGAAGACATTCTTCCCACCTCATGCCAAAAGAGATGACGCAAGCACGAAGCATATCCTCCAGAATCTGATTGATCCTTTCAACTTGTCCTTGCGACTGAGGGTGGTAAGCTGTGCTGAAGTTCAACTTTGTTCCCAAAGCATTTTGGAAACTTTCCCAGAACTTGGAAGTGAAGATGCTTCCACGGTCTGAACTGATCTCAAGCGGAACCCCATACAGAGACAATTGTTGATATAGAGCTCACCAACTGAATTGCGTAAATGGTTTCCTTGACGGGGAAGAAGTGAGCCACTTTAGAAAGCCTGTCAATGACAACAAAGATTGCATTGTTGCCCTTCTGCGACCTCGGAAAACCAGTGATGAAGTCCATCTCTACTTTCTCCCATTTCCATTCCGGGGGTTTCAATGGCTGTAGAAGACCGGAAGGTTTCTGATGGACAGCTTTCACTCTGCGGCAGACATCACACTCCGAGACATACTTGGCACAATATTGTTCCAAACCTGGCCACCAATATTGTGTTTTCAAGTCCATGTACATCTTTGTGCTGCCAGGGTGGATAGAAAGAACAGAATCATGCGCCTCCTTGATAACTTGCTCTCTCAAACCCGGGTAGTTCGGAACAAACATCCGGTGTTCAAAGAAAAGCGGGCCTTGATCATCGACGTGGAAGGACTCATACTTCGGAAGCTGGATGTTGGAGATGACCTTTCTTGTGTACGGATCACCGAGCTGAAAGGAGCGAACCTTTTCTTCCAAGAGAGGAGTTGCTAGAAGGTTCAGAAGATACCCTTGTTCCACAATTTCAAGGTTGAGCTGACGGAATTCCTCGCACAAGAGAGGCTGTTGTTCTTCCATCATGAGGTTGTTGACATAAGCTTTGCGGCTGAGAGCATCGGCCATGACATTAGCTTTGCCCGGAGTGTAGTTGATGGTCAAATCAAAATCATTGATTGCCTCAATCCATCTCCTCTACCGAAGGTTGAGATCAGGCTGCGTGAAGATATACTTCAAACTCTTGTGATCAGAAAAGATTTCACAACGGTTGCCAAGCAAGTAGTGCCTCCATACTTTCAAAGCAAAGACAACTGCTGCGAGCTCGAGGTCATGTGTAGGATAGTTGATCTCATGCGTCTTCAACTGACGAGAGGCATAAGAAACAACTTGTTTTTCTTGCATAAGGACCGCACCCAATCCTTGCAAAGAGGCGTCACAGAATATCTGGAAAGGCTTGTATGTATCCGGAGGAACCAAGACTGGTGTGGAAGTGAGCTTCTCTTTGAGTGTCTCAAACCTTGCTTGACATGCAGGAGTCCAAAGGTATTTCTTGCCTTTCTTGAGGAGATCGGTAAGAGGCTTCGCTATCTTCGAAAAGTTCCGAACGAAGCGACGGCAATAACTAGCCAAACCAAGGAAACTCCGCACTTCTTTGACATTTACAGGAGGAAGCCATTCAACAATTGCCTTCACGGTTTCCGGGTTGACTGCAATGCCCTTGGCAGAGATGACATGACCAAGATAGGTTACTTGAGGCAGCCAAAACTCACACTTGGAGAACTTTGCATACAAGCGGTTCTCACGAAGCTTGTTTAGGACACACCGAAGGTGTTCTTCATGTTCTTTCTGTGACTTAGAATAGACTAGGATGTCATCCAGATAGACCACAACAAACTTGTCAAGATACTCCATGAAAACCGAGTTCATGAGCCTCGAGAAGGTGGCAGGTGCGTTGGTGAGACCGAAAGACATGACCGTGTACTCATACAGGCCATAGCGGGTGGTGAAAGCTGTTTTAGGAACATCTTCCTTGCGAATCTTGATTTGGTGATAACCACTTCTCAAGTCAAGCTTAGAGAATACCACAGCTCCAGCTAGCTGATCAAAGAGATCATTAATCCGTGGAAGGGGATATATATTCTTGATGGTTTTAGCATTGAGAGCCCGATAGTCAACACAAAGTCTATTAGTCTTGTCTCGCTTCTTCACAAAGATTGTTGGGCTACCCCAAGAAGAAGTACTGTGTTGAATGAAACCCAACTTCTCTTGTTCATCAAGCTGGCGTTTGAGTTCAGCCAACTCAGCAGGACCCATTTTATAAGGCCGCTTGGAGATAGGAGCGGTACCAGGTTCAAGATCAATTACAAACTCAACCTCACGATCCGGAGGCATACCTGGCAACTCTTCAGGAAATACATCTGGGAACTCACAGACCACCGGAACACTCTGAATAGCTTCCATAGCATCATCATTTAGAGCCGCCAAAGAGAAAAGCTGGATAGCAGTCGACTTGGAGAAAAGACTATATGGCCTTCAGGAATCTTCAGAGAAACCGAAAGGCCAAAGCACAATCAATCACAGCTGCATTTGTTGTCAACCAATCCATGCCCAAGATGACATCAATGTCGAATTGCCTGAACAATTAAGGACGCCGAGAACGAAGAGCCACCAATCTCAATTTGATTGCCATGGCTGATATGAGCAGCCCTCATGTTTGAACCAGGAGATTGTACCACCAGACGATGTGATAAAGGAACCATATCCAGATCCTGCTCATGCGCAAACTTATGCGAAACAAAAGAATGCGAAGCACCAGAATCAAACAAAACTCGTGCAGGGACTGAGTTAACGGGAAGCATACCCATCACAACTCCAGGTGCATGCTCAGCTTGAGCGGGCGTTGACACAGCTTGGCACGAGCAACGTGAGACCCAGGCTTGGTGTTGATGTTGAGAGCCCGAGGTGGTGGTGCACGAACCAAAGGAGAGCTTGCCGCAGATCTTGGAGGTGGTGGAGGAAGAGCCTTGTTCTTCATCGGACAGTTCCAGTACTGATGCCTAGTGTCTCCACAAGTGAAACAAGCACCAGGTGGACGTGGAGCAACGAGCTGGGACTCCGCCAGCGCCAGGTAGTGGTGGTTGTAGCCCCTGGGAGCAGCAGTGAGGAAGTCTGGTGGCCTTGCCACGAAGCTTGAAGGTCTTGGTGGAGCCGGGAGCGACGGTGGGGTGTTAGGAACCCAGACACGACGCTTAGAAGGAGTTGACATAGCTGAAGAGCTTGCTGCATCACAGTTGTGTTTCTTGGACTCCTCAAACACTTGCCTACTTGCCTCTTCCTGCAGAGCTGTATGTTGAAGTTCCAGAAAATACGCCGGCCTTGCATGTGTGATTGCATATTTGATCGATGCATTGAGCCCTTGCCTGAACCTCTTTTGCTTCTTCTTGTCATCAGAGATCTCATCGCCACCATAACGAGAAAGGTTCATGAAGTTCCTGATGTAGGTAACATTATCATTGCCCCGCTTGAGGTTGAGAAACACTTCCTTCATCCTCTCCATGACAATTTCGTGACATCGCTTTTGAAAGCTCCAAGAACTGTCCCCAAGTAGGCTGAAAACCGGCAGCTTTGCCTTCGTAATTCTCCCACCGTAGAGCTGCATCTCCTTCGAAGGTGAGTAGCACACTTTACCCATTCTTGCTCAGAACATCAGCGATTGCCAAGAACCTTGACATCTCACGCAACCAATCATCATCAAGTGGTTGATCAAAAACATCAAACTGGCGCGGGTTGAACTTCAGGAAGCTCTTGATGTCTCCTCGCTTGGGAGGTGGAGGTAGCGGAACAAACTCATTCCTCCTGACACTTTCCTCGAAACGCTGCTGGTTCTGCTGCATTGCTGCCAAGGCATTGGCGATGCTTGACAACGCTGCCCCCAGTTCAGGTTGTATGTCCTCCTCAGAACGGCGTGGTGGTGCCATCCTGTGATTGATATAAAACATAAGTCAGTACTATGATGGAGAATAATAATAATCCAAAATAGTACCAAGATGGAATTAATCAAGATTAAAGGATACAATTTACTAAGATGGTATTAAAATATCAACGAAGTTCAAAGCACCTAGAAGATATTAAGCATATCGCACACGACTGAAAAGGAGTGTGGTACACAGATATATCAAAGAAAAAATTTCCACAAATTTCGGCATTAAAATACCAATAGATGCGCAAAATCACTTAACGAATCAAGATTAGTGACACTACCAATTCAATATACAAGAGCGAATGATAAGAGTAGTGGCATGGTCGCGACTCCATCCCGCACTCAAATCATTACTCCGCACATGAATAAGTAGAACACATATCTCAACACCTTCTTCTCACGATGAACCTAAAGATTAGTAACTACGGAAACGAACACCCCAAACAAGATGACGTCGGATAACAAAGAGTAAGACAGATCGCATCGGTATACAACGAATCAGATAGATCGCGTAGGTTTGCAAAAGCCTGTCGGTATGGAATGTACCAACAGTTGATAACCAAAAGGCCGATAAAGATAACATGTTGGATGCAACAGATAGACAAGGAATTACACACACACACACACAACCTATGGTACTACGGAATCCCAGAACACGTGAATCCTAGTTTGAATTTTTAAGAAGAGGATTGAAAACGTTACACTTCCTTACCAGAAAAGGGTGGGTGGGTAAGAAGAAAAGTGGAAGCAGTCCTACTCTCGTGTTTTGTTTTTCCCTAGTATACATAACTACCAAAAATATTTGCTAGACAGACAACGACCATTTGGCTGAGACCCTGAAGGGCGGAATGGCTCTGATACCAATTGTAACTACCTCGGTGAATTACGCTCCTAGTTACAAGCCTGGATGAGTGGAAATGGTTAAAATAGTACGGTGGGGCCCAAATGCCACTCACAGGTAGACCTTTCGGCCGTCCTAACCATTTCCAAACATCGGGACAAGAACGGGCGGCATAATCGGCAGGCGAAGGGATCAACTACATACACAAATGAGTATGTATGCAAGCCACCATACAACAGTACATCAGAGCCATTCCATCTAAAAAGAAAGGAAATATAGCAACGCCATACGGCAAGATCCAAATATCCTAGATAGATATAATAGTTTAGGATACCTCCTCATATATTAAACATCAGAGTATCAAGCGGAAGCGGAAGACAAAATCCGAGTACGGATAAGAAGCAAATCGGCATAAGATGCCCCATAAATAAACACATCCCGCCCACAGATCTCATGGATCCCCGTTCCCGGAATCTCTACACCGAATGATCATTGCCCACATCGTCCGTCTCCTCCACCCAGTATCCATCTTGCGGGTTCACCTGTTCATCTGAATCAAACAATTTATCGTGTGAGACCCTAGGGGTACTCAGCAAGTCTTTATGCCTCTAAAGGGGACACAACCTGGGGTGACGCAATTGCAGCAAAAGATAAACCCTAGCAATTCTATAGATACTCGCTAACCATCCGCCTAACCATAGATAGACGGATGTCCGTGAATTAATAACAACAGTTATAACGGTAATGTCCACAGATCCATCCTCCTCCTCGCTTACCGACGAGCAAGCGGACGAACAACCCCCCCCCCCCATCCGTTGGCAGTTTTATTATCCATTCCATGAGTGTTGCACTATTTACTAGTCAGGTACTTAGTCAAATTAAAAGCGGTACTTTAGTTATTCTTGTCTATGATCGAGAAACTGTGCTCCAAGTCGTCCATAACCACGGACACGGCTTTGAAAGTTTTACTGCAGGTGCACAAATAGCAACACACACTCGATCAACCTCGAAAACCAAATCAAAACCCAACGAGGCATTCACGACAAAGCGATCACAGATTCAGAATATTTCAGGGCCCACCCCATTAAGCTAGCTGGCCCGCTACTTAGACGGACTCAAGGTTTGTGTGGCCGGGTCAGAAACGATCGGGAACCCGAAGTGTGACTGGGCTTGTCGACATAAATAAAACGGGTCACGGCCCTAATAGTACAAGGTGCAAGACTGCACAATTTAAATTAAAGCAGTAAAGCATGGCATAAGTACAGATAGTAAATAAAACCTCAAACTAGTTTGTGGCCCCAAGAAATAAGAATGAATCAAGCTCGCTCAGGGGTTCATAAGCCTCCGGATGTGGATAGCGAATATTCAAGGAACAGAATCAAGTACTGGGTCCCACAGACACAAGTGAGCCTGAAAACCAAATAGCAAATATGGCTCACCGATGCCACTTTCATTAGTTATCCCATTACTACTCAGATTAAGTTGTATAGGTACCTCGTTATTCATCAGACACTCACATACCCTACACATGCTGTTCTACGACTCGCATGGCTCAAACAACTCCTGTAGTAATGGCTCATGGGATGGAGGAACAAGCTTGGGGGTTTAAAAGTAAAGGCTATGCAATACTTGGGATTCAGTTTAATGCAATCGCGACTCAATGATGCAAGAATAAGATAGAGGCAATAGGTACTATATGTATGCAAGCATGTGGTAGTGCTTGCCTGGCAGCTCAGTTGAAGCGAGAGAAGGATCTTGGTAGTGCTCCTGGTTCTCTTGGTATATCCCCTCGCCGGCCTATTCGAAGAAGAACCAAACAAACAAGGGCCAACATAAATAAAGTGCGCAAGCATATGAATAAATGCATCAAGCAAACAATCATGCCATGATGAATGGTGCACAATCTGCATGGCAATAAAGTAGCATGACATGGGTGAGGTGTGGCATACAAGAATAAATCATTTTATTGAGTTTTGACCACAATTTAACCTCAATTAAGTTGCTGTATAATTTATATTTATATGATGCATGCTTCAAATCAGATCAAGGAATGCATAAACAGAAAGGTCTCGTCGAGCTAATCATTTTAGACATATTATTTGTCAAATTTGGAGTTATAAATCAAAAGTTATTAATTAATTAAGGAGAGAGGGCATTTTCTTGTAATTTTAATTAACTTGGAAATTAAAGTGTTCAAAATATATTTTGATGGCCATATTTGAATTCCTCACATTTTTCTGATTTGAAAACATATATTATTTGTATTGTTTGGAATTATATTTGAAAAGTTATGTTGAAACAGATTTAAATTTTTGAATTTAAATTAATTTGAAAAAGATTTAAATTAAAACAGAAACAGAAAACATTTTATTACTCAGCTTGTCCTAGCCCTAGACACTGACGGGTGGGGTCAAACGGAGTGGGGCCACACGCGCAGAAAAGCTTTACTCACCGCGTCGCCACCAATCGAGTATGACAGTGGGGCCTGGCTTTTGACCCACACGCCAATGACGAGCGAATGTAGACTGACATGTAGGGCCGAGGCTGGAGCGCGGGTTACGGACGGGAAAAGGCCGGGGGTTTTTCTGCAAAAGCGCTGGCGCGGCTGACTGGTGGGGTCTGCGGACCGCGGGTTTAGCCGAAAGAGCTGCAGGGGGTTAAGTGCAAAAAGGGGTCGCCGCACTGTGGATCTTCTCCGCGGACAGATCGGTGCTCGCAGGGCGCGGGCGCTGGCTGGATCGAACTCGGACCTGGCGCGTGCGCCAGAGCGGCTACCGCTGCGTATTGGCGTTGTTGTCAGGGAGATGGGCGAGGCCTAGATAGGGCGCTACGCGGAGCGCGAGCGTGCAGACGCCCGTGCACTCCGACGCGCGGAGGCCGTTCGACGCAACGTCCGGCGAGGCTAGGGGGTTACAGAGAGGCGGACCATGTCCAGGAGAGAGAAGAGCTCACCGCGGGGCTGTCGGTGGCGTCGGATCGGGCAGGGGAGCGGTCGATCGGCGACGAGGCAGACGATCTGGAGCTAGGGTTTCTCGTCGGCCACGTAGGGATCCAGCGCCCCGGGTCTCCTCCTTCACGTCTGGGCACAGGGGCGGTGGTGGTCGCCTCGGTCTTCCCTAACGCCCAGACTCCTCGCCTCCTGCTGCTACGGTGTGGTAGGGTGATGCCGATGGTGGCCGGGCGTTGGGGGTAGCGGTGGATAAGAAGGAAGGAGGCCAGGCGCCTGGCCAGATCTGGAGAGGCAGGAGAGCCGGAGTGGTGGTAGATAGCAGAGAGGAGAGGGAGATGCCGTGGGAGGTGGGGTAGATGGAAAGGTGGCTCGACCACCTTCCCTCCTCCTTCACGTGCTCGAGCTGGGGCCAGCGTGCACGGGCAGTGATCGGGACGTCTGTGGGGGGTGGTGAGGCCAGGTGTTAGTCTCGGTTTTGTGGGGCCATTAAGGCAGAGAGAATAGAGATAGGGAATGAGAGATCGAGCTCTTGTTGGAGCTAGGGTTGGGGTAGATAGGTGGCCTGCTAGGGTTTGGAACCAGGTGGGGCCAGCTAGGTAGAGAGAAGAGAGGGGCCGAGAGAGAGGGTGGTGTGGTGGCTAGGGTTTGGTTTAGAGAGGGGAATGGGTCTAGAGAGGATGGGGTAGAGGGGGTATGGTGATGATGGGGTAGGTGATTAGAGAGGAACTTAGATAGAGGATAAGAGAGAGAGGGTGATGGATTAGGCTTTTTAGGAGCTTGCATGCTCCAAGCTTAGATCAAGCAAGAACATGTGGAAAAGAGAAAGAGAGGGATGTGGTGTGATGATGGATCTTAGCACGTCAAACTAGATCAAGCCAAAAGATAAGAAGAGAAAGAGATGAGAGATAAACCACTCAAGAATTCAAATAAAATCCAAAAGACTTAAGTGTGGTGGTGCTTGCATGGCCCATGCAGAATAATTAATGCCATGCTGAATCTTGTGAGAACAATAATATTAACATAGCATTATTATTATGCATTCCCAAATTGGATTAAAGTCCAAGCAAAAAGAATTTAAAGGAGAGTTCTAGATGGAGTAGATGGAGATGATCACATTTGTTTATAACTGGGACTTACTAGTGTGTTTGTTCCACTAGATGTTTAATAGTCCCAATTATACCCCAACATGAGAAGAACCCCAAGGCAACCCATATGGAAGCTAGGAAAAAGGTTCCACTCACAAGGCATGCAAAGGTGGCCATGTGGCTCTCATATATCAATAATGTGAAAACAACATGATGCTAAGATGAGAGCATGTGGAATAGAATTGGATCCATTCCCACCCACATGAGCTAGAGGTAAAACCCAAATAAAGTGCAAAGCTCACATTTAGTTGGATGGTAGAATTATAAGGCGGTGACAAGGTTAAGGTGGTGGAGTTGAAAGAGATATGCCCCCAACTCAACTTGGGCATTTAAACAATATATCAAGAACTAAATACAATATCAAGAGGCAAATACAATTATTAATGCATATGAGAGAAGAACCAAAGCAAAAAGGGTTTTATATGATGCTCAAATGCAAGGTGGCATGATGACATGAGCATGATATAATTATGATGCAGCAATTATATATATGAAGTAGCCATTATATTACTAGACCAAGTAGCATTACAATTGTTAGACAATTGGGATGCTACACTCAGCGATGACGATGATTTTCTGGAGGATCAGGCCATGGACTTCTTCACCGATGAGGATGATTTCGCCTTCACGATGATAATGAAGATGATGAAGCCATAGACTCCGAGGAGTAGTAGCACTGAGCACTAGCGTAGTGAGTAGTAGTCGGTCCCACTGTATCGTAGTTTTTAGAATGGTTCTTAAAACCATCTGTTTTTCCTTGTTGTGGTGTGTGTTGTAATGTGTGCTATGAATGAATGAAAAATCAAGTTGCCAGAAAAATCTGAGTCAAACATTTAAAACTTTTCAAAAACCCAAAACCTTAGAAATTTCCCTCTTTTCTCATGATCTATATCAATCTTCAGATGCCACGTGGAGGAAGTGGTTCAGCTCCGGACCCGATGTTGCAGATCCCGCAAATGTTGACTTCTGACCGCGAAGCTGAAAGAGCAGAACGTCAAGCCAACCTAGCCACTCTGCAACAGATAGCCCAGCTAGCCCATAACAACCAAGGCCATGGAAATCAGGACAACCACGGATCTAAGCTCAAGAATTTCCAGAATACCAACCCACCCGTTTTCACCAAGTCAGAAGAACCCCTAGATGCCGATGATTGGCTGCAAACCATGGAAAACAACTTAGAAGTAGAAGGAGTGGAAGCCAACGAGAAAGTCCTGTTCGCCACCCATTATCTAGCTGGAGATGCCAGGGCATGGTGGAACAGTGTTCGTGCAATGACCGGAGGCCAGATGATGACCTGGGAGGAATTCAAGGTCAAGTTTAGCAGAACCCATGTGCCACCAGGTTTGATCAAGAGAATGAGAGATGAGTTCCGAGAATTGAAGCAAGGAAGGATGACTGTAGTGGAATACCATGACAAATTTTTGTCATTAGCTAGGTATGCCCCGGACGAAATAGACACCAAAGCCAAGAAGAAAGAAAGATTCTTGAATGGTCTGCATGACGAGATGCAGACAGTGTTAGTCAATATCCCCTTTGTTGATATTGAAGCCCTTGTCGATTCAGCCATCCAGATGGAAGGAAAGATCAACCAGGCCAATGAGAACCGCAAGCGTCGCATGATGCATCAACCAGGAACCCATCAGACCCCAAAGTATCGCCCCAACCCATCTCCAGGATTTGCCCCAAGAACCAACAGACCCCCTATGACCCGTCCGACCTATCCCAACCGTGGAAACCCTAGACCCAGAGGGAATCACAACAACCCCGGCAACTCTAGCAATTTCACCCGTGCCCCACCCAAGTTCAACACCAACAATGCTACCACCAACCCCAACACTGCCCCGAGGATGGAAGCAATGTCAGGCTCGTTGCAGCCAAGGACAAGTCACAAGTGACCTGTTATGACTGTGGAAATAAAGGCCACTATTCCAACGAGTGCCCCAACAAGAAGAATGCTACAGCCCCTAATACCAATGTCCCAGCTCAACAGAAGCGTCGTGTCCAGCCAGGAAGGAGAATTGCCCCAGGGAATTCACTCAACCGCAATGGCCGTCTTTTTCTCATGCATGCTGAAGAAGCTCAGGAAGCGCCAGACGTCGTGCTGGGTATGTTTTCTGTTAATTCAGTACTTGCAAGAGTGTTGTTTGATTCTGGTGCCTCGCATTCATTTGTCACCGAAGAATTTGCCAGCATTAGTAAAATTCAACCAACCAAACTGAAGCATGTTATGATTGTGCAAATTCCCGGATCAACCACCAAGGCTAGGCAAATTTGCAAAGCCGTCCCTATCCGAATCCATGGCATAGATTTTTATGCTAACCTAATAGTACTCGGAACTAAAGGTTTGGAAGTAGTACTAGGAATGGATTGGATGTCCAAACATAAAGGATTGATTGACTGTGCCAAGAAAGCCATCACCATGACCAGTACCACCGGAATATCAGTCGAGCATATATCTGAAACCTTACCTCGCCAATTCAAGTGTAACAAGAGTATAGCCCAGCCTACCATTGACCAAGTTCGAATAGTCTGCGAATACCCCGATGTATTTCCAGATGTTTTGCCCGGTATGCCCCCAGATCGGGATATCGAGTTTATCATCGAACTAATCCCCGGAACAGGACCCATAGCCCAGAGACCCTATAGTATGAACCCGTCAGAACTAGAAGAACTGAAGAAGCAACTGGATTCCATGTTGGAAATCGGATTAATTCAACCAAGTGCGTCCCCATGGAGATCACCTGTCTTGTTTGTGGACAAGAAGGATGGAGGTAACCGTTTGTGTACGGATTATCGGAAGTTGAATGATGTCACCATCAAGAACAAGTACCCCTTGCCTAAGATAGAAGATTTGTTTGATCAGTTGACCGGTGCCGAGGTGTTTTCTAAGATTGATCTTAGGACTGGCTATCATCAACTCAAAATTCGTGCAGAGGATATTCCAAAGACTGCCTTTACCACCAGATATGGATTGTACGAGTATACAGTCATGTGTTTTGGATTAACCAATGCCCCCGCTTATTTCATGAATCTCATGAATAAGATTTTTATGGACTTCCTGGATAAGTTTGTCGTTGTTTTCATCAATGACATTCTGATTTATTCCAAATCAGAAGAAGAACATGAGCTACACCTAAGGACCATTCTTGGAACCCTTAGAGAGCATCAGCTGTATGCAAAGTTTAGCAAATGTGAATTCTGGTTACAGGAAGTAGGATTCCTCACATTGTATCAGCGGAGGAATTGCTGACCCTGCCAAAGTGAAAGATGTAGAAGATTGGCAAGCCCCAACCACTCAAACCCAAGTTTGTGCATTTCTCGGATTGGCGGGATATTACCGCAAATTTGTAGAAGGATTCTCTAGTATCGCCCGACCCATGACCCAATTACTGAAGAAAGACAAGAAGTTTGAATGGACCGACAAATGTGAAGCGAGTTTTCAAGAACTCAAAAGGAGATTGATTTCAGCCCCAATCTTGATCATGTCGGATATCACGAAGCCCTTCGATGTGTATTGTGACACATCCAAGATTGGTCTCGGATGTGTGCTAATGCAAGAAGGCAAAGTTATATCTTATCTATCGCGGCAATTAAAGCAACATGAACAAAATTACCCAACCCATGACCTCGAACTCGCAGCCGTAGTTCTAGCCCTGAAGACATGGAGACATTACCTGATGGGAAACCGTTGTGAGATTTACTCGGATCACAAGAGCCTAAAGTATATATTCACTCAGAAGGAGCTGAATATGAGGCAGAGAAGATGGATTGAGCTAATCAAGGATTACGACCTGGACATTCACTATCACCCTGGTAAAGCCAATGTGGTAGCCGATGCCCTTAGCAGATTGCCGTGCCGCTTGAACTCCATGATTTTGAAGGAGCAACCAAGTTTGCACAAAGAGATGGAAGATTTTCGAATAGAATTAGTAAGTGAAGGATTTTTGGCTAGCATAGAACTTCAGCCCACTTTGATCAGTCAGATTAAGGAGGCGCAGAAAGGAAATGCCAGTATCGACGGAATCAAGCGTCGTATCGGTACAGGCAAAGTACCCGGATTCACCGAGGACGAAGAAGGAGTTTTGTGGTACAAAGGACGCCTTTGTGTACCATCAGATTCTGAGTTAAAAGAAGTTATCTTGAAGGAGGCTCATGATACTCTTTATTCTATCCATCCCGGAGGAACTAAGATGTATCAAGATTTGAAAGAGCAATTTTGGTGGCATAAGATGAAGAGAGAAATCGGAAGCTATATCGCCAAGTGTGATATATGTCAGCGAGTCAAGGCAGGACATCAAAGACCCGCTGGATTGTTGCAACCTTTGCAAATTCCGGAATGGAAATGGGATTCTGTAGGAATGGACTTTATCACTGGACTACCTACTTCTAGTAGGGGAAATGACTCTATTTGGGTCATAGTGGACAGATTGTCCAAAGTCGCCCATTTCTTGCCCGTCAAAACCACCTATCAGAGTTCGAAGCTAGCGGAGTTGTACATCGCTAGAATCGTTAGTTTGCATGGAGTCCCCAAGAACATAGTATCGGATCGAGGAACTCAGTTTACCTCGAGATTCTGGAAGAAAGTCCAAGAAGGTTTAGGAACCCTCCTAGATTTCAATACCGCGTATCATCCTCAGACCGATGGACAAATGGAGCGAGTAAACCAAATACTCGAAGATATGCTTAGAGCATGTGTGCTAGAATATGGATCCAAGTGGGAAGACTGTCTGCCGTTTGCAGAATTTTCTTACAACAATAGTTACCAAGCCAGTTTGCAAATGGCCCCATTTGAATTCATGTACGGAAGAAAGTGCCGCACCCCTTTGAACTGGTCGGAAGTAGGAGAGAGTCAGATTTTCGGACCCGACATCCTACGAGAAGCAGAAGAGAAGGTTCACAAGATTCATGAGCACCTCAAGACAGCCCAATCCCAACAGAAGAGTTATGCCGACAAGAGACGTCGAGACCTCGCCTTCAATATAGGAGATTTTGTTTATCTGAAAGTGTCGCCATTGAAGGGAATGTAGCGTTTCCAACTCAAAGGAAAGTTAGCCCCCAGATATATCGGACCTTTCAAAATTCTGAACCGTCGAGGAGAAGTATCGTATCAACTGGAACTACCAGAAGAGATGTCAGCTGTGCACAATGTGTTCCATATCTGGTTACTTCACAAGTGTCTCGAAGTCCCCGAGAAGACCGAAGTGTTCAAGAATATCGATCACCAGACCATAGAGATCAATGATGACCTAACCTATCCCGAAGTGCCCATCTGCATTTTGGAAGAAGCTTATCGAACTACCAGAACCCGAAGCATCAAGTTTCTCAAGATTCAGTGGAGCAACCACACAGAAGAGGAAGCTACCTGGGAGCACGAAGATCACATCAGGACGGAGTTTCCCGATCTCTTCAAATCCTAGGTAATCTTTTCGTCCTTTTTCAAATCTCGGGACGAGATTTTGTTTAAGGGGGGGAAGGTTTGTAACATCCCAAAAATACCAAACTTAGATCATCAAAATACTAATCATCAAGATTAGGGTTAACAAAAACTTTTCTAAGTAAACCCATGAATGCATGTATAGGTGTATGCATGGATTTTGAATTTCTTTAAAAACCACCTTGTCTGTGTGATCCATTGCTTGTAAAATGTTTCTTAGGTGAAATGAACATCATCTAAAAACATTTCGCACACTTTTCCTAAAGACAAGTAAATCAAAACAAATATATTAAGTGAATGGTCATTTTGACCAATTTAACTCCCATGCCTACTTTGGCTGTCTCAAACTTTCAAAACCTAATAGAAACTTTTCTGGATCTTTGCACCCCTTGAATATACTCATAACAAAGTATCAAGGCCCACTTTGTGATCATCCAGAAACTTTGAAATGCAGAGTTTAAATGAAAATTCAAAATTGAATCTTCTTCATATGGGAAGATCCCACTTTTTCAAAAACCACTCAAACAAGCTCAACTTTCAAAACCCAAGCATCTGCAGACTCACCAGAACCAATCTAGCAAACCCACCAAAAATCATTTCAAAATTCAAAACTTGATTTCATGCGGCCATTTCATCAAACAGGTTGCAGACACAAATCAAACAAAACATCAAACACTATAGTGTGCAGTGATTCTTGCCTAACTTGTTCCCTAGTTAGCTCACACACAGCCCAGTAGATCATCTAGAAAGATTAGCCCAACACTAGCACCCCTGTGAGCTTGCCATTGCCATTAATGGTGAATAGCCGAGCACCTCAATGCCACCCCATAGTCGACAGCAGGCTAGAGGAAGAACTAGTCGTGCCAACCTTGTCTAGGAGGCAGCCCACCGTCCACCGCCACTCCCTGTCCTAGCCGTGAGCGTTGCCAAGCCCTGGACCACGCGCACAAGCTGCGCCCAGACCATGCCGAGCGTGCGCCAGAGCGCCACCCTCGACCAGCGTCCACAGAACGCGCGCCGCCCTCACCGCGTGCACACGCAATCACCACCGACCGAGGAGACCGCCAGACATCCCCGTTTGCCGCCCCGTGCCATACAACCACCGCCCGCCGTCGAAGACGCCGCCTACTGCAGAGCACCGCCTGCTCTGACCAAACTACACCGCCCCATGCCTCGCGACCATGTCGTTGAGCATCGCCAGGAGACACAGCACCGTTCCCTACCCTTGCCCATGCCATTAGCCGCCTGTAACGTCGCCCCCGACGAGCTCACCGTGCGCCCCGACGGTCCCCTTGCTCGACTATAAATAGAGGCCACCCCCGCACGAATTCATCACACCATCTCACTCCCCTCTCCTCACTGACCGTGCCACACCATTCTTAGAGCAAGGCGAGCACCACCTCGCCGGAATTTCACCGGATCCCGCCGCCTCTGGAGAAGAAAGGAGCCAGCGATTGGAGCCGCCCAGGAGAAGCCACCGGTACCAGGAGGTTCGCCGTCGTCGACTTCGTCGTTCGCCCGCCTCGCCGACCCTCGCCTGCACCGGTGAGCCCCAGCACCCTCATCGGCGCTAGGTTTCATTCTCGCCGGAGTTGTCTCGCGTCGACGATGACCCACAACCGTTGGATTAGAACTAGATCGAACGATCCACGTTGCCCCATACCGCTTCGCCCAGCCCCGTGTCACTGACGAGTGGGGACACCCACTTAAGCAGCCTGCAGGAGCACTGCACTTAGCAGGCCGGCCCGTTAGAATTTCCCGCACAGCCCAGCAATTCAAATTAAACCTTTTCTTTTTAAATTCAAACACACTTCTGTACCCAACTTCAAAAATCAACCCAGATCGATTCAGTGCACCAATTTGAATGAAACCAATTTTTTTGGAAAGGTCTGTGAATGCTTAATCCAAGCCCGTTGGATTCAAGTCATTTGGATCTGTAGATCACCCATAGTAAAAATAACAAGGCAGAATCTTTTCTGCATTCAAACATTTTTCAAATTTAAACCCTAAAATCTTTTGAGTTGATTCCAACTCTCAAAAATCACATTTAACCATACCTTTCAGAATATATAAAAATTTATATAGGTTTACTTGCAGAAATAATGTTCAAAGAATAAAAGAATGCTTCATAAGCATTTCTAGACACATTAATTAATTAAAATAAAAGGGTAAAACCTTATTAAATTGTGACACCACTTTAAATCACATTCCCATGGACTACAATATGTGGTGATGATAGGTGTCAACATGATCCCATGTTTAGTTTGGAGAATATTAAATCTTAAGTAGTTTTTCAATGAGTAGAAATTACTTTTCTAAAAATAAAAAGATTTAAACCAAGCTTTAACCTTGTAATGTTAGAGATGATGCTAGATCATCTATAGGACCCTTGTGTGTGATGATTGCAAGTAGTTAAGTATTGTTTGGTGATTGTGTACCTCGTATTTATTCATAGACGCTAGTACCGACCAAGGATACGAGGAGGAAGGAGAATACTACGAAGAAGAAGCCGAGGAGAACTTCAACCACTGCTCTACACAAGGCAAGCTAGTAACTATGCAAGTTTATACTCATATTGATGCAAGCCAACCCTTGCCAGATACCCTACTGATGCCACAAACCCATACTTGTGATATGAATACTATATGACTTAAGCATATGTGATCATACCCACTTGATAAACCAATCCTAGTTTTATGTGCAAGCTTCTTATTTTATTTCTTTATCAAAGCTTACTTAGAGTCTACCTAAGAGTTTGGTAGATACTAGACAGTTGTGCTGAAGGTTGCATAAAGAGCATAAAATTTGGCCTAAGATAGAAACCTTGATCTCAGCCTAAGACATGAGATTGAACTTAGTAAAACTCCACTAGTTACCACCCCTCATCAGTACTACCCCCACCTGTAGATGCTAGTGCTAAGCATAAAACTTGATCAACTTTAGATGGGAATACTTGGTGGAAAAATGGTTATGAAAACCTTGGAATGATGGATCATTCTATTGAAATGTTTTGGACATGTGTTTCCAAACACTTGATGATTCTGGTGATAAAAATGTTGAGGCATGAGCCTTAGCCCTTTATAAAACTGATGGTTGTCTGGATGCGATACCATTCCAATTTTATCGTACAACCACAATACCCGAATATTGGGTAGGGCTTGACTGGAAACTTATATTCTTTAGTATTAGTTCCCTCACGGCCAAGGTCTGAGCTGAGGCTACCTTGTGAAGATTGTCCACCTGTGTAGTACCCAAGATGACAGTGGTCATGGTTGGGAGGCCAAACTCACAGGAGAGGTGCTTATACTAGGGCGTGTAATTGAAAGGTTAGGATTGATTATCCGCATACTGAGTATGGTGAATTCAGGATTTGTTCCTGACGGATGTATCGAATGTTGTGGTGAAAGTGTACAATCTCTGCAGAGTGTCAAACTATTGAATAGCTGCGTCATGATTATGGACAGTTGGAGTGGCCATACTGTTCCCCCGTCAGACTTTTCAAAATGACTTGTGAAATGAATTGAGACTTTGACTTGACCACAACAGAGTTGTGTCCTGAATTACAAGATCCCACTTAGGAGTTATAAAATTGTGACTAGCTTTGGAACTTAGTAGAGATAAACCTGGATTTTTGCAAAACAACCTTAGAGCCTAGTGTCCTATTATCCAAAAACCCCTTACCTGTTAGTATTAGTTTGCGAGTACTTAAAGAGTACTCATGGCTTTGTCCCTGGCTATTCCCATGGCCAGACTATGAAGAGGAGTACCTGGAAGATGGACCCCAGGAAGGTTACGACAACTAGGATCATCTCCCATCGTCAGCATTGCCTGTGACCCCGAAGATGGAGCTTCGCCTACGCTACCGTTATTATTACGTATTCCGCTGCTTGATGTTGTATTAATAACTGGATCATGAGATCCCTATTTGTGTAAGAACTTATGTATCGTTGTAATGGATGAAGTACTATGGTATCCAATTCTGTTATGTCTAGCAAAAATGGTAATCCTGGGATTGCGATGTATGGCATAACAGGCATCTAGGATTGAAAAATCCGGGTGTTGACAGGTACTTACTAGTATTTAGCTCTCATTGCCCATATCATAAGCATCTTGAGGTGATTAGGGTTAAATTGAACAGAGATGGAGTATATGCTTGACAAAATATAAGTTGGCAATCTCATGTCCTTTGAGTACGAGGGTTGCTCCTCATGCTACTCAACTTTAGTTACCGGTAAGTTCTTGTCATTGTAAGTACACGTGTATCATAAAGAACCGCCAACGGGGTACCCCTCGCACATGATACAGGATCTATCCCATAATCAAAATGACAAGGCAAGCAGACGGTGAGCATCTCAACGATCTTTTTATTTGCTATTTGCATAGGTTTTTATTGAGGATGCTTCCCAGATTTCTCACTATGGTTATGCTATAAGTTTCCACCATGATTAGGCATGGCTTAGGCTAGCGGCTCAGGCGTTTCTCTAACACACATACATAACTCCACAGACTTACAAGCTCCCCTTTTATTTCACACTGACGACATCTGCAAACAAAAGAGCATGATATCAACTGGATATGTATCCATAAGTGTTGAAAGCGTTCCCCGTGACAACACGGTTCTGCTAATCCCAACATATAGATGCAAGCATATACAACTTCAATGACACAATGGTTCAAGTTTATTAGGGCAGGAAAATAAGGTGTGCCATCAAGTTCGTGGAGCTTTACTAACTAGTTTTCACATAACAAAATAATTTTTAATTCGAAAAACAGATAAAGCTTGAGAATTTGCTTGGAATAGCAATAGTTCTAATAGGTAGATATGGTGGACACAAATGGCACAGGTTTTAGTTCAAAGGGGTTCGATGCATGAGAAGTATGCACTCTAAAAATAGGTTTTTGGCTAGCAAGGTTGAGTAGCAAGCAAAAGAATTGAAGGAAACAAGCAAACCTACAAGTGATAAAGCCAAACATGCAATCTTCCTTCAAGACACAAAATATCTTAAATAAAGAATACTAAGCTTATGATCCAATCAAGAAAGAAAATATATGATACAAAATACCTGTAAGCGTTTTCTCTTTTCCTTTCAAACCTTAAAAAGTGCTGCTACTGACTAGAGCTCAGTTTGCCAAAACCAATTTAGATCTACTTGATGCTTCCAAAGTGATGTCAATACTGATCAAAAAGATCAATCATATAACAGAGATTGCAAACTAAAATAAGAAGTGCAAAAAGTAAAAGATGAGACTTCTCATTAATATTCCGTAAAGGCACTCACACCAAGGGATACATAGATAACCAACTAAAGGAGAGATACTTCCACAATGCAAACCAACCTATAAGATAACTTCTCTACCAAAGATATGAATCTACTAAAAAGGTAAAAGATAAAAGATAATGATGTGATACCGCGGCACTCCCCCAAGCTTGGAACAAGCTAAGGGGATGCCAAACCTGATGAAGAATTACTCCTTCGATGGTGGTGGTGTTCTCTTGATAAGATCTTCAATCAGTTTCCTCAAATCCTCAATCTCGAAGGTCAGAGTACGAATCAACTCGGAATTTTGCTCAATGTGGTTCATGATCATATCAGACCGAGAATTCCAGTCCTTGTTATTCTTTCCCCACTCTTCCTTCTTAGAGTGTTCCTTCCCTGCATGGTTAGAACGAGGCAGATCCCAAACCGAGGGCAAGTTCCCTTTGGGCACCTATTGGTACTGTTTCTCAATTAAGAGAGTATGGAAAGTGTTATTGGTGCATGAAGGAGGTGACCGTGGAGCGAAGACAAGACGTGGGGTTTTCCCTCCTGTAGACATCTGTGATGTCCTCCTAAGCTTGGTAGGGTTTGCCACCACTCCAATGCTTGCGACGGTAGCGTGGGTGTCCGGATGCTCGTCCTCCTCCATGTCTTCTTCATCCCCAACCAAGATCTCCTCCTCCTTGGGGTTTTGAGGGTCATCTTCTTCGAGCTTCTTGCCTTTGTCGTTGGCGGAGACCATGGTGCTCTAAACTTGAGAAGATTTCCATACAGAAACAAATCGAAACGAAAGCACGACGAGAACACGATATACGAACCTCGGGGGGATCCGGGGGGTTATATATTACAAAATTTCAATGCATAAGGAAGGTGTTGTGTGAAAACGAAGCGGAGACGGAGTTCAGGGGGCTCACACCCCCTCCAGGCGCGGCTAGCTGGGGGCCACGCCTAGTGTGGGTGTGGCCATCCTGGCCTCCGTTTCCTCCTTTGTTTCATCCCGTAACCTTCCGTATATAATAAAAACATCAAAAATATAAAAATATTAGGCTTTCACGAACCTTCTGTTTTCACCTCTTTTTACCTATTCAAAGACAGACTCTACAGATTCCTTTTCTCCTTCTCCTGAAAATTCCTTTTCTCACAAGGCAATACACAAACCTCAAAGGCAACATTAGTGTATGCAAAAACAATAAACCTTTAGGTACACACTTCAACTGGAATCCATCAAAACAAAAGCTACTGTAGCAACTCCTTTCCAGAAGCCCCCAAAAGAATCTGAAAGGGAATCAATATAAGAAGCAAATGCAAATGATGGCAGAAATCTATCAAAACAGACCAGCAGGTAGAGATTGATTGTTTCGAAAGACTTCTGTTGCTCAAATCAAAAAGTGCAAAACTAATGAAAGTTGGGTAACAATTTGGAGAAAAAGCACATAAAATTACAGCTCCATCCAAAGTACTAAGCTCCTTCACGAATTTTTACAATGCAGCACAAAAATCTGTCCCAGGATAGCCACTCTTCACAACTCCTCTACTTCTCAAAAGTAGTTGATCTTGACACAAAAACCAAAACAAAAAGGATAAGGAGCGGTTATTACTGAGGTAATAATTTCCAAGACTCAACAAAACTATTGGGTTATCTCCCAAGAAGTACTTTTCTTTAATGCCTTTAAGTTAGGCTTGATAGTTTCAAAGATGCTCACATAGGAGATATATATTTGAAGTGAAAGAGAGCATCAAGAAGCAAATATCCAACACACTTGAGTCTAACCCACTTCCTATGCAAGGGGGTCTCATGAGAAAACAAAATATTGGAACAAAAAGCCACTAGCATAGGAATACAAAACAAATGTAACTTCAAAGCTTTCAACATAAAACGAGGAAACTTAATATTATTTAGATGTATAAAACCATGTTTCCCTCTCTCATAATAACTTTCTGTAGCACTTTGAATAAAGTTGACAATATAACTATCACAGGAAACAACTTTATCATCAGAATGAGCATACTTACATTCATCAAAAAGAGGTCCAAGGTCATAAACTGGATCAATAGAAGCAAGTTGTTCAACCTGAAATCTTCATTAGGCAAGATATTTTCACAAGGAGCTTTAGAAAATTTAGAAAAGTTAAACTCATAAGAATATCCATCAAACTTAGTTAAAACTTTCTCCTTCCTACAATCTATAATAGCTCCACAAGTGTTCAAGAAAGGTCTACCAAAAATGATAGGACAAGTTTTACTAGTTGCTGAATTAAGCACTAGAAAATCAGCATGATACTTAATCTTACCACAGAGAACCTCCACATCCCTTACAATACCAATAGGTCAAATGGTTTCCTTATTAGCAAGGTGAATAACCACATCAATGTCCTCAAGATCACAAGGACCAATTTCATGCATAATTTCCCAATAAAGCTCATAAGGAATATCACTAGAACTAGCACCAATATCACATAAACCATAATAGCAATGATCACCAATCATCACAGAAATCACAGGGACACTAGCTTTTCTAGCTTTACTAGGATGAGAGATAATATTAGAAGTGTCTTCACAGAAGACAATGTGCTTATCCTCTATATTTCTAGTGACAAAATCTTTCACAATAGCTACCATAGGTTCATTGTTTATTTGCTCATCAGGTTCCACAGTTTTCTTTGTACCTTTGTTATTCACACTAATTATCATATAATACTCCTTTACCTTAGCTGGGAAAGGTGTTTTCTCAACATAAGGTTCAGGCAAAAATTATTAGTAGTACAAACTTCGGTATTTTTAACAGGAACATGACTAACAACATCTTTATAAGGTGCATGGTACTTATTCCACTTCTTTTTAGGAATCTCAATGTAAGAGGCAAAGGCCTTTAAACAATTGGCAATACTTTGAGAATCAAGACCATACTCAGTACTAATATCATGGAAGTCATCAGTTCCCATAAAGGATTTAGTGCATTCATAATCATAGTTTATACCTGACTTTCTTCCTTTGTCAGTCTCCCATGCTTTAGTGTTCTCTTGAATACGGTCTAGTAGATCCCATTTAGCTTCTTCCTTCATGCGTGTGAATGATCCAGCATAAGAAGCATCTAGTAAATCTTTATCATGAAGAGAAAGCCTAGCATAAAAGTTATTGATAAATATTGTTAGGGAGTTCATGAATAGGACATTTAAGCATTAGTAACTTCAATATCCCCCAAGCTTGAGTTGTACTCTCTCCATCACGAGGCCAAAAGTTGTATATCAGGTTCCTATCCTTATGAATCTCACTAGGAGGATAGAATTTAAAATAAAAGAGAGGTACTATTTCCTCTCATTCCATGGATTGCCCATTGACATGGTTATACCCTGCGGGTACACGACCTTAGAATACCTGGTCCAGCCCGACGGAAGGCCCACTCGACGACCTGCCAGGGTCCATGATGCCTATGACGGTTCGGCTGATATGAAGCCCATGTGGACACGGACTCTCAAGCGTACAAGACAAGGAAACCTCAAGACTAGAGTTTGAATACAACTTGTAACCTACTCGAATCGGTACCTGAGACCTAGCCTCCCCATATATAAAGGATAGGAGGGGCCAACGAGGAGGGCACCCTCAATAGACTAGACCACAACAGATCTACAGATCCGACATCGTTTTCCCACCGCATACACACCTCCATGCCAGATTGCATCTGCGCACCCATGTAATCTTTGGTTCCGCCGTAATCAAGAGCAGACAAGCAGGAGTAGGGTTTTCCCTCCGGGGGCCTGAACCTGGGTAACCTCGTGTCACCGTGTTGCTTGTTTGCTAACCGTTTTGTGATCTCCAGCATCCCCATCTTCTCCAAAACCCAAGTCCATAAAAATGGGCATTGACGAGATTACACCACGTCAATTGGCGTCGTCTATGGGAACTGGGGGCGCTGATTGTGCGATCGTGATGGTCCCAACCAAAGCGATCTACAACTCCGCGGCGACAGAGAGTCATCTCCTCTTTGGCGCCTTCGACTTCACCGCCCATTCACCGGCCACCATGAAGGACTTCGAGCCCGTTGGCGACGGACTCGAGATCCTGTTCGGGAGCTTCTGCTTCCAGGTGGGGCAAACCGGCACCCTCCACCTCCCAGAGCGGGTTCCCCTTCCATCGATCAGGCCCGCTTCGTGGGCCCCACACCCCGTTCTACGCACATTGCCATCGACAGATGAGTCCTATGACAGCAGTAGCTGCAACTTAGATCTGTGCGAGCCACCATCAGAGGAAGGGACCTACGGTTCCGGATCCGAAAGATGCGGCAGCAGCGATCCAACCTACGAGCATTACCAATGCGCCGTAGTCATCCAGAGTGAGACGGAACATCACGCGCCCAATCCGCCACCTAACCCGCAGGGTAGGAACTGCGAAAACAGAAGAAGCCAGTCCCCCCCACCCAACGAGGACGACACCGATCGGGTCATCCACCTCAGCGAGGAAGGACAGGCTCAAGCACGCGAAGCCGTAGTAGGTAACAAGATCCTGCCCGTGGGTGCCTCACGGGACCTACTGATGGCATACCACATGCTCCTAATCGAGGAGCACAAGAAGCAGGTGCAGATGCAGGAGGTGCTTGACAAATGCAAGCAAGCAGCCTCGGAGTCCAGTGCGCGGTGAGCTGTGCTCTCCGCCATGGGCATTGGCTCCAGCTCGCACGACAACCATGGCAACAAGCACTATTCTCGGACGGAGAACATGGACCCCAAGGAGCATCGCGAGGTGATCCGGGCCCTCAATGCGTCCTTCATGGAGATGGATGCTGACGACAACGTCATCCCGAAAATGTCGCAAGCTATGGTCATGGCAGCCACCGCGTACCTCGCGTCCCATCCACCTCCGGAGGGGGACCCGAAAAGGGCCATGCATAAGTCCGCGCTTACCGGACTCGGACTCGTTGGAGCTGCGCTCCATGGAGAAGCTCCTGCGGATCCAAAGAAGAAGGCTACGGTCAAGTTCAACCGTAGCCCCACACATTCATCCGAAGATGAAGAGCACGACCTTCCTCGAAGGCACAAGAGCTCGCGCCATCGCAGTCGCGATTACGACGCTCGAAGCGAGCTCACCCAGCGCAAAATCAACAAAGCGCGCGCCAAACGCGCATGCTCGTCTGAATCTGAGATGTACGAAGACGAAGGAGAACTCTGCGGAGCCCGATGCTTCAGCAGATCTGTTTGACGGACAAGGATGCCGTGAAATTTCAAGCCTCCTTCGGACACTCCGAAGTTCGACGGCACACAGGACCCCAAGGCGTGGCTCAGTGACCACCTGTCGTCCGTCAAGCTACATGGAAGGAACAAGGACACCTCCCTGCAATGCCTTCACCGCAATGACAAAGCGCAGCCCGACCGCTCAGCAGCCTATCGTCGGGATCCATCCGAAGCTAGGAGGAACTGGCGTATAGTTTCATCCGAATCTTCAAGGGCACCAGCAAGAGGCCAACCTCGATCGAGGAGCTGCGGGCCTGCACCCAACGAACGGGCGAATCCATTCGCTCGTACATACTGCGCTGGTCCAACACCAAGAATTCCAAGGCGCACATCTTTGAGGAGAGAGCTATCGACGCCTTCAAGGACGACGTCAAACGCCAGAACTTCAAGGAAGAACTTGGGCGCGTCAAGCCCAAGACACTTGACCACCTCATGGACATCGCCAACAGGTGGGCCGACGGCGAGGACTCCGTCTACCGAGCGCACTCGGAGGAGGAAGATGACTACGGTCGGCGACGTGAGCGCCGTAGCAAGATAAGACCGCGTGTCTACGACGATCGTGATGGACCCGACATGGTCGCGGCTGGCTACGCCGACCGCCGCAGTGATGGCAATCGCAGCAGCGACGGATACCGTGGAAGCAACTTCCGCGACGGAGGACGCCCAACACAGTCATGGCAGCGTCGTGGCCGTGACGATGGACCTTCAGCATACGACAAACTGTCGGGTCCATGCACCATCCACTTCTACATCGACAAGCAGGATGGTAAGAAGAAAGCAAGTCACGTGCTCAAGGACTGCCGCGAGTTCCAGAAACTCAGCGAGAGCATGGCCAGATGAGGCAGCAAGCCCCGAACCCTGGATACGGGAACGCACCTGCACCAAGTGAGATCGCACATGGAGCTCCTCCACCACCACCTGCGGGACCTTCGAACCACCCAATCGCACCCGCGCAGAATAACGGTGGGCACGGGTACCCCGCGCCGAAAGGATCACTGATGATCCAAAAAGGCCGCCCAACGAACAGGGTGTATAAGAAAATCACCCGTCAGATCAATCTGGCTGTGACCGCCCCACCCACCATCCCTGAGTACCTCAGCGGATCGGAGTCCTGCATCACGTTCAGCCGTTCGGATCACCCTTGCCAGGTACCTCGCCCAGGCCATGCTGCCCTGGTGCTCGAGACGCAGATCGGAGGGTTTGACATGAGCCGTGTCTTCATGGACGGCGGCAGCGGCATCAACCTGATGTTCTCTAGCACCCTAGCAGCAATGTGGATCCTGCTGTGCAGCCTGGAACAGTCCGACACAACGTTCCACGACATCGTCCCAGGGAAGGGCATATTCCCCCTGGAAAAGATATGGCTCGACGTCATCTTCGGCAAGCCGGATAACTTCCGATGCGAGCCACTCGAGTTCGAAGTGGTGGACTGGCCATCACAATACCATGCCATCCTCGGGCGCGTGGCATTCACACGATTCCTGGCAGTACCGCACTACGTGTACCTGCTACTCAAGATGCCAGGACCCAGGGGCATCATCACGGTCCACGGGAGCTTCACCTGATCGGACCACTGCGACAGGGACTTCAACAGAATCTCCCAGTCATTCGGCATGCAGGAGGAGCTCGTAAGGCTCCGCGAGGTGACAGACAACGGGGCACCCCCAGTCGCAAGACAGAACGCACCAGACATGTCCTTCGACTCTACCGTCAACACAAAGAAGGTGCAAGTCCACCCAACGGACGCCTCCAAGACGGCGCTGATCGCCAACGATCTCAGCCCCGCATACGAAAGCGCGCTCATCGAATTCCTCCGTGAGCGCTAGGAAATCTTCGCCTGGTGTCCTGCGGACATGCCAGGGGTTCCCAGGGAATTCGCCGAGCACGCACTCAACGTCTTTCCAGACGCCAAGCCCATCAAACAGTCCATCCGACGACTGTCCGAACCTCGGGCCAAAGCCATAGGAGTCGAAGTCAACAGACTACTCAATGCAAACTTCATCAGGGAGATCAAGGAGAGCGAGTGGCTCGCCAACACCGTGATGGTCCCCAAAAAGGACACGGACATCCTGCGGATGTGCGTGGACTTCACATCGCTGAACAAGCACTGCCCGAAGGATCATTTCCCTCTCCCTCGGATCGATCAGATAATCAATTCGACTACAGGGTGCGAGAAGCTCTCCTTCCTTGACGCCTACTCAGGCTACAACCAGATTCAACTGAAGGTCGAAGATCAGGAAAAAACGACGTTCATTACGCCGTTCGGAGTGTTCTGCTACAACACAATGCCTTTCGGGCTGAAGAACGCAGGTGCCACATACCAGCGGTGCATGCAGGCATGCCTGAAGGACCAGATCGGCCGCAATATCCAAGTCTATGTCGACGACATAGTCATCAAAACAAGGGAGGCAAAGATGCTCATCGATGATCTCTGCGAGACGTTCGATAATCTTGATCGCTACAAGATCAAGCTAAACCCAGAAAAGTGCGCCTTAAGGCCCCATCCGCCACCGCTTGGCTACTTCATCTCCCAGCGAGGGATCGAAGCGAACCCAAAGAAAATCCGGGCCATAGTGGCAATGGAAAAGCCGAAGAACCTCAAGGGCGTCCAGCATCTTGCCGGACGAATCGCGGCATTGAGCAGATTCATCAGCCGCATGGGCGAAAAAGCTCTACTGTTCTATCAGCTGCTACACAAGGCAGACAAATTCGAGTGGACGCCCGAAGCGGACGACGCATTTGAAGATCTAAAGCGGCTGATCTCTACCTCGCCCATTTTGGTCACGCCAAAGGAGCGCGAGCCTTTACTACTGTACATAGCAGCCACACACCAGGTGGTAAGCACCATACTGGTGGTCGAGCGACCCGAAGAAGGCAAGACCCATGGGTCCAACGCCCAATCTACTACCTCAGCGAGGTATTGACGCCGACAAAGTAGAGGTACCCTCACTACCAGAAACTCGCCTACGGCGTGTTCATGACGGCTCGTCGGCTGAGCCACTACTTCCAGGAGCACCAAGTGATGGTCGTTAACGAAGCACCCCTAAATAGCATCCTGAACAATCCGGAGGCCACAGGATGCGTGGCCCTGTGGGGCATCGAGCTATCACCTCTAGACATCGTCTACGAGAAGCGTCACACGATCAAGTCTCAGGTCCTCCCGGACTTCCTTGTACACTGGATGGAACTGCAGCTGCCAGATACCCCGGACATGACACAGTCATGGACAATGCACTTCGATGGCTCCAAGTGCGAAGCCGGAGCAGGAGCCGGGGTCATACTGACCTCCCCGCAGGGCGATAAGATGAAGTACATCCTCCGGATGAAATTTCGAGTTTCCAACAACGAAGCCGAATACGAGGCCCTCATCCACGGCATGAGGATGGCCAAGATCTACGGCGCGACGAGCCTGGTCATCTACGGTGACTCCAACCTCGTCATTCAGCAGAAGATGAACGAGTGCGATGCAAAACGCCGCCAACATGATTGCGTACCGCGCACTATACAATGCACTCGAAGGAGACTTCGACGGCTGCGATCTTCGGCATGTTGTAAGAGAAAGCAACGAAGAGGTCGACAGACTCACCAACATCGGCTCCACCTGCGCACGGGTGCCACCAGGTGTGTTCCTCGAACAGATCTGCGTGCCGTCCATCAAAAGGAAATTCCCCAAGGGATCACCCGAAGAAGCAGAGCACTCGGGGGCTGCGCTACCCGAAGGACAGGAAGGACCCGAAAAGCTCGACACAGAGGTCGCAGTGGTCAACCTAATGAAGGTCATGGCAGTCAAAGAAACTTGGACATGGCCATATCTCAGGTACCTGATAGACGGAGAACTGCCTGATAGCCCGACAGATGCCCGGCGCATATCTCGCCGGTCCAAGGCCTTCACCATCATTAATGGCAAACTGTACAAGCGCAGCATTTCGGGTGTACTACAAAGGTGCGTCACCATCGGTGACGGCAAGACTATCCTCCAAGACATCCACGAAAGCATGTGAGGCCATCATGCGGGCAGTCGCTCCCTCGTTGCCAAAGCTCTACGAGCTGGATTCTACTGGCCAACGGCCATGAGCGATGCCAAGGACATCGTCGAAGATGCAACGGGTGCCAAAGGTTCGCAGATAAACCACACGCACCCGGATCAGAGCTCAGGCCCATACCTTTAGCTTGGCCCTTCGCCCAATGGGTCCTCGACATGATCGGCAAACTACCAAGGTCCTCAAAAGGAGGTCACGTCTACCTCCTGGTCACAGTCGACAAATTCACCAAGTGGATTGAGGCCATGCCCGTCACTAACCAAAAAGGAAAAAAGGCCGTCAAGTTCTTCGAATCCATTGTCTACAGGTTCGGCGTGCCGCACAGCATCATCACCGACAATGGGTCGAACTTCATCTCCAAAGAATTCCAAGACATCTGCGAAGACCTCGGAATCAACATCACATATGCCTCCGTGGCGCACCCGCAAACGAACGGGCAGGTCGAAAAGGCCAACGGCCTCGTCGGCGCTGGCATCAAGAAGTGCCTAATGAGCCCACTCGAGCGACTCGCAGGAGCCTGGACACAAGAGCTACCCTCGGTCCTGTGGAGCCTGCGCACAATGAAGGCCCCACGGATTGTCGCTTACAGCGAAGCCGAATCGACGGCCGCACTCAAACACACCGTCGACAAACTTGATGAGGCGCGTGATATAGCAGCAGCACGATCAGCGGTGTACCAACAGAGCCTCCGCAACTACCACAGCCGACGGCTGCGCCCAAGGTCCTTCATCGAAGGAGACCTAGTCTTGCGACTCAAGCAAGAGCGACCGAAGAAATTCGAGTCACCATGGGAAGGAACCTACATCGTCACTGAAGTCATCCCAGGTGGTGCCTATCGCCAAACGCACCAATGCCTTTCTGCTTGCGCTTGTACGCCGCAGGCGCTTCGGCTGACAGCGCATCCGCCAAGGCATCAACATCCTCGAGGGCGACGCCCTTGGGGACGAGCTCCTTGCAGAAGCGCCCGAGAGCCTCCTTGGCCTTGGCAAGCGAGTCGACCACGGTACTGTAGAAGTCTTCGACCGCCACAATGGCATCATCCAAAGCACTTCCGTGCTTCAGGGCACCGCGGTCAAACTCGATGCCTGCGGTATCTAAAGAAACAAAAGAAGCAACGTGAATAAAAGCATAGCAAGAAAGGACAAGGAAGCCAAAAAAGGGAAAGACAAAACCACTCACCTGAAATAGCCTTGGCAGCCGCCATCAGCTTGCCGGCTACCTCCTTCTCGCGCGAGGCCGTAGCGGTGGCGAGTTGCTCCTCGCGGTCTGTCGCCTCCTGCTGTAGGCGCTCCTTGGCCGCAGATGCATTGGCTAGCTCCTGCTCGAGGCGCCCCTTCGCAGCAACGGCGCCCTCGGCCTTCTTCTCCACTCGCCCAAGGCTCTTTTTGAGAGCATCAAGCTCGCGGAGGGTGGTATTATTATCCTCTGCAATCAGCAAAACACTTATCAGATCGCGAAAAAAGAAATAGAAAGAGAAGCAAAAAGATCAACTCGTGAACATACCTTGAAGCTCCTTGAAGCTGGCCTCCAGCACCAGGTGCTGCTACACCAGCTGGTTGGCACCGTGCACAGAAGGCTGCAAAAGGCACTACTTGTCAACAGAAAGGCTTGGCTACGCCCAAAGAACGAGCAAAACAAGTTACACATACGAAAAACGCTCGGGGGCTCCCCCGAGACTCAAAGAAAAATGATCAGCAGATCATCCTACAGATGCTCGGGGGCTCCCCCCGAGACAAGAAGCAAAAACAAAAGTGATCAGCAGATCACCCGAAAACGCCCGGGGGCTCCCCCAATGGCAAAAGCAAAGAAACTTACGTGATCAGACGGCGACTCCGGAGGTCCAGCCGACGTCTTCTGGGGGACAACCACCCGAGCCTCCTACGGAGAAGGGTTCGGAGCAACGCCCTCAGAGGTGTCCACCGTCTGAGGATGAGGAAGAACAACCTTCGACTCCCCCACAATCTCCCGAGCGCCATCGCTGAAGGAGCCGTCGGTGGAGTGGCTACAAAATAAAAAAGTCATCCAAATATAAATCAAACAGACAAGAGAAAGCAAAAAGCAACCAAAGAAAACTTACGAGTCGAGACCGCTCAAGTCGAAGAAAGGCGGGGTTCTCCTGCCCTTCTTCTCCTTTTTCTTCTCTTCCTTCTTCTCTTCCTTCTTCCGCTTCGCCGGCAGGTGCGGTGCCACAGCCCGGACAGGCACGACCGGAATAGGAGAGGAAGAGCCCCCATGACCCCCATTGTGACGCTCAAGGCACAGCGGGTTCCTAGGCGTCGACGGAGTCGAAGCATCCGACGATTCGCTCGAACTCCGCACCTACTTTCGAGTGTGCTCCTCGCTCGACTCGATAGCTTCATCAGCTGGCGACTGTGCCGACGGAAGTTCAGACATGGAGTCCACTACCTCATTGTCTAGTGCATCCGGGAACAATTCGGGCAGGGAGGCGACATGCCTAGCACCTTGAATTCCTGCGCAGGAAGGAAACAAATTTTCAGCACAAAAAAGTACAAGGAAAACACAATCGAAAAAAGCGCTACGCGCACGCCCCAGATCTACACCTGCGGAACCGGACGAGAAGCAGAGAATGGAGAAGTCAGCGACTTCCCCGGGATATCCTCTCCAGCCTTGTATTTCAGCAGCGGGCGAAGGATCCCGTCGAGATCCCCCTTGGAGAACTCCTCAGCCAAAACCCTAGTCGGATCGCGGCGACTAGAATAAAGGAACATCGGGTGCGCCCTAGCCTGGAACGGTTGCACCCGACGTTTGAGAAAGGTACGGATGATATCCACACCGTTCATCTCCTTATCCGGAATCAGCTAAAGATCCTCCACTCGACGATAGAGCCCCTCTATCTCCGCCACCTCGCCATCCAAGATCTGGTTCTTCCAGGACCTCTTCGGCTCGATTTTCTAGGAGGGGTCGAAAGGAGCAAGACCAAATTCCTGTCCAGCCACCGTGGATTCGCGGATGTAAAACCATCGCCTCCGCAAGTACTGGACAGATTCGGACATAGAAAAGGAGAAGAAAAGAAGATTGGATTTGAGGGAAATGATGCAGCCCCCAATGGGATAAACATCATCAGAGCCAGATTGCCTCTTCACAGAATAGAGTTTTCGGAAGAGGCCAAAGTGCGGCTCGATACCGAGCCAGCACTCCCAGAATGTGATGAAACAGGCGACATGAAGAAGAGAGTTTGGCGAAAGATGATGAAGCTGGATGCCATAAAGAAAAAGCAATCCATGAAGAAAATCGTGGATTGGGAAGGAAAGGCCCCGAAGGACAAAGGCGATGAACATAACCCGAAACCCAGCGGGAGGACAGGGAATTACCTCGTCGCTGGGAAGTTTGACGGCCTCCCTATCCTGCGGGACCAGGCCCCGCTCACGGAGCTTGCGGAGGTCACCCTCACGCGTCTCCGGTCGCTGCCAGCCACCGTCGGTGATGCGGGTGGCGACGGAACCTTCTTGCCACCGGCGGCAGCACTAGCACCACCTGCGGTAGAGGCCTTCTTAGGCTTCCCCATTGCAGTGCGGCGGCGGCAACGACGAGCACTCAGAAACAAGGAAGGAAAGGCTCGGGGAAATTCCAGCGCAGTGAGAAAAGCTCAAAGAAGATGGGAGCAGTGAAGCAGGAATGGCTGGGGTGAAAACAAACTAACTTTTCCCCAATGATTATAAGGACGGGGACGATGCACGACGACCGTCCATCGGGAAGACCTAGAGCCAACATCAAGATCTGGCCGTCCACATGTCAGCTCAGCAGCGAACCGTCGCTCACACGCCGTCCACTACGGACCGAAATCGAGGCGACACCGTAATTATCTCCACGCCGCGCATGACCGGTCAACTCAAGGTCAGAAGGTGGGACCCATGTTCGTCCAGTCACGTCATCTCTAGCGCCGCAGACGCTTGAGGTCACCGATCGTCAGTACTGACATCATCAAAAGCTATACTGGCAACAGTTACAATTCTTCGGCTACACAGCTAAGAGTACTCGCTCGAATCTACGATTCGACTAACTACTCGGGTTACTCTATCGAGGCCGTCACAAGAATTAAAAAAGTAATCAAAATACTATACCATGAAAATATTCTTCGAGTCCTACGTTGAGTCTGTGTTGGAGATATGCCCAAGAGGCAATAATAAAGTGGTTATTATCATATCTTCATACTTATGATAAATGTTTACATGCCATGCTATAATTTTATTAACAGGAAACATTAATACTTGTGTGATTTGTAAACATAAAAGAGTCCCTAGTAAAGCCTCTTGTTAAACTAGCTTGTTGGTTAATATATGATCATGGTTTCCTGATCATGAACATAGAGATGTTATTAACAACAGGGTCATATCATTAGGAGAATGATGTGATGGACATACTCCTATAGTTAAGCGTAGCATAAAGATCAAGTCATTTAATATAGTTCATTTGCTATAAGCTTTCTGATACATAGTAACCTAATTCCTTCGACCATGAGATCATGCTTATCACCATCACCGGAAGGATGCTTTGATGACATCAAACACCACACCGTGAATCGGGTGGCTATAAAGATGGCATTGAGTGTTCGGAAAGTATGGGTTGAGACACATGGATCAAGAGTGGGATTTGTCCATCCATATGACGGATAGATATACTCTGGGCCCTCTCGGTGGAATGTCATCCAATTAGCTTGCAAGCATGTGACTGGCTCACAAGGGATCACATACCATGGGAACGAGAAAAGAGTACTTATCGGTAACGAGGTTGAACTAGGTATGCAGAGATACCGACGATCAAAACCTCGGATAAGTAAACTATCGTGAGACAAAGGGAAATTGGTATCGTATGTAAGTGGTTCATTCGATCGCAAAGTAATCGTAGAAATATGTGGGAGCCATATGAATTTCTAGATTCCTCTATTGGTTATTGATCGGAGAAGTGTCTCGATCATGTCCACATAATTCACGAACCGTAGGGAGACACACTTAAGGATTCGATGTTGTTGAGTAGTTATGGAATGATGAGTAAGAGAACGAATGTTGTTCGGAGTCTCGGATGGGATCCGGGATATCACGAGGAGATCCAGAATGGTCCGGAGAATAAGATTCATATAAGGAAAGTCATGTTTCGAAGTTGGGGAATGATTCCGGTGTTTTCACCGGGAATGTTCTAGAAGGGTCCGGAAGGTCTGGCACTCCGGAGGGGAAGGGTACACGAATGTGTCATAACGAGTTGGTATGGTTGCATCATGTACTAGGTATCATGGCTGGGCAAAATAAAGGGATAAATCAAATCCTAGTTTGAAAAGTCAAACGCCAATTTGAAAAGTCAAACGACAAGTTTGCTTGTGGAGGGAGAGTAGGAAACCTACTTAGGGAGGAAGTCCTACTCCCTCCACCCGCCGGCCAAGGAGGAGGAGTTGGAGGAGGACTCCCTCCTCCCAACCGCGCCTCCCTCCCACCTATAAAAGGAGGGGCAGGGGTGCCCCTCTTCCCTACACCTCAAACCCTAGCTTTGGTGCCTCCACCTCCAAGTGCAGCCGCCGCCTAGGGTTTCCCCTCCAACTCGGCGAGTTGGGGCTCTCCCCAAGCCCTAGCCGCCGGCCAAGCTTCCTCCCTTGGTGCCTCTAAACCCTAGATCGCCAAGGCCTCTCTCATAGTCCACCATACTCGCTTCGGCTTAAGGCGAAGCCCTGCGAGATCTCCCCTCTACTTCCGGTACCACGCTGTCGTGCTGCTGGAATCATGAGGAGAGTGCTACAACCTCTGCTGCCTGCTGGAACAAGGGAGAGGAAGGTCTTCATCGAAAATTTAACGTGTGACCGATCAAGGAGCGCTGCCGGAGCGCAGCGCCAGAAGGATCGTCTACGCAATCTTGAGATCGGAAAGAGTACGACTACATCACCCACGAGAATCTGCTCTCGTTAACCGATTTGGATCTTCGAGGGTTAGTATTCTATCGACTCGTTGCTACAATCTAGTAGATAGATCTTGGCTTGATCATAGATTAGATCTTGATTGTGTGTTCATGCGGTAGAAAATTTTGTTTTCCATGCTACGAACCCCACAAGTGGTATCGAGCCGTGTCTATATGTAGATCTGTCAGACGAGTAGAACACAATGGTCATTGTGGGCGTTGATGCTTTTGTTGTCGATTGCTTCTTGTGTACTTTGCATCTTATGGATGGTGGGATGAAGCGGCCCGGGCTAACCTTACATGACATCGTTCATGAGACTTGCTCCATGCTTGACATGCAACTTGTATTGCATAAGTGGCTTTGCGGGTGCCTGTTTCTCCCAACATAGTTAGGATTCAATTTACAACGGGTGATTGACAATACTAGTATCAATGTTGTGGTTCTTGTTCGTAAGTTAGAGCGACACTTATTGAAAGCCCCAAACCACATAAAACATGCAAAGAAAATTAGAGGCGTCTAACTTTGTTTTGCAGTGGTGTGCTGTGATGTGATATGGCCATGATTGTGATTATATTTGATGTATGCAATGTTCCTTATTATAAATTGACAACCGGCAGGAGCCATATGGTTGTCTTTAAATTCTGTTAAGACCCGCGTGTCTATTCAAAGTAGTTGTAATAGTTGAAGCTGGTGGACGACAACCATGGAGCGGCGTCATTGACCTTGATGCAATGCCGGTGATGATGGAGATCATGTTCGTGCTTGAAGATGGAGATCGGAAGCACAAAGAAGAAAGGTCATATCACATATTATGAATTGCATGTGATGTTAATCCTTTTATGCATCTTGTATTGCTTAGTTCACGATGGTAGCATTATAAGATGATCCCTCAAGCACACAATTTCAAGTTTTAAAGTGTTCATCCTTAGTAAGCACCGTTGATAAAGCTCGTTGTTTCGAAGCATCACGTGATGATCGGGTGTGTTAGATTCTGCGAGTGTATACAACGTGAGCAAGCCAGATTTGCTCATGCGGAAGCTAAGGTTTGATCTTGACGAGCCTAGCATGTACAGACATGGTCTCGGAACACGGATCACCGAAAGGTAAAGCATGAGTCATATAGTAGATATGATGAACATGTTGATTGTTCGCCATTGAAGCTACATCAACTCTCGTGATGATCGGTTTGGATGTGGTGAATTTGGTTCGTGTGATCACTAAAACAATGTGAGGGATATTGTTTTGAGAGTGAGTTCAACAGCAATATGATTAAAAGTTGAACACTATTTATCATAAATTAAATCAAAGTGAATTTGCATAGTTGTTGTAGTCATTGGCATCCGTTTACCACCTTGCGCTTAGTTATAATTAAGATGATAGAACTATAGAATTCTGGTTAGTTACTTTACGAACTGATATCGTATTGTTTAGAAGTGTTAATTTAAAGTTTAAAAGTCCTATTGCAAACTTTCAGTAAGTTCTGGTTACTCCATGAAGTTTAATAATTGGTATTAAATCAAGAGTGACAATTCCAAGAGTTAGTGTATGAGTATCATGTTTGTCTCCATGATTCTTGATATTCAAAGAATTCTCTTAATATCAAGGTTATCTAGGATCTGAAAGAGTTATTTCAGAAACCATGATGTGTGAAAGATATTGTGATATCTGAAACGAAGTTTTGGTTGCAACATGATAGAGTATAATATGGCAAAAGTCATGTTCTCATATTTGATGAGAATTTGCAAAAGGTTGGAGACACTAGTTGTCCTAATCCTCCAAAAGGTTTTGGAGAGCAACATTATACTCGCGATTCACCGCAATAAGCTAAGGTAGCTTGATCATGAATAATTCCATGGTAATGGTGAATATTTGATGTAGGTAAAATATTTACTACACCAAGAGATTACTAAAGAATGGAATTTGAAAGCACACCAAACATTTGATGATGGTGATCTACTTCAAAATGCAAGTCCAAAGACATTGGTATTTAACTATACACGCTTTGGACTATGTGTCATGTGTATGGCTCCACTATTGATGTTGATAGATTCTTTCAAATAGAAAAAGAAATACTGAAAGAGAATCTCATAAATATATGGCAGAAAAGAAAAGACTAGAATTGTTCAGTTTTGGTATATAAAGGATATACGTGTTATGGCTATATTCTTTGTTTGTTAAACAATGTGGTTCTTAAGTATTTGATACTGAATTTGTTGGTATGAATCGTCATACGAAACAACAGAATTCATGAACTACAATGGCCTAAGTAACTAGCAAAAGAATATTTGATGATGTTCATCGAGAACAAATAAAGGGTTATTGTGTTGCTCGTTAAAAGCTTGCCTTCAAGATTTGTTTTATCAGGTATTATGAGAACAAAAGGGTTGTTCAAATAATTGCCGTAATCCATAAAAGATGGATGATTTACAAATCTCGTTGGAGAAATCGCATCCATAAAACTAGTGCTAAAAATGTCGAAAGACAAATTGATTAAAAGATCACTTAGGAAGTGACATCGCCGTTTAAATTATATTGGAAAGAAAACATGAAGAAACTCCATGTGGATGGAATTTTGGAGTCTTTTGATTTTTGATCAAATGATGCTTGTGAAACTTTCCTAGAGATAATTGAAACTTCGTTCATAGGCCAAAAGGGAACGAATGACTAGCTTATTGGAACTTGTACATATTTTTGTATGAAGTCCATTATGTGTAGTCAAGAGCGATGGATTTCAACTTCATATGCTTCCTCCGAAAATTTGAGTGAATATATGAATATTTACTTAATAAGGATGAAGTATGAAACATTTGAAAAGTTCAAAGACTTTCAAGATGAAGTGCAAAATCATTGTAACAAGAATATAAATAGTTTATAATAAGATCATAAAGGAAGATATTTGAGTTACGAGTTTAGCATAATACCTAAGATTTAAGGAATCGTTCCGTGGATTTGCATTTTTCGAAACACCATCAGAGTATGGAGCATTCGAGATTTGTAATTGAACCTTGTTTGACATGGTAAGATCAAAGGTGTAATTCATAAAACTGCCATTATATTTTAAAGATTAAAAGCTTTAGAGACTACCATTTTTCCACTGAAAAGAGCTCCATCATAATCCGTTGAATTGACACCATATAAAGTTATGGTTTGGGATAAAACCCAAGCTGTCCTTTCTTAAACATTGGTATGCTATGCATAAGAAAGATGTTCGCAACCAAAGTCAGCTGAACCTGTCTTTGTATGTTATTTCGAATAACTGTTCCTCCATAACATCGGAGACAAAAATGTTTGTCGCTTAAAACGTCAAGTTTATTAGAGAAGGAATTTTTCGTGAAAAGTTAAGTGGGAGGACAATAGAACTTTGATAAGGTTAAAAGAACCTTAGCTATATGTGCAGAGTTGCGCAGTGCCGAAAAGTGTTCCGGAGGCAGCAACAATGCTCATGGCTCACGTCCTCAAAGGTTGTGGTCACGGAGGACTAAGTTCCTATTGAAACAAGAAGGTCGGGTAAACAATCAAATACCAAGATTTGAGAGTTAAATCATTATTTAACGATAATGATCCGACTACATGCAAAGAAGCAATGATGGGCCCTGACTCCGTCAAATGGCTTGAAGCCATAGAATCCATGATAGTTCCATATACGAGAGATCAAGCTTTGAACTTGAAAGACCCTCTGGAAAGGTATAAGACCTTACAGTCGTATTTGGATATATAAAGAAATAAGACATGGATGTTTCACATCTATGAAATAGTCGACATATTGGGAAAGAGTTCACAACAATGTTCAAAGAGTTGACTATGACAAGATCTGATCTTTCATTAAGCGATATTTAGTCTAGACGGATTAATGTAGCAACCACGACATATAATTTTGTTATGTGTTGAATAAACAAAACAAGTTCTTCTAATAGAATGTTTACCTAGGACGTGTGCATGACACAGTCCAAAGGGTTTTGTTAATTCAAAGGATGCTAAAATCATATGCAAACTTCAATGGTTGAAGTAAGCATCGCGGAGTTGGAATCTTCACTATGATGAAACTGTTAAAATAGTTTAATTTCATTAGAAACGATGAAGATGCTTGCATTTGCAAGAAATTAAGTGGGAGCGCTAAGACATGTTTCTAATACATTATGTGGAAGACATATTGTTGATTGGAAATGATGTATCTTTTATTAACATATATTAAGAATTTCATCCTGATGAAAGACTTAGGCAAAACCCAAATGTTTGGCATCAATAGACGCTAATATGGTTGTGCCGAAAGTACATAGATGATATATTGAATGAGTTCAATATAGAAACTACAAGAAAGGTTCTTGTCGCACAGAAAGGATTGAATGAGTTCAATATTGATGATGTATTCAAGTGTATTGACACTTGGTAAGTGAAACAAAGATTCAAGTATAGATTGATTCTTGATGTATAAAATCACAAAGAGTATTTTATCAATCATGTTGTGATGTGTACAAATCCAGATATGTCCTATGCTCTAAATGTTATGAGCGTATACCAGAATGATTCATAAGATGATTATTGGATAATAGTAAAGATATTCTTATGATCTTGTAAAAGAAATAAGAATATATTGTTTTGTAGAAGTGACAAATAGATGGTTAGTTCATTGTAAATGAATTACATTGATACTAGTTTTGTCACAAAGTACAAATTAAGTTTATCTCAATCTAAACTAAGGGTGGCACAATATGATGGAAAGTAAGTTCCATAATGGATTTGGATGAGTTCCAAAGTTGAGACATTGTGACAGATACTACAACAAAAGGCTAAGTATATAACTACTATTATAGCAGCAAAAGAGGGCATTTGTGTCAAGTAGTTTGTTATCAAACTAGGTGTAGTTCACAGCAGGGATAATACTATGAAGATATATTGTACGACAATATTATCAACATGTTTTAACCCCAAAGAACTAAAGGTCACACCAAAGGACCAAATTTGTACAAAGCCATCTCATTAGAGAATGAGTGATGCGTAGAGACGCAAACACATGCAATTACACACGGACCTGGAAGTGTCAGATCCGGAGATCAGTTGACCACTAGCAATCGTGTACATACGACACCAGAAAGCCATAGGTGTTGAATACACAATGGTTTGAAACTAGATTATTGACTCTAGTGCAAGTGGGAGACTGTTGGAGATATGCCCAAGAGGCAATAATAAAGTGGTTATTATCATATCTTCATACTTATGATAAATGTTTACATACCATGCTATAATTGTATTAACAGGAAACATTAATACTTGTGTGATTTGTAAACATAAAAGAGTCCCTAGTAAAGCCTCTTGTTAAACTAGCTTGTTGGTTAATATATGATCATGGTTTCCTGATCATGAACATAGAGATGTTATTAACAACAGGGTCATATCATTAGGAGAATGATGTGATGGACATACTCCTATAGTTAAGCGTAGCATAAAGATCAAGTCATTTAATATAGTTCATTTGCTATAAGCTTTCTGATACATAGTAACCTAATTCCTTCGACCATGAGATCATGCTTATCACCATCACCGGAAGGATGCTTTGATGACATCAAACACCACACCGAATCGGGTGGCTATAAAGATGGCATTGAGTGTTCGGAAAGTATGGGTTGAGACACATGGATCAAGAGTGGGATTTGTCCATCCATATGACGGATAGATATACTCTGGGCCCTCTCGGTGGAATGTCATCCAATTAGCTTGCAAGCATGTGACTGGCTCACAAGGGATCACATACCACGAGAACGAGAAAAGAGTACTTATCGGTAACGAGGTTGAACTAGGTATGCAGAGATGCCGACGATCAAAACCTCGGATAAGTAAACTATCGTGAGACAAAGGGAAATTGGTATCGTATGTAAGTGGTTCATTCGATCGCAAAGTAATCGTAGAAATATGTGGGAGCCATAGGAATTTCCAAATTCCTCTATTGGTTATTGATCGGAGAAGTGTCTCGATCATGTCCACATAATTCACGAACCGTAGGGAGACACACTTAAGGATTTGATGTTGTTGAGTAGTTATGGAAGGATGAGTAAGAGACCTAATGTTGTTCGGAGTCTCGGATGGGATCCGGGATATCACGAGGAGATCCGGAATGGTCCGGAGAATAAGATTCATATAAGGAAAGTCCTGTTTCGGAGTTGGGGAATGATTCCGGTGTTTTCACCGGGAATGTTCTAGAAGGGTCCCAAGGTCCCAAGACTGAGGGGAAGGGTACATGAATGTGTCATAACGAGTTGGTATGGTTGCATCATGTACTAGGTATCATGGCTGGGCAAAATAAAGGGATAAATCAAATCCTAGTTTGAAAAGTCAAACACCAATTTGAAAAGTCAAACGGCAAGTTTGCTTAGTGGAGGGAGAGTAGGAAACCTACTTAGGGAGGAAGTCCTACTCCCTCCACCCGCCGGCCAAGGAGGAGGAGTTGGAGGAGGACTCCCTCCAACCAACCGCGCCTCCCTCCCACCTATAAAAGTAGGGGCAGGGGTGCCCCTCTTCCCTACACCTCAAACCCTAGCTTTAGCGCCTCCACCTCCAAGTGCAGCCGCCGCCTAGGGTTTCCCCTCCAACTCGGCGAGTTGGGGCTCTCCCCAAGACCTAGACGCCGGCCAAGCTTCCTCCCTTGGTGCCTCTAAACCCTAGATCGCCAAGGCCTCTCTCATAGTCCACCATACTCGCTCCGGCTTAAGGCGAAGCCTCAGATCTCCCTCTACTTCCCACGCCGTCAGGTCGCCGGAATCACGAGGAGAGTGTTACAACCTCCGCTGCCTGCTGGAACAAGGGAGAGGAAGGTCTTCATCGAGTACCAAACGTGTGACCGACTGCGGGAGTGCTACCAGAACGCAGCGGCAGAAGGATCGTCTACGCAATCTTGAGATCGAAAAGAGTACGACTACATCACCCACGAGAATCTGCTCTCGTTAACCGCTTTGGATCTTTGAGGGTTAGTATTCTATCGACTCGTTGCTACAATATAGTAGATAGATCTTGGCTTGATCATAGATTATATCTTGATTGTGTGTTCATGCGGTAGAAAATTTTGTTTTCCATGCTACGAACCCCTACAGTCTGCGACTCCACTACGGACTCGAGGGCTACTCCCATAGGAAGGATGGATTCAAGCATCCAAAAAATTTGTGTCCTATGGACCTGAAGCCAAGCAACGGCTGAATTAAAGTCTCTGCTCGAGTCTACGACTCAAACAGACACTCGGGGGCTACTCCCATAGGGAGCGCTGGTCGCGCACCCTATGAATTCTTTGACTGCGATCCTTCGGATCAGCTTGCAAAAACTTTTCGGCAACTCTGCCCCAATTAACGCTAAGTGAGTAACATCTTCCTTGGCCACCCGAAACACCTCCGTGGTGATAAACATTCGGATGCTGCGTCTACGATGCAAAGATAAGACCTACAGATACCATCTGATGGCCTGGTAACGCACACGACTGCGCTCTGCTAGTAAAAATCTGTGCTAGCAGGCGCGATGAAAAATCCCGATAGACGCGTTGGGTACATCATTTCAAATTCACTGGAATTCCACTCCTGTAAGTCCTCCGCGGCCTGAGTCAAATTACGCCAGCATGTGTTCCGGGTTCTAGTCAAGGGACTCGAATCTGAAGAAGATCGTGTTGTTTTGTCCTAAGACAGTTAACTGACCCTGATCCGTCGGGAGAGTCAGGCACACGCATCAACAATCCCTACACACTCAAATTATTCTCTAAACGAGCAGAGATAGCTGCACCCGAAAGATTGAAGAGTCCTCAGCCGAATCTACGATTCAAATGAACACTCGGGGGCTACTGCCATGGTTATACCCTGCGGGTACATGACCTTAGCATACCTGGTCCAGCCCGACGGAAGGACCACTCGACGACCTTCCAGGGTCCATGAAGCCTATGACGGTTCGGCTGATATGAAGCCCATGTGGACACGGACTCTCAAGCGTACAAGACAAGGAAACCTCAAGACTAGAGTTTGAATACAACTTGTAACCTACTCGAATCGGTACCTGAGACCTAGCCTCCCCATATATAAAGGATAGGAGGGTCCAACGAGGAGGGCACCCCCGATAGACTAGACCACAATAGATCTACAGATCTGACATCCTTTTTCCACCGCATACACACCTCCACGCCAGATTTCATCTGCGCACCCCTGTAATCTTCGGTTCCGCCGTAATCAAGAGCAGACAAGTAGGAGTAGGGCTTTCCCTTCGGGGGCCTAAACCTAGGTAAACCTCGTGTCCCCGTGTTGCTTGTTTGCTAACCGTTTGCGATCTCCAGCATCCCCATCTTCTTCAAAACCCAAGTCCATAATAATGGGCATTGACGAGATTAAACCTCGTCGCCCATTCTTCAACAGCTTATACCATTCTTTAGCTCTTCCTTTCAATGATATAGAGAGTAACTTCTTCTTCACCTGTTCAGTTGTGATACCTGCACACTTAAACAACCCGCATAATTCATGGATAAAAAGCAAATGATCACCAGAATAGACAGTTCCATCCCCTAAAAAATAATTATCCATAACACGATTAACAATACTTGTAGGTATCTTAAAAGGATGCATCTCAACAGGTGGTGGTTCATCTACTACCTTAACAATGGTAGTAGTTTTCCCAAACAGAAAACCAAGTGGGTTATCCATATGGAAAACAAAGTAATAAGCAGAAAAAAACAATACTCACAGTAGAAGTTTCCTTTACCAGTTTCACTCTTCAATAGCGCTTCACTCCCCGGCAACGGGGCCAGAAAATAGTCTTGATGACCCACAAGTATAGGTGGTGTATCGTAGTACTTTCGATAAATAGGAGTGTCGATCCCAACGAGGAGCAGAAGGTGTTGACTAGTGGTATAGAGCAGGAAATCTCTGTAAATACTTAGCAAACAGATTTTTAGAGGTTCTCTGATAAAGAAAAGAAATAAAGTGCAAGTAATAAAGATAGGAAACAATTGCAGCAAGTGGCCCAATCCTTTCTTAGCAAAGGACAAGCCGGTGGAAATACTTATAATGACCAAACGTTCTAGAGGACACATGGGAATTCTGTCAAGTGCTTACGCTTCAAATAGCTGAGTAGTCTTCTTTGGTTTTGTAAGTGTTGTGTGGGTGAACCTGTGCTAATGTACCAGTATTACTTGAACTAATACATACTTGTGATTAAACCCCTTGCAAGCATCCGCAACTACAAGAAAACAATTAAGGTATAAACCTAACCACAACCTTAAACTCTAAGATCCTACACTCCCTTGTGCAATGGTTTCCTAAAGGGGGTTCAGATTTCTGTCACTCCGGCAAACCCACAATTAGTAGCCAAATACATAATGCATTCCCCTAGGCCCATAAATGGTGAAGTATCATGTAGTTAACGTTCACATGACACCACTAGAAGAATAGCACCACAACTTAAATACTAAACCATTGAATGATATCTCAACACAAATCCACTACTAACAACATGACTTCTCCCATGTCCTCAAGAACTAAACGAACTACTCACGAGACATCATATGGATCAAGATCAAAGATGATATGGTGATGGATAATAATCTGAACATAAATAATAATTCAATGGTTCCACTCACAAGCATCAACTACAATAGTAATCAACACCGGGAAAGTTTCCCATAAGAACTATGCAAGATTCAACACAATTGTTACAGCGGGATGGAGTGGTGATGATGGTGTTTGTGGAGATGATGGTGTGGATGATGATGATGATCCCGATGAAGTCTAGCTTGATGATGGTGTTGATGGCGACGATCTCCCCTCTCCGGGAAGGGATTTCCCCGGCCAAAATCTGTCTACCGGAGAGCTCGTTCTCTCTTGGTGTTTTTCGCCCCGCAGAGGCAGCAAAATCTTTCTGTGGTCGCTCCCCGTGTATTAGGGTTTCGAGGAGAAGATATAGGTGAGAGGGCGGGGCCATAGGTGGGCCAGGTGTGGGCCCCCTGTGGCCCATCTCTGCTTCCCCTTCTGGCATTCTTCGTCTCCTGGGAAAATAGGATTTTCCGTAGTTTTTCTGGTATTTTCTATTCTTCGCGAAATTGCATCAAAACACCGCGTTTTCCATCAGAATTCTGACTCCGGCAATTCATCCTTCAAGAATCATCCAACATGCAAAAATAGATGAGAATACATAAGTAACGTTTCTTAATATGAAATATATTAATGAATAGAGACAAATTATGATATAGAATGGTGATACAAATTGAACGTATCAATCTGCGACAGCGTGGGGCGCTCTTTATAATAGAGCTGATGGAAAAGGGGTATGTCCAAATATTTGGTAGATAAAAAACATTTTAGATGTGAGAGGGTATTTTTACAAGATTCAGGTTCACGTGGCGTCTAAATCAGTGCAATTTTGATGCCAAATATAGATTAAGACTAAATCAAGTTTAATTCATAACTATACGGACAAAATTTAACAAATTTCGAGTACGAGGACTAAATTAAGTTAGCGCGACAAATATAAGGACTTAGTGTATTTAACTTTTTTTTATACAACGGGCTCCATGGAGAGATATGCAGCCAGCGAGCCCTCCAGAACTCGGTAGGACAGGTCCAAGACCGAGAGCGCCGCCGCGATGCTCCGCCTCCAAAACCACCTCATCTGCGCCCTCCGCGCCGCCTCACATGCCCCTGCCTCTCCCCTCCACGGGATCCATCTCTCCGCCGCCGCCGCCGCACCCCACGCCCAGTTCGTTGTCGAGGACTACCTCGTCGCCTCTTGCGGCCTTGAGCCAGCGCAAGCGCGCAGGGCCTCCAAACACCTCCACCACCTCAAATCACCCGCCAACCCCGACGCCGTCCGCGCATTCCTCGCCGACGCTGGCCTCGCCGAATCCCACGTCGCCGCAGCAATTGCCATGGACTCGCGCTTACTCTGCTACAGCGTGGACAATATCCTAACTCCCCGCGTCGCGCAGCTCCGGGACATGGGCCTGTCCCCTCCCCAGATCTCCCGCCTCATTAGCATCGTCCCGGGGATCTTTCACAACCCCTACCGGATCGCCCGCCTCGAGTTCTACATCTCCTTGCTGGGCTCCTACGACAAGGTGGAAGCCGCACTCAAAAGCAACTTCTACCTCCTCGAAAATAACATCGAGAATGTGGTCAAGCCCAACCTGGCGTTCCTGCGGCAGTGCGGCCTCAGTGCTTGTGATGTTGCCAAGCTCTATAAGTGCACTGGCAAACTGCTCACCGACAACTTAGAGCATCTGAAGAAAATGGTGGCACGCGCTGAAGAGCTAGGCGTGAGGCGTTCCTCGGGGATGTTCACGGCAGCCTTGATTGCCATCTGCAACTTCACTCCTGAGAAGATTAGTTCCAAAATGGAGTCAATGGAGAGGGTTCTTGGATACCCTGAGGCCAGGATGGCTGTGTGCAAGTTGCCAAGCATAGTTAATCTGTCAGAGGTCGTGCTGGCTCACAGGGTGGAGTTCCTATGGACGGAGTTCGGACTTGAGCCTTCATGCATCGCGCACAGGCCAGCCATTCTGATGTACAGCTTGGAGAAGCGGTTGATCCCACGGCATTATGTCATACAAATTCTGAAGGCCAAGGGGTTGGTTAAGAAAGATATTGACTTGCTGGGCGTGTTCTGCTCAACCCACAAGAAATTTGTAGAGAAGTATCTTCATTGTCGATGAGTGTGTTCCTGGGCTTGCAGGCACTTGTGCTGCTGCTTGTGCAGGGAAAATGGTTCCACAAGATCAACTTTGAGAAGTTGACCCATTAACAACTGAGTTTGAAATGAGCTTTTGTTCGGTTGAGTGGATGATGTATTAAAAGGATTTGAAAGACTTGTATGTACGTAGTTTTGAAGTTCTGATTTTGCTGGGTAGAGAAGTAGAGGAGATCTGATCTGAAAGATCGTAGAAAAATAATTCGGAAGAGCGGCTCTACTTGATGTCATCTTGTTGATTTTTTCCTGAACGTGTCTGGAAGCATGTCTTTCTATTAAGAAAAAGGCGCAAAGATGCGCAAATGACCAAGTTTACAAGGATTTGCAAGTCTAGGTGGCATCTTACTGAATTTGAAACATCGAGTTTTTTTGTTTTTGTTTCTTGATGCTTAGGATGGTTGGTTGAAATCTATGATGACTAATCCTTTACGGTTCAACTTTCCAAACCAGTTTTTGTTTGCTAAATAAGCCTGGTACCATGGAGTTCAATCCGGTCTATGTGGTAGTTTGGAACTTTTTCCTCCTAACTGTGTTGGTGTTCATTTTCTATCTGGCACTGCTGATTTTCCTATACAAAAGTGTAAAGGAAACCTGGACAGTATAAATAGGAACCCAAATTTGCATTGGTGATGACATGAAACTGGGTGGGAGGTTTGTGCATCCACTACCCCAGCTCACTTTTTCAAATTTTATTTAAATGGGGTGGATTTACAAGTGTAATCTTCTTTAGGAGATCATGTAATCCAAAATTCTTCAGAATGCCTGTGTACAAGTTGGAAGCATTGAGTTCCAGCTTGCTATAATTCACTTGCAGGGCTGTAGCATTTCATTTCTATGTTATTTAGCTGCTATGTCTTGAATTATAGTACAGTACTATGCATGTTGCAGCAATGGTACATTTGGTCCTCGTATAGTTCACTGCTCTAGTTATATTTCAGCGAGTTCTTGTATCAGTGCTTTTGATGCATCAAGGGCGGATTGTACAGTGATATAGTGCTACGAGAGATGCCAAAGTGGATTTCCAGATAAACAGAATGCACATGAGAACAAAAGCTTCCTAAGGAAGTTTTTCTTTGTTTAACACTCAGAACGTGTTTGGTTCGTGCGGTTTTACTCCGGTACCTGATTACAGCGTAATCTGATAGCGTTAAACGTGTTTGTTTCACTTTGGCTGTAAACAGGTACCATGTAATCAAGTCCCACCGTACCGTAACGCTGATACCGCTCTGCTCCCAGCGGAAACAAATCCCGTTACCGGAGGAGAGAGGCCGCTCGCTCGTGACCATCCACTTCCTTCCCGTCGCCTGTCCATGGCTCCGCCGATTGCGGCCTCCATCTTCCCTCCGCCGAGTCCGGCACCCAGCGCCCCTCCGATGAGCCAGGCGCCGCCACCGACACGGTACATGCCACCTTCGATTCCGCCTAGAGCATCCATGCCGACGAGGAGCATCTTCCGCCGAAATCTCCGTCACCGACTATGTAGAATCGAACCTTTCCAAATCTCCAATCCGACGTTCCCCTTTGCCCAGTTGAGTCCCGTGATCTCTGACTAGTTCTTGATAAGGTTAGCATGTGGATCTTGGATTTCAGACATTGCGGTTGTGGTATCAGATACCTTTCCGTCATGAAACCAAACAAAAACGGTATTTCTCCATTACACCGCTGATGCCTCTGTAAACCCATTCTGTTGACAGTCCCGTTTACAGTCTCCAATCCAAACACGTTCTCAAAAGTAGTACTCACTCTGTCTAGAAATAACTGACTTGGATTTGTCTAGATTCATATATATCTAGACTCCTTTTAGTGTTTAGATTTATCTAAATGTAAACAAAACCAAGTCATATATTTCTGAACGGAGAGAGTATGAGTAGCTCTTTTTGTGAAGGACGTCTTTCGTGAGATGCGGCAACATCTTCTTTTTCAGTACCTGCACTTGATTTTTTTTGAAATGGGGGTGAACCCCGGCCTCTGCATCAAAGAGATGCACACGGCCCTTTATTAATTAGTTCGAAGCATTTAAAAGTTTTACATCTCATGGATCAGAGAGGGTCGATACAAATATTAACCAACGAAAGATAAATAGGAAGTTCGGCAAACTAAACATCTTAAATTCTATTAATAGACCGCCATGTAGCCTGATAGAAGAAGTCCTGAGCAACCATCAACAAGCGGTTGCATCCAGTAACCATGCATTCCCGCTGATCCTCCGGGAGTAAAAAACGCCATAGTTGTATCCAGTGTACATCCATATGGATAACCTGCAAATTTTTTTGTAAAATTCTTCCTGTTAAAAATAATATCATTTCTATAATTCCATATCGACCAGACCAAAGCGGAAACACCAATGCAGATCCTAGATTTAGTATCCTTATCGATTCCGTTCAACCAATTTTCGAACATATTTGTTATATTAGTTGGCAGAGGTATGTTATACGTAGAGAACACGATTCTCCATATTAATCTAGAAAAAGGACATGAGAGAAATAAGTGTTCAACCGTTTCTTCTGCATCACAGAAACAACACCTTTTACTCCCTTGCCAATTCCTTTTAGCTAGATTATCTCTAGTTAACAAAACTTTTTTACTTAGGAACCACATAAAAATCTTGATTTTAAGTGGAATTTTTAGTTTCCATAAATATTTGCGAAGAAACCTTGTATCACCATTAATGAGATCATTATATATTGATTTAACAGTAAATTGTCCAGAGGGTGTCATCTTCCAAACAAATCTATCAGTTTCATTGTTCAAGGTTACCCCCATCAATCTCTGGCATAAATGTACCCATGAGTTCCACTTATTACCATTAAGTGACCTTCTAAAACCAATGTTTAAAGGGGTCGTAGATAAAATATTTGCAACAGTAGCATTTTTCCGCTGTACAATATTATATAGTGATGGGTACTGTTTCAGCTAGTGACTTTGATCCTAACCATATGTCTTCCCAAAATCTGACCGTAGTACCATCCCCTACTTTGAAAAGTCTCCTGTTAAAAAACTCATCTTTAACTGTCATTAGTCCTTTCAAAAAAGGCGAGTCAGTTGGTTTACTTGTAATTTGGGCCAGTGTTTTTTGAGATAGATATTTATTATGTAGCAACTCTTTCCACACCCTATCTTCATTTAATAATTTAAACAACCATTTACTAAGTAGACATTTATTTTGATCTCAAGAACTTCAACTACTAGTCCTCCCTGATCTTTTAGCCTACAAATCATATCCCATTTAGTTAACCGATATTTACGTTTTTTATCTTCACTTTGCCAGAAAAAATGAGATCTGTAAAAGTCGAGTCGCTTTCGTACCCCAACAGGTATTTCCAAGAAAGACAACATAAACATCCGTAGACTAGTCAGGACTGAATTAATCAACACAAGACGATCTCCATAAGATAGCATCTTGCCTACCCAACATCCAAGCTTTCCTTCAAAACGGCTTTCAACTGGGTACCATTCCGAATTCTTAAGTTTTCTATAATGGATCGGAACCCCTAGGTATCAAAAGGGAAGAGAACCAGCCTCACATCCAAAAAGCTATTTATATTGCTCTTCTTGTTCTTTCGCCTTTCCAAAGCAGAAAATCTCACTTTTATGAAAATTAATTTTAAGGCCAGATAGTTGCTCAAAAAAAGAAAGTATAAGTTTCATGTTGACCGCCTTGTCAATATCATGCTCTATAAATAAAATCGCATCATCCGCATATTGCATAATTGAAAGCCCTCCCTCAACAAGATGAGGAATGAGTCCTCCCACTTGGTCATCTTCTTTTGCCCTGGCAATTAAGATGGCAAGCATATCTACGATTATATTAAAAAGCATTGGTGATAGAGGATCGCCTTGTCTAAGTTCTTTTTTAGTTTGAAAATAATGACCAATATCATTATTAACCTTTACCCCTACACTTCCACCCTAAACAAACTGCGTGATTAGCTTACACCACTCAGATGCAAATCCTTTCATCTGTAGTGTTTGTTGCAAGAAGTGCCAATTAACTTTATCATAGGCTTTCTCAAAATCGATTTTAAAAAGAACACCATCCATCTTTTTCCTATGAAGTTCATGGATAGTTTTATGTAAGACAACTACTCCCTCGAGTATATGTCTTCCAGGCATAAAGACGGTATGTGCTGGTCTAATTACTCTTTATGCAACTGACGTTATACGATTGGTTGCAACTTTTGTGAAAATCTTGAAACTCACATTAAGTAGGCACATAGGTCTATATTGTTGTATTTGAGTCGCGTTTTCTTTTTTGGGTAACAGAGTAATGACACCAAAGTTTAGTTTGAACAGCTGCAAATTCCCTCTTTGCAGTTGTGAAACCATAGCCATCAAATTATTCTTAATTACTCCCTAAAAAGTCTGATAAAACTCTGCTGGAAACCCATCAGGTCCAGGAGCTTTATTCAGTTCCATCTCAAAGATAGCATCATGAACTTCCTCCTCAGTGAAAGCGGCCGTGATAATATCATTTTCAGCATGCGACAATTGTGGTATATCTTGATTTATTTCTTCACTCATACAAAAATTGGATGGTGCCGGTGCACCAAACAATTTCTTATAATATTCAGTTATATATACCTTTAAATTATCCTCACCCACTATGGTTCCTTCATCTTGTTCTAGTTGAAATATTTTTTTCTTTCTATGTTTCCCATTTGCAATCAAATGGAAGTACTTCGTATTGTTCCCTCCCTCTTGGACATGTTTAATTTTTGCTCTTTGATCCCATTTTGTTTCTTCATCCCTTCTTAATTTGATCATAGTCTCATTAGCCAGCCTTAAGTCATCCCTTTCGGTTGTACTAAGTGGCATTGTTTCGGCTTTTAAATCCAAGGAGTCAATAATTGCCAACAGACGTTCTTTTTTATTTTTTATACTTCCCACTTAAATTTTTAGCCCACCCTTTTAAAAAACGCCTAATATGTCGGATTTTATTTTGCCAAATCTGCATTGGAGACTCACCATGAGTCACCCCTTCCCATTCTTTTTGCACCATCTCATAAAATTTTTCTTGACGAAGCCAGCATAATTCAAACGAGAATTGTGATTTGTTACCAATATGAGCATGTTGCCCAGAGTCAATTAATAATGGTGTATGATCCTACCCAGTCCTTGTAAGTGCCCTTACTGTTACCATGGGAAACTTCATTTCCCATTCGACACTTGCTAGAATTCGATCCGACTTTTCATAAGTTGGATTTTCTCTCCGGCTAGCCCAGGTAAATTGTCTGCCTGAGAGAGCAATCTCTCTAAGGTCAAGACTTTCAATGATTGCATTAAAAACAAAAGGCCAATGGGGATTGAAATTATCTTTATTCTTATCTTCCTTGCGCCTGAGAATATTAAAATCCCCTCCTACCATCATAGGAAGTGGCTCAGATTCACATAAGCGGACTAATTCAGCGAGAAAATCTGCTTTATGGTTATCTTAGGCAGCTCCATATACTGAAACGAAAGCCCATTCAAAACCATCATGTTTATTCCTAACATGTAAATTGACACGAAAATCTCTAGTCAACACTTTTTTAACGCTTAAAATATTATTTTTGATACCAATAAGAATGCCTCCAGACCTCCCATGAGGTGGAAGACAAAACCAGGAAAAATCCAATCCATTAGCCAGATGTTTAAGAAAAGGTATCTCAAAGTTAGATCTCCCCATCTCCAATAAGGCGATGAAATCTAACTTTTGTTCTCTAATTATTTCTCGTACGAAAAGGTGTTTTGCGGTGTCTCGAAACCCCTCACTATTCCAACTTAGTCCTCTCAAAGAAGTCATCATGAATATTTTTTTAAAATTTTACTCTAGTGCTTTTCCGAACCATTGAAAGATCAAATTCTTTCTTTTTCCTTGGTCTCTTTAAATCAATAATGGGTATATGTAAATCTGCATTATCTTTCAGCTCTTCCTGATCCTCCTCTACCAAGTCTTCAGAAAGACATGATACTTTCGAGGTTAACAAACTAGAAGGACCAATGCCCTTTTCAATTTGTTTAGCAACATTTTTTGGAAGTACAGTCAATGTTCTCTGAAATTCAACCTCTTTAATCAAATTAACCGAGTCTAGAATCTGTTCTTTATTGTTACCCAAAGAAACCCCAACCGATAAGCTCTTAGAGTAATTTCATCATTTGATAATGCTAAAAAAGAATGTTTTGAAAGATCAGTACCTGCATTTATATGATGATACTTAACGTTTTCCATTGCCCTTTCAAGTTGAGTGGCATCTGCTAATGGTTGCTTGCGAATTCTATCGCTGGTTCTCATTGCATTTGGATTATCAATACCTCCAAAAGCCACCACTTGTTCGATCGTCGGCAACATTAACGTTGCCTTGGTAACAATCGGCTTAGCCTCATCAGAGTTCTTTACTGCATCCATGACGAACTTGTCATTAGTGCCGATATGAACAGCAAAAGGTGAACAAGTATCTAAACTTTGTTTTGAAGAAACAGTGGGATTTAGGTGGGATCCCACTTGACACCCTACTTCTCAGACGCACGCGAGCGGGAAACCGCGTACGGCGTTGCGTCAGCGTCCAATGCGTGCGCGACAAATGGCTGCGCAATGCAATCACCACGCCCTACCTCCCGCGCTTGCTCGCGCGTCGCCATAGATAGAAAATCATTCTCCACAGCTTGCACATTCCCGTCCACACCACCAACAACTGACAACTCGACGGACAAAACTTCAGTGTTCCCGGCACATGGACATCCCGCGCCAACAGAAGAAGAAAGATCACCGACCGAGACGGAAGTAACTTCTTTTGCCGCGCCGAAACTATCATTTACCGGTGCAAATTTGAACTCTTTACCTTTACTCGGTGAGACACAAACAAAATCCCCTACTTGGATTGACTCAAGTAACTCTTGATTATTTCCAGTACTGTTTTTCCCATTTGACGATTGCCGAGAAATTCTGAGTAGTAGAATTAGTTTGATTAGTCGTAGGATCAGCCTTGTCTAAATCCATGTCATTGCCATTTTCATTATTCTTTCCATTGGTATCTCCATCATTCTCTCCATCCCTCTGTCCATCTACCATGTCTGCGTCCTGAGTATTTATCACGGGCTCAACTTTGAAATCTAGTTGAAAGAAACCCCTTTTGATGAACACCTCCATCGAATCAGGAACATGAGTATGATTCACACACCCAACCCGCATTCTCACAGCCTTTCCTTTTCTTGTATAATCCATGTCTACCTCAAGTGTTTTTCCAAAAAGGGTACCTAACCCCCAGAGTGCAAGATAGTCTCCCCTCACATCCGAGGGTACCCCTGCCACCTGAATCCACACCTCAGGTAACATGTACAATGGTTCTTCAGCCGATGTCCAAGCCTTGAAATTTAAATCAGTAGCCTTGAGTGGAACTTGATACACTCCATAATTAATTGCCCTCTGAGCTTCAAGCTTGGAAGGAAACTTCACTCTGAATATGTTGTTATGATAATGATACACTTCCCACTAGAAATTATTAAGTGGCACAATCCTTGTGAGTTGTTCAATGATCTGATGAATTGTCAGAGCATCTCCCTCTACAGATACCCTTACCAACTTAGCATTCTCTACTTTTGGTCGATAGGTACCCGTGGATGGAAACTCATAAAACATGAGCCCCTCATTAGCATAACCATATATAGCAATAGAGGTTTTAGGAGATTGAAGTAAGTTACAAGAGCTTGAAACATGATGTGGTGACTCACAATAAACACAAATCGGCGCAGGACAATCGTCAATAAGATGGTCAGGTTGTTTGCATTTAAAACACACCTTTTCTCCTTTCTTCAATTTTTTGGATGCCACATTTACATCAGATTTTGCCACAGGTGTGTTCTCTGAAATTGAGGCAGTGTTGTCCTTCTGAGCTTGCTGTGGTTCAGCAGGTGCGTGTGCCACAGTAGGCTGCTGCACAAGAGGCTGAACCGGCTGCACAATCTCAGTTGGGGTGACCTGTTGTCCCTGATGTATTTCTGTACCTGCAACATCCAGAGGCGCCAGATTTTTTGCTGCCAATGCTGCAATAGCTGCTCCGACAGCTTCCTGAATCATGGACTTATTAAGAGCATTGGAATTGGGATTTGTGTTTCCACCATTATCAATATTCTGATTGAATCTACTATTTTCATTATAGCCCTCTCTATAGTTGGACTGAAAAACTCTTCCACTATAGTTATTTCCATTGCGACGATTTTGATAATTGGAATTACCTCCATTGTTGTTATTTCTGCCATAATTGTTGTTAAAACTATTGAAACCTGATCCCCTGTTAAATTTCCAAACTCTCCATCTCTAGCTTCCTCAAAGAAACAATTACCTCGACCAGCAGCAGAACCACTTGAATCACCGGCATAATACCCATTCCGTGCATAGGAGCCCTGCTCCGAAAACCGGCCGCGTGATGACCCAGCTCCACGTACACCGCCACCACCAGCCGGCATCCGTCCGCGTCCTGCACCAGCTCCTCCACGACCCGTATCAAAACTCCCTCTACCACCGGTTGGATTCATCGTGGAATCGGATTGCCGCTGCCCATCAGCGACCTGGCGGCTGCTGTTTTTCTTCCACTGGAACCCTAGCAAATGTCGCCAAACTCGTCCAGCAACAAGTCGAGCGGTCGGAGGAATTGTCTCTAGATTCCGGACTTGTTTAGACCTAGGTTTAGTTGCTACTGATCCAATGATCAGCGGCCCATGTTGGCCTCGCAAACCACCTAGACGTCCAGCACCACGATATCCAGGGCCCACTGCCCTTTGATTTAGAATACACCTAAATTGTGCATTGGCATAATTTGAAATCATGGCTTGTCTCGACGAACGATCCAGTGATCGTCGACGGCGATTTACCAGAGTCCAGCCATCCAAATTTTCCTTCTCACTTAGAACATATGAGATGCCTCTAAGACCGGAGTCTTGATCTTCTCTGAAAATTTCGTACGTCCTTTAGGAGAACTGAAACAATCCTTTGTTGCCGGTGAGTAGAACGCCGCCGCGGCCAACTGTTGCTGCCTGCGTCGATGCAGGCGCTTTGCCGCTCTTCGTGCCAGCCCTGTCGTCGACTCAACGAGATCCCTGCCATGAAACGGAGATGGAGTTTGACACAAATACCTGAGTGACTTGGCCGAGTCCAGCCCCGCCGGTGACTCCACCTCCGTGTCTTCATCTGACGATGCGAGGGCCCAAAACCGGCTGCCCGCCGGCCATGCCAATGAGGAGATCGACCAATCCGACGCCGGTGTGCCGATGTCAGCGCGGTCGCCCCCAGGGTCGCCAGAGCCTTCATCTAATTCTACAACATGGATCCATTTGTCACTACAAATGAATCTATGAAGAAACTTCAATGATGGACCACATGACGGGCCATTTTCTTCGCCAACGTATATTCAGTGATGAAAATGGAATATTAGGGGACAAAAGTCGTTCGTCACAGAATATAATGTATAATATTGTGTGTAGTGCATTCTTGTGCAGTTCACTAAATAATGTCCACGATATATGATCATAACTGGTGTTCGGCTCCTGGGAGGTGGAGGAACTGAGCAAAAGCAAAGCAACTATGACAGGGTGCAAAAATGTGTGAGTGTGACAAATGCCTGGAACTCAATTTCATTAGTTCACAGTAAACTTTGCTGGCCAGATTTTGATTCGTCAATTTAGGACTGTGTGAGTAGTGGCATTAAGGACAAAGTGTTTTTTATGAACTAAGAATTCCATTAATATCTCAGCACTTGTAGCATGTGTGTTTATAATCTAGGACAAGCAAGTTTGATCAACTGATTACACAGCATTTTTTATATTGACTATCGATGACTTGTAGCATGTCACTGCAAACATCATCGCGATGTCTTGAAAGCTTTTGTGTCAAACCGTTTCCCCATCTCTTGATGGTACCCCAGAGACCCATATGAAACTGATCAGACCTTGCGTTTATCAATTGTATCTTGACAGAATATCCTCTGGGTTTGGAGTCTGTCCACCATGGTGGACTTTTTAATTTTTTTTGAAAAAGCATTATATATTTTTGAACAAAATATGTTCAGGTAGTCCACAATACAAAATACAAGTGTAAAATTTTTCAATAAAAAATATTATGTATCGTGGGCACAGCAAAAAAGACAAATATGACAATTTTGAAAAAATCGGAGGCCCATTCAAAATTCCACTGTTCACGTCTAGATCTACATTTTTTATTTTTTACAGAGATCAGAATACCAAGTTTTCTTAGAAGATGTTTATCACGCATGTATTATAAATCATTATATACGTCCCGGTATTTTTTTTAGATTATTTTAATTTTTGAAAAAAAATATAAAGTCCACCTTAAATTTGAATTTTTTTAAAAAAATAATATAAAGTCCACCATGGTGGACGAGCACCAAAACGACGCACTCGATGTTTGGGTTCCTTTCTCCTTCGACATATTCGTCGATGGACAATGATGGCTACTATAGTAGTGGACGATAATGGCTACTATAGTAGTAGACCTGTTGGGTGTGCGTCCGAGCCGTATTCGCAGTTTAGTGTTGTTTGCACAGAATTCTTAACTAGAGATGACATGTGAGAGTACGTGACAATTGACCAGAGATGGCACTGAGCTTATTTTTTGCTGAAAATAGTTGGTCAGTTTAGTGGATTTTTTCCATTGCATCTCGTGGCTTTCCTCTGCAAAACAAGAAAGTCCCAACCTGAACAATTCTTTAGGAGGATCAGATAAGCTATTCCATCCGTTAATTAATGTAAGACCTTTTAGATATTTTAAAGTGGACTAGATACATTCTAAAATCAATAAAACTACACACTAAAACATATCTACATACACGTGTTTTAGAAAAATGATAGAATGTCTTATATTAGTTAAAGGAGGGAGTATCATCTTATTTTTGGGCTACTTCTTAGTTTCATGCCCTTGACTGGAAGACTCATTTTTAGTTTTATGTTTTTCCTTGAGATGTTTTACATCTCGTACCGAAAGTAAACATTGAATACATATGTTAATTCTTCGTAAAGAAAGTAAAATAAGTTTGAGGTATGTAGTTCATGTCAACAATACTAATAAGGATGGGGTTTCAAGTATCTTTTATTTCAAAGCTTCATATGGTTTATGTGCTAAACATCTTACAAGTTGATTGTTTCATGCACCATACCTATGACCTTGCACTCCTCGTGCTACTCAACTTAGGCCTGTCATTGTATGCTCATGTTGGTCTTAGAAACCGCATCACTGAAGTATGTCTTGCTCCCTGTGTAGCTATATGCCCCCTAATTTTTTGTATTTATTTCTTCATTTAACATAAAAGTTAATATAATTCATTGGTTATGTTCAAGGTGGGAGGGGGCAGTATCTCTACTCCAGAAAAACAAGAAAAACAGACATATGAATCGTATCAGCAAGGATCATCATGCTGTAAGTTTCCACCATGAGTTGCCCTGCGACCCATGGATTTGGCTAGTGGTTCAGGAGCGTTTTCTCTCAACATTCCTACTCCAGTGTGCACACTTTATTTCACATCGATGCAATCCATAGGCAGAATTTAAACATGATTAATTATCAACATTCAACATTGAAAGATTGTGTCATGCCAGCATGGTTTAGCCAACAACAACTAATAAGATGTAAAGCACAAAAATTTTCATAGTGGTATCACCCCAAACCTTACTTTCTTATGAGCTTTAAAATACATGAAAAAGGTGTTTTTAAGAGTGTTTGGAGGATTAACATACATATTGTACTTGAAAGTAGCTTTTGTCACAAATGGGTGGATATGCCTAGTCTAGTTTTAGGGGTTTGGAACAAGTCTTAAGCTCTTAGCTTGTGTAAAGAAGGCTTGGCAAAAAAGAAGGCGTTCCGGCACTGCTTCCGCAGTCGGTCACACATTCGGTACTCGATAAAGACCTTCCTCTCCCTTGTTCTAGCAGGCAGCGGAGGTTGTAGTTCTCCCCTCATGATTCCGGCAGCACGACGGCGTGATGTCGGAAGTAGAGGGAAGATCCTGCAGGGCTTCGCCTAAGCCGGAGCAGGTATGGTGGATCTAGGGTTTCCAGCGATCTAGGGTTTAGAGGACCAGAGAGGAGTAGGAGTGGCCGGCGGCGGCTAGGGAGACAACGACGAGGCAGCGGCGAACGGCGGCGACGGTGTTGGGAGAGGGGGCAGCGGCGCGGCTAGGTGGGGAAGGGCTGGTTGTGTGTCCTTGGGGCACCCCCTCCCTTTTATTTATGAGAGGGAGGGCAGCTTGGGATAGGGGAGTTTGAATCCTTCCCCAACTCCCTCTCCTAGTTGGCTTGTGATGGAGGGAAAGAAGGATTCTTTCCTTCCTCCACCAGGATACATTGTCCCAGTTTGACTTTTCAAACTTGCCTTTTGACTTTCAGTTTGAAGCTTAATTTCTTTCTTGCAAATGCCCAACCAAGTGACCTAGAACATGATTTAATCATTCCACTTATCCATGACACATTCATGTACCCTTCCCATTCCGCTCCGGTGAATCTTCTAGACCCTTATAGAACCTCTCTGATGAAATCATCGGAATCATTCCCGAACTCCGGAATTGGACTTTCCTTATATGAATATTATTCTCCGGACCATTCCGGATCTCCTAGTGATATCCCGGATCCCATCCAAGACTCCGAACAACATTTGGTCTCCCTACTTATATTCCATATCTACTAAACAACATCGAATCTTTAAGTGTGTCTCCCTACGGTTCATGAATTATGCAGACATGAACGAGATTCTTCTCCAATCAATAACCAATAGAGGAATCTGGAAATTCATATGGCTCCCACATATTTCTACGATTACTTTGCGATCGAATGAACCACTTACATACGATACCAATTTCTCTTTTTCTCGCGATAATTTACTTATCCGAGGTCTGATCGTCGGTATCTCTGCATACCTAATTCAACCTCGTTACCAATAAGTACTCTTTTCTCGTTCCCATGATATGTGATCCCTTGTGAGCCAGTCACATGCTTGCAAGCTAATTGGATGACATCCATGTGCCTCAACACATACTTTCCGAACACTCAATGCCATCTTTATAACCACCCAGTTACGGTGCGGTGTTTGATGTCATCAAAGCATCTTTCCGGTGATGGTGATTACCATGATCTCATGGTCGAAGGAATTAGGTTACTATGTATCAGAAAGCTTATAACAAACGAACTATTGAAATGACTTGATCTTTATGCTACCCTTATCTATAGGAGTATTTGCATCACACCATTCTCCTAATGATATGATCTTGTTTTTAATAACATCTCTATGTTCATAATCGGGAAACCACAATCATCCATCAACCAACAAGCTAGTATTACAAAGAGGCTTTACCAGGGACTCTAATTTAGTTTACAAATCACACAAGTATTAATGTTTCCGGTTAATACTATTATAGCATGAATGTAAACATTTATCATGAACACAAAGATATAATAATAACTACTTTTATTATTGCCTCTAGGTCATATCTCCATCAGTCTCCTACTTGCACTAGAGTCAACTAATCTAGATTACATGGTAATATACCGAACACCCATGGAGGTTTGGTGCTCGTCATGTTTTTCCCTCAGGAGAGGTTTAGTCAACGGATCCACCACATTCAGATATGTGTGTACTTTGCAAATCTTTATGTCACCATCTTGGACATGCTCTCGAATAGCGTGAAAACACAGCTTGATATGCTTCAACTTCTTGTGTGACCTTGGTTCTTGCGCATTGGCTATGGCACCCATGTTATCACAGTATATAGACATTGGGTCCAGAGCACTTGGAACCACACTGAGCTCTGTAATGAACTCCTTCATCCATATCGCCTCTTGTGAAGCCTCCGAAGCAACTATGTATTCCGATTCAGTTGAAGATCTCGCCACAACGCTTTGCTTTGCACTCCTCCAGCTAATTGCTACACCATTCAAAGTAAATACGTATCCAGATTGAGATTTAGAATCATCCGGATTGGTGTTCCAACTAGCATCGGTGTAACCATTAACAACGAGCTGTTCATCACCTCCATAAGAAAGAACCATATCCTTAGTTCTTCTCAAGTACTTAAGGATGTTTTTGACCACTGTCCAATGATCCACTCCTGGATCACTTTGATATCTGCTAGTTAAACTAATAGCATATGCAATGTCGGGTCTAGTACATAGCATGGCATACATGATAGATCCTATATGGCTGAGGCATAGGGAGTCTTACTCATCCTTTCTCTATCTTCTGCCGTAGCAGGACTTTGATTTTTACTCAAGGTCATATTGGGCAACATGGGCAAGAACCGTTTCTTGCTATCTTCCATTCCAAACCTCTTTTGAACTTTGTCCAAACATGTACTCCGTGACAATGATAATAGGCGTCTCGATCTATCTCTATAAATCTTTATGCCTAATATGTAAGCTACTTCACCAAGATCTTTCATTTAAAAACTATTATTCAAATAATCCTTGACACTATTAAGAAGGTCTACATCATTCCCAATAAACAATATGCCATCCACATATAGTACTAGGAATGCTACAGAGCTCCCACTCACTTTCTTGTAAATACAAGCTTCTCCATAAGTTTGTATAAACTAAAACTTTTGATTACCTTATCAAAACATTGATTCCAACTTTGGGATGCTTGCTTCAATCCATAAATGGACCATTGAAGTTTGCATACCTTGTTAGCATCTTTAGGATCGACAAAACCTTTGGGTTGTACCATATACAACTCTTCATCAATGTCTCCATTGAGGAACGCCGTTTTGACATCCATCTGCCATATCTCATAATCATAATATGCAGGGATTGCTAACAAAATCCTCAAGACTTTAGCTTTGCTACCGGTGAGAAAGTCTTATCGTAGTCAACCCCTTGAATTTGTCAAAACCCTTTTGCGACAAGTTGAGCTTTATAGACAGTAACATTACCATCAGCATCAGTTTTCTTCTTGAAAATCCATTTGTTCTTGACAGCCTTCCGGCCATCCGGTAAGTCCACCAAAGTCCATACTTGGTTTTCGTACATGGACCCAATCTTGGATTTCATGGCTTCTTGACATTTATTGGAATCTGGGCTCATCATCGCTTCCTCATATGTCGCAGGGTCGTCGGTGTTGTCCACCAACATTACACTCATAACGGGATCATACCAATTGGGAGTGGTATGAGTTCTCGTTGACCTGCGAGGTTCCGTAGTAACTTCAATCGAAGTTTCATGATCAACATCATTAGCTTCCTCTCTTATTGGTGTAGGCACCACATGAACTACTTCCGGTGTTGCGCTACTCTCAAATCCGAGAGAAGGTTTAACAACCTCGTCGAGTTCTACTTTCCTTCTAGTCACTTCTTTCGAGAGAAACTCCTTCTCTAGAAAGGATCCATTCTTAGCAACGAAGATTTTGCCTTTGGATCTATGATGAAGGTATAATACCCAATAGTTTCCTTCGGGTATCCTATGAAGACGCATTTTCCGCTTTGGGTTCAAGCTTGTCGGGCTTTAACTTCTTTACATAAGCTTCGCAACCCCAAACTTTAAGGAACGACAATTTAGGTTTCTTCCCAAACCATAATTCCTATGGTGTCATTTCAACGGATCTAGATGGTGCCCTATTTAAAGTGAATGTGGTTGTTTCTAACGCATAACCCCAAAACGATAGAGGTAAATCTGTAAGTGACATCATAGAACGAACCATATCTAAGAGAGTTCGATTACGATGTTCGGACATACCATTACGTTGTGGTGTTCCCGACGGTGTCAATTGTGAAAGTATTCCGCATTTCTTCAAATGCTTGCCAAACTTGTAACTGAGATATTCACCTCCATGATCAGATCGTAGAAACTTAATCTTCTTGTTATGTTGATTCTCTACTTCACTTTGAAATTCCTTAAACTTCTCGAAAGTTTCGGACTTATGTTTCATAAAATAGATATATCCATATCTACTCAAGTCATCCGTGAAATTAAGAACATAACGATAACCACCACGCGATGCTACACTCATTGGACCACACACATCGGTATGTATGATTTCCAATAAGTCCGTAGCTCGCTCCATCGTACCAGAAAATGGAGTCTTAGTCATTTTACCCATCAAACATGCTTCACATATTTCAAGTGATTCGAAATCAAGTGATTCAAGAAGTCCATCGGAATGGAGTTTCTTCTTACGCTTCACTCCAATATGACCAAGACGACAGTGCCACATATAGGTCGAGTTATCGCTCAATTTCAAACGTTTATCTTTAGTGTTATTAATATGTTTATTACTACAATCGAGATTCAACAAGAATAGACCATCTATCAAAGGTGCATGTGCATAAAACATATTACTCATATAAATCGAAGAACCATTATTCTCGGACTTAAACAAATAACCATCTCGCAATAAACATGATACGGATATAATGTTCATGCTCAACTTAGGCACCAAATAACAATTATTTAAGTATAAAACTAATCCCGATGGTAGATGAAGAGGTAGTGTGCCGACCACGATCACATCAACCTTTGATCCATTTCCAGCGCACATCGTCACCTTGTTCTTCACTAGTTTTCGTCTATTCTGCAGCACCTATTTCGAGTTACAAATATGAGCAACCGAACCAGTATCAAATACCCAGGCACTACTACGACTACTAGTGATATACACATTAATAACATGTATATCGGATATACCTTTATTGTTGTTGTTGCCGTTCTTCAAATCCTCCAAGTACTTAGGGAAATTCCGCTTCCAGTGACCTTCTCCCTTGCAGTAAAAGCACTCAGTATCAGGCTTAGGCCCAGCCTTGGTCTTCTTCGTCGGCGCGGTAACTTTCTTACCACCCTTCTTGAAGTTTCCCTTTCTCTTAGATTTGCCTTGCTTCTTGAATTTGGTGGTCTTATTGACCATCGACACTTGGTGCTCTTTCTTTATCTCCAGTTCCACAGACTTTAACATGGAGAAGAGTTTCATCACAAAGTTCTTGTAACTTGGTGGTAGTGATTGGAGGACATGGTGAATCCCCAAAGCATTAGGAATCACTATACCCAAGCTTTGAAGCTTGCTTGCATGCCCAGAAATCTTAAGCACGTGCTCACTGACGGAGCTGCCCTCTTCCATCTTGCAGTTAAAGAACTTTTTAGAAGCTTCATAGCTGTCAACTGTCGTGTGAGCCTCAAATATCATTTTGAGTTCACGGACAATATCATGTGGGTCAAAGTTCTCAAACCTTTTCTGAAGCTCCGATTCCAAACCATACAAGATAGCACATTGGACTGTGGAGTACTGATTCTTCCAAGCGAGGAAAACATTCTTTACCTCATCGGTAGCATCAGCTGCAGGTGGGTCACCTAGCAGTGCATCCAGCATATAGGTCAAATTACCAGCATTGAGGACAATCCTCAAGTTGCAAAACCAATCCGCGAAGTTGCTTCCATTGTTTTTCAACTTTTCTTTCTCTAGGAACGCATTAAAATTGACGGTAGGGGCCGCCATTGATCTACAACATATTTTCACAAGTTTAGACTAAGTTTATGACAAATTGAGTTCTAATTAATAGTTAAATTAATCTAGGTGAACTCCCACTCAAAACAACATCCCTCACATTGTTTTAGTGATCACACGAACCAAATCCACCACATCAAAACCGATCATCACGAGAGATGATGTAGCTTCAATAGCGAACAATCAACATGTTCATCATATCTACTATATGACTCATGCTTTACCTTTCGGTGATCCGTGTTCCGAGACCATGTCTGTACATGCTAGGCTCGTCAAGATCAAACCTTAGCTTCTGCATGAGCAAATCTGGCTTTCTCCCGTTGTATACACTCGCAGAATCTAACACACCTGATCATCACGTGGTGCTTCGAAACAACGAGCTTTGGCAACGGTGCCTACTAAGGATGAACACTTTATAACTTGATATTTTGTGAGAGGGATCATCTTATAATGCTACCGTCGCGAACTAAGCAATACAAGATTCATAAAAGGATTAACATCACATGCACGAACATGATCTCTATCTTCAAGCACGAACATGATCTCCATCATCACCGGCATGGCGTCAAGGTCAATGGCACCACTCCATGGTTGTCGTCCACCAGCATCAACTATTACAACTACTTTCAATAATAGACACACAGGTCTTAAAGAAATTAAAAGACAACCATAAGGCTCCTGCCGGTTGCCGACTTACAATAAGGAACATTGCATACATCATATATAATCACAATCATGGCCATATCACATCACATCACACCCCTGCAGAACAAAGTTAGATGCCTCTAATTTTCTTTGCATATTTTACGTGGTTTGGGGCTTTCAATAAGTGTCGTTCTAACTTATGAAGAAGAACCACAATGTTGATGCTTGAACTATCAAGTGCCCGTTGTAAATTGAATCTATACTATGATGGGAGAGACAGACACCCGCAAAGCCACTTATGATACAAGTTGCATGTTAAGCGTGGAGCAAGTATCATGAACGATGCCATGTAAGGTTAGCCCAGGCCGCTTCATCCCATTATACCGCAAGATGCAAAGTACACAAAAAGCAATTGATAAATAAAAGCACCACCGCCCACAATAACCATTGTGTTCTACTCATGCAACAGATCTACATATAGACACGGCTTTGATACCACTATAGGGGTTCGTAGCATGGAAAACAAAAAATTTCTACCGCATGCACACAAATAAGCCAAGATCTATCTACTAGATTGTAGCAACGAGTCGATTAGAGTACTCACCCTCGAAGATTCTAAAGCGGTTAACGAGAGCAGATTCTCATGGGTGATGTAGTCGTACACTTGTCGATCTCAAGATCGTGTAGACGATCCTTCCGGTGATGCGTTCCGGCAGCGCTTCCGCAGTCGGTCACACGTTCGGTACTTGATGAAGACCATCATCTCCCTTGTTCCAGCAGGCAGCGTGTAACATCCCAGCATTAGAGCTTAGAAATAAGCTAAACCCAGATGTGTGAATTGCATTCATGCATAGAAAATCCAAATAATTTTTGCGCTTTTTAACAAAACTTGTCAAAGTGATTGAAGCTTCTCTCAACTTGATGGAATTGAAGTAGATCATCAAGTTGACTGTGATAAGTTTCAATATGACCTTTGCTAAAACCTTATTCTGGGTAAACATGATTTGATCTAAGGGTAGAACAAATGTAATAAAATTAAACCCTAATACATTACTTAATGATTTATATTTGATCCTTAGGTGATCATATCATAGTATTCATTACAACAACTCATGAATACCAAGTTATAAATATAACTTAAGTAATAGGAATGTAACAACTACATCTTAATCTCATCTATTTATACCATGAACATCATGGTAATACAATCTTAACTCTTTAGTGAGTTTGAGTAGGAAAGGAATCAAGTCAAGACCATTCACCATATATCTTTCTTTCCATACCAATCCTTATGGAATCCTATTTCAATATCTGTTGTTCATCAATGTTGAGTAATCAACTATTGATTCACCAATTCTTAACCTATCAATTCTTGATCTATCAACTCTTGACCATATCATAACATTCAATTTAGGCCTATAAAGAAATAAGTAAGAAGGGGTAAATAATAATGCTAGATTTAAATATCATCTAGAGGATGGGAGTGTTGGAAGAGAATAAGATCAATGAGATAATTGATGGAGTTAATTCACTCTTGTAATGATAGAAGTGTTAATTGGAATATTCATTCAAATGGTAACAAAGAGGATTCCAAGGATGAATATTGAAGATAGTTACCAAGGAGCAATCTTATTGGATCAAGTAGGTATAGTCAATGAATATTATCTCTTAGTCCAAAAGGGATAAACAGAAGATAATTTCAATACAACTGTAATGTTGTATTAATGAAGCCTTGGTTAGCCAACTGGAAACCTAAACTATAAAGGATCAAAGGATTATAATGATCATGCTTTACTCACCAGGATTGAATGCTTATATCATGTATAAGTGACATTGGTGGATAGAACATGATTGAACCCTAGTGTAGATATGTTATTATAAGATAGCCTTGATAAGTCCTCATGATATGATGTGAAGCTGGAATACCAGATACTGGAGTTAATAAGAGACAAGATAGTATGACTAAGATGAAGCTAGAGTAGCATGAAGTTATTGAAGTAATAATATTCCTCTTAAATAATAGTAAGCACTTGAGGGGAAGTAGTTTGATGTATACATCCATTGGAGTAATGATAGGGATGAATGATTAAGGAAGAGTATGAGTGGAGTTGGATGTAACTACTTATTGGATTGGAGGTTATCAGCAGTAGAGTGGCTGATATAACCAAGCATGGATATGAGAAGATTATGAAAAGCTTTAGTGTTAAGCTCATTGGATTCACAAATGGATTTAAAAGAATAAAAGGTGGATAAAAATATTCTTGTGAAGTAAAGCTCATCATGTTAACACATGAGGATGTATATGAAGGAGTATATCTAGGAAAGGAATTCCTTAATCAGAAGTCTAGGATTGTGAATTATGGAAGATAGAAATTATTGGTAAACACTAAACCCTAAATCTATAATCAAACTTAACATCCATCCCATCTGTTGGATAAATCATTTTATAGGAATATTTTCCTATAGCAAATCACTTAAGCAAGTCTCTGTTATTTCCAATTATCATCACCATAGGTGCTTCGGAGTCATCTTTATCAATTCTGTTCCATTAGACATTCCAGATAATAAATACTATTTTAAAATGGTGATATCATTAAAAATCACAAACATAAAGACAATATATTTAGTCATTAACCTTTATTCACATTAACAAAAGAATATAAATATGTACATACCCTAAAACCTAGGGTAAGCAATTAGAATTCAGAACCCTAAATTTATTAATGAGTTTTATCATCAACACCTCATAAATATTCAATCTATATTCATTAGAAAATTCCATGATCCATTTCTCTAACCACTCATTCCATATGAGCATGGAATAAGTGGGGATACAATAATTATAAACCACCCTATACTTTACTAGATGATTAAATACATACAAATAAACCCTATGACTATTACTAAATATTTTAAAACTTCATTACTCCAAATAAAAGTAAAAACAAAGTTATAGTTAATTTTTAAGATATAAACCCTAAAACCCTAATTCCTACCAAGTTTATCTAATACAAGAACCTTAATTATTAAACCATTATCATTACTCTCATAAAGAGGAAATAAAAATAATTTTATAAGTTCTCAATAAATACATATATAAGAGGCAAATCTCTAAAACTCTAAGTGATAAATATTGTACTAAATAAAATAGTTTCTTATTAGTTAAAAAATTATAAGAAAATCAAGAAAAGTATCAACACCACTTAGTTTCTAATATTCCTGTGTTATTTAATGTGCTCTATAAAAATTCTAGATGTTTCAATCCTTATAAAAATTCATATTTGAAAGGGTTTAATGAAAACAGAAAATAAAAAGTTTCTGCAAAAAACTGGAGCCAGAGCAGCATTGGCCCACGGCCCATCTCTTCCCTCGCTTAACTGTCGCTCACGCGCGTTCCACCGAAGCCCAGCTGCAACCCACCAAGGCCCAGGCCCAACATACCCTTTCGTCCACTCTATCCCCGTCGTCCACCTCCGGCCGTGTCGGAAGCAGCTCGCTGGCGGCACCGCGTCGCTCGCCGGTGTGGAGTTGCACGTCGCCGCCCCCTAGTCCCCATAAGTTTGCCGTGCCACCCCTCGACAACCCTAGCTTCGCCTTATCCTTTTCTTCCCTCGTTTCTCCATTCGACATCGAACCCTAGCTTCAGATGCTCCGATGTCCCTGACGCTTCGGGCCGTCCCGAACCTCGCTGTGATTCCAGGGAGATCCGCCTCGTTCGTCTCCGTCGATTGCCCCGAAGCGTGCAAGCAGGCGAGATCTCCACCCTTGTTCCCCGCCTCCGGCCGTCGCGCTCGCCATTGATTCCGGCCACCTCGCTCCTCGACGACCCCTCTGTCCGCCTCGTGGTGAGCACCTCGTCCTTAGGGACCTCCCCTTTGCCTCCCTCTTTTTCTCTACCGAGCCCGCGCCGTGCAACTGTCGCTGCCGTCGCTGTTCGCCATCACTGGCCGCGCTCCGGCGACCAAAAAATGGCGCCGCCACCACCACAAGGTTCCTCCTAGCCGCCCGAGTCCAGCGCACCCATTCTCGCTAGCCCGCGCGCCTTCAATGGTTGAACCCGAGCATCACCAGTGAGGATTGCCATTGCTGACGTTAGGCTGAGATCACCCTGGACCTGGGTCAGCGTGTTGACTGGTCCACGCCTAGGTGGCGTGCCAACGTGGCTACTAGCCCACATGTCTGTGACCTTAGGCTAGGTTTGCTTCAGTATCAAAAGTTTTATCCACACAGTTATGTCATGCCGATGTCACTCTGACGCAATAAGTCCTTTAATGATTAGTTTATTAATTCCAGAAATTGATTAAACTTTAGAAATTCAATATCTTTTGTTTTATAATTCAGAAAAATATGTTTAATATATGAAAATTTTCAGAAAAATAAAATCTACAACTTAAAACTATTATCAAATATTATTATGATAATTATTTAAATAAATATTATTTAATAAAGGTTTTATAAGTAATAAAACTTACATGATTCATAATTAAATAATGGTAAATGATAAAAATATAAATAATACACCAAAAATCTTAGAAAAATAAGAACTATAATTTAAAACTATAATCATGTATTATTATTTCACTTAATTAAATATTTATTATTTATTAAGTATTTATAAAGTGATAAACCTTATAAAAATCATATATTATTATTTATAAATCATAAAAATAAATGTAATATACGAAAATGATCACAAAAATAATACCTACATGTTAAAAATATGATATTCCACTTTTTAGGTAAATAAAAATTTAAACACTTAATAACTTGAATTTAAACCTATTTCCTTAATTGATAATTCATATAAGGGTAAATAAAAATTGCTAATATTTCTAAATTTAGCTAATTGAGTCTAATAAATAGTATTAGTCTTCAATAATGATAATATGAAGTCAAAATGGTTCAAACACATTTTAAATACAATTTTATTGAATTGTCCTTAACCATAAGTGTAGATTATTTTATAAAAGGATCCTTATCCAATATAAAATCTCTAAGAATAATTTGTAGTGAAATAAAAATCTATTCCTTTACTTTAAACCACAAGTTTATCAACATACCAAAACACTATAGTGAATTCATAAGTAGCTAAATAATATTATTACCTTGATTACAAACCATAAACACTTATTTATAAAAACATAAATGATTCTATTCCATTATAATCTTGAGAAATCACTATACCAAATAAAAGTAGTACCATACCTAATTAACTCTAAAGAAAACATTATAAAGTAAACAAGATACAAATATTATAAGGATTACACCTGAAGCCCATCTATGTATTTAAAGTTAACTTTAGTCTCAAGGCTTATAAACATTATGTCTAATAAACCATTTATGTTCTTATAGTTAACTTTGGTCTATTCCAATTAATACATAAAGCATCTCAAGTCCAAACTAATAAATCACACACCAAAATACATTGAACACATCCTATCAACAATAAAGATTGTTTAAACCTTAGAAAAGAAATATTTTCTTCAAATGTTATTCTTTTTGCCACTTCAAACAACAACTCTTATATAAGCAATCTTGAGTAGCATTTCACATTTGTGTGTGTCTCTTTTTTTATGATATTGTAATGACATGTTGTTTCACACACACTCATAAGCCTTAATAAAAAGCACAAGTATGAAACTTATCTAAAAAGGACAACACATTCTAAAGTAACCATTTCCAGTATCCAAACCCTAGAACAACGTTAACCTCGGAATTCGAGTTTACGAAATTGCATTACATTACTTATGCATAATAGCATCTTGCTTCTTTAAACATTAGTCCTTACCGGACCAATAATGCTGATTTCAGATATTGGATCTTATATTGTCTTGAAGAATGTGAGTGCATAATCTTGCAATCACAAAAGGCATGTTCACACTTTCTCATGTCCTTTGATTATTTTCTGTAAAGTATTTTGCAAATCCAGTGTTGTCATCACCTGCATTTCAAAAAGGTCAGAAAACACTATTTTCATAATAATATGATTATAGATTATTTACCATGAGGTAATAACCTACTATAAGAGTTCTAGTGGTAAAGGAACATATATCTAGGACTTAACAACCAATGTCGCCAGTGATTCTTGCGCCGTATATTACGCGTTAACCATGAGATTTGGAATGGGATGGAGAAGTCAGCTGTATCTTCTTCCTCTCGCATGTAGCCGGATGTGCAGGTCGTGGTTGTTATCCTCGTAGCGTGCATATTAATTGGTAATTCGTAGAGTATATGCTGCATATGGGTGGGAACCCTCAACGTCCCATGATAGTTCTGGCATGTAATGGTATGTTCAAACCATTGCTGTAATTCAATATGTGGGCATGGTGTACACCAAGGAGGCATGCGAGGTCGCGAAGGGGCAGTGATTGGCTTGGATCATCTACTGGGCCCCACACCATAGGAAGTGTGGACGGGAAAGATTGCCCGGTTGTGCAACAAGGATTTGATCTCTCATGGGTAAAGTAACGTACCTCTGCAGAGTGTAAGAACTGTAACTTGTTACTCCCTGTTCTGGGAAGGAGCTGCGAACACCATGGTAAAGGAACTCCATGAAAGTTTTGGTAAACCCGTGAAGGCTGATAGACATAGCTTTTCAGAATAAAAGCAACCTTTGAAGAAATGTTTATGAAAACTTGCATTGCCTATGACCTACGGTCTGTGGCTGTAGATATAGTGCATCAAACACTCCTTTCTAGTGAACTTGCTGAGTACGCTCGTACTCAACGTATCTTCTTAACCCTTGATAGATTCTGAAGCCATTAAGACGACGTCTACATCAAGTTATGCTCCAGGAATCATCATCAAAAGCTAAAGCTCTTCAATGAAGTCAAGAAAGTCAACATATACATCAACTCAAGTGAAGACGAAGTTACTTATTAGATAGGAATATAATCTCTATCCATAGAACCTACTTCTATAATGTATTGCATTAGCAGCAATGCCAGACCATTAGTTAAGATACTAGTCTTAATAGTATGCTAGTTTTTGAATTATTTATTTCTGATTCTTCTTTATAAGAAGTTTCTTTCTCTCTCTTTAACCTAGAGTGTTCTCTGGATCTTGTGTAAAGAGTTGAGTTGTAACCTATAGTCATGTCTTGGACCTGCTGTGTTTCTGTTGTACCACTCTGAGGGATGTAATACTAGTGAACGGTGTTTCATTGGTGTCATGTCAACGACTATAGTGTACTACATCATGCAGTGGTATGCTGGGTCACCGCACAGCGGAAGTTGTAGTTCTCCCCTCATGATTCTAGAAGCACGATAGTGTGGTGTCGGAAGTAGAGGAAAGATCCTACAGGGCTTCGCCTAAGCCAGAGCAGGTTATGCTGGATCTAGGGTTTCTGGCGATCTAGGGTTTAGAGGACCGGAGAGGAGGAGGCATGGCCGGCAGCGGCTAGGGCGACGACCGCGAGCCGGCGGTGGTGCAGCGGCACTGGGGGGCGGCGGCAGCACGGCTAGGTGGGGAGGGGCTGGTTGTGTGTCCTTGGGGCACCCCTCCCCTCTATTTATGAGAGGGAGGGAAGCTTGGGAGAGGGGAGTTTGAATCCTTCCCCAACTCCCTCTCCTAGTTGGCTTGTGGTGGAGGGAAAGAAGGATTCTTTCCTTCCTCCACCAGGATACATTGTCCGAGTTTGACTTTTCAAACTTGCCTTTTGACTTTCAATTTGGAGCTTAATTTATTTCTTGCAAATGCCCAACCAAGTGACCTAGGACATGATTCAATCATTCCACTTATCCATGACACATTCATGTACCCTTCCCATTCCGGTCCGGTGAATCTTCTAGACCCTTCTAGAACCTCTCTGATGAAATCATCGGAATCATTCACGAACTCCGAAATTGGACTTTCCTTATATGAATCTTATTTTCCGGACCATTTCGGATCTCATCGTGATATTCCGGATCCTATCCGAGACTCCGAACAACATTCAGTCTCCCTATTTATATTCCATATCTACTAAACAACATCGAATCTTTAAGTGTGTCTCCCTACGGTTCGTGAATTATGCAGACATGAACGAGACTCTTCTCCGATCAATAACCAATACATGAATCTGGAAATTCATATGGCTCCCACATATTTCTACAATTACTTTGCGATTGAATGAACCACTTACATACGATACCATCTCTTTGTCTCGCGATAGTTTACTTATCCGAGGTCTAATCGTCGTTATCTCTGCATACCTAGTTCAACCTCGTTACCGATAAGTACTCTTTTCTCGTTCCTGTGATATGTGATCCCTTGTGAGACAGTCACATGCTTGCAATCTAATTGGATGACAGTCCATCGAGAGGGCCCAGAGTATATCTATCAATCATATGGATGGACAAATCCCACTCTTGATCCATGTGCCTCAACACATACTTTCCGGACACTCAATGCCATCTTTATAACCACCTAGTTATGGTGCGGTGTTTTATGTCATCAAAGCATCATTCCGGTGATGGTGATTATCATGATCTCATGGTCGAAAGAATTAGGTTACTATGTATCAGAAAGCTTATAGCAAACAAACTATTGAAATGACTTGATCTTTATGCTATGCTTATCTATAGGAGTATGTCCATCACACCATTCTCCTAATGATATGATCTTGTTGTTAATAACATCTCTATGTTCATAATTGGTAAACCACGATCATCTATCAACCAACAAGCTAGTATTACAAAGAGACTTTACTAGGGACTCTAATTTAGTTTACAAATCACACAAGTATTAATGTTTCCGGTTAATATTATTATAACATGAATGTAAACATTTATCATAAACACAAAGATATAATAATAACTACTTTTATTATTGCCTCTAGGGCATATCTCCAACATGATGTTCCTCTATTCCCTATCAAAAAACTTCAACACAAAACTTTTTCTCCCATCTCTTTTCTGAGTGGTGACATTAGTGGCACAAGGGTATAATAGCTACTGTATATATATCAAGGACAAAATTATTTCTAAATGTTCCAGCAAGCATATAATGTTTCTACACATCTCTAGCATATATGACTCGTACAAATCATTTTAGGACACTTGGGAACGGTCAAACCAAAACATGGCAGAATATGTCCAGATTTTCAGCAGAAGCAAAACGAGTTTATTTCGCCCACTTAGACATGTCAGGAGTTTTAGCCAATATTTGTGAATACATAGGATTAAAAGTTGTAAATTCTTGTAAATATGAGCGCAATTGGAGTTACAGAAAAAATCATAAAATTCTTGCACTAAAAACTGTTCTGTGGAAATTTGCTATTCCATATGTTTAACAACTTTTTAGCATCCAAAATGGGTTCCAATTGGTGCTTTATTAAAAATTACAGAAATAAAACCAAAACAAAACTCTCTTGCTATAGAAAGAGTTCAAAACAAAAAAACCAAAAGAAAAATAACCAGGTTTCCTCCCGCAAAGCGCTTCCTTTATAGCCATATAGATAGCTAGGCTTTACTTACATGGTTTAGGTGATATGGAACTCTTAGGATAGCTTGTGCTTCTTTGCTACCTCCTTATTACTTTGGAAAGTGTTCCATACATTTCTTGTGAGGAAACTAAAACTTTGCATTTCCTTCTTTTGTATCAATGACTGCACATGTGGTTCACAAAAAGGGTCTACCAAGTATTATAGGACTTGTGATGTTGCTCCACATGTCCATGAAAATAAAATCAACAGGTACAAATGTCATATGTAATTCAACCATGATATATTTAAATTTTCCTAAAGCATGTTTAGTTGAATCATTAGCAATTAAAAGATCTATAGAGCATTTTTCCATATGTTTCAAATCAAGTAAATCATATAGATCTTTAGATAAAACTGAGACACTAGATCCTAAATCTAGAATAACATGATGGGTCTCTTTTCCAATAGTGATTAATACCTTGGGGGTCCATAAGTCCCCAATCTTAGGTGGTATCATAGCTTCATTATTATATCTCTTAATCTTTTCTTTTATAACATAATTTGCTAGGAAGGAACCAAATCCTGCTTGATGACCATTGAAAGATGGATCTTGGGCAAACTTTTGCAATAAGTTAATGAGTTCATGCAAGCTAAATTTATCAAGATCAAGTAGAGATTCTTTTGTTTCACTTAGCATTTTGACTTTTTCTACTTGTTTATCATTTGTTGGTTATTTTTCATTTTCAATCATAGTAGTTTCTTTATCCTCTTTTAATGGTTCTTTCACCACTTGGATTTTGATTTGTGATAATAGCGGTTCAATAAAGTCATTATAGTTCATTAATTCATTGTAAGTTTCTTCCAAAGATGGGTTACTTATTGTGATGGTAATAGATTTCATACCTATGGCTGGTGGTCTTTGTGGTTTTCCTGAAGACAAGCTTAACAAGGTTGCTTGATTATGAGCGAGTTTTGATAGAGCTTTGTCTAAACCAGTCGCTTGGTTTAGTAAACCCTTAATATCAGAACGTATGGATGAAAGTGACTTATGAAGTTATTCTATCATGGTGGCATGGTGGGATACTTGTTCACTAAGATTTTTATTAGGCTCTTGTTATTTCTCCAAGTTTTAATTAGTTTGTGGAATGATATAGCAAGTTGCCATTTATTTTCATTAGCGTTAATTAGGATATGGAACAAAAGGACGGCTACCATAGTAGTTTGGAGCATAAGGTGGTCTATCATTTGAGTTATAGTTGTTCCCATATCCATTACTACCAAAGTTTCTCATGTAGTTAACATCTACACTTTCATTGGTGTTTGTTACTAATTCTTGAAGAGGAAAATTATCGATATTTTGCTTAGATATGTAGGAAAATATGGCATCAAGTTTACTTCCTGTGGAGTCTAGTTCTTCAATAGAATTAACTTTCTTAGATGGGTTTGGTTCTATTTCAATATGGCATTGACTATGGTTGTGGATCATGCTTTCTAGGATAGTTTTAGCTTCGGACACAATTTTACTCATAAATGCACCCCTCGCAGTGGAATGAATGCTTCTTGACATAATATTTAGGCCATTATGAAAATAATGCAATATTTTCCATTCATTTACTCCATGTAATGGGGCAAGATCTAAGCATGTTTTTAACTCTCTCCAAGCTGTTGCTACACGTTCATTATCATTTTGTCTAAATGATAGGATATTAATTCTGTTTTATAGGATCTTAATAGGTGGGTGGTATTTATTAATAAAATCTTATTTTAAGTCATCCCAAGAGTTTATACTAGCAGTGGGAAGTGATAGTAACCATTCTTTAACTCTACCTCTTAGTGAAAATGGGAATAGTTTAAGTTTGACAATGTCATTTTCCACATTTTTAAACTTTTGCATATCACAAGTTTGACAAAAATCATGCAAATGCATAGAAGCATCCTCACTAGCACTCCCCCCAAATTGTTCTTTAGTTATAAGATTAAAAGACCAGGACTTACTTCAAAACTTTTAGCAGTAATTTCAGGAGTGGTAATAGGTCTAGCTATGAATTGATCATTAGGGGTGTTTGTGTAGTCACAAAGTTTTGTTCCTCTTTCTCCCATGTTTGGGAATAAAGAGTTGATACTAATTTTATTTGTTTTTGTGTTTTAAGGAAAACTTAAAAAGACTAAAAACAAGACAAAATAAAATACTTTAAAATTATAAAAGGAGAAGAAAAATCTCACAGTGGTGCAACCTCCCCAAACTTGGGTTATTGCACAAGTTGATGAAGATGACGGCGCCAGAATAGTATGGTAGTTGTAGTGGGAGTTGAGGTGTACTCCAAGCTCGGTGATGATGCAACTGTGAGGTACTTTGCCAATTCCCCGGCAACGGCGCCAGAAAATAGTCTTGATGGCAACAATGATGCCACTCTTCGTTGGGACTCCAAGTGCAGAGTGTTATAGCAAGATTCTTTTCCCCACAAGGGCGACTCGAGGGTTTATATCAAACTCTCGGGGAATTGGATGTGGAAATGTTTTTGTCTTCTCCTCTTCAAGCAACCTGTAAAGTAAAGTAATTTATCTTGTGTCCCCAACTCCACCAAGTGGTTGTCAAGCACAAGGTTTCGTATTAGTATTATGAAATAAAATATAAATAAAATAAACTGAAATAAATAGAGTAAAATAAGGTAAAGTAATGCAAACTAGATGATATCAAATAGATAATAGAGTTATTTTTGGATTTTTATGAGTGATTGCAAGTAAGGAAAGTATTTTTGTATTTTATAAATAATAAATTACAGAAAATATAAAAGATAGTAGATACAATGGAAAGGTGTTTCTTATGATAAAAATCGGACCGGGGTTCATGGGTTCACTTTTCTACTCTCTTTTTAAGTTGTAGTGATCATAAAATAATTCATCAATGATAAAGATTCATGGAACTTATATATGTGTTTGATAAAGGAATCGATATGGGAATCACGTTCTAATATAGATATGAAATACATCTCTGTTATACTCCTCAAGAAAGGGAAACTCGATGCAATATTGAATTAAGAACAAATCAGAGTATAGCTTTAAGCAATATAACATGATGTTTGAAATACAAATATGCTACCTTGATCTAACAAGATTATCACACTATCACATGATAACTGTAGCACATGATTTCACTTTATCCCTAGTGAGGCAGCAAAAGAAAGGTAAAAACCAAAGAAGATCTTGAATATTGTTTGTCACAATTCAATCTCTACCACCATGTTACTCGATCTTCTCCCCATACAAGTTCTTGCATACAGGTTGATCAAAACAAGAAATTAATAACAGGATGCATGATATGCATCTATCAATACATCTTACACAAAATAGATTCCAATCTCAAATATCAAATCATAGAACAAAGATCCACGACATGGGAATTACAAATATGACCATAATCATGTAGGGTAGCTCATATGGTACTAGATCTATGAAGAACAAGAGACAAATAGATCAAGCTACTTCCACAAACCCATAGACTGGAGATAGAGTACTCCCTCTTCATCATGGTGATGATGCTTGAATTTAGGAGAGGGTGGAGATCTCTTCGGAGGTGGCTCTGGCGGAGTTCCCCCTCCAATCTTTGCTGGATCTGACTCTTTTTGGTGGTGTTTTCGTCTTTGGTGTCTCCTGTCTCGAGGACTCCCCGGGGATCCTTATATAGGGATTTTTAGGTCAAGAGAACTCCGTGGGAGAAAGAATCAAGGCGATCTGATGACCGAGGAACAAAATGAGGGTAGGTGGCGTGCCCACCTAGGCTGGGCACGCCACCCATGCTCATTTGGTCCTTCTGGCCCTCCAGGTGTGGTTCTTGTGCTCCAGATGATTCTCGTGGATAAATATTGGCATCCCCAAAAGTTCAGGCCCATTTGACATCGTATAGGTCCTGAAACATCAAAAACATTGAAAATAGGATTTTTCTGTCTACCGGGTTATAGCCAAATTTAAGGGGATCATTGATAAATCCCTAGAAATCAATGTAAAACATGGACATAGCATTATATATGATGCAAATATGTGGGAAAACATGTTAAAAAACTACAAAGTTCATGTATGCATTTTACATGCATCAAGAGCATAGGTGGGAGGCTGGCATAACACGTCGCGCGGGGGCGGCAAGCAAGCGGGCCACAGCCGTTCAGACCATTAAGGGCATGAGGGCATGCGCCATGCGGGCAGGCATAAGATGGGACAGCCATGGCCCACGCGTCCGCTCCCTCCCTACCACCTCTCCTCCTGGGCAGCTGGCCGCCGCGGATGGGCCTTGAACGCGCCACACGTGCCATGGGCTGCACTGGGACACTGGGGACGCCCCGGCCTTCCCAGATCGACGACCTCCTGGGGCTGTTGTTGTTCGCTGCCACTGTTCCTACTGGGCCACGGCAGAGTGGCCCAGCTGGCCACCAATTTGGCCCAGCCGACCAACACTTTATTTTTCCCTTTTCCTTTATAGTTTTAGTCCCACATGGGCACCTAATAGAGAGGGCGCTCCCCCCTCCGCCTATATAAAGGGGTTTGATGTCTACGCACTTCTATTCTTGTAGACAGTTGCTGGGCCTCCAAGTGCAGAGGTTTGTAGAACAGCAGCAAGTTTCCCTTAAGTGAATTACCCAAGGTTTATCGAACTCAGGGAGGAAGTGTTCAAAGGTATTCCCTCTCAAGCAACCCTGCAATCAAGATACAAGAAGTCTCTTGTGTCCCCAACACACCCAATATAGGTGCACTAGTTCGACTTAGAGATAGTGAAATACAAGTGGTAACGGTGCCAGAAAATAGATTGACGATGGGGCAAAGACTAAAGGCAACAAGAAGGAAGCAAGCAAACATGCAACATATCTAGTAGCAAACGGTGTTTCAATGCTTAGAAACAAGGCCTAGGGATCATATTTTCACTAGTGAACACTCTCTCATATACATATTCTCTCTTCATGATACTACTCTTAACTAATCTCCGGTTGGACACTCTAATCCAAGGTAGGGCTATAACAGCACACCTCAAAGTCCGCCTTCCCCAATCTAGATAACCCCACACTGTCACCTTGAGCACTAGATGGTTCCAACAAATACCACAATTTCATAGAGATATCAAACTCCAAATATAACTCATAACAAATATTCAATCTAGCCAAAGTGCCACACATGGTATGCCCGCTGTCACTTTCACACACATGGGGAAAAACATAGATCTATTAAAGCACAAAGAGTATTTATGTAGACTCAAGCCTAAGTGCCACCATGGCATGCACGCTGTCACTTTCACACACATGGGGAGAGCAGAGATCTAATGAAGCACTTGAGTAGCAAGGTAGATCTACTTGATTACAAAGCTCATGACCACAAGATCATGCATAGAGAGAGATGAACACATAGCTACCATAGAGCCCTTATCCCTGAGGAAGAAATACTCCCTCTTCATCATGGGAATCAACAATGGTGATGAAGATGGCAATGGAGATGGCTCCGGGGGCACTTTCCCGTCCTAGCAGGGTGCTGGAATAGAGACTTTCTGTCCCCCGAATCTCCCCTTCGGTGGCGGTGGCACAGCAGTTCCTGGATTTCTTCTGGATGCCCTAGGGTTTTTGGGTCGGAGGCTTCTTATAGGCGCAGGAGTCAAGGTTGGGGGGGGGGGTCTAGGGGGCCCACACCCCCTGTGGGCGCCTCTAGGGCTTTCCCGCGCCTAGGGGGTGCGGCCACCCTATGGCCCCCCTCCGGCTCACCTTCGTGGTTCCGTGTTGCTCCGGGAAAAATAATGACTTTGGCTTTTGTCCCGTCCAATTCCAAGAATATTGATTTTCTGCATTTCTGGAACCAAAAACAGAAGAAAACAAGCAATTGGCACCGTGGCAACTTTTTAATAGGTTAGTTCCAGAAAAGATATAAAAACACCTCAAAGTGTAGACAAAGCAAAGCAAAGTAGATACAAAACAAGCATGGAGCATAAAAAATGATAGATACGTTTCCGACGTATCAAGCATCCCCAAGTTTCAAAAAGAGCTTCCAAAAATTATGGTACTTGTTAGCTTTCAGCCCTCATTGCACTTATCATTAGCATCTTGAAATGATTAAGGTTAAAGTGAACAAAGATGGAGTATATGCTTGACGAAGTATAAGTTGGCAATCTCAAGTCCATTGAATACGAGGGACACACCTCATGCTACTCAACTTCAGTCACCTATAAGTTCTTGTCATTGTAAGTATTTGCATATCATTGAGAACCGCCAACGGGGTACCCCTTGCACATGGTACAGGAGCTTTCCCATAAACAAAATGATAAGGCAAGAAGACAGTGAGCATCTCAGCAATCTTTTTATTTACCATATGCATAGCTTTTTATTGAGGATTCTTCATAGATAGCTCAATATGGTGATGCTGCAAGTTTCCACCATTATTAGGCATGGCTTAGGCTAGTGGCCCAAGAGTTTCTCTAACACAGGATACAAACTCCATGGACTTACAAGTTCCCTTTTTATTTCACACTAGTGACATCCATAGACAAAAGTGCATGATATCAACTGAGTACATAGTACAAGTGCAATGTTGAAAATGTTCCCCGTGACAACATGGTTCTGCTAATTCTAACGTATAAGTGCAAGAATATAAAACATAGATGACACAATGGTTTAAGTTTATTATGGGCAAAGAAATATAAAATGTGCCATCAAGTTCGTGAGGGCTTTAATCACTAAGTTTTCACATAACAAAATAGTTTTTATTTGGAAGATAGCTAAAAACAAGAATATACTTGGAATGGTGTAACACACCATGCATAGGAGTTTATAGTGGACACTTTGGAATAACTTGGTTTCTTGGGAGTTGGAAGCATGCGTAGAGCTTACTCATACAAGTGGAGGCTAGCAAAAGACTGGGAGCAACCAAATAAGAGAGCAATAATGGCCATAATCATGCAGTGCAACAAAGCATTACTAATCAAAGCATAGAGTGGTACTACAAGTAAAGGACTAAATGATCATAGAGGCTATGATGACTTGTTCATAGTCATAACATGGTGTGAGCATGTGCCAAGTCAACCCAAACAAAGCATCAAAGGAGAATACCACAATACTATGCTTTTTTATGCTAAAACAACGCATGATTTCTTCAAGGCACACTAAGAAATCCCAATTGTTTGGAACAAGACATGCTACAGCAATAATCACTAAGCATAAGGTCAAAACAACACCTAGCATGTCATGCTAAAGTCTAAGTCACAGTCAATGCAAGCTCCCTTTTGTACCACTTAAGCGTGAAGCTTCCTACTATTTTCCAACACCAAACAACTTTGAAACAACTCACAAAGATAATAATCAATAAAGATCAGTGAGATTGTCTCACAAATCCACAAAGAACTAAAAAGTTCTAAGCTGAAAGCACAAGAAAACTAAGGCTGAACGCAGTGCTAGCAATAGTGAACACTCACAAAACAATAAGAGTGAAAACTAGATTGTTCTAGGCAATGGAAACAGAGTGTGTCTCTCTCCAAAAAAAGTGTGGTGTAACCAACCAACTTACTCAAGCAAACTAAGCAAACGAAAACAAAAAACGAAAACTAATACGCTCCAAGAACAACACAACTGTGCATGAAACAATAAAAACGAAGTGTCTGGACAGACCTGAGCTTTTTATTGATGAAGAAGGGTGCTGGAATAGAGACTTTCTGTCCCCTGAATCTCCCCTTCGATGGCGGCAGTGCAGCAGAGATTTTTCGTGGATTTCTTCTGGATGCCCTAGGGCTTTTGGGTCAGAGGCTTCTTATAAGCATAGGAGTCAAGGTCGGTGGAGGTCCAGGGGGCCTACACCCCCTGTGGGCGCCTCCAGGGCTTTCTCGCGCCTAGGGGGTGCAACCACCCTGTGGCCCCCGTCCGGCTCTACTTCGTGGTTCCGTGTTGCTTTGGGAAAAATAATGATTTTGGCTTTTGTCCCGTCCAATTCTGAGAATATGGATTTTCTGCCTTTCTGGAACCAAACAGAAGAAAACAGGCAACTGGCACTATGGCACTTGTTAATAGGTTAGTGCCGGAAAAGATATAAAAACACCTCAAAGTATAGACAAAGCAAATCAAAGTAGATACAAAACAATCATGGAGCATAAAAAATTATATATATATTTCCGACGTATCAGGGTTCCCATAGGTGTGATAAGATACACCAATATGAGAGGTTTTCTAAGGCATTTTCCTTAGGGAATTCTCTCCCCTCTCTTTAGTTGTCTCCATGCGCTAGTATGGTCCCATGAAAGGACTATCCGCGCATGAGATGATGCGTGAGCCGGACTGCTACACGATGGAGCAAGAGGTGACTTGCGAGTAGCTTTGCGGACTTGATGTCATCTACAAGAATGAATACATCAGCCACGTTCCCCTTGGAAAGGTAACCGCTTTGAACTACAAGGGTATGTAGTCAAAACCTCGAATGTTGCTGCATTACTAATAGATAGATATTGGGCATTAGGGCGTTCCAACATAGGATTTTTTTCTTCTGCGGAATTGGTATCAGAGCCGATCTATGTGTAGTGATGTTGTACGGCTAGTACGCGCATGGTTTGTGCGGGCATTGATCCTATAGTTGTTACCCTCTAGCGTGTACTTGTTGATATCATGGTATTGCCTGATGAAGCGACCCGGACTGACCATACGCATATCCGTACGTGAGACTGGTTCCATGCTCGACATACGGCTTGTTCCGTATAAGTGGCTAGCAGGTATCTGGCTCTCATTCAATAGTTGATATAGCATTTACAACGGAGGGCCCAAAAATAGAGTGTAGTAGTGACAACTGTTTGGATCCATGTCGTGGTTGGAAAGTTCGTAAATTAGAAACGTTTCTATTATGAAATCCTAACAGCCACGTAAAACTTGCAAAAGATAAAATATAGGCGTCTAACTTTATTTTGCAGGAGGGCATGTGATTTGATATGGTATTGGTCGTTATGAAGGTAAAGTAGTTTATTTTCCTGTTACTAAGTAGTTTAGTAATAGTCAGCATTCCAATGGACGACCTACTGGTAGGCATCATGGACTTGGCATCAAACCGGCGGCATGATGGAGATCATGGTGGATCCCTCGATGGATATCAAGGCGCAAGAAGGACTATATCATATCATAATATACATGTGATGTTGATACTTGTTTTACATCTTATGGTGTGATAGTATTAGATACTCAACGGTAGCATATTAGATAAGATGATCCCTTATAATTCCAATGGTAGTGTTCCCCCTTATGTGTGCACCACTAAGAAAGTTCTCCGGTATGAGGCATGTCATGACAATCGGGTGTCATACATATATGCGTTCGCATACGGTGGGTGTAAACCATATTGCACTGCAAGACACACAAGGTTGAATTGGTGAGCCTAGCATGCACAGACATGGCCTCGGAACACAAGAGATCAAAATATCGAGCATGAGTCACATGAATGATGTGATTGACAATGGAGAATGTCTACCTTTTGCAGCTATGTTGTCCCTGATAAGACTGAGTTCATGTGTATAGTACCAATACCTGGATCCATTCACTGGCACACATAGTACATATGAATACCAAAGAATTTAATAGTGCATCATTATTGCATCGAATGATCCAGAATTTATGATTATTACATAATGCTTATCACGCAAGCTAACTCAAATAGTTCAATAACAAACAGAAGCATAAGTATATAATAGGCTCCATCTTCAATTGCCACAAGAGAATAAATGTCGAGTGGAGTACCGCAACCTAGTTGATCACTCAGAATCAGAATATCCTACAACATAAAATGTACCAGCCCCGAAGGGTCAATACTTTGAATGTATGGCAAGTAGCGCTAAATAAGGAGACAAATATTCCTGGCATCTACATGCTTATTTGGCAAGTGGGGCTTTGGCTGCTTGCATTTTCAAATACCTTTGTCCTACTTTCATAATTAGTTTTTGATTTTCTTTGAAAAGATCCCAATTAAGTTAACCCATCAACATTAAAACAATTAGGAAATTAGAATGAACGAGAAACATGTCATGAACTCAATATTAAGAAACTCAGATGTCCATAACCGGGGACACGGCTAATCAATTATTTTATACACCCTGCAGGGGTTTGTACACTTTACCCATGTGACTTGGCCAGACCAGCTCGTACCACCACTCTCATATTGGGTGATGATAGGGAAAAGTCCAAGATGAGACCATTCGGGAAGTAGCTCCCCAAACCCAACATGCACCATACCAACCTACCAAAATTCTATATCTCTGGCTACGTGGGTTCGAGTTACCACAACCTACTAAGTCCAACCAACTGCCCATTTCATTATTGGCACATGGTTGTACATGTAAGCTACAAAATAAAGAAGCCAATCTTTTTCTCTAGATACTTGGGTGCCTTTCTGCAATGATACCACCAAAAAATGTCAATCCCATCACACCCAGGAGATTCATTGATTAAGTTGTTTTCAGTTTTCGCAAACCAATACTTTAGAAACAACTTTCAAGTGATGTAACCCAGCCCTCGTCTATCATAGAACGGCTAAGCACATCTAGCAATAGTGGCTCAACTATAAGAGATTCCTACCACATAATAGGACATAGCATAGTGATAGTAGTTCCTATTCATGCATCTACAAAATACACCACAATGCATTAAAAATAATAGGACAATAACATGAACAAAATAACATCTACTTTCCTTGATAGTTGGTGAAGTCTTTCAAACACTCGTTGCAATCACAGATGTTGCACTCCTCGCAATCTATCGATTAAACAGTTCAATATAAACAACCATACAATCATATACAAATGCACAAATGCATGCATGACATATTAATAAAAGTTTAGTAACATATTTAAGTTCTCTGATCATTATACCTACTTATGACATGATTGAAAGATTTTTAATTCATTAAAAGCAATTTATGCAAGTTAGAGATTCAATTAATAGGCATTTAACCAAAATATTAAGCCTCTGTCATGAACTATGTTGTTAAATCTGGGAAAAAATATTACTGTATAGGCATTTCAATTTAGAGACAGGGCAACTAAAATCACGCCAAAAGGACTTACAGATCTATATAAATAATTAAAATACTTCAAAATGCATTTTAATACACCTAAAATTATACATATTGTAAACCTGAAATTTAATGTAGAATCAGTTCCTAGTCATTCTTGTGATTCTAGGGACATATTATTTGCAATTTTATGAACAATATTTATTTTCTGATGAATTTATTACTCCAAAAGAGGTATTAACTTTTTTAAATATCTACAGCAAAACCTTACAGTATTTTCCTGAACAAACCGCGTGTTGATGATCTACATGAAATTAGCTTTCCATTGGTATATTATTTATATTTTTGTGATCTATAAATAATTTACTATATATTCAATGATCTAAAAATCCATTAACACTAATTAAATTATTACGGTAAATATGTACTACAAAGATTAGATCTAATCTAATAATATTAATCTACATTATAGTATATTTCTTTTGACTTATTATTCATATTTTTATGACCTATAAATAATTCATTAAGAATTTAATACTCTAAAAGGCCTTTAAACTGTAACACCCTCGCCTGATAAGGCTGAGGTCATGTGTATAGTGCCAATCCCTAGATCGGTTCACTGGCACACACAGTACAGATGAATACCAAAGAATTTAACAGTGCATCATAAATAACAAATTGATCCAGAATTTGCAATTATTACAATAATTCTTAGCACGCAGGCTAGCTCAAATAGTTCAATAGCAAACAGAAGCATAAGTATATAGTAGACTCCATCTTCAATTGCCCATAAGCGAACAAATATTGAGTGGAGTATCGCAAACTAGTCGATCACTCAGAATCGGAATAATAACCTGCAACATAAAACGTAGCAGCCCCAAAGGGTCAATACTTGGAATGTATGTCAAGTAGAGCTATTAATGGAGACAATAAAACTAGCATCTACATGCATATTTGGCAAGTGGAGCTGTGGCTAGCTTGCATTTAGAAATACCTTTGTCCTACTTTCATAAACAGTTTTTGATTTTCTTTGAAAAGATTCCAATTAAGTTAACCCATCAACATTAGAGCAATTAGGAAATTAGAATGAGCGAGAAACATGTCATGAAATAAATATCAAGCAACTCAGATGTCCATAACCGGGGACACGGCTAATCGATTAGTTTATACACCCTGCAGGGGTTAGTACACTTTACCCATGTGACTTGGCCAGCCCAGCTCGTACCACCAGTCTCATATTGGTTGATGATAGGGAGAAGTCCAAGGAGGGACCGTTCGGGAAGTAGCTCCCCAAACCCGACACGCACCGGTCCAACCTACCAAAATTCTACATCTCTGGATACGTGGGTTCGATTTACCACAACCTACTGAGTCCAACCAACCGCCCATTTCATTATTGGCACATGGTTGTACACGTAAGCTACCAAATAAATAAGCCAATCATTTTCTCATGATATCTGGGTGCCTTTCCACAATGATACCACCAAAAATTATTAATCCCATCATACCTAGGAGATTCATTCATTAAGTTGTTTTTAGTTTTTGCAAACCAACATATTTAGAAACAACTTTCAGTGATGGAACCCAGCCCTCGTTCATCATAGCACGGCTAAGCACATCTATCAACGGCGGCTCAACTACAAGAGATCCCTACCACATAATAGGACATATCATAGCGATAGTACTTTCCTACACATGCATCTATAAAATACACGAGAATGCATTGAAAATAGTAGGACAACATCATGAACAAAGTAGCATCTACTTGCCTTGGTAGTTGGTAAAGTCGTTCAAACACTCGTTGCAATCACACACGTTGCACTCCTCGCAATCTATCGAGCAAACAATTGCGTACAACATAAACAATAGCACATAGAGATCAAATAAATGCAACAAGTGCATGCATGACAATTTAATAAGTCACAATGGTTGTTACTTTAGTTCTCTAAACAATACTTAAGTATATGATGCATGTAAGAGGCCAATTAATGCAATGGAGTACTTGTTATTAATAATTACTCGCCAATATAGGGTTTTTAATAGTTCTATTGTAACGCCTATTATAACTGTTGAATTAAATTTGTTTCTTGGGTTTACTGGATAGAGGACGTAAATATGAACCAGTAGGCGTTGGATTCACCTTAATCGGAGTTATAAATCTTTTCTTATGATTTAAATAGTGTTTAATGGGTTTTAAATCATTTATATAGTTTCTGTTGCCTAAAAATCAAATAAAATTATGTCTGTAATCTCCACGGAATTGTGATTCCAGGGACATATTATTTGTAATTTTCTGAGTAGTACTTGAATTACTATGATTTTAATACTCTAAATAAGACATTAATCTATTTATTTAATTGTTGCGAAACCTTACAGTATTTTCCTGAACCATTTGCATATTAATGATCTACATGGAACCAGCTTTCCATCGGTATATTATTTATATTTTTGTGAGTTAACAAATAATTTACTATGAATTTAATGATTTCTAAAGCCATTAAAACTAATTAAATCACTACGGGGTAAATAATCCGCAAAGGCTGGATCCAACCAGATATTATTAATCTACATTATAGTAGCTTCAATTCGATATATTGTTCATATTTTTCAGAGTTACAGATAATTTCCTACGAATTTATTAACATAAAAGACCATTAAAACTAATTAAATTACTACAGTAAACGCATACTATAAATGTTAGATCTAATGTCATATTAATATTCTACACGTTTTTCTGATTCCATTGATATATAATTTTCTATTTTTGGATCTACGAATCTTTTTATATGATTTTTGTAAGTTTACACAATTTTCTGCAAATTAAATTCAATTTCAAATCTACAGGGAATATTCCCTGGGAATATTCTATGCTGACTGGGACGCAGGGCTGACCTGGCGTTGACACATGACGAGATACGGTTGGCTCGTACCCCTTCATGGAATCGATCTAATCCTGGCCGTTGGGATGAGATCGAGTGGTTAGCAGAGGAGATTGACCCGATTTTGGCTCAGAATAAACAAGAAATAGATCTTTATTAGAGAGACAAATCCATAGGTCAAATTGAAAAACTTACAACATGAAAGTTGTGGGAAATCATTAGTCCTATCTTCCCACCAAAGGAATTAGGATTTAAGAAACGAGTGCGAGTACATCTTGGATTTACACCGTCATATCTGAAATATTGCGGTGCGAAATTCTTCGACTGTGGTGGATGAAAAGAGGTGAGATTTGTCGGTATTGAAAGATTTCGACGAGATCTACAACTTTTGTTTTTTGGCCGAAGGCAAACAACAAAGTTTAGATGGGTTAATAAGCGAAATAAGATTTAGGCATGTGTAGTTTCGGGATTTCTAGAAGGAAAACTCATACCGCTGTGGCTCCAAGAGTTTATATGGAGATTTAGAATGGTGTAGAGATAGGCCTTGGAGTAGGGAACAAGTAGAAACAAACGGAAGTCGATTCGGAGTTATAGATAAAAAGATATAAGAGTTTGAATAGAGATAGGTTTAAGAAAAACTGATTTGCACACCTTTTAAAGCACCCCATGGGATCGATCGTTCTCATGTACACGCGTCTGGTCCGGTCGGCTGCTAGCTGGGCCGGCCCGTTAGTTTTTTTTCTATTTTCTATTTATGTGTTTCCCTCATAACTTTTGCATACGAACTCCAAATGACACGATTCTTGTTTCTAAAATTTTCTAAAATCGAATAGATCATTGTAGGATTATATTTATAATCTTTTTACTAGTTTGCAAATAGTGGATTTATAAATCCTTGTATATTTTATTTTATTTATATCTTTATTTGTTTGTATTTATTCCATAACTTTTTCATAATAGCTCCAAATGAGCTCAATTTTGTTTCTAAAATTTTGTAATATTCATTGGATATTTTTAGGCTATAATTTAGCAATAATCGCTGCCTTAGCAATAGTGGGTTTTTATAAAGCCAATTTAATTCCCTTTAGGAACAAAGTGGCATATACTATTTAGGGTTTTAGTCCTTTATTTCTATTTAGGGATTTTCTTGATGCAAATATGCAATGCAATGCCCATGAATGTCATGCAAATGCAATTTTTTCTAGTCCCAATTTCCAAAATCTTGGAATGTGACAGGCTAACCCCCTTAAGATGAATATCGTCCCGAGATTCGGAATGGCTAGCAAGGTTATGGGTGTTGTTGTCGAGGCTAACCCCCTTAAGAAAACTGAACTTGGCATCTCCAACATGTAATACTTAATTGCAGAATCTTGTGCTAGATATCAATCCTTTCCAGTTGGTTCTCTTTAACAAATCCTCTAAGTAACTCCATATATAACTATTCTTATCCATGAATGCCTCAATATGAATGAACACGATGCACCAGTATTTAAAACATTACGACTGCGATGTATGAATTAGCGGAAACTTACTAGTCACATGGCACGGCTTGTTGAGTGCTTTCCCCATGCTCACATGATTCACAGTTGCCTTCGGAGGTGAATCCGGCTTGACTCCAGCTTCACTCTTCTTCTCCGGGCAGTTATCAACATAGTGTCCCTTCGGGTTGCACTTAAAGCATATCACTTGGCTAATATCCTTCTTATGATGGTGGTGGTTATGTCCATTGTTGCCTCCAAAATTGTGTCCATTGCCTCCATGCTTGTGATGTCCAGAATTCCCATTACCATCATGGTAGGCACGCTTATGGTGTGATCCCGAGTTGTGATAGTTGTTCTTCCTATTGCTCTTTCCACTTGCTTGTTTTTCCCTCCAGAATTCTGGCCTTGTCCATCAGTTCTTGGAAAGTGGGGCAATAGACCACTAACATCTGTATCGAGAGCTCATCACTGAGGCCATCCAGGAACCTCTCTCTCCTTTTGGCATCGGTGTCAACATCCTCAGGGGCATAACGCGATAGATTGTTGAACTCCTCTATATATTCAGCCACAATGCGGTTGGTCTGGCGCAAGTTGCGGAACTCCTTCCTCTTTAGACTTAGGACCCTTGAAGAAACATGGTTGGTCTTGAATCCTTCTTCAAACATGGCTCAAGTAACAGTGTCCAGTGGGTGGGTGATCTGGAAAGTATCCCACCAAGAAGCAGTTGGTCCCTCCAGTAGGTGAGCAGCAAATCTCACCTTCTCAGCATCAGTGCATCCAACAATCACTAAATCTTTGTTCACCGAGCACAACCAGTCAAGAGCAATCATAGGTTCAGGTGCAGTAGAGAACTTAGCTGGCCTCAATTTTAGAAACCTGGTGAGAGCATCCTCCTGGGGCTGGTTGTTGTTGTTGTTGTTGTTGTTGTTGTTGTTATTGTTGTTTTTGTTGTTGTTGTTGTTGTTGTTGTTGTTGTTGTTGTTGTTGTTGTTGTTGTTGTTGTTGTTGTTGTTGTTGTTGTTGTTGTGCGTAGCCATGAATTGTGTCATCATCTGAGCTAGCTGTTCCTGTGTTGCTATCAGCTGCTCCATCTCAGTGGGTTGGCGGCGGGGCGGCATCTGTTGGGACAACATAGATAAGTTATAGATAGAAAGACTAGAGAAGTATTACTACTCATAACTATATGAAACAAACAATTGGCACAAAAGCAAACAATCATAGCAAACAACACTCAATCCAAAATAGTTTTGTTTATGTTCTAGAAGTTTTGTTTTAGTGGCTTACCATCCACAAAATAGTTTTCCATTGACTAACATTCGTTTGGGGGTGAACCTACAATCATAAAAGCAATGGATAGAATCTGTCCTGAAACTACAGCAGTGTTCACGAATTTTTCTGGGCACCTTAAACTCATCAGGAATTGTTTCCAATTTTTTTACATATAGTACAGGAAGTTTCGCACTAAACCCTATTTTTTCATATTTTTCCCAGTTACCAAAAATATATGAAAAATCATACAGTACAGCTGGTTCAGCAGAAAACTGCAGCGAAAATATCATGAATTTCTAATCAAAACCTTCATTAACATATTATGGAATCTCACAAACTTTAAGGTATCAAATAGCACAACCTAAACATAATAAATCAACTATCAAACAAGTTCTTACAACAATCGATTACTATATCTAAACGCGATCATATCAAACTATATGGTGGTCATCATCTAACTATTTTAAATCTAGCACTTTCTTGCACAAGTGTTCATCTACAAGTTTGAACAAGATGAGATTATAAAAGATAGATGAAGGATTACAAGAATCTAATAAGTACAAAATTATGATTTCATTGCTAGAGGGAGTCTTCCTTCTATATATTAAAAGAGAAGAGTATAAGAATTGAAATGATAAGAAGATACTAGACAGAAGTGTATGAAGAGAATAGATAGAATCAAATAGTGTTTATAATTTTATATGGATTTCCTATTCCATTGCTAGGTCACGATCCTATAGTCAACGCACTGCTCTAATACCATCCTGTAACACCCTCGCCTGATAAGGCTGAGTTCATGTGTATAGTGCCAATCCCTGGATCGGTTCACTGGCACACACAGTACAGATGAATACCAAAGAATTTAACAGTGCATCATAAATAAAAAATTGATCCAGAATTTGCAATTATTACAATAATTCTTAGCACGCAGGCTATCTCAAATAGTTCAATAGCAAACGGAAGCATAAGTATATAGTAGACTCCATCTTCAATTGCCTACAAGCGAACAAATGTTGAGTGGAGTATCACAACCTAGTCGATCACTAAATGTAACATCCCAAAAATACAACACTTGGATTATCAAACTCTAATCGTTAAAATTAGGGTTAACAAAAACTTTTCTAAATAAAATTATGGAAGCATGCATGTGAGTATGCATTTCATTTTGAATTCTTTTGAACCACCTTGTTTGTGTGTCCTATTGCTTGTAAATGGATGCTTAGGTGAAATAAACATCATCTAAACATTTCCCACACTTTTCCTAAAGACAAGTAAATCAAATCAAATAAAATAAGGGAATGGTCATTTTGACCAATTTAACTCCCATGCCTACTTTGGCTGTCTCAAACTTTCAGAACCTAACAGAAACTTTTCTGGATCTTTGCACCCCTTGATGGTACTCATAACAAAGTATCAAGACCCACCTTGTGATCATCCAGAAACTTTCAAATGCATAGTTTAAATGACAATTCAAAATTGAATCTATATCATATGGGAAGATCCCACTTTTTCAAAAACCACTCAAACAAGCTCAACTTTCAAAACCCAAGCATCTGCAGACTCACCAGCATCAACCTAGCACACCCACGAAAAATCTTTTCAAAATTCAAAACTTGAATTCTTGCGGCCATTTCATCAAACACCTTGCAGACACAAATCATCAAAATCCTAAACACTATAGTGTGCAGTGTTATGAGCCTAACTTGTTCCCTCTCTGGACACCACTAGCCTTAGTAGCTCATCTAACGACCCTAACTAATCCCTAGCACCACTGTAAGCTTGACAATGTCATCAATGGTGAACAGCCAAGAGCACCCATGTCACCCCAGTGTGGATAGTAGGCTAGAGGAAGAACTAGCCGTGCCAACCTTGTCTGGGAGGTAGCCCATGCTTCACCGCCCCCTCTCGACCAGCCCTGCCTCGCGGACAGCAGCCAGAACCGCCAGGAACGCCGCGCCCGTGCCGCTGTCGACCGTGCCGACCCACGCCGCAGAGCACGCGCCGTTCCCATTCAACCAGACCACCTCGAGCCCTCGCCGCCCGCCAACATGCTCCCCACCGTCCCAGGAGACCGCCAGACATGCCCATTTCACCGCCCGTACCCCATAGCCACCGCTCGTTGTCGAAGACGCTGGCTCTGCCGCGCAGAACGTCGAGCGTTCCAGACCGTTTGCCACCGCCCCTACACGCGCATTAAAGCCGTAGAGTATCACCAAGAGACCACCAAGTGATCGCCACCGCTAGCCATGCCTCTAGCAGCCCGTAGCCATGTCGCCATGGTCGCCTGCCCATCCCGTTCGGTCTCGCCGTCGAGCCTATAAAAGGAGGACTCCCCCGCTCGAATTCTTCACACCATTCCACTCCTCTCTCACTTAGAACCACCCCACCTCAGTCCCGGAGCAAGGCGAGCAGCGCATCGCCGGAATTGTGCCGGAGCAGGCCGCCTCTGGAGAAGAAGGGCGCCATCGATTTCGTCCACCCCAGGAGCTGCCGCAACCACCCATGAGTTCGCCGTCGTCGACTTTGTCGTTCACCCGCCACGCCGACCCTCGCCTGCACCCCGGTGAGCCCCCAACGACCCCCACTGGCCGCGCTAGGTTTCTGTCTCGCCGGCGTTGCCCAACGTCGACGATGACCCTTAGCCGTTGGATTAGAACCAGATCGAACGCACCACATCGCCCCATACCGCTTCGCACCCCCTTGTCTCACTGACGCGTGGGGACAGCCACTTAAACAGCCCGCGGAAGCGCTGCGCTTAGCAGGCCGGCCCAGTATCGCTTTCCGCGCAGCCCAGTTATTTGAATTAAACCTTTTCCATTTTATTTCAAACACACTTCTGTACTCAGTTTCAAAAATCAACCTAGGTCGACTCAGTGCACCAAATTGAATGAAACCAATTTTGTTAGAAAGGTCTGGGAATGTTGAATCCAAGCCCGTTGGATTCAAGTCATTTGGATCTGTAGATCATCCTTGGTAAAAATAACAAGGCAGAAGCTTTTCTGCATCCAAACATTTTTCAAAGTTAAACCACAATAGCTTTTGAGTTGATTCCAACTCTCAAAAATCACATTTAACTAGACCTTTCAGAATATATAAAAATATGTAGGTTTACTTACAGAAATAATGTTCAAGTAATAAAAGAATGCCACATAGGCATTTCTAGACACATTATTTAATTCAAATAAAAGGGTAAAACCTTATTAAATTGTGACACCACTTTAAATCACATTCCCATGTACTAAAATGTGTGGTGATGACATGTGTCAACATGATCCCATGTTTGGTTTGGAGAATATTAAATCTTAAGTAGTTTTTCAATGAGTAGAAATTACTTTTCTAAAAATAAAAGGGATTTAAACCAAACCTTAATCTTGTAATGATAGTGATGATGCTAGATCATCTTTAGGATCCTTTTTGTGTGATGATTGCAAGTAGTTAAGTATTGTTTGGTGATTGTGTACATCGTATTTATTTATAGACGCTAGTACTAACCAAGGATACGAGGAGGAAGGAGGATACTAAGAAGAAGAAGCCGAGGAGAACTTCAACCACTGCTCAGCACAAGGCAAGCTAACACCTGCAATTTAGCAAGCTTATACTGATATTGTGCAAGCCCATACCTGCAAGCCTAACACTACTATTTGACCTATGCAAGCTAATAAGTGCTTGCTACCATGCCAACTATATGCCTTAAGCATATGTGATCTTACCCACTTGATAACCCAATCCTAGTTTTATTTGCAAGCTTCTACTTTATTTCTTTATCAAAGCCTTAACTTAGAGTTGACTTAAGTGACTTATAGATCCTAGAAAGATATATTTTGAAGGTTGCATAAAGATCATAAAATTTGGCCTAAGTTAGAAACCTTGATATCATCCTAAGATATAAGGTTGTACTTAGTTGAAATTCCACTAGTTTACCACCCCTCATTAGTGTTACCCCCACTTGTAGATGCTAGTGCTAAGCATAAAACTTGATCAACTTTAGATGGGAATACTTGGTGAAAATGGTTATGAAAACCTTAGAATGATGGATCATTCTACTGAGATGTTTTGACATGTGTTTCCGAACACCCGATGATTTCGGTGATGAAAATGTTGAGGCATGAGCCTTAGCCCTTTATAAAACTGATGGTTGTTTGGATGCGATACCATTCCAATGTTACCGTACAACCACAATACCCGAAGATTGGGTAGGGTTTGACTGTAAGCTTATATACCTTAGTATTAGTTCCCTCATGGCCAAGGTCTGAGCTGAGGCTACCTTGTGAAGATTGTCCACCTGTGTAGTACCCAAGTGTAGGGGTTTGCAGCATAGAAAACAAAAATTTTCCTACGATGGGAACAACTAAGTACCAAGATCTATCTACTAGACACAAGCAACGGGTGGATATACATCCATAGAATACATACCCTCGAAGACCGAATAGCATTAACGAGGTTGTACTCGTGGATGATGTAGACGAACGCTTGCCGATCTCAAGATCGTGATGAAGTCCATCTGGTCCAGCCGGTCCAGCACGATCAAGTCCAGCACCTCAAAGCAGTGGTGCATCCGTGATCGCACACACGTATGGGTACCCCGACAACCTCCGTGCCCTCGTTCCAGCGAAGCAGCGGAATCAACAAATCCTTCCAGAAAAAGCCACCGGGAACATGTATCTCGCTGATCCGAGACCATGGGGAAATTCTAAAGGGGGGAGAGAGATCCTTCGCGAGGAGGTGTGCTTTGAGAGGAGGAGAGGGGGGCCTTTTATAGGGAGGGGGCACCCAAGGGGCATGGCGCCCAGCCATGGGGCTGTCCCCACCTCTTCCACATTCATGTGGGTGGAGCTCCCACTCAAAATGAAAAGCCTCCACTCCCATTAAAAAGCCTCCACTCAAAAATCCACTCACATGCATTAAATTTCCACCAAATTTAATGCAAGCTCTCATTTAAATAAAACTCTTTTATTTATTTATTTATTCAGAATTTTGTTAATTACTTTAATTAACAAACATTCACATAAAACCCCTTACAACATTTAAATTTCACATGCAGAACCTGTTTCAGCAATTTCAACCGAAACAGTTTTGATGTCTAGTGAAATAAATTCCCGCGCTTTCCTTTTTCTTTCTCTGGCATATCATTTGCTCCGAATGGTGTCGGTATCCCTTAAGTGTGTCATCCTACGGTTCGCGAATAATGCAGACATGATCGAGACCCCTCTCCGATCAATAATCAGCAGCGGGACCTGGAGATCCGTACTGACTCCCACACATTCAACGATGACTTCTGTGATCGTGTGAACCTTTTACGATAGTATCTTAATCCCTTTGTTTCACGATATATTACATGTCCGAGATTCGATCATCGGTATCTCCATACCTAGTTTGATCTCGTTACCAACATGTACACTTTTCTTGTTCCCGTGATATAACATTCTAGTGATCAAATCACTTGCTTGCAAGCTAATCAATGTGATATCACCGAGAGGGCCCAGAGCATATCTATCCGTCATCGGGATGAACAAATTCCACTCTCGATCCATCGGTCTCAACATAACACTTTAGTAGTTCTGAAGCCATCTTTATAATCACCCAGTTACGGTGTGACGTTTGATGTCATCGAGAAACTCTTCCGGTGTTAGTGATTGACATGATCTCATGGTCTAAGGATTAGGATCACTTCGTAAGTTGGTATAGCAATATAAACTCAATGACTTTGATCGTAATGATATACTTCGGATAAATGTTCATCACATCATTACACTAATGTTGTGACCTCGTTATTAACAACATCCAATGTCCATGATCAGGAAACTTTGATCATCATGTTAATCAACGAGCTAGTTTATAAGAGAGGCATAACTAGGAACTTCCTTTTTGTTTATTAAACACACATGTATTAACATTTCTGTATTAATACAATTATAGCATGTAAAATAAACATTTATCATAAATAAGGAATACGATAATAACCACTTTATTATTGCCTCTCGGGCATATTCCCTTCAGTCTCCCACTTGCACTAGAGACAATAATCTAGTTTGAAAACTTTGCGTATTGAACACCTATGGATTTCTGGTGTTCCATATACGAAACTGCAAGTGGTTAACATAATCTACGGATTTGATGCTTTCAGGTCCGTGTGTATTTGCATATCTTTGCGTCTCCACGCATCACTCATTCTCCAATGAGATGGCATTGTATAAATTTGGTCTTTTGGTGAGACCTTTAGTTCCTTGGGGTTAAACCATGTCGATACTATTGTCATAAAATATATCTTTAGTGTTAGCCCGTTGCGAACCACACCTTAGTTTGATATCAAACTACTTGACACAAATTCCCTCCTTTGCTGCTACTATAGCAGTCATATACTTAGCCTTTTGTTGTAGTATTCGTCACAATATCTTAACTTTGGAATACATCCAAATCCATCATGAAAACTCCTTTCCATTTCATTGTGCCACTCATAGTTTAAATTGAGATAAACTTAATTTGTATCTTGCAACAAAACTAGTATCAATGTAACGCTTTAAAATCAACTATTTGTAATTGTTTGTCACCTCTACACAAATATATTCTTAGTTCTTCCAAAAGATCATAAGAATATCCTTACTATAGTCCAATGATCATTTTATGATTCATTCTGGTATATGCTCATAACACTTAGAGCATAGGACATATCTGGATGTGTACATATCATGGTATGATTGATCAAAACATTCTCGTGATTTCACTCATCAAGTGTCAAAGCACTTGAATCTTGTTTCACTTATCAAGTGTCGATACACTTGAATCTTGATTCAATTTCTTTCCATGCGACAAGAACCGTTTCTAGTCGTTTCTATATTGAACTCCTTCAATATCTCATATATGTACGTTTGGCACAACCATATTAGCGTCACAGTCTATCCACTATAGACATTCATGCTAAATATTCGGGTTTTGCCTAAGTCTTTCATCGAAATGAAATTCTTAACCTTTGTCAATAAAAGATACATCATTTCTAATCAACAAGATGTCCTCCACATAATGTATTAGAAATATGTCTTAGCGCTCCCACTTAATTTTTTGCAAATGCAAGCATCTTCATCGTCTCCTGATGAAAAACTCCTTTTTCATTATGGTGAAGATTCCACCTCCGCGATGCTTACTTCAACCATTGAAGTTTGCATGCCCTTTTTAGCATCCTTTGAATTAACAAAACCCTTTGGATCGTGTCATGTACACGTCCTAGGTAACCATTCTATTAGAAGAATTTTGTTTTGTTTATTCATCTACCATATACCAAATTATATGTAGTGGTTGCTACTTTAATCCGTCCAGACTAAATATCGCTATGAAAGATCAAATCTTGTCATAGTCAACTCCTTGGACATTGTCATAAAATACTTTACGACATGTCGACTATTTCATAGATGTGAAACATTCATGTCTGTTTCTTTATAGATCCAAATACGACCGATAGGTTTTTACACCTTTCCGGAGGGTCTTCCAAGTTCAAAACTTGGTTTCTTGTGTATGGAACTATCACGGATTTTATGGCTTCAAGCCATTTGACGGAGTCAGGGCCCATCATCGCTTCTTTGTATGTAGTCGGTTCATCATTATCAAACAATAATGATTTACTCTCAAATCTCAGCATTTGATTTGTTTATCCGACCGACTTGGTTCAATAAGAACTTAGATCTCCGTGACCACAACCTTTGAGGCACATAAGCTATGAGCATTATGGCAGCCTCCGGAACCATTTATGGCGCTGCGCAACTCAGCACATTTAGCTAAGGTTCGTTAACCTTATCAAAGTTCTACTGTCCTCCCACTTAACATTTATGAAAAATTCCTTCTTCAAGAAACTTCATGTTTCAAGCGACAAACCCTTTTGTCCTTGGTGTTATGTAGGAATAACCAATTGTTATTCGAAATAACCTACAAAGACATGCTCATCCGACTTCAGTTTTAAACATCTTACTTATGTTTAGCATACCAAAATTTAAGAAATGACAACTTGGGTTTTACCCCAAACCATAACTCATATGGTGTCATTTCAACGGATCAAGATGGAGCTCTTTTCAGTGTAAAAGCGGTAGTCTCTAAAGCTTTAATCTTTTAAAACATAATGGCAGTTTTATAAATAACACCTTTGATCCAACCATGTCAAACAAGGTTTCATTACAAATCTCAAACACTCCATATTCCTATGGTGTTTCGGGATATGTAAATCTAGGTGTTTTGCTAAACTTGTAACTCAAATAAATCCCTTTATGATAAAATCATAATTCATTTATTTTCTTGTTACACTTGTAACTCAAACAAATCCCTTATGATAAAATCATAAACCATTTATTTTCTTGTCACAATGATTTTCACTTCATCTTGAAAGTCTTTGAACATTTTCAAATATTTCACACTTATTTCTCATTAAGTGAATATTCACTCAAATTTCCAGAGAAAGTATATGAAGTTGAAATCCACCGCTTATGACTATACATCATAATGGACTACATACATCGATATGTATAAATTCCAATATTTTAGTAGTTCGTTCTTATTTTGCCTTTGAACTATGTTTTAATTATCAGGAAAGTCTCTGGCGTCCCTTGATCAAATCAAAGACTCCAAAAATCCATGAAAATGGAGTTTCTTCATGTTTTATTTCCAATATAATTTAAGCGATGTCACCGTAAGTGATCTTCCAATCATTTGTCTTGCGACATTTTAGCATTAGCTTTATGGATGTGATTTCTCCAACTATATTTGTAAATCATCCATCTAATATGGAATATGGTAATTATTTGAACAACCTTTGTTCTCATATTACCTGATTTAAATAACAATTATTTAAAACAAATCTTGAAGTCAAGCTTTGATGTCAACGAGAAATACAAACAACGGTTTGTTTGTTTTCGATGAACATCATCACATATTCTCTTGCTAGTTACTTAGGCCATTGTGGTTTATGAATTGCGTCGTTCCATATGAAATTTCATACCAACCAATTCGGTATCCAATACCCAAGAACCACATTGTTTAACAAGCAAAGAATACAACCATAACATGTATATCATCCATATACCTAAATTGGATATTTCCAATTTTTTCTTTTCTGCCAAATATATTTTATAGATTCTCTTTCAGCATTTCCTTTTCCTTTTTAAAAGAATCTATCAACATCAAAAGTGGCGCCATATACATGACACCAAAGCATGTATATTCAAATAATAATACCTTTGGACTTGCACTTTGAAGTAGATCACCATCATCAAAATGATCGGTATTCTTTTAAAATCCATTCTTTAGTAATATTTTAGTATAGTAAACACTTTACATACATCTTATATTCATCCTTATCATGACGACTTTCATGATCAAGCTACTATAGCTTACAAAGGTGAATCGTGAGTATAACATTACTTTCCAAAACCCTTTTGGATGATTAGGATGTCTAGCATCTCCAACCTTCGTAAATTCTTATCCAATATGAGAACATATATTATACTCTATCATATTGCAACCAAAACATTGTTTCAGATATCGTTATATCTGTCACACATGATGGTTTCTGAAACAATTCTTTCAGCTCCTAGATAAACTTGATTAAAACAATCAAGAATCATGGAGGCAAACATGATACTTAAGATACTAACACTGGAATTGTTACTCTCAATTTAATACTAACTATTAAATTTCACGGAGTAAATAGAGTTTGCTGAAAGTTTGCAATAGGACTTTAAACTTTAGATTGACACTCAACACAATACGATACCAGTTTGTAAATTATATATATCCAGAATTCTATAGTTCTATTATCTCAATTACAACTATGCATAAGGTGGTGAACGAATGCCAATGACTACAACAAATTATGCAAATTCACTTTGATTTAATTTATGATAAATTGAGTTCTACTAATCCAAATTAGAAATGAACTCCCACTCAAAAACGACATCCCTCGTGTCTTTTTGGTGATTACATGAACCAAATCCACTACACCAAGTCCGATCATCACGTGAGTCGGTGTAGCTTCAAAGGCGAGCATCAAATGGGCATCATATCTACTATATGACTCATGCTTAACCTCTCGGTCCGTGTTCCGAGGCCATGTCTGTACATGCTAGGCTCGCCAAGTAAGAACCTTAGTATTCACGTGTGTAACTGTCTTACACCCGAGATATGCTTGTGGATTCAAGTACACCCGATCATCACGTGATGCCTTGAAGCGACGAAACATTGTCGGTGCATACTTAAGGAAGAACACATTCTTATCTTGATATTTAAATGGGGGATCATCTTATTATGCTAATAAAATGCTAAAATAGCAATATAAGATGCAATCAAACATATCATGTTAATAAGTGAAATGATATGGTTCCCGCATATGATCTCCATCATGTGCACCGTGGTATGATCTCTATCATACCTTTATGTGTAAGGCAAAGGTCTATGGAACTTACACGCTATGTGTGTTGTAAGAGTATAATATCATACTTCTACTTACAACATCACCATATCATAACACTAGCCCAGCAACAATCTAAACCAGACGCCTCTAATTTGTCCATTGCAAGTTTTACGTGGCTTAGGGCTTTCGAAGATAGAACCGTTTTTACCTACGAACATGAACCACAACGAGGATAACCAAATTGTTGACAACTCGTTGCAAATTAGATATTGACTATAGTAGGAGAGACAGACACCCGCTAGCCACTTATGCAAACTAGTTGCATGTCAAGCGTGGAACAGGTCTCATGTGCGAGGACATGTAAAGTTTGTCCGGTCCGCTTCATCCCACTATGCCACCAATATCCAAAGTACAACTAAGAAGCAATAAAATGATCATCATCGCCCACATACTCATATGTGTACTACCCGTGCAAAGCATCTACGCATAGATCCGGCTCTGATACCACTGTAGGGGTTCGCAGCATAGAAAACAAACAATTTCCTACGATGGGAACAACTAAGTACCAAGATCTATCTACTAGACACAAGCAACGAGTGGATATACATCCATAGAATACATACCCTCAAAGACCGAATAGTGTTAACGAGGTTGTACTCGTGGATGATGTAGACGAACGCTTGCCGATCTCAAGATCGTGATGAAGTCCATCTGGTCCAGCTGGTCCAGCACGATCAAGTCCAGCACCTCAAAGCAGTGGTGCATCCGTGATCGCACACACGTACGGGTACCCCGACAACCTCCGTGCCCTCGCTCCAGCGAAGCAACAAATCCTTCCAGAAAAAGCCACCGGGAACATGTATCTTGCTGATCCGAGACCATGGGGAAATTCTAAAGGGGGGAGAGAGATCCTTCGCGAGGAGGTGTGCTTTGAGAGGAGGAGAGGGGGGCCTTTTATAGGGGAGAGGGGGCACCCAAGGGGCATGGCGCCCAGCCATGGGGGCTTCCCCCACCTCTTCCACATTCATGTGGGTGGAGCTCCCACTCAAAATGAAAAGCCTCCACTCCCATTAAAAAGCCTCCACTCAAAAATCCACTCACATGCATTAAATTTCCACCAAATTTAATGCAATCTCTCATTTAAATAAAACTCTTTTATTTATTTATTCAGAATTTTGTTAATTACTTTAATTAAAAAACATTCACATAAAACCCCTTACAACATTTCAATTTCACATGCAGAACCAGTTTCAGCAATTTCAACCGAAACAGTTTTGGTGTCTAGTGAAATAAATTCCTGCGCATTCCTTTTTCTTTCTCTGGCATATCATTTGCTCCGAATGGTGTCGGTATCCCTTAAGTTTGTTCACCCTACGGTTCGCGAATAATGCAAACATGATCGAGACCCCTCTCCGATCAATAATCAGCAGCGGGACCTGGAGATCCGTACTGACTCCCACACATTCAACGATGGCTTCTGTGATCGTGTGAACCTTTTACGCTAGTATCTTAATCCCTTTGTTTCACGATATATTACATGTCCGAGATTCGATCATCGGTATCTCCATACCTAGTTTTATCTCGTTACCAACATGTACTCTTTTCTCGTTCCCGTGATATAACATTCTTGTGATCAAATCACTTGCTTGCATGCTAATCAATGTGATATCACCGAGAGGGCCCAGAGCATATCTATCCGTCATCGGGATGAACAAATTCCACTCTCGATACATGGGTCTCAACATAACACTTTAGTAGTTCTGAAGCCATCTTTATAATCACCCAGTTTCGGTGTGACGTTTGATGTCATCGAGAAACTCTTCCGGTGTTAGTGATTGACATGATCTCATGGTTAAAGGATTAGTATCACTTCGTAAGTTGTTATAGCAATATAAACTCAATGACTTTGATTGTAATGCTATACTTCAGATGAATGGTCATCACATCATTACACTAATGTTGTGACCTCGTTATTAACAACATCCAATGTCAATGATCAGGAAACTTTGATCATCATGTTAATCAACGAGCTAGTTTATAAGAGAGGCATAACTAGGAACTTCCTTTTTGTTTATTAAACACACATGTATTAACGTTTCCGTATTAATACAATTATAGCATGTAAAATAAACATTTATCATAAATAAGGAATACGATAATAACCACTTTATTATTGCCTCTCGGGCATATTCCCTTCAGTGTCCCACTTGCACTAGAGACAATAATCTAGTTTGAAAACTTTGCGTATTGAACACCTATGGCTTTCTGGTGTCCCATATACAAAACTGCAAGTGGTTAACATAATCTACGGATCTGATGCTTTCAGGTCCGTGTGTATTTGCATATCTTTGCGTCTCCATGCATCACTCATTCTCCAATGAGATGGCATTGTATAATTTTGGTCTTTCGGTGAGACCTTTAGTTCCTTGGGGTTAAACCATGTCGATACTATTGTCATACAATATATCTTTAGTGTTAGCCCGTTGCGAACCACACCTTAGTTTGATTTCAAACTACTTGACACAAATTCCCTCCTTTGCTGCTACTATAGCAATCATATACTTAGCCTTTTGTTGTAGTATTCGTCACAATATCTTAACTTTGGAATACATCCAAATCCATCATGAAAACTCCTTTCCATTTCATTGTGCCACTCATAGTTTAAATTGAGATAAACTTAATTTGTATCTTGCGACAAAACTAGTATCAATGTAACGCTTTAAAATCAACTATTTGTAATTGTTTGTCACCTCTACACAAATATATTCTTAGTTCTTCCAAAAGATCATAAGAATATCCTTACTATAGTCCAATGATCATTTTATGATTCATTCTGGTATATGCTCATAACACTTAGAGCATAGGACATATCTGGATGTGTACATATCATGGTATGATTGATCAAAACATTCTCGTGATTTCACTCATCAAGTGTCAAAGCACTTGAATCTTGTTTCACTTATCAAGTGTCGATACACTTGAATCTTGATTCAATTTCTTTCCATGCGACAAGAACCGTTTCTAGTCGTTTCTATATTGAACTCCTTCAATATCTCATATATGTACGTTTGGCACAACCATATTAGCGTCACAGTCTATCCACTATAGACATTCATGCTAAATATTCGGGTTTTGCCTAAGTCTTTCATCGAAATGAAATTCTTAACCTTTGTCAATAAAAGATACATCATTTCTAATCAACAAGATGTCCTCCACATAATGTATTAGAAATATGTCTTAGCGCTCCCACTTAATTTCTTGCAAATGCAAGCATCTTCATCGTCTCCTGATGAAAAACTCCTTTTTCATTATGGTGAAGATTCCAACTTCGCGATGCTTACTTCAACCATTGAAGTTTGCATGCCCTTTTTAGCATCCTTTGAATTAACAAAACCCTTTGGATCATGTCATGTACACGTCCTAGGTAACCATTCTATTAGAAGAACTTTGTTTTGTTTATTCATCTACCATATACCAAATTATACGTAGTGGTTGCTACTTTAATCCGTCCAGACTAAATATCGCTATGAAAGATCAAATCTTGTCATAGTCAACTCCTTGGACATTGTCATAAAATACTTTACGACATGTCGACTATTTCATAGATGTGAAACATCCATGTCTTTTTCTTTATAGATCCAAATACGACCGATAGGTTTTTACACCTTTCCGGAGGGTCTTCCAAGTTCAAAACTTGGTTTCTCGTGTATGGAACTATCACGGATTTTATGGCTTCAAGCCATTTGACGGAGTCAGGGCCCATCATCGCTTCTTTGTATGTAGTCGGTTCATCATTATCAAACAATAATGATTTACTCTCAAATCTCAGCATTTGATTTGTTTATCCGACCGACTTGGTTCAATAAGAACTTAGATCTCCGTGACCACAACCTTTGAGGCACATAAGCTATGAGCATTATGGCAGCCTCCGGAACCATTTACGGCGCTGCGCAACTCAGCACATTTAGCTAAGGTTCGTTAACCTTATCAAAGTTCTACTGTCCTCCCACTTAACATTTATGAAAAATTCCTTCTTCAAGAAACTTCATGTTTCAAGCGACAAACCCTTTTGTCCTTGGTGTTATGTAGGAATAACCAATTGTTATTCGAAATAACCTACAAAGACATGCTCATCCGACTTCGGTTTTAAACATCTTACTTATGTTTAGCATACCAAAATTTAAGAAATGACAACTTGGGTTTTACCCCAAACCATAACTCATATGGTGTCATTTCAACGGATCAAGATGGAGCTCTTTTTAGTGTAAAAGCGGTAGTCTCTAAAGCTTTAATCTTTTAAAACATAATGGCAGTTTTATAAATAACACCTTTGATCCAACCATGTCAAACAAGGTTTCATTACAAATCTCAAACACTCCATATTCCTATGGTGTTTCGGGATATGTAAATCTAGGTGTTTTGCTAAACTTGTAACTCAAATAAATCCCTTTATGATAAAATCATAATTCATTTATTTTCTTGTTACACTTGTAACTCAAACAAATCCCTTATGATAAAATCATAAACCATTTATTTTCTTGTCACAATGATTTTCACTTCATCTTGAAAGTCTTTGAACATTTTCAAATATTTCACACTTATTTCTCATTAAGTGAATATTCACTCAAATTTCCAGAGAAAGTATATGAAGTTGAAATCCACCGCTTATGACTATACATCATAATGGACTACATACATCGATATGTATAAATTCCAATATTTTAGTCGTTCGTTCTTCTTTGGCCTTTGAACGATGTTTTAATTATCCTGAGGAAAGTCTCACAAGCGTCACTTGATCAAATCAAAGACTCCAAAAATCCATGAAAATGGAGTTTCTTCATGTTTTATTTCCAATATAATTTAAACAGCGATGTCACTTCGTAAGTGATCTTCCAATCATTTGTCTTGCGACATTTTAGCATTAGCTTTATGGATGTGATTTCTCCAACTATATATGTAAATCATCCATCTAATATGGAATATGGTAATTATTTGAACAACCTTTGTTCTCATAATACCTGATTTAAATAACAATTATTTAAAACAAATCTTGAAGTCAAGATTTGATGTCAACGAGAAATACAAACAACGGTTTTTTTTTTGATGAACATCATCACATATTCTCTTGCTAGTTACTCAGGCCATTGTGGTTTATGAATTGCGTCGTTCCGTATGAAATTTCATACCAACCAATTCGGTATCCAATACCCAAGAACCACATTGTTTAACAAGCAAAGAATACAACCATAACATGTATATCATCCATATACCTAAATTGGATATTTCCAATCTTTTCTTTTCTGCCAAATATATTTTATAGATTCTCTTTCAGCATTTCCTTTTCCTTTTTAAAAGAATCTATCAACATCAAAAGTGGCGCCATATACATGACACCAAAGCGTGTATATTCAAATAATAATACCTTTGGACTTGCACTTTGAAGTAGATCACCATCATCAAAATGATCGGTATTCTTTTAAAATCCATTCTTTAGTAATATTTTAGTATAGTAAACACTTTACATACATCTTATATTCATCCTTATCATGACGACTTTCATGATCAAGCTACTGTAGCTTATAAAGGTGAATCGTGAGTATAACATTACTTTCCAAAACCCTTTTGGATGATTAGGATGTCTAGCATCTCCAACCTTCGTAAATTCTTATCCAATATGAGAACATATATTATACTCTATCATATTGCAACCAAAACATTGTTTCAGATATCGTTATATCTGTCACACATGATGGTTTCTGAAACAATTCTTTCAGCTCCTAGATAAACTTGATTAAAACAATCAAGAATCATGGAGGCAAACATGATACTTAAGATACTAACACTGGAATTGTTACTCTCAATTTAATACTAACTATTAAATTTCACGGAGTAAATAGAGTTTGCTGAAAGTTTGCAATAGGACTTTAAACTTTAGATTGACACTCAACACAATACGATACCAGTTCGTAAATTATATATATCCAGAATTCTATAGTCCTATTATCTCAATTACAACTATGCATAAGGTGGTGAACGAATGCCAATGACTACAACAAATTATGCAAATTCACTTTGATTTAATTTATGATAAATTGAGTTCTACTAATCCAAATTATAAATAAACTCCCACTCAAAAACGACATCCCTTGTGTCTTTTTGGTGATTACATGAACCAAATCCACTACACCAAGTCCGATCATCACGTGAGTCGGTGTAGCTTCAAAGGCGAGCATCAAATGGGCATCATATCTACTATATGACTCATGCTTAACCTCTCGGTCCGTGTTCCGAGGCCATGTTTGTACATGCTAGGCTCGCCAAGTAAGAACCTTAGTATTCACGTGTGTAACTGTCTTACACCCGAGATATGCTTGTGGATTCAAGTACACCCGATCATCACGTGATGCCTTGAAGCGACGAAACATTGTCGGTGCATACTTAAGGAAGAACACATCCTTATCTTGATATTTAAATGGGGGATCATCTTATTATGCTAATAAAACACTAAAATAGCAATATAAGATGCAATCAAACATCTCATGTTAATAAGTGAAATGATATGGTTTCCGCATATGATCTCCATCATGTGCACCGTGGTATGATCTCTATCATACCTTTATGTGTAAGGCAAAGGTCTATGGAACTTACACGCTATGTGTGTTGTAAGAGTATCATCTCATACTTCTACTTACAACATCACCATATCCTAACACTAGCCCAGCAACAATCTAAACCAGACGCCTCTAATTTGTCCATTGCAAGTTTTACGTGGCTTAGGGCTTTCGAAGATAGAACCGTTCTTACCTACGAACATGAACCACAACGAGGATAACCAAATTGTTGACAACTCATTGCAAATTAGATATTGACTATAGTAGGAGAGACAGACACCCGCTAGCCACTTATGCAAACTAGTTGCATGTCAAGCGTGGAACAGGTCTCATGTGCGAGGACATGTAAAGTTTGTCCGGGCCGCTTCATCCCACTATGCCACCAATATCCAAAGTACAACTAAGAAGCAATAAAATGATCATCATCGCCCACATACTCATATGTGTACTACCCGTGCAAAGCATCTACACATATATCCGGCTCTGATACCACTGTAGGGGTTCGTAGCATAGAAAACAAAAAATTTCCTACGATGGGAACAACTAAGTACCAAGATCCATCTACTAGACACAAGCAACAGGTGGATATACATCCATAGAATACATACCCTCAAAGACCGAATAGCGTTAACGAGGTTGTACTCGTGGATGATGTAGACGAACGCTTGCCGATCTCAAGATCGTGATGAAGTCCATCTGGTCAAGTCGGTCCAGCACGATCAAGTCCAGCACCTCAAAGCAGTGGTGCATCCGTGATCGCACCTGCACGGGTACCCGACAACCTCCGTGCCCTCGCTCAGCGGCAGCGAAGCAACAAATCCTTCCAGAAAAAGCCACCGGGAACATGTATCTCGCTGATCCGAGACCATGGGGAAATTCTAAAGGGGGGAGAGAGATCCTTCGCGAGGAGGTGTGCTTTGAGAGGAGGAGAGGGGGGCCTTTTATAGGGGAGAGGGGGGGCACCCAAGGGGCATGGTGCCCAGCCATGGGGGCTTCCCCCACCTCTTCCACATTCATGTGGGTGGAGCTCCCACTCAAAATGAAAAGCCTCCACTCCCATTAAAAAGCCTCCACTCAAAAATCCACTCACATGCATTAAATTTCCACCAAATTTAATGCAAGCTCTCATTTAAATAAAACTCTTTTATTTATTTATTTATTTATTCAGAATTTTGTTAATTACTTTAATTAAAAAACATTCACATAAAACCCCTTACAACATTTAAATTTCACATGCAGAACCAGTTTCAGCAATTTCAACTGAAACAGTTTTGGTGTCTAGTGAAATAAATTCCCGCGCTTTCCTTTTTCTTTCTCTGGCATATCATTTGCTCCGAATGGTGTCGGTATCCCTTAAGTGTGTCACCCTACGGTTCGTGAATAATGCAGACATGATCAAGACCCCTCTCCGATCAATAATCTGCAGCGGGACCTGGAGATCCGTACTGACTCCCACACATTCAACGATGACTTCTGTGATCGTGTGAACCTTTTACGCTAGTATCTTAATCCCTTTGTTTCACGATATATTACATGTCCGAGATTCGATCATCGGTATCTCCATACCTAGTTTGATCTTGTTACCAACATGTACTCTTTTCTCGTTCCCGTGATATAACATTCTAGTGATCAAATCACTTGCTTGCAAGCTAATCAATGTGATATCACCGAGAGGGCCCAGAGCATATCTATCCATCATCGGTATGAACAAATTCCACTCTCGATCCATGGGTCTCAACATAACACTTTAGTAGTTCTGAAGCCATCTTTATAATCACCCAGTTACGGTGTGACGTTTGATGTCATCGAGAAACTCTTCCGGTGTTAGTGATTGACATGATCTCATGGTCTAAGGATTAGGATTACTTCGTAAGTTGTTATAGCAATATAAACTCAATGACTTTGATCGTAATGCTATACTTTGGATGAATGTTCATCACATCATTACACTAATGTTGTGACCTCGTTATTAACAACATCCAATGTCCATGATGAGGAAACTTTGATCATCATGTTAATCAACGAGCTAGTTTATAAGAGAGGCATAACTAGGAACTTCCTTTTTGTTTATTAAACACACATTTATTAACGTTTCCGTATTAATACAATTATAGCATGTTGTAACATCCCAAAAATCATGATTTCAAAGATTGCATATCATTCATGCATGCATATAGAATTGAGATCAATTTCAAAACTCATTTCAGAAAAAACAGAAGCACATAGTGCTATCATTTTATGTAAGCAAACTTAAATAAAATGGCCATCCCCATTTGAGAGTTTGAATGTTTTAAACTTAGATTGTTTGTCTCCCTTGTTGAATGGATTGAGTGTGGAATTTGAACCAAGCTTTACAAAATGGAAATGGTTTCAAAAACCATTTTTCAAACATTTGCAAATCAAGTGCAAAGTCCCTGTTATTTTGTTTCTCCAAAAGTGACCAAGTTTTTACAAAGTAACCACATGGTTTTATGCCTAAATTTGAGACTGTTTCACACTGCAAAAACCCTAGAAAGATATGAATTCAAAAATAGTTTGAATTCATTTGAAAACCATTCCTGAAAATCAAAACAGAAAAAGAAAAGGAATAAAGAAAGGAAAAGGGCCAGGTGCTCCTATTCTAGCCCAGCAGCAGAACTGGCCCAGCTAGCCCACTCGGCCTCTCTCTCTTCGCCTTGACACGCACAGCTTGACACTCGGACCCCACCCTCTCTCCGTCTCACTCGCTGACTGGTGGACCTCGACAGCTCACCCTCGTCTTCCCCAAATCGCGCCCGACCCCGTCGCCGGCCGTTTCCTCCGCCCATCACTGCCGCGTTGATTCCTCGATTAATTGCCCTTGATTCCGCGCTTAATCTCCGATCCCCTCTCTCCTACATAACCTCGTCTGCACCGCGGTCATTTCCCCTCACTCAACGCCTCCACATCGCCACCAGGCTGCCCACAATCGCACTTGCGCGCCAGAAGCAGCGCTCCGGCGACGAATCACGGTAAGCTCAGACCGCCCCGTTGCCTCTCGTTCAAACCACTGCAACCAGCATGATCTTGTGCATCTGCTAACGCCTCTGGTTTGCTTGCTCGTGACCCAGGTCATCGTTTCCGTTCACGCCCGCAACCACCAGCGCCGCCGCTCGACTCCGGCGAGCAATAGCGGTAAGAACTGAGCGCCCCTTGCCTTCCCTTGGTTACCAACTTGTTCGCTAGTCACTTGCGCATCTTCTAAACCCTCTGCCTTGTGCTAGGACGACACGGAGCCTCGACAGCGACCTCGACAGCAAGCGACAGACGCCGCCCGCAACTCCGACGAGCCCCAGCGACCGTGCCCGTGCGCCCCTCGTCAAGCCGCTGCTAAGTTGAGCTTCTCCTCGACGCTACGAACCTGGTGAGCATCCTCCTGCCTCTCCGGACGACCTGTAGCGCCGCGCCGCCGCAGACAGAGCTCGTCGCCGCCAGTCACCGCCGCTAGCGCCGCTCGGTTTTGGTTAGATGATTTGTAGCCGTCAGATCCAGATCCAGCGCGTAGGATTAGTCCACTTATCGAACTGTTATGTTTAGATCTGAACCGTGCATCGTAACTTAGATCCTACGGCTCGCGTGCATGATCCTGAGCGAAACGGTATCAACCAATAGAATTAAGACGCGTGGCTAGGGTTTGTGTTTAAAACAGAATTCAAAACAGATTTAGATTCAAATTTGAATAGGCTATAACTTTTGATTTCCACGTTAGATTTTTACAAATTTTATATCGTTGGAATCAGGGAGACAAGCCCTTTCTGTTTATGCATTGTGTTTATTGAAAAGTTTCTGTTAAAATGACTTTATTTGCAGTAACTTGTTTAAAGCTATTTTGAGTATAGGATTTGTTTAGGAATTTGTTTTAGTGCTAAATAAGTTTGGATTAGCAAGTTCTTGACTTGGTTATGATTCAATATCATGCACTTGCTTGGTTGGGTTTTAAAATCATCACTTAGCATTTTTATGCATGCATGCATATATTTATGTTTGTATATGAATTGTGTGTAAAATTTGTGCTACCATTTTTGTGTAGACTTTGGTGCTAGTGACTGTGATTGTGAAGAGTTCTACTCTCCCCACTACCAAGGCAAGTGGTACTTCATGAATATTTCCATCCCTATATTTTGTACAAGCATTAGAAATATTTTGCTAAGTCTTGCATGTTACTATTTTTTGCCAAGTGCCATGTTGGGAAATCCTAAGTAGATATAGAATTGCTAGGAAATTCCTAAGTTAAGTTACTATGTCATTGCTTAGCCTAGCTAGTAGCAAACAAGGGTTGGTAAAGTATATACATGCTATGATGAAAATATTTCTAAGCCTTTGGACTTATGTTTTTCTTAATAAAACAACTAAGTCAATGAATCACCTGGGTGGAATGGGACTTGAATGGTGGATTTTGGTTGAGTGGTTACACAAGGCCCATGGACATGGTTTACCTTGTGTATCTCACTTGTGGTATGCCACCCAGGAACAAAGGGATTTTAGAGGCCAAGTGTTGAGAAGCTTATAGTGCAGCCACTTAGCAATATGGGCTTTGCCTTGATCACATAGGTTGCTAGAACTTAGTCATTTGGACAGTTGGTGGTAGTGGGATGATAGGTTGGAACGCGTCCATTTGGCTAAGGGAAGGCTTCTGAAAGGTCCTGTCTTGGGAAACCAAGTCTGGTGGGGAAAGTGCACAACCTCTGCAGATGGAAAATCTAAGTACTTAGCCAAGTCCATGGCAATGGACAACTTGAGCATCAAGACATGGAAGCTATCAAGAATCTCATCACTCCAACTTCTAAGTAAAAACTTGTGGGTGAACAAGGGTGAAAGACCCCAATGTCTATTGGTGGTTTCTTGGGAAATGTTTTAACAAAGAAAAACTTAGTGATTTCAACTAATAGGAAAAACCTATTTTGAGCAAAGCAAGCCAAACTACACTTAGCCAAAATGCATATAGTAATATAGTCCACTTAAAATTTACTAAGGTATCACTTGCCAATACTATTCCAAAGTATTGACCCACTGTGGCTGTAACTTGTGATGTTGCGAAGTTACTCGATGATGATTAGGTGTCATGAGTCTACACTCAACATGCTTGCATGTGGCACATGAAGATGAAGACTTATGTTTATTTACTTATTCCAAACTCTTGTATTAGGCATGTGGCCTTGAGTTGTAAAAGACTATGTTTTATCTCTGGAATGGATGTAATAAATGACCTTTGTATCTGTGTACTTCATCTTAAACTGTGGATGCTAGCAATGATCCAGGGACTAGAATTGCAATCACAGGGATCCTTTTCCTTTACAAAGGAGGGATCTTACAGATGGTATCAGAGCACTGTGTTGCCTGTAGGATTATGACCCTAGGATTGGAAACCACTAAGGAAAAAAATTCAACTACTTCTACACTTGTCTATTCTTCTCGTAAAATTTTCTAATCTTCTCTTTCTCATCTCTATTTGTAGATGAACTCCATCAACAAAGCCATAAAGAAAGGACCACTCATGACCATGACCTTGGAGTGTGAGACAGAATTTCCCAAAATTCTCAAGGACCTCATGGTGGCAATGGAAATACATGGTGCAGCTGTGTACAAAGGCTTTCCAGTGATGGATGAAGGAGTTGAGTACTGGTGGGTGCAACTTCACTTGTACAAAAACAAGGAAGACAACCACAAAGAAAAAGGATTCTGCATGTACACCAACACTGTGGTGCACACCACATTCTTTGAGTTAGCAAGAGAAGCAGCTTGGAGGACTATCAAAGAACTTAGTACTAGAGTCAAGTGCAGAATGCTCAACCTCCAAAAAGACTTGGAGAAAGAGAAGGAACATACCCAAGAGTTGGAAGCTACCAACCAAACCTTAAGAGGAGATATTATAGACTTAGTGATGGAATCATGTGAGAAAGATAGGCTGATTGCTTCTAGGAACATTGTGTTAGCCAACAGATCCAGTGAAATAGGATTATAAACGTACATCGTTAGTTGGACCACCACCTTTCACCTTATTTTCCAAATTGTTACCTTAAAATAAGATTGGACCTTGGTTGATGTAATGGATTCATGTATGCATGACTTGTGTGATTTTGCTTTCCAAGGATATGTATGTGTGTTATGACTTTTGCTTATCTTGAATTGTGTTGTTCTAACTTTTCTATCTTATAAATAGATGCCTATTACCATCAGCATTGTTGAGGAGTTCCAGGTTACCCGCTTTGGTCCTCGTATCGTTGAGCTTACCACTTTGCTCAATCTCCCTGTTCCCACCATCATGGTGCATCCACTCACCAAGTTCGAGAGGAAGGACCTCTGGGGCTTCAAGGTGAACCAGCCGGACGCTTGCATGAGCCTACTACGGAGGCCATCGTCTTCAAGTTTTTGCACGATGACAGGGAGAGAGGCATGGAGGTAGTTATGCAGGACCTGATAGGACGTCTGCTACGACGACACTCCCGACAGGTTAGAGGCACCCATTTCCACGTCTTCGGAAGACGTGATGAGGACGGAGAGTCCATCGACTTCGAGGACGACTCGAGGGACGCAGCAGAGCCGATACATCTGTATCTCTAGGACTTAGAGTCTCTCATTAGGCATGTGGACACAGACAGGACCAATGTCATGCTCGATGAATGAGCTCAGTGTGCAGCTTGCGAGAAGGACAAGCTCTTCAGCCGGGGCCAGAGATAGTCAAGGAAATGGAGGCGAAGTTCGAGACCCAGGACAGGAAGTTCAAGAGTTAGAAGAAATGTGTCCAGGATAGGAACAAGAAGATCCGGGATATGACTGAAGAACTGCAGTCCAAGGACTTCGAGCTAGAGCAGCAGCAGACGGTGATTGAGAGGCTTCGTTCCCAGAAGAGAGCTCTCAAGGCCAAGATTGAGTCCTTGACCACTACCATTGAGGAGAACAAGACCGCGATGGAGAACGCAGGTCTTACCTTTGTCGAGGAGGAGATTGATGCTGATGAGTAGATTTGACTACTCGTTTATTTTTTATTATCATACTTGTTATTTGTGAACTTGTTATTGGACCATCCGACATGTGGATGGCTTGCTACTTGTGTGTTTTACTTTGTGAACTTGCTATCTTATTGTTGAACTTTTATCTTTGTGTTGCATGCTTGTGTTTGCTTATGTGAAGTAATGTGCATGAAAAGCATCTATGGGTATCTCATTCTTATCTCTATTTGAACAAACCACAGATGCCTCCCCGTCGCGCAAACCCCAACCCCAACAACAACAACAACATCACTCCAGAAATGCAGCAAATGATGAATGCTCAAACACAGCTAATGCAGATGATGACAACATTCATCCAGAACCAAAACAATAACAACAACAACAACCCCAATAACAACAACAATAACAACAACAACAACAACAACACTCCGGGCTTTGATATGCTTACCCGATTCTTGAGGTTGAGGCCAGCTAAGTTCTCGGGGACGACTGATCCCATGGTGTCCAATGATTGGCTACGTTCTGTAAACAAGGACTTAGTAACCGTGTAATTTGCACGGATCTTTGAAAAGGTCAGATTTGCAGCACATCTGCTGGAAGGGCCAGCCGCCACTTGGTGGGACAACTTCCAGATCACCACTCCTATTGATGAGGTGACTTGGGCTATATTTGAGGATGGCTTTCGCACTGCTCATATCTCATCAGGAATAATGAGCCTGAAAAAGAAAGAGTTCCACAATCAAGCGGTGCCACAGGCGTGGTGAATACATTGAAGAGTTCAACAATCCGGCGTTATGCACCGGATGAAGTTGACAGATGCCAAGAGAAAGGAAAAATTTCTGGAAGGCTTGAATGATGAGCTGAATCTGCATTGGTGTGGCATATGTTCCCACTTATCGATTAAGCTGTGGACAAGGCTGCTATATTGGAGAACAAAATGAAGCAAGTCGAGAGCAGAAAAAGAAAGCACTCCGACAAGCACAGCTCGGGATCGTCTCACAAATGATCTCACTATGATGACAGTGGAAGCTCAGGATCCCACAAGCATGGGAAATTCAACAAGCACCACAACCACAACCGTCATGACAACAAGCATCATCGCAGTCATGACAATGACAAGTACAAGAACCACAAGAGTGGACATAAGAGCCACCACAGTGGAAATGGTAGTGGAAGTCAGCCTGCTAAGAGAGACATCAGTCAGGTTGAATGCTTCAAATGCAAGAAGATGGGACACTATGCAAATGAGTGCCTCGAAAATAAAGTTGAAGGACCTGCCAAGCCCAATCCTTTCCAGAAAGGATAGGTGAACCACATCAGTGTGGAGGAGGTCTATGAGGAGCATGATGCTATTGCTGGTAAGTTCAGACTCAATTCTATTCCAGCATTTGTACTCTTTGATACTGGTGCATCTCATTCATTCATATCAAGAGCATTTGTTGAAAGGAATGAACTGCCGGTAGAAACTATTGGGTGTCCTATTAAAGTAAGTTCTCCTGGTGGAGAAATGTTAGTGAATTCAGGATGCCATGATCTAGTCATAGAATTTGGGAAGTATAAGTTTCCCGTTAACTTGATAATACTAAACTCCCAAGGATTGGATGTCATTCTGGGAATGGACTGGATGACTAAGTACAAAGGAGTGATAGATTGTGCCAACCATACTGTCTCACTCACAACTCCAGAAAATAAAAGGATCAGATTCAGGACCAATTTTGAAGCAAAAAGGAGTATGCTTAATTCTCTTAAGGGGGTTAGCATGGACAGTGTGCCAATTGTGTGTGAGTATCCGGATGTGTTTCCGGAAGAATTTCCGGGAATGCCACCAGATAGAGATGTGGAGTTTCTGATAGACTTGGTACCAGGTTCTGGACCAATAGCAAAGAGACCGTATAAAATGTCAGTTGATGAACTGAAAGAGCTCAAGAAGCAACTAGGAGAACAGTTGCAGAAAGGATATATTCAACCAAGTTCTTCATCTTGGGGAGCCCCAGTTTTGTTCATAGAAAAGAAAGATAGAAGCCAAAGGTTATGCATAGATTACCGTTCACTCAACGAGGTAACTATCAAGAACAAATATCCTTTGCCTAGAATAAATGACTTGTTTGATCAGCTAGAAGGAGCATGTGTGTTCTCAAAGATTGATCTCCGGTCAGGCTATTTTCAACTTAAGATAAGAGAACAAGACATACCAAAAACAGCATTCACTACAAGGTACGGATTATATGAGTATACCGTAATGCCTTTTGGCTTGAAAAATGCTCCAGCGTACTTCATGAATATGATGAACAAAGTGTTCATGGAATTCCTCGACAAGTTTGTTGTCGTTTTCATCGATGGCATCTTAGTCTACTCCAAGAGCAAAGAAGAGCATGAAGGACATTTGTGCTTGATACTTGAGAAGTTAAGAGAGCATAAACTTTATGCCAAATTCAGCAAGTGTGAACTCTGGTTAGAGGAAGTTGGTTTTCTTGGTCATGTTATGACAAAGGATGGTGTAGCAGTTGATCCTGCTATGGTTTCAGTTGTGACGGAATGGGAATCTCCCAAGTCCGTGAAATAAGTTCGTAGTTTCCTTGGCTTAGCAGGTTACTACAGAAGGTTCATTGAAAATTTCTCAAAGGTTGCTAAGCCAATGACTGAATTGTTAAAGAAAGACAAGAAGTTTGCTTGGTCTGAAGGTTGTGAAGTCGACTTTGGAGTTGAAGAAGAGACTTGTGACCGCCGGTTCTATATACGCTTGATTTGGAAAAGGATTTCCAAGTATATTGTGATGCATCTCATCAAGGTTTGGGTGCAGTACTTATGCAAGACGGTAAAGTTGTGGCTTATGCCTCGAGACAACTCAAAACTCATGAGGTGAACTATCCTACTCATGACTTAGAGTTAGCCTCTGTCGTCCATGCACTCAAAACATGGAGACATTACCTTTTGGGAAAGCGTTGTGAAGTGTTCACGGATGACAAAAGTTTGAAGTATATCTTCACCCAGAAGGAAATTAATATGAGACAAAGAAGATGGCTAGAACTATTCAAAGACTATGACTTAAGTTTGCAATACCACCCCGGTAAAGCAAATGTTGTAGAAGATGCTTTAAGTCGTAAGGTATTTGTGAATGGTCTTACCAAAGGAGAATTGCCAGATGATTTGTGTACCCAATTCAGAAAACTCAGATTGGAGATTGTGCCGGAAGGACATCTCATGTCTTTGGATGTTCAACCCACTTTGTTGGACAAGATCCGATAAGCTCAGAAGACTGATAAGGAAATTGAAGAGATTAAGGAAAAGATTGGCCAAGGGAAAGCTAAAAATTTCCATGAAGACGAACAGGGTACTTTATGGCATGGGAAACGTATATGTGTTCCACAAGATCCGGAGTTAAGGAAACTGATTTTGCAGGAAGCACACAACTCTCCGTATTCTATCCACCCGGGTAACACCAAGATGTACATGGACATGAAAGAAAGATTTTGGTGGAATAATCTTAAGAGGGACATCGCCGAACATATTGCTTTGTGTGATGTGTGTAGTAGAGTGAAAGCGGAGCATCAGAAACCAGCAGGGTTGCTTCAACCACTACCTATTCCTGATTGGAAGTGGGACAAGATTGGTATGGATTTCATTACCGGACTACCAAGGACCAGGTCAGGATATGACTCTATATGGGTAGTAGTGGATCGCCTAACTAAAGTGTCTCATTTCATACCCGTGAAGACAACTTATACAAGTGCCAAGTTAGCCAAAATCTACATGAGTAGAATTGTATGTCTACATGGTGTGCCCAAGAGTATTGTGTCAGATAGGGGAACTCAATTCACTTCCCATTTTTGGAGACAGCTACATGAGTCATTGGGAACGAGATTGGAATTCAGTACTGCTTTTCATCCTCAAACTGATGGACAAACAGAAAGGACTAATCAAATTCTGGAAGACATGTTGAGGGCATGTGCCCTAGACTATGGAGCCAGTTGGGATGAAAGTCTGCCTTACGCAGAATTTTCTTATAACAACAGCTATCAAGCCAACATTAAGATGGCACCGTTTGAGTTTCTCTACGGAAGGAAGTGTACCACCCCATTGTTATGGAATGGTGTGGGAGAAAGAAGTTTATTCGGGCCAGATCTTATCAAAGAAGCCAAAGAGAAGGTCAAATTGGTTAAGGACAGGTTGAAGATAGCACAGTCCCGACAGAAAAGCTACGCAGATCCCAAGCGTAGAGAAGTCACCTACGAAGTTGGTGATAGAGCTTATCTTAGAGTATCACCACTTCGTGGAGTGAAGAGATTCGGAGTCAAAGGAAAGTTGGCACCAAGATATGTTGGGCCATTCAAGATTCTAAATCGCAAAGGAGAAGTTTCCTATGAAATTGAATTGCCAGAATCTCTGTCAGTTGTCCATAATGTGTTTCATGTGAGTCAGCTTAAGAAATGTCACCCAGAAATGGAAGAAACTTCTTTGAAGGATATTATACCTTTGGAGGAGGTTCAACTAGAAAGTGATCTCACTTATGAAGAGAAACCTATCAAGATTCTTGAGACTACAGAAAGAGTCACAAGGACAAAGACTATCAAGTTTTGCAAAGTGCAGTGGAATCATCATTCCGAAGAGGAAGCAACATGGGAAAGAGAAGAAGATCTTCGGAAAGACCACCCTCACCTATTTGCTAGCCAATCTGAATCTCGAGGGCGAGATTCACCTTAAGGGGGTTAGATTTGTAACATCCCAAAAATCATGATTTCAAAGATTGCATATCATTCATGCATGCATATAGAATTGAGATAAATTTCAAAACTCATTTCAGAAAAACAGAAGCACATAGTGCTATCATTTTATGTAAGCAAACTTAAATAAAATGGCCATCCCCATTTGAGAGTTTGAATGTTTTAAACTTAGATTGTTTGTCTCCCTTGTTGAATGGATTGAGTGTGGAATTTGAACCAAGCTTTACAAAATGGAAATGGTTTCAAAAACCATTTTTCAAACATTTGCAAATCAAGTGCAAAGTCCCTGTTATTTTGTTTCTCCAAAAGTGACCAAGTTTTTACAAAGTAACCACATGGTTTTATGCCTAAATTTGAGACTGTTTCACACTGCAAAACCCCCAGAAAGATATGAATTCAAAAAGATTTTGAATTCATTTGAAAACCATTCCGGAAAATCAAAACAGAAAAAGAAAAGGAATAAAGAAAGGAAAAGGGCCAAGCGCTCCTATTCTAGCCCAGCAGCAGAACTGTCCCAGCTAGCCCACCGGCCTCTCTCGCTTCCTTGCGCAGCTGACGCACTTTACAGTGCATCGACACTCGGACCCGACCCTCTCTCCGTCTCACTCGCTGACTGGTGGACCTCGACAGCTCACCCTCGTCTTCCCCAAATCGCGTCCGACCCCGTCGCCGGCCGTTTCCTCCGCCCATCACTGCCGCGTTGATTCCTCGCTTAATTGCCCTTGATTCCGCGCTTAATCGCCGCTCCCCTCTCACCTACATAACCCCCTCTGCACCGTGGTCATTTCCCCTCACTCAACGCCTCCACATCGCCACCAGGCTGCCCACAATCGCACTTGCGCCGCCGCAGACAGACGCGCTCCGGCGACGAATCATGGTAAGCTCAGACCGCCCCGTTGCCTCTCGTTCAAACCACTGCAACCAGCATGATCTTGTGCATCTGCTAACGCCTCTGATTTGCTTGCTCGTGACCCAGGTCATCGTTTCCGTTCACGCCCGCAACCACCAGCGCCGCCGCTTGACTCCGGCGAGCAATAACGGTAAGAACTGAGCGCCCCTTGCCTTCCCTTGGTTACCAACTTGTTCGCTAGTCACTTGCGCATCTTCTAAACCCTCTGCCTTGTGCTAGGATGACACGGAGCCTCGACAGCGACCTCGACAGCAAGCGACAGACGCTACCCGCAACTCCGACGAGCCCCAGCGACCGTGCCCGTGCGCCCCTCGTCAAGCCGCTGCTAAGTTGAGCTTCTACTCGACGCTACGAACCTGGTGAGCATCCTCCTGCCTTGTAACACCCTCAGAATCGATCCTATGCAAGTTTTAGCGCTTCCCTCCAAACCCGCATAGAAACGATTCAAAGGTGCCCACCAGGCACTTTCGTGCGGGTGGAAAACAAAGTAATATCATTACACAATAGTCCTCGATGGAACCCACAAAACAGATATATACAACAACGACTCCATGAGTCAAGAATACAATATACAGTCCAAAGATCCAAATCACCTTGAAAACGATACAGTGTCCGAGTACGGACAAGATGCAAATTGAGCTAAGAGCCCTGAAGAATAACCAATGGCGTCCATAACCCTGCCCAGGCCAAGCCGGAAGGGTAACCCTGCTAACGACATCGATCTCAAAACCTGCTTAAACAAAAGGGGTGCCGACAAAGGGAAAAGGAAAAGAGAGAGCGGTCAGTACTGAGGCCAGTACACGACGAGGCTAGAATTCGGCGGTCCTCACCTACATAGGTATGGTGGAATGAAGCGGCAACGCAGCATGCACTAAACAACCTATAGATACTCGATATAACTGTCGGCTATCAGAGAGGGATAAGAAAGACCTATTCGGAACCAACCTGATGCTACCACCAAACATACCCATCCTGGTATTTCCCCCTCGAGACCAAACGAGGAAGTCAACCGAGGAACTCACACAGTTGGCAGTTTTATTTATTCAGTTATCGTTGCAGCAATTACTAGTCAGGTATAGATAGTCATCCTGATATAATAAGCAGTGGGCAGTTTTAGTTAACCATTCCGTTGTAGTTGCAACACTTACTAGTCAGATACAATAAGCATGAGATATCCCAAACCCAGCAGTTGTTGGTACTTTTATTTAGCCATTCCGTTGTAGTGAAGCTGATTACTAGTCATATCGGATACAAGTCAGATTATAGCAGTAAACTTTAGTTATAGTTGTCTATGATCGAGAACTGTGCTCCAAGTCGTCCATAACCGCGGACACGGCTTCTCAAAAAGATTTAACCTCAGGTGCACCAAAGTTTCCACACGCACCTACACCCTTGTTGTCAGATCAGGTAGGTACAAGATCACAAAACATACACCCAACGGTATGTCGACGGGGTTTCGGACACGACGTTTCCCAGACCCAAAGCAAGCACATGGGGGCCACCCCACTAAGCTACCCGCAACGAAGTCGGCCGGCTCCGAGACGGACCCAGGGTTTGTGACGACGGCTGTAAACGACTGGGAACCCGAAAGTGTGACTGGGCTTGTCGATACCGCGAAAACGTGGCACGGGGTTCCAAAACAGTACAAGCGCTCCACGCGCAATAGTAAATAAAGCAGTAAATCATGGCATAAGTACAGGATAGTAATAAAGCCCCAAACTACTTTGTGGCCCCCGGTACAGTACTTTGAAATCAGGTACTAATCGATGGGGGTGCCCACACACCCCACCTGTGGTTAGCGCGCTCGATCTCGGAACAGGTGTCAAGAATTCGGAGTCCTACGGGACACCAGTGAGCGGTTAAAAACCAAATATTGTCTATTACCCACCGGTGCCTCTGCATTTACCTACTTTAATTTTAGTTATTAAACGATAATTAAAGCCATGATCATCTCCAACATTAAACATACGGCAATACTCCAACAACTGTGGTACTTGACGACACGCAACAGCACTTGAGTAAGCAACTACGACACGCAAGTCCAACTATCTACCAAACAACAGGTAATAGGATGTGTCCAAGGCAATATAAGGCTGCAAGGGATGTCCCGGATACGAAAACTAGAGCATCGCAACACAGATAGCAATAGATCAACAGGAGGGAATAAATACTATAAATGTAAGATAGGTAGAAAGGGGGAGATGCTCGCCTGAAAAACATTGCTGAAGGTTCATCCGAAGATCGGGTCGACACTCGCATCAACTCAACGGCCTTATCCGCGAAGAACCAAAACACTAGAATAAACACCGGATGCACTATTTAATACTACGGCAAAAGATCGGGCATGATGCATGTATGATGTATGACATGGCAAGATGCGATGCAATTAGGCAATATTAAGCGGAACCGGGGTCCCGACATTTATTTAGAAGGTTCATGTTGTTTAGATACCCCACAATTTAAATGTTGTCTTAACAAGGCAAAAGATAGTACCGATTCACTACACAAATTTAAATGGAGACAAACTAAGACTAGAATAGCCCGCATATGGTCTTCATATTTAATTTAGGTGAATCGGCATAATGCCCCCAACCCACACAATATGTTTGCGAGTATGAACAATTTAATATGCAACAATTTGATATTACATTTATAAAATAGGGCTCGAGAAAGGGGTCACACATTAGTGTCGAAGGTCTTGGGGTCTGAGGGTTCGACAAGATCGGTCTTTGAATCCGGGAAGGAGGCCTTCGGATCCTCGGGTCCGTGAAGGAGTGCTTGGCGTCCGGCGGTAGATCTTGTTGATTCCACTCCGAAGGCCTTGTTGTTCTGCAGCGGAGATCATGCGGTCATCAGGGTCCATGAAGGAGATCTTGGCAACCCATCTTGGTGAAAACCGGGGACGGTGATACCACACCAACTAGGTCGCCACCGTTTATCCACATGTATTATCTCCAACACACATCGATTCCAAAAGCACCGTGGAAACAGAGAGATGGTCCCTGCAGGGGTAGCGCACGAACACGGCTCAAGAGGAACAGAACATGTGGTGGTGGGGCTTGCTATGGTACTTGGGACACGGAGGAGATCCGGCCGCGGACGGTGCAGAGGCGATGGACACGGGCGCGCGACAGCGGCCATACATTTTGGTGGAGGACGGCCAGGACGACGAGGCCGGAGAGAGGTGGTTGGGGACGGACGACGGCCGGTGGCGGCACAGGGATGGAGACGCGAGCATCTGGGAAGGGCGATGACCAGGCGCAGAGGTGAGGAGGACGTGGCGGCGCCATGAGCGACCTCGTAGGGGCGGTGAGCTCGACAGACTCGCACGGGCGCGACCGCGCTGGAGGAGGCCAGGGAGAGGAGGGAGCATCCACCAGCTGCAGGACACCAGGAGGTAGGCGTGCACGACGACGGCAACACGCCTGCAGGGAGGGCATGGTGGCGAGGTAGGTGACATGAGGCAGCAGGCGAGGTGGACAGGTCGTGGTTGGCGGCTCGAAGCAGGGGGTCTCGGCGATGTAGAGAGACGAGGGGGCGGCGCACCATGGAATCAAGGGGGGAGGCGGCCGCTCAGAGGGGATCCGTGGCGGCCGAGCTTGGCCCGGCTGGAGCGGAGCGGAGCTTGCAGGGCGAAGGAAGGCCAGGGTAGGCAGTGCTGGAGGCGGTTGGCGGCGGTGTCAGGGAGAATTGATTTGGGGCAGAGGCGAGGGAGGGGATCTCGCATGGACGGGGGGGCGAGAGGAAGGTTGGGGAGCGGGTCTCGATGGGGATCGCGGGGTGGTAGGCCAGGAAGGACGCGGGTTAGGGTTGACCGGGTCAGGACAGTGGCATTTTTGCCAGGAGGGTCGTGTTGGGCAGGTGGTGAGCGTGGCCGCTGAGTGCAACACGGGCAGAGGTGTGTGCCCGTGCGCGTTGCGTGCGGTTGTGCACAGTGGCGGGTGGAGGGAGTGGGTGCCGGCGACGGGTGTGGGTGCTGGGGAGATTTGGCTAGGGTTAGGGTTTTATATATGGGGTAGTAGGTAGTCTGTCTAGTTGGGCCTTTGGGCCTGACCGGATGGACTGCCTTCCCCGATACAAAATATTTTATATTGATTATTTTTCTTTCTTTTAAAACAAAATATTTGCAAAAAGGTTTTAGACAAATAAAAGATCCGGACGGATCTAGGGTTTTTATTTGAACAAAGAGGGGAATCTCTAGAAAACAAAATAGGTTTTCAGGAAAAGAAAATTTAAGCTAAAAAATGCATGATGATGTCATGATGATGCACAAAACAAAAACACAGCGATTTTCTAGTAGTGGATTTACCCGGGGTGCTACAATTCGACACCACTAACAATGGATCTCGCCCTCGAGATCCGCCTCATCATACGGGGAAGAAGGTCGACGGCCGAAATCTTCTCGCCTCATGTTCATCCTCGCGACACCACTAACAAAGATTCCTTCTCCACATTGAAATCAGCGACACCACCAACAAGGGTGTTGCTCATGTTCGTCGAGAGAGCACTCCGGATAAATCAAAGACGAAGGTAGAGGCATCAAACGATAAGGCCACCTCTAACTTCTATGGAAGGAGTGAAATTGCATCAATCCGCTATTCCCTGTACATAAGCGAATGATAAGAGTAGTGGTATGGTCACGACTCCATCCTGCACTCAAAGCATTACTCTGTACATGAATAGAAGAATTTGCAACTATCCTCAAGATTTAGATTAAAGCTCTTAACAAATGATATTCGGAAACAAAGGAGTGATGTAGGTTCTTCATCGGACCTGATGCAGATGAAGTCGGCTCATTCAAAAACACCGGAGATACAAAGAAAAATTTTAGTGACTTTTTGGTCCACTAAAAGATACACAGAAGAAGATTCGTCAAATAGCGTGAGGACCAGATGTAGCAACACCATTACAAGGGAAAAGAAGTGAAGCCTTGAAGGTACGACGGAAACCCAACCACGAGAATACCTAGACTCGAAGAAAAGATAAGGGGTAGATTCAAAACACGCAAAGGTAAGAGGAGAATAGCAGAGGGGTAAGGAGTAAAAACAGACCTAATCAGATCTATCCAACCGATTTTTCAAAATAGTTTTGACACTCTACAGTGGCCGTTAGCTAGGTTATCCTACAGGCTGGACCAGTGGGGTATCGTAACTGCTGAGCTCTGATACCACTCTGTAACACCCTCAGAATCGATCCTATGCAAGTTTTAGCGCTTCCCTCCAAACCCGCATAGAAACGATTCAAAGGTGCCCACCAGGCACTTTCGTGCGGGTGGAAAACGAAGTAATATCATTACACAATAGTCCTCGATGGAACCCACAAAACAGATATATACAACAACGACTCCATGAGTCAAGAATACAATATACATTCCAAAGATCCAAATCACCTTGAAAAGCGTCCGTCCAGATGCGGACAAGATGCAAATTGAGCTAAGAGCCCGAAGAATAACCAATGGCGTCCATAACCCTGCCCAGGCCAAGGGTAACCACCTAACGACGTCGATCTCAAAACCTGCTTAAACAAAAGGGGTGCCAACAAAGGGCAAAGGAAAAAGAGAGAGCGGTCAGTACTGAGGCCAGTACACGGCGAGGCTAGAATTCGGCGGTCCTCGCCTACATAGGTATGGTGGACTGAAGCGGTAGCGCAGCATGCACTAAACAACCTATAGAGACTCGATATAATTGTCGGCTATCAGAGAGGGATAAGAAAGACCTATTCGGAACCAACCTGATGCTACCACCAAACATACCCATCCTGGTATTTCCCCCTCGAGACCAAACGAGGAAGTCAACCGAGGAACTCACACAGTTGGCAGTTTTATTTATTCAGTTATCGTTGCAGCAATTACTAGTCAGGTATAGATAGTCATCCTGATATAATAAGCGTAAGGCAGTTTTAGTTAACCATTCCGTTGTAGTTGCAACACTTACTAGTCAGATACAATAAGCATGAGATATCCCAAACCCAGCAGTTGTTGGTACTTTTATTTAGCCATTCCGTTGTAGTGAAGCTGATTACTAGTCATATCGGATACAAGTTAGATTATAGCAGTAAACTTTAGTTATAGTTGTCTATGATCGAGAACTATGCTCCAAGTCGTCCATAACCGCGGACACGGCTTCTCGAAAAGATTTAACCCTGCAGGGGTGCACCAAAGTTTCCACACGCACCTACACCCTTGTTGTCCGATCGTAGGTACAAGATCACAAAACATACACCCAACGGTATGTCGACGGGGTTTCGACACGACGCTTCCTGCACCCAAAGCAAGCACATGGGGCCACCCCACTAAGCTACCCTTAACGAAGTCGGCCGGCTCGAGACGGACCTGTGGTTTGTGACGACGGTAAACGATCGGGAACCGAAAGTGTGACTGGGCTTGTCGATACTCACAAAACATGGCACGGGTTCCAAAACAGTAAGCGCTCACGCAGCATAATAGTTAATAAAGCAGTAAATCATGGCATAAGTACAGGATAGTAATAAAGCCCCAAACTACTTTGTGGCCCCCGGTACAGTACTTTGAAATCAGGTACTAATCGATGGGGGTGCCCACACACCCCACCTGTGGTTAGCGCGCTCGATCTCGGAACAGGTGTCAAGAATTCGGATCCTACGGGACACCAGTGAGCGGTTAAAAACCAAATATTGTCTATTACCCACCGGTGCCTCTGCATTTACCTACTTTAATTTTAGTTATTAAACGATAATTAAAGCCATGATCATCTCCAACATTAAACATACGGCAATACTCCAACAACTGTGGTACTTGACGACACGCAACAGCACTTGAGTAAGCAACTTGAGTACGCAAGTCCAACTATCTACCAAACAACAGGTAATAGGATGTGTCCAAGGCAATATAAGGCTGCAAGGGATGTCCCGGATACGAAAACTAGAGCATCGCAACACAGATAGCAATAGATCAACAGGAGGGAATAAATACTATAAATGTAAGATAGGTAGAAAGGGGGAGATGCTCGCCTGAAAAACATTGCTGAAGGTTCATCCGAAGATCGGGTCGACACTCGCATCAACTCAACGGCCTTATCCGCGAAGAACCAAAACACTAGAATAAACACCGGATGCACTATTTAATACTACGGCAAAAGATCGGGCATGATGCATGTATGATGTATGACATGGCAAGATGCGATGCAATTAGGCAATATTAAGCGGAACCGGGGTCCCGACATTTATTTAGAAGGTTCATGTTGTTTAGATACCCCGCAATTTAAATGTTGTCTTAACAAGGCAAAAGATAGTACCGATTCACTACACAAATTTAAATGGAGACAAACTAAGACTAGAATAGCCCGCATATGGTCTTCATATTTAATTTAGGTGAATCGGCATAATGCCCCCAACCCACACAATATGTTTGCGAGTATGAACAATTTAATATGCAACAATTTGATATTACATTTATAAAATAGGGCTCGAGAAAGGGGTCACACATTAGTGTCGAAGGTCTTGGGGTCTGAGGGTTCGACAAGATCGGTCTTTGAATCCAGGAAGGAGGCCTTCGGATCCTCGGGTCCGTGAAGGAGTGCTTGGCGTCCGGCGGTAGATCTTGTTGATTCCACTCCGAAGGCCTTGTTGTTCTGCAGCGGAGATCATGCGGTCATCAGGGTCCGTGAAGGAGATCTTGGCAACCCATCTTGGTGAAAACCGGGGACGGTGATACCACACCAACTAGGTCGCCACCGTTTATCCACATGTATTATCTCCAACACACATCGATTCCAAAAGCACCGTGGAAACAGAGAGATGGTCCCTCGAGGTAGCGCATTTAACACGGCTCAAGAGGAACAGAACATGTGGTGGTGGGGCTTGCTATGGTACTTGGGACACGGAGGAGATCCGGCCGCGGACGGTGCAGAGGCAATGGACACGGGCGCGCGACAGCGGCCATACATTTTGGTGGAGGATGGCCAGGACGACGAGGCCGGAGAGAGGTGGTTGGGGACGGACGACGGCCGGTGGCGGCACAGGGATGGAGACGCGAGCATCTGGGAAGGGCGATGACCAGGCGCAGAGGCGAGGAGGACGTGGCGGCGCCATGAGCGACCTTGTAGGGGCGGTGAGCTCGACAGACTCGCACGGGCGCGACCGCGCTGGAGGAGGCCAGGGAGAGGAGGGAGCATCCACCAGCTGCAGGACACCAGGAGGTAGGCGTGCACGACGACGGCAACACGCCTGCAGGGAGGGCATGGTGGCGAGGTAGGTGACATGAGGCAGCAGGCGAGGTGGACAGGTCGTGGTTGGCGGCTCGAAGCAGGGGGTCTCGGCGGTGTAGAGAGACGAGGGGGCGGCACGCCATGGAATCAAGGGGGGAGGCGGCCGCTCAGAGGGGATCCGTGGCGGCCGAGCTTGGCCCGTCTGGAGCGGAGCGGAGCTTGCAGGGCGAAGGAAGGCCAGGGTAGGCAGCGCTGGAGGCGGTTGGCGGTGGTGTCAGGGAGAATTGATTTGGGGCAGAGGCGAGGGAGGGGATCTCGCATGGACGGGGGGGGGGGGGCGAGAGGAAGGTTGGGGAGCGGGTCTCGATGGGGATCGCGGGGTGGTAGGCCAGGAAGGACGCGGGTTAGGGTTGACCGGGTCAGGACAGTGGCATTTTTGCCAGGAGGGTCGTGTTGGGCAGGTGGTGAGCGTGGCCGCTGAGTGCAACGCGGGCAGAGGTGTGTGCCCGTGCGCGTTGCGTGCGGTTGTGCACAGTGGCGGGTGGAGGGAGTGGGTGCCGGCGGCGGGTGTGGGTGCTGGGGAGATTTGGCTACGGTTAGGGTTTTATATATGGGGTAGTAGGTAGTCTGTCTAGTTGGGCCTTTGGGCCTGACCGGATGGACTGCCTTCCCCGATACAAAATATTTTATATTGATTATTTTTCTTTCTTTTAAAACAAAATATTTGCAAAAAGGTTTTAGACAAATAAAAGATCCGGACGGATCTAGGGTTTTGATTTGAACAAAGAGGGGAATCTCTAGAAAATAAAATAGGTTTTTGGGAAAAAAATTTAAGCTAAAAAAATGCATGATGATGTCATGATGATGCACAAAACAAAAACACAGCGATTTTCTAGTAGTGGATTTACCCGGGGTGCTACATGCCTCTCCGGACGACCTGTAGCGCCGCGCCGCCACAGACAGAGCTCGCCGCCGCCAGTCGCCACCGCTAGCGCCGCTCGGTTTTGGTTAGATGATTTGTAGCCGTCAGATCCAGATCCAACGCGTAGGATTAGTCCACTTATCGAACCGTTATGTTTAGATCTGAACCGTGCATCGTCACTTAGATCCTACGGCTCGCGTGCGTGATCCTGAGCGAAACGGTATCAACCAATAGAATTAAGACGCGTGGCTAGGGTTTGTGTTTAAAACAGAATTCAAAACAGATTTAGATTCAAATTTTAATAGGCTATAACTTTTGATTTCCACGTTAGATTTTTGCAAATTTTATATCGTTGGAATCAGGGAGACAAGCCCTTTCTGTTTATGCATTGTGTTTAGTGAAAAGTTTCTGTTAAAATGACTTTATTTTCAGTAACTTGTTTAAAGCTATTTTGAGTATAGGATTTGTTTAGGAATTTGTTTTAGTGCTAAATAAGTTTGGATTAGCAAGTTCTTGACTTGGTTATGATTCAGTATCATGCACTTGCTTGGTTGGGTTTTAAAATCATCACTTAGCATTTTTATGCATGCATGCATATATTTATGTTTGTATATGAATTGTGTGTAAAATTTGTGCTACCATTTTTGTGTAGACTTTGGTGCTAGTGACTGTGATTGTGAAGAGTGCTACTCTCCCCACTACCAAGGCAAGTGGTACTTCATGAATATTTCCATCCCTATATTTTGTACAAGCATTAGATATTTTGCTAAGTCTTGCATGTTACTATTTTTTGCCAAGTGCCATGTTGGGAAATCCTAAGTAGATATAGAATTGCTAGGAAATTCCTAAGTTAAGTTACTATGCCATTGCTTAGCCTAGCTAGTAGCAAACAAGGGTTGGTAAAGTATATACATGCTATGATGAAAATATTTCTAAGTCTTTGGACTTATGTTTTTCTTAATAAAACAACTAAGTCAATGAATCACCTGGGTGGAATGGGACTTGAATGGTGGATTTTGGTTGAGTGGTTACACAAGGCCCATGGACATGGTTTACCTTCTGTATCTCACTTGTGGTATGCCACCCAGGAACAAAGGGATTTTAGAGGCCAAGTGTTGAGAATCTTATAGTGCAGCCACTTGGCAATATGGGCTCTGCCTTGATCACATAGGTTGCTAGAACTTAGTCATTTGGACAGTTGGTGGTAGTGGGATGATAGGTTGGAACGCGTCCATTTGGCTAAGGGAAGGCTTCTGAAAGGTCCTGTCTTGGGAAACCAAGTCTGGTGGGGGAAGTGCACAATCTCTGCAGATGGAAAATCTAAGTACTTAGCCAAGTCCATGGCAATGGACAACTTGAGCATCAAGACATGGAAGCTATCAAGAATCTCATCACTCCAACTTCTAAGTAAAAACTTGTGGGTGAACAAGGGTGAAAGACCCCAATGTCTATTGGTGGTTTCTTGGGAAATGTTTTAACAAAGAAAAACTTAGTGATTTCAACTAATAGGAAAAACCTATTTTGAGCAAAGCAAGCCAAACTACACTTAGCCAAAATGCATATAGTAATATAGTCCACTTAAAATTTACTAAGGTATCACTTGCCAATACTATTCCAAAGTATTGACCTTTGTGGTTGTAACTTGTGATGTTGCAGGTTACTCCGATGATGATTAGGTGTCATGAGTCTACACTCAACATGCTTGCCTGTGGCACATGAAGATGAAGACTTATGTTTATTTACTTATTCCAAACTCTTGTATTAGGCCTGTGGCCTTGAGTTGTAAAATACTATGTTTTATCTCTAGAATGGATGTAATAAATGACCTTTGTATCTGTGTACTTCATCTTAAACTGTGGATGCTAGCAATGATCCAGGGACTAGCATTGCGATCACAGGGATCCTTTTCCTTTACAAAGGAGGGATCTTACACATGTAAAATAAACATTTATCATAAATAAGGAATACGATAATAACCACTTTACTATTGCCTCTCGGGCATATTCCCTTCACCAAGATGACAGTTGGTCATGGTTGGGAGGTCAAACTTACAGGAGAGGTGCTTATACTAGGGCGTGTAATTGAAATGTTAGGATCGATTATCCGCATACTGAGTATGGTGAATTCAGGATTTGTTCCTGACGGATGTATCGAATGTTGTGGTGAAAGTGTAAAATCTCTACAGAGTGTCAAACTATTCGAATAGCGCGTCATGATTATGGACAGATTAGAGGCCATCTGTTCCCCCGTCAGATGTTTTCAAAATGACTTGTGAAATGCATTGAGACTTTGACTTGACCACAACAGAGTTGTGGTATGAGATACAAGTTCCCACTTAGGAGTTATAAAATTGTGACTAGCTTCTCTTGCTTCTGAACTAGTAGAGATAAATCTGGCTTTTTGCAAAACAACCCTAGAGCCTAGTGTCCTATTATCAAAAACCACCTTCACTTGTTAGTATTAGTTTGCGAGTACTTAAAGAGTACTCATGGCTTTGTCCCTGGCTATTCCCGTGGCCAGACTATGAAGAGGAGTACCTGGAGGATGGATCCCAGGAAGGTTACGACAACTAGGATCATCTCCCATCGTCAGCATTGCCTGTGACCCCGAAGATGGAGCTTCGCCTATGCTACCGTTATTATTACGTATTCCGCTGCTTGAAGTTGTATTAAGAACTGGATCATGAGATCCCTATTTGTGTAAGACCTTATATATGGTTTGTAATGGATGATGTACTGTGGTATCCAATTCTGTTATGTCTCGCAAAAATGGTAATCCTGGGATTGCGATGTATGGCATAACAGGCATCTGGGATTAAAAATCCGGGTGTTGACACTAAAGAATCAGAATAATAACCTGCAACATAAAACGTAGCAGCCCCGAAGGGTCAATACTTGGAATGTATGGCAAGTAGATCTATTAATGGAGATAATAAAACTAGCATCTACATGCATATTTGGCAAGTGGAGCTGTGGCTAGCTTGCATTTGGAAATACCTTTGTCCTACTTTCATAAACAGTTTTTGATTTTCTTTGAAAAGATCCCAATTAAGTTAACCCATCAACATTAGAGCAATTAGGAAATCAGAATGAGCGAGAAACATGTCATGAACTCAATATCAAGCAACTCAGATATCCATAACCGGGGACACGGCTAATCAATTAGTTTATACACCCTGCAGGGGTTAGTACACTTTACCCATGTGACTTGGCCAGCCCAGCTCGTACCACCATTCTCATATTGGTTGATGATAGGGATAAGTCCAAGGAGGGACCGTTAGGGAAGTAGCTCCCCAAACCCGACACGCACTGGTCCAACCTACCAAAATTCTACATCTCTGGATACGTGGGTTCGAGTTACCACAACCTACTGAGTCTAACCAACCGCCCATTTCATTATTGGTACATGGTTGTACACGTAATCTACCAAATAAAGAAGCCAATCATTTTCTCTTGATACTTGGGTGCCTTTCCGCAATGATATCACCAAAAATTATCAATCCCATCACACCCAGGAGATTCATTGATTAAGTTGTTTTTAGTTTTCGCAAACCAACATATTTAGAAACAACTTTCAGTGATGTAACCCAGCCCTTGTTCATCATAGCACGGCTAAGCACATTTATCAACGGCGGCTCAACTACAAGAGATCCCTACCATATAATAGGACATATCATAGCGATAGTACTTTCCTACACATGCATCTATAAAATACATGATAATGCATTGAAAATAGTAGGACAACATCATGAAAAAAGTAGCATCTACTTGCCTTGATAGTTGGTGAAGTCATTCAAACACTCGTTGCAATCACACACGTTGCACTCCTCGCAATCTATCGAGCAAACAATTGCATACAACATAAACAATAGCACATAGATATCAAATAAATGCAACAAATGCATGCATGATAATTTAATAAGTCACAATGGTTGTTACTTTAGTTCTCTAAACAATACTTAAGTATATGATGCATGCAAGAGGCCAATTAATGCAATGGAGTACTTGTTATTAATAATTACTTGCCAATATAGGGTTTTTAATAGTTCTATTGTAACGCCTATTCTAACTGTCAAATTAAATTTGTTTCTTGGGTTTACTTGATAGAAGACGTTAATACGAACCAGTAGGCGTTGGATTCACCTTAATCGGAGTTATAAATCTTTTCTTATGATTTAAATAGTGTTTAATGGGTTTTAAATCATTTATATAGTTTCTGTTGCCTAAAAATCAAACTAAAATTATGTCTGTAATCTCCACGGAATTGTGATTCCAGGGACATATTATTTGTAATTTTCTGAGTAGTACTTGAATTACTATGATTTTAATACTCTAAATAAGACATTAATCTATTTATTTAATTGTTGCGAAACCTTACAGTATTTTCCTGAACCATTTGCATATTAATGATCTACATGGAACCAGCTTTCCATCGGTATATTATTTATATTTTTGTGAGTTAAAAATAATTTACTATGAATTTAAAGATTTCTAAAGCCATTAAAACTAATTAAATCACTACGGGGTAAATAATCCGCAAAGGCTGGATCCAACCAGATATTATTAATCTACATTATAGTAGCTTCAATTTGATATATTGTTCATATGTTTCGGAGTTACAGATAATTACCTACGAATTTATTAACCTAAAAGACCATTAAAACTAATTAAATTACTACAGTAAACGCATACTGTAAAGGTTAGATCCAATGTCATATTAATATTCTACACGTTTTTCTGAATCCATTGATATATAATTTGCTATTTTGGATCTACGAATCTTTTTATATGATTTTTGCAAGTTTACATAATTTTCTGTAAATTAAATTCATTTTCAAATCTACAAGGACTATTCCCTGGAATATTCTATGCTGGCTGGGACACGGGCTTGACCTGGTGTTGACACGTGGCAAGATCCGGTTGGCTCGTACCCCTTCGCGGAATCGATCTAATCCTGGCCGTTGGGATGAGATCCAGTGGTTAGGAGAGGAGATTGACCCGATTTTGGCTCAGAATAGACAAGAAATAGATCTATGTTAGAGAGACAAATCCATAGGTCAAATTGAAAAACTTACAACATGAAATTTGTGGGGAATCATTAGTCCTACCTTCCCACCAAAGGAATTTGGATTTGAAGAAACGAGCGCGAGTACATTTTGGATTTACACCGTCATATCTGAAATATTATAGTGCGAAATTCTCCGGCTGTGGTGGATGAAAAGAGGTGAGGTTTGTTGGGATCAAAATATTTCAACGAGATCTACAATTTTCGTTTTTTGGCCGAAGGCAAACAACGAAGTCTAGATGGGTTAATAAGCGAAATAAGATTCGGGCATGTGTAGTTTCAGGATTTCGAAAAGGAAAACTCATACCGCTATGGCTCCACGAGTTTATATGGAGATTTAGGATGGTATAGAGATAGGTCTTGGAGTAGGGAACAAGTAGAAACAAACGAAAGTCGATTCAGAGTTATAGATAAAAAGATATAAGAGTTTCAATAGAGATAGGTTTAAGAAAAACTGATTTGCACGTCTTTTAAAGCACCCCCATGGGATCGATCGTTCTCATGTACGCGCGTCTGGTCCGGTCGGCTGCTAGCTGGGCCGGCCTGTTAGTGTTTTTTTTCTATTTTCTATTTATGTGTTTCTCTCATAACTTTTGCATACGAACTCCAAATGACACGATTCTTGTTTCTAAAATTTTCTAAAATCGAATAGATCATTGTAGGATTATATTTATAATCTTTTTACTAGTTTTCAAATAGTGGATTTATAAATTCTTGTATATTTTATTTTATTTATATCTTTATTTGTTTGTATTTATTTCATAACTTTTTCATAATAGCTCCAAATGAGCTCAATTTTGTTTCTAAAATTTTGTAATATTCATTGGATCTTTTTAGGCTATAATTTAGCAATAATAGGTGCCTTAGAAAAAGTGGGTTTTTATAAATCCAATTTAATTCTCTTTAGGAACAAAGTGGCATATACTATTTAGGGTTTTAGTCCTTTATTTCTATTTAGGGATTTTTCTTGATGCAAATATGCAATGCAATGCCCATGAATGTCATGCAAATGCAATTTTTTTCCAGTCCCAATTTCCAAAATCTTGGGATGTGACATAAAATATTTAAATTATTACAGTAAATACATATTGTAAAAGTTAGATCCAATTATATATTAATATTCTACTCAATTTTCTAAATCCATTGATATATTATTTGCTATTTTTGTATATATGAATAATTTTATATGAATTTTACAAGGTGAGTGCATTTTCAGCTATTTCTATTAAATTTCAATTCAAAAGGGAATATTCCCTGGGAATATGCCTCGCTAGCTGGGGTCAAGGCTGACGTGGCACTGAGTGGGCCATTTGACTGGTCAGCGGTCCACCGCGGGGTCAACAGCCGATCTGGTTCGTTGGCCGCAGATCCAACGGCTAGCGCGAGCGTGACTTGATGCTCACCGGTGACCTGTCGTGGGCGGCGGCGGGGATCGTCGGGCGGCAGTGCAGCCGGCTTCTTCCACGGTCTTGGGGGTCGATAGTGGGGTCCATGAGGTGAGGCGGAGGACAGCGATATCGGGGGTGGAAACACCATGGGCAGGGGATCCCTCGGACGGCGGCTACTAGCGGCTGGAGTTCCTCGGCTCCGGTCGATCTCCAGCGAGCAATTGGTGGTGCTCCGTGCGTCTGCAGAGGGGGAAACTGGTCAGGGCGATTTATCAAGATGCGTCGAAGCTTGTAGGCAAGGAAATAGGGCACGGGAGTGCTCGATGGCGTCGCGGTCGACCTTGCTCTGCACGCTCCACGGCGGCGGCGGTGAGATCGAATATAACTTAGTGGCTAGTTTTGAAAAAATAAAAAAATTGAACGCGCAAGGTGCAAAGGATTAAATAAGCTGAGAGGAGGGAAGAGATCGAACTAACCACGCGGATTTGGCGGATTCGATCAATCGGGACAGGATACGTGCGTGAGGCGGTCTCCTGGCGTGAGGTTTAAGGAGGGTGAGGTGGCACGCGTGGGTCCGGGCTATCACATGGGTCCAACCTATCAGCGTTGGAGGGGAAAGGTGGGTTGCAGCTGCTATCGCCCTTTGGGCTGGCTACTGGGTTGCGGCTGCCTTGCACGCTGCTGGCGCGGGAGAGAAGGGGCGAGGAGGCGGGCTGGGCCAGACAGGGTAGCTAGGTTTGGCGGCTGGTTAGTTTAGGTTTTTTTCTATTTATTTTTATTATTTTCCATTTTCTTATTTCCTTAATAACTTTTTCTCTATAACTCCAAATGAGGGCAAACCAGTTTCTAAATTTTTCTAAAAATCATATGATCAACATAAGATCATATTTGGCAATAATTTGCCTAGTTTAAAATAATGTGTTTATGAATCTTTTTGTAATTCCTTATATACACACTTGGCAATTTAGAGTAGGATTTGAAATATAGGGTTTGTAATTAGTGTACTACAATCCAAAGCTTTCATGAATGCAAATGGATGGCATGCCAATGAAATGCAAATGCATTTTTTTAGTCCCAATTTCTAAATTTTTTGGATGTGACATTGGCCGTGACGATCGGGGTGGCATAGTGAATTGGGATCGTGTGATCGCTAAAATCGTCCAGGGGATGGCAATTTTAGCTGGAGCTCAATTATGAATTGAACTCACATTATGAACTTAGTATAGATGTCTATCTACAAATAACTTAGTAGATCATGGCCTATCCCATTGAGGTCTTTTGCGACCATGGGGAATTTCTTTCTTGATATGGAACTTAGCTAAGGGTCCAACTTCATAGATTAATACCCACGCCTGAGGGATATCCTCGTAATAGATGACCTTCTCTTCTTGATACAATAACCATTAGGAGAAAAGGGTATATGTTAGATATGCAAATTAAAAATATAATTCTTGCAAAACTCATTGTAGTTTACAAAGTATTGTATACTAGTCCGGTTTTGTGAAAACATGATGGTCTGCTTGAGATTGCTGGAATTGAGGCTATGTGGCTTGATGACAACAAGCAAACTAGTTGATGGACGACATCACTCCTTCCCTCAAAGATGTATCATTTGGATTAGTGGACTTGAATAACATTTTGTAATCCTTGTTTGAGTGTCTTGCTTTAAGCGAGACAATTATTCATATGAATAAGTTACAAGCCAGTTGTACTATTCTTATGAATAATACCATTATGGTCACATTACAATTAAAATGCGTTATTCTCATCACTATGTTAATGATAATAGTTTAAGCATTTATAAAGGATTAGAACGATAAAAGATATCCAAAGTTCAATAATGACATGACACTATTGTTTACACCAAGGTGGTTATTGCATGTTTTCCATTCTAGATGAAAATCGGGGTCTTTGATCTAGAGAATATGCAAAACCATGCCTCATTTGACAAAATGACTAAAACTCCACATTCTCATAAAACGGTAATATGCAAAGAAATGTTGAATTTTATACATAGTGATGTATTGTATTTTCAAAAAATAGTGGAGATCATTATTTCATTGTGGACTTAAGTTAATAGGTGTATTTACTTAATGAAACATGAGTTTGAAACAATTTGAATTGATCAACTGATTTCAAAACAAAGTGGGATATGGAATTAATAGGAATACAAAGTCTCTTCGATTTGATCGATCTGAGCAAAGTATTTGAGTTAAGTTTTGGCATAAAAGGACTTGTGAAAGATGTTTCACAAATTATGATAATTGGACAAATTCAAGGTGTTGATATGTCTAAACATCATAATCATTTTGTATTAGATACATATGGTCTAATATTATCTCTTATCAGGGTTATAGTTATCGTTTAGAGTTAGAGATCAAAATGAGCGAACACTCATTTGAAATACAAAGTAACATCTAAAGATGCGTGGAAAAAACACCATAGGAGTTATGGCATGTTAGAGTTTTTGGATATTTTGATGATTCGAAATCATGGCGAATAAACAAGTCTTTGTAGTGTATTCTTAGGAAACAATGAATACATGTTCCACAATGGGAAAACCTGTTGTTGTCTTGAGTTTATGTGTCTTGTTGAAGATACAGGTGGAAGAAAGTAAAATCTTTAATAAGGTATTTGACCTAACCTCTAGGTTGTCAAGTGGCGAAGCAGAATTTGTTCTGGCAACCAAACTCTACAAATAGAGGAGAAACTAATGATAATGATCATAAAGTTCCAGCGAATACTTTTACTAAAGAAGTAGGATTCAAGAATACATATTCTGCAAGATTGTTGAATTATATTATTGATTCACTTGTCATGTTATTTGAACAAGACATACCTACAAATTACAAAGAAGCGTGATGGACCTAAGTGCGAGAAATGACTAGGAGTCATAAAATCCTATATTAAGTTGCATTTAAGATTGAAAAATAATATGTTATTTGATCTTATTAAGTAAATATGTTTAGTTGATGACTGCAAATTCATAAGAAAGAAATGAAACTTAATGAAGGACATAAAGCTCGATTTGTTAGAAAATATGTTTAGAAAAATTCAAGGAGTTGACTACAAATGTAGCAATGCTTGAGTCTATTGGATTTACACCAGCAATATATGGATATTGGAATCTCGTAGAAGGAATACTCAATTTGATGATGATCAAAGAATTTTCGGAATGTCCAAGATTATTGAGAGGACTTGCATTTGAGTGGGAGCTTAATGTCTTGGATAAAACTCAATATGTGAGAGACATATTTTGAGTGGGAGGTAAGTGCAATCCCTGGATCTCATATATGGATGCCATATATGAGTTGGAGCATGACATCATTCTGAAATATGTGGATGCCATATATGAATGATATGATTAGTATTAATAATATTCAAGTTAGTAAATGTGGATGAAGTTGAACAAGTTATTAAACAATGAGATCTATTCAGATAGATTGGCAGGTTTAATAAACATTAATGTCGAATTCTTTCTAGACTTAATTCTTAAGTTGTTCAGAAAGTCCTAGACAAGATTCTGAAGAAGTTCAGAATGAAACAAGGAAAGAAAGCAGTTCTTACTTGTATGAAGCATTTAGCTAGTCTCAGTATTACAACTATGGTTAAAAAAAAGAGATGTGTTGCATCTCCAATGCCTCAGTTAGGTTCTTCCATATAACCATATCGTATAGGGATTTTGAAAGGATCGTATGGGAACCTAGAGGGGGTGAATAGGTGCTACTTTAAATTTTACTATTTTTCAATTTAGGGTTTGACAAAAGGTAAATTCTATAGATATGCAACTAAGGTGAATTTACCTATATGTCACACTAGCACAATATGACACCCTCGGGATCAGGGCTAAACAAATCCCAGACCTCCGTCTGACATAAGCTTAACCTTGAGCTCGAGAATATCCAGTGAAGAATTGATAACACAGCAGTGACCCTACGACACAAAAATTATTACAACGAGCTCATAACTGAGCAGAGAACCAAATTATTACAAGCAGAGGTCACTGACCACAAACATCAAACAACGGAAGACAAATTATGCTATTAAGTATAGCAAACTTAACAAATGGCCTAAGAGGCCTGAAGCATAACGATGACGTCCCAGCCCATAGATTCTAGGCTGCCGGCCGGGAACCCCAAGCTACTCATCGATGTCGATGTAGTACGGAACTCGTCTTCAGGAGGAACACTTACCTCCGAAGACTTAAGGCTGGTGGAGTTGTTTTGCATAAAGCCATCTTTGTTTATAAAACAAGGGAGAGAAGAAGCTCGTCTAATCAGAGTATTTTAAAAGGGTATAAGAGAGCGACATCTCCAAAGCATTAATCATCATCTTTTGATATCCACCAAGTCATCATCTGAACCCTAACTAGGATCACCCCCTCGTACCCATGAGGAAGCATCCTTAAACACACGTTGATCTACCAAGTTTTATAGTGGTTAAAGTTATCTATGATCTTGAGTCCGGTCGCCAAGTCGTTCATAACTGTGAACACGGCTTTTCGAAAATATTATTACCCTGCAGGGGTGTACAACTTTACCCACACGTACTAACCTTCTCTTAATGCCACATGATTAGCTCTCTTCCTTGGAAGGTCGACAGAGGGTGGTTAGACATGACCTTTACCTTGCTTTCGCCGAGACCATGAGTCACGCAATAAGTATGGTTCTGCCGTAACGGGTCAAATCCCAAAGCCGGTACTTAAAGATGTGAGGCGAGGTTGGTTTACCAGGGGCTCCATCGACCCCAAGCAACCCGGTTACAGTTGAATGGAACGCCCGAACTATGTGACTCATGGAATCTACTAGGCAAGTTAGTTGCTCGTGAGGTTTTACAGGCCCCGTGTGCTTGTACGCTCGTCTTAGTTCCAAAGGCAAGAACTCAGGTCCTAGTGGTGGCGAGCATGGGACTAGAAAAACCACATCCCACTGTGGCCTCCCACACAAGCCTTAGCATGTTTAATCTCGTGTAACTGATCTCATCTCATCACGTTCTCCTGTCATACTAGATTCTTTGCATCTTATACATCATCTGGATGAACCAGACTCAACAGCTATGCATGGATAAGCAAGACACAATATAAGCTCTAGCAGTGCACACAAGCCAAACCTAGTTATGATAGGAGTAGTGGGTCAGGTAATATAAGCTAAAAGTGAGTAATGCAATAGATAGGAGACTCTATCTATCGATAAAATACCATAGTAGAATCGTATGCATCATGGCAGGAATTGAAATGCTTTCAAAAACATAGGATTATATCATGGTGGGGCTATGATTTCCTTTGCCAGTTGATAACAGAAAGCAGTGCTTCGATAATATTCTACTTTACTTGGTTACAGTTGGTCAAGTATTGTTCTTCAATCCTTGATCTTCGACGGTGTTGATCTCGGTCTTCAATCTCGATCTCGTATTCTACCGGGAAGAACCAAAACACCGGAAAGAGAGGGAAATAATCAACACATGGCATCGATGCAATTCTCAAGCAATGATGATGATATGACAAGTTAAATTTCATTAAAATGTAACCCTAAGACATGCTCGACAGTTTAATCGGGGTTCCGAGGGGTGAAAACCCTAACTCGGGGAAACTCCGGATGTATATGAGAGGGGTTACTATGTTCTTCTAATTATACTTGTCATTTAAGTTGTTTAACAATACATGCTTATATATTAAATATATAGCTCTCATTTTTCTGAACATTTTGATATATTATTTGTATTTTTCTGAATTATAAATCATTAGTTATTGAATTTACAAGATTTAATCAAATTCTAGAATTATTTAATCAATTTAAATTGAAATATTGCATCACTGTGAAATCAGCACAGGGGTGGGGTTGTTTTACACCGGGGCAGAGCCTACCCACAGTGGCTGACAGAGGGGCCCGTGGCCACCTCAGCTGCCACGCGGGCAAGGATGGACCCACCTGAGTTGACTGGGTTTGACCGCGTTGTGTTGACGTCATGCCGACGCCAGCGTGATGCCAGCACGGTGGTGGCTGTAGATCGGCGAAGGCAACGGCTATAGAGGCCGTGCAGGGATGTGTGCGTGTGCGTTTTAGAGAGGGGAGGCCGAGGCGAACCAAAATATGGAGGCGCCGCCTCGTTTGGGTCACCGGAGCAGCCTAGACGACGAGCAACCGCGATGGCCAACGGCGGCGCTCGACGGAACTATGCCACGAAGCGGGAGGGGGCAAGGTGAAGGGTCCAGGAGGTCCGTTGGCTTACCCTCGACACGATGGAAGCCTTGATAGGGCCGGAGGAGCTTGGTAGCTTCGGCAATGGTGACGGTGGTCGGCGTCGGTGACGGGGAAGACGGGCTCGATTCCAGCAATAGAGGGCACCCTAGCAAGCAAGCTTCGATGAAGAGGTTCCTGGCGAGGAGACGGGTCTCTAGAGCCTTACTGCGGGGATCAGGACAGCCTCTAGCGGCCGCGCGAAATGGAGGACATCGGCTGGGGTTTCGGGTACCTCTGCGCGTGAGCGACACAGAGGGAGAGAGAGATAGGGAAAAGGGGATGGGAGAGAGAGCATGGCAGCAGGGTATTATCCCATCCTCCAGGTCGACGGACGGCGGCGATCAAGCGGTGCTGATCGACGGAGGCGGTGACAACACCGAGCAGTGTGTCAGGCAGGAGGAAGACGACAGGGAGGAAAGGAGTGAAGCGGTACGGGCCAGTTGGGCCGCGGCTGGGCCTACTGTGGGTGCGCGAGCGGCAGATAGAGGGAAGAGGGACAGGGTGGGCTCGGCCCAGGTAGCTAGGGTTTGCTATTTTTTTCTGTAAAATTGTTTTTCCATTTCTGTTTTGTATTCCCTCTTTGTATTTTCATTTCAAATCTGTTTTAAGTATTTCAAAAATACCAGAGGGGTTTTGTAAAACTAGTATAACATTTTGGGGCCCTTTTAGTCCATTTGGGCTCCATAATTTTGGCACTTTTCAAAATACAAAACCTTTTTGAATGCATTTCAGAAAGAGAGGGGAGGATTAGGGTTTTAGGGTTTTGATTTATTTATTAAATGCACAATTTAAAACATGATGCACAAACAAACCCTAAATAATGTTTATCTAAAACTGGTGTGTTACACACAATTAACTAAGCAAGAGAAAGATAAGTAAATTGTGGTAAAGGATAGAAGTAACCGAAATGGAGAACATAGAGACATAAGGATGATTTCCCACAGTTCCTTCCTTTTGAGGGGAAGTACGTCCGCGTTTGGAGAGGGGTGGTTTCAAACCACCAACGCCACCAAAGGTCTCCCTTGTTCTCCGGTGAACCTCACCCCAAAGGGATCGATTCACTCTTCCACTATATCGGTAACCTTCGAGGTGGATACCGGCACCTTTACAAAAAGTTCGAGGCACACATACACAACTGAATTGGAGGCTCCCGAATGCAAGCAAGCTATCACAACAATCAAAGACAATCTTGTAAGAACCAAATCAAGAACTAGGGTTTCCAATAAAACACTAGAGAAAGGGGCCCTCAAGTGAATGAGTGGGAAATGAAGATCTCTTTTGGTGAAGATGTAGATCAAGGCCTCCTCCTTCGATTCTCCAAAGATCATGGACTTTGGATTGTTGGAGGGGAGATCTTATTGATTTTGTGTCTCTAATGGGGGTGTTCTTATTTTCTAGAAACGAGTAGCTAGAGGTAGGGGATGCGGTACCCTATTTATAGGACCACCGCTTCTAACCATTTTCTACCCCTTGGGGAAATTCCACATCGGAAACTCCGGTCTGGAGACCGGAGACTCTGGTATGTAGTTGTCTCACACCAGAGATTCCGGTCCGTCTCTGAAAAGTCTTTGAACCCCTATACAGGATGTCACTGGCTTGGTCTTGATGATTGCTCTTGAGACTTGGACGAAACTCTGATCTTGGGACGACCGGAGACTTTGGACTTTACACACCGGAAACTCCGTCTGAGTCTTCACACCGGAGATTCCGGCCAACCTCTGGACTGTCTCCGGACCCCTATCCAGAATGTCCCTAGACATCAGCTTCGATCCACTCCGGAGACTTGGCCGAGACTCTAGTGCACACCAGAAACTCCGGTCTTTGCACACCAGAGATTCCGGTCTAAACTTTCCAGGAAGCTTTAGTTTTAGCCATGGATATTTCCAACATGATGTATACTTTTCACTTTTCAGTAGATTAACCTGGCATCATTAGCACACGATAAAATGGTCCTCAAGTTGTTAACGAACACCAAAACTAATTAAGACAATAAATGTCCTTTCAATCTCCCCATTTTTGGTTTTCGATGACAACAAGAGGATTTGCATGGAATTCATAATACAAAACATGACTATGCTCCCCCTGATGATGTGCAACAAGATATACATGTCATACAAAGCATGTGATGTAATAGAAGGTAAAGGCTCACATAGAGTAGGGAGATTATCACCGGAGTCTTTACCATTACAATAATAGCCCGGGCATAGCATGTCCACACACATGGGGGATAATATCACAAGAACCAAGGAAAGCAAGCAAATGTTCGAAATTTTAAGTTAATGGGCATAAGCAAATACGAAACAACCAAATTCCCAACCCATGCAAATCCCTGATAATCCTAAATATTCTCCCCCTTTGGCATCGAGACGTCAAAAAGGGAAAAGAAGAAGCCATCGCCCCAAAAGAATCACTCATAGTCATCGTCGTAGTCATCATCCTCACCCTCATCCTCTTCCTCCTCATAGTCATCATCACCACCTGGAGCCACATTACCTTTGCCATGAGGGCGAGAGGAGGATGTACCCTGAGAACCAAAGCCAAAAGTGACCTCTGAGAAGGTCGTCAAATCAACTAGGTTGTCGTTCATTGCATTCCATGCACCAAAAGATATAGTGTGGTCAGATTCCATATAAGGTTCAACCCCATGCTCATCAGTGTATCCTGTCTCTCCTTCCTCTTCTTCCTCTTCACCTTGAGCCTTGATCTCCTTAAGGAGCTTCTCCATCCTGTAGTTGCTTTTGTACGAGTCATGTTGTGCTTTGCGAATATCCACATTCATGCAACACAACGTCTTCTCCCAAAAGGATTCCTTCTTGACCTTATCCCGGACATACTCACGGGTGACAGGTGGCATAGGGGCATTGGAGGCATTCTTCCTTCTAGAGCCCCTTGGAGGAGTGGGAGCCCGCTCTGCCTCAGAAATCTCATTGTACTCACTTGCATAAGGCTGCCTAGGAGTTGGACACATCCTCCCTTTCTTTTGGAGAGCCACAGAGACATGCTCTAAAAGATTGGGGGAAGGGTGAGAGGTTAACCATGAGGTTGGGTGTTGATAAGTCTCATCACAAGGGTTGCATATGGAGGAGATTTTCTAGAGAGAATGCCATGGTGCATCTCCTAAAAATGAAGTCCATGATGTCAATAGCATATCCTTCATCAGTAGGCCCAGCACAAAACACCTTGTGAGCATGATGGAGCAAGTTGACGAGGCCACATCGGATAGCATCATCATTTCTAGCACTAGGGGAAATGTTGTGGCGAAATATACTCAACAGTAAGTTGTAGAGAGGCTTGAGTCCTCTAGACTCCCCAATAGTGCCATTACTCCTATAAAGAGGTGCGAGCGTGTTCTTGTTGTTGCCAAGAGTAGCGTCATCCATGCGGTTCCCAACAGGAATAGACACGCCATGGAAAGTCTCATGAATGACTCTAGGAAAATCAAAGAAGTTTGCAGAGAAGCGAAAGTTACTAGTCATCCAAGTCAAGGTCCTTTCCTCATCAGTACCAAATACAACTGTGGCATAGAACTGGTGGACAAGCGTGACATTATAGTCCTCACGGGGTCCCATAAGACCATGCAACCCAAGTTTCTTAGTGATCCAAAGAGCATCCGCGAAATAGTCATTTCCACGCATGTTGTCAAAGTCCATAACCTTAAGTGGACAAACTGGGGACTTGGTGAGTTTGAGATATATATGCATGAATACCTTTTTATCCCTCCTCTAGTAGCATGGGTCATCACTAGTTCTTGGCATGTCATAGAAGTTCATCTTGCGCAGCTCACGGTATTCTTTCTTGTACATGTGAGCTAAGGACTACAAATTGTCATACTTGGCTCTCTTGGAACAACTTTGTTCCTCAATGCGTGCAATTTCCCTTTGCATATAGGCAGCATCTCTGGCATGATGCCTCCGGTTAGAGGGCACAACGATATACTGACCAGACTCCTCATCATATCGAGGCCCCCCTTTTGGACTTGGCCTTGGTGCGAGGTCCACGACGAGAACCGTAGCCACTTGTGAATATAGAGGAAGGGGGAAGCATGGAGATAAGCATATAAGTCCCAAAGTCAAAACACACGGCTCAAAACCTTGCAGTATGTGCCAAAAGTAAATCACATCGGAGTCTCCGATGTGCACACCGGAATATCCGGCCAATACCAGAAACTCCGGTCCAGAGTTCAGGATGCACATGGAGGCTGTGGGAGACATTACTTCGAGCATATCGAGCAAGGAATCGAAGAAAATGTGATAGGAGTGCATGCATACATGAGTTTACGGTGGAGGAAATCAGTACATTGCTCCAAAAAAACAAAGAGGAGGAACCCTAGCTCCATGGTGAGAGAGCGAGAGTACCCGATATGTCCATTGGAGCAAATCCACCGGTGGGGAATGGCCCAGGGGTGGAGAGGGTGGAGGTGGCCAGCGGCACGGCAGATCCCAGCGGCTGCAGGGCCACGGGGTGGCAATTTTGGAGGAGGAGGAGGCAACGGGTGTGAGAGAGGAGGTCGGAGGTGGAAGAAATAAACTATGTGTTTCTCTTATCCCAGCCTCCTTAAGCCAGTGCCCGAAACCGTCCGAGACTGGAGATTATCGTCCGGTGGACCGGAAACTCTGGACTGGCCGGAGACTCCGGTGTTTTCACACCAGAAACTCTGGCCCTCTTTGACCAAAACTGCCAGTTTCAAGTATATGGGGACATATATGATAGAGAGCATGTTTTTAGGGAAGGGAATAAGGCTTGGGATAAGATGCCATGCTGTGAAGAACCAAGAATCCATAAAATCCAAATAAATGTCAAATAAAGCTCCGAATCAATCAAACCAAGAACCAACTCTTCACAAAGAAGAAGGCGGTGGCTGAGGCCACCATGTAAGAGTGTGAGTCATGACACCGCGAAGAATTATCCTTGGGTTCATAGCCACTACTCATCAATGAAGCTCACATATAACAAAATGATATTAAGAGGATTGATTTTATTAATGTTGTCATTATGCGGGGAGGGATATCCCAATAAATTAGGACTACACTCCCCCTATGTCCATGCCTGCAGCTAAACCAAATACGGATCAAGATATAGGTGACTATGCAAGATGATCTCAAACTCCTTGAATCTATGATATTTAGCTCATTCCTCAAATAGCAAAATTGTCTTCATCAAGAGGTGATGTGGCTCGGTAACGTAGAGCCTGTTGGGAAACCCCAAGAGCAAGGTATGATGAGCACAACAACAAGTTTTCCCTCAGTTATTAAACCAAGGTTATCGAACCAGTAGGAGTAAGGAAACAACTCCAAGGTGTTGCTAACAACTTGGAACCTGCACAACACAAACTCAAAACTTTGCCCCAACTTACAGTGCGGTTGTCAATCTCACTGGTTTGCTGAAAACAAAGGATTAAACGTATAGTGTGGAAGATAGTGATTTGCTTGCAGAAATTAAACAATAATAGTAGATGGTATATCAATGATAAAGGAATGGAACGGGATCCATAGTTCACTAGAGGTGTTCTCCTTAAGATAGATAGCATGTTGGGTGAACAAATTACAGAGGGGCAATTGACAGATTGAGAAAGCATAACAATGCATATACTAGACATCTTGACTCCTACGAGATTTGATTGGGCATTACAATATAATACATAGACCGTAATCCAACTGCATCTATGACTAATAATCCACCTTCAGGTTATCATCCGAACCCCTTCCAGTATTAAGTTGCAAGCAACAGATAATTGCATTACCCAATGTGTGTAAAGTAAACAATACAATTGCCCCATGGACAAAGGATTGTTGTTTTCTCCATTGTACCAACAGCACATCTACAACCTTAGAGATTTCTGTCACTTCCCCAGATTACTAGAGGCACGAACCTACTATCAAGCATAAATACTCCCTCTTGGAGTTGCAAGCATCTAATTGGCCAAAGCATCTACGAATAATGGAGAGCATGCAAGATCACAAATAACATAGACATGATAGAATCAATAATCAATCTGACATAGTATCTCAATATCCATCAGATACCTGCAAACATAACATGTATGAATACAAATAGATGATCTTGATCATGAACGAAGCTCACAAGATCTAAAAATGATAGCACAAAGGAGGAGAAATAACCATCTAGCTACTGTATGGACCGGTAGTCCAAGGGTGAACTACTCACACATCACTCCGGAGGATGGCATGGGGATGAAGAAGGCCTCCGGGATGATCTCTCCCCTCCGACAGGGTGCCAGGAGGAGCTTCAGATCCCCCCGATCTAGGGACGATGGTGGCGGCGGTTACAAACTATTTCGTTGCGGTGACCCAGCATACCACTGCATGATGTAGTACACTATAGTCGTTGACATAACACCAATGAAACACCGTTCACTAGTATTACATCCCTCAGAGTGGTACAACAGAAACACAGCAGGTCCAAGACATGACTATAGGTTACAACTCAACTCTTTACACAAGATCCATAGAACACTCTAGGTTAAAGAGAGAGAAAGAAACTTCTTACAAAGAAGAATTATAAATAATCAACTCAAATCTACTATATTAATAGACTAGTATCTAAACTATTGAGGCTTGCATTGCTACTATTGCAATACTCTACAGAAGTAGGTTCTATGGCTAGCGATTCTATTCTTATCTAATCCGCAACTTCGTCTTCACTTGAGTTGATATATATGTTGACTTTCTTGACTTCATTGAAGAGCTTTAGCTGTTGATGATGGTTCCTGGAGCATAACTTGATGTAGACGTCGTCTATACTGGCTTTAGAACCTAGCAAGGGTTAATAAGATACTTTGAGTACGAGCGTACTCAGCAAGTTCACTAGAAAAGGAGTGTTTGATGCACTATAACTATAGACACAGACCATAGGTCGTAGGCCATGCAAGTTTTCGTAAACATTTCTTCAAAGGTTGCTTTTATTCTGAAAAGCTATGTCCGTCGGCCTTCACGGGTTTACCAGAACTTTCATGGAGTTCCTTTCCTGCCGCGTTCGCAGCTCCTTCCCGGAACAGGGAGTAACAAGTTACAGTTTTTACACTCTGTAGAGGTGCGTCACTTTACCCATGAGAGATCTTAGCTTTGTTGCACATCCGAGCCGCGAACCCGTTAACACTTCATTGGTGTGAGGCCCAGACTAAGATCCAAGCCAATCACTGCCTTATCCGCGACCCCGCATGTCTCCTTGGTGTACGCCAGCCCACCTATTGAATTACGGCAATTGGCAGTACAGACCATTCAGATGCCAGAACTATCGTGGGACGTTGAGGGCTCCCACCCATATGCTGCATATCCTCTACGAATTACCATATAATATGAATGCTATGAGTGATAACAGCCATGACCCGCACATCCGGCTCCATGCGAGAGGGAAAAGATACAGCTGACTTCTTCGTCCCATTCCAAATCTCATGGTCAACGCGTAATATACGGCGCAAGAATCACTGGCGACATTGGTTGTTAAATCCTAGATAATATGTTCCTTTACCACTGGAACTCTTATAGTAGGTTATTACCTCATGGTAAATAACCTATAATCACATTATTAAGAAAATAGTGTTTTCTGTCCTTTTTCAAATGCAGGTGATGACAACACTGGATTTGCAAAATACTTTACAGAAAATAATCAAAGGACATGAGCAAGTGTGAACTTGCCTTTTGTGATTGCAAGATTATGCACTCACGGTCTTCAAGACAATATAAGATCCAATATCTGAAAACAGCATCATTGGTCCGGTAAGGACTAATTTTTAAAGAAGCAAGATGCTATTATGCATAAGTAATGTAATGCAATTTCGTAAACTCGAATCCCGAGGATAACGTTGTTCTAGGGTTTGGATACTAGAAATGGTTTCTTTAGAATGTGTTGTCCTTTTAGATAAGTTTCACACTTGTGCTTCTTATTAAGACTTGTGAGTGTGTGTGAACAACACATATCTATATAACAATAAGGTACACACATATGGAATGCTACTTGAAGACTACTTATATAATAATTGTTTATGTTCAAATTTACTTTACAAGTATTGTCACTTATAAAGAACTTTAAGTGTTATTAATCCTAAATATATAAGTAAAGTATAAATTAAGGTGTTTACTATTAATTGTCATATGTTGACTGAAGTGGTAAAACGAATAACATTTGAAGAAAATCTTACTTAACTAAGCAGAAGCATTTAAACTTTTAAGTTAACCTTATGAGGTGTTCTTTCTAGTTATAGTCTTTAAGTAAGAAAGAATTACTCCATTTTAATAATGACATCATTAGTATTTGAGACTTATCTATTTTGGTTTTTAACTTGGTTAGTTTGATATTAAGATACTTTATAACTTAATTATAACATACCAAAGTTAACTATAAAGTATATAATAAAGTTTTTAGCATTATACTTAAAACTTTGCGCACTAAAGTTAACTTTAAGGATGTAGATAGACTTAGGGTGTATTACTTATGATACTTGTATCTTGTTCACTATATATTGTTTCCTTAGAGTTACTTAAGATGGCCATACTTCTATTTGAGTAGTGGTTTCCTAACATTATAATGGAATAGAATCATTTTCCTTTTATAGATGAATGTTTATAATTTGTAAACAAGTAAGTAATATTACTTAACTACTTATGGATTCAATATAGTGTTTTGGTTTGTTTATAACTTGTAGTGGAAATATTGGAGTAGGTTTTATTTCACTACAAGATTATTCTTGGAGATCTTATAATAGATAATGATCCTTTTATAAAATAATCTACACTTATGGTTGAATGATAATTCAATAAAATTACATTTTCAAAATGTGTTAAACCATTTTTACTTCATAATATTAGTATTTAAGACTAATACTATTAATTAGATTTAATTGGTTAATTTAAGAAATATTAACAAATTTTATTTGACATTATATGAATTATTAACTAAAGAACTAGGTTTAAATTCAAATTATTGAAGTGTTTGAATTTTTTTATTTAACTTAAAAGTGGAATATTTTTTTTACATATAGGTATTATTTTTGTGATCATTTTGGTATATTACATTTATTTTTGTGATTTATAAATAATAAGACATGATTTTTATATTACTTATTACTTTATAAAGACTTAATAAATAATAAATATTTAATTGAGTGGAATAACAATGCATGATTATAGTTTTAAATTATAATTCTTATTTTTTTTAGATTTTTGGTATTTTATTTATATTTTTATCAATTACCATAATTAAAATATGAATTATCAAAGTTTTATTACTTATAAAACCTTTATTAAATAATGTTTATTTAAATATTTAATATAATAATGTTTAATAATAGTTTTAAGTTATATATTTTATTTTTCTACAAATTTTCATATATTATACACATTTTTCTGATTTATAAAACAAAAGTTATTAATGAAACAAGATTTAATCATTTTATTATATAGACTTAATATTGTTTTATCTAATTCCTAAACTGAAAAGACATTTTATACCTAAGCTAAACATACCCACGGTCACTGACCAGTGGACCATATGCCACATCACATATCCAGATTAGCAAATACAATTGTTACTCAATCCATTTCTACTCTTAGTCGATGACAGGTGGGACCAGGGCCATGTCACATGCCACATGGTCAAGGACTAGTCAAACGTGGACTTGGTCAAGGATGACACCAGTGTGACCTCATGCTGACGTCATACGAACTGATCTTCTCAGATCAAGTTCGATTTGGGTGATTTGGTGATCGTGCGAGGTTGTGGTTGGGTTTATTGGAAAGAAGACATGACGGCGAACCTAGCAGTGGCGGCACCACCATTATTTGGTCACCGGAGCGCGGCCAGTGATGGCGAACGGCGACGACGGTGATAGTTACACGGCGCGGGCTCGGTAGAGAAAAAGAGGGAGGCAAAGGGGAGGTCCCCAAGGACTAGGAACTCACCACGAGGCGGACAGAGAGGTCGTTGAGGAGCAAGGTGGCCGGAATCAATGGCGAGCTCGACGGCCGGAGGCAGGGAACGAGGGTCGAATTGTAGCAGAGGAGACCGCGCCTGCTTGTACGCTTCGGGGCAATCGACGGAGACAAGCGAGGCAGAGCTTCCTGGCATCACGGCGAGGTTTGGAACGGCTGGAGGCGTCGGGGACACCGGAGCATCTACAGCTAGGGTTCAGTGTCAAATGGAGAAACGAGGAGAGAAAGATATAAGGCGAATCTAGGGTTGTTGAGCGACGCACGGCGCACTTATGGGCACTAGGGGGCGGCGGTGTGCATCTCCATGCCGGTGAGCGTTGCGGTGCTTCCAGCGAGCGTTGCGGTGCTGCCAGCGAGCTGCTTTCGGCGTGGTCGGAGGTGGACGACGAGGATAGAGTGGACGAAAGGGTACGTTGGGCCTGGGCCTTGGTGGGCTGCAGCTGGACTTTGATGGAACGCGCGCGAGCGATAGTTAAGTGAGGGAAAAGATGGCCCGTGGGACAGATTTGATTCTTCTCCTGTTTTTTCCTGGTTCTTTCCCTTTTCTTTATTCTGTTTTGTTTTCAATTCAAATTTCTTCAAGGTTTAAAATACCATAATTTTGTATAATATTTTAAATATTCAAAGGATAACTATACTGATTGATTACTCTAATCATGATGATATTTTTCAATGCTCACAATTATAACAAAAATTATTTATTGAATGGGATAAATAAGAACTAGGGTTTTAGGGTTTTGTTTCTATATTTATAATTTAATATTTGATTTGAACTTTTCTTTATGGAATTTATTTGCTGGATACTTGCAGCAACAATAAAGTTATTAAGAATCAATTAGTGAACTTTTATTATATATTGTGATATTTTCTTCATTTCCTTTATATATATACTTTTTCTATTATTATTTCTGAGGGCCTTTGATATGAATTTTAATTGAGCTAATATCCACAAACTTATTATAGAATGCATTACTATTAAATAATGATATTTTATTCTCATTAACTCCTAATAATAAGGGAATTTTTATATGGTGAATTCTATTATTTAAAACCTAATAACAGGTGAATCCTAACCACTCTTCTTATTTAAATATGAATATTTGTTTTCTAGAACTAGCTAATCATTACTTGCTTAAGTGTGATTAATATATGGATATAATATTAGGCACAATGGTTTATATTGATTCCCAATTATGTGATACACATGACTTAAAGGTTTGAAAGTGTCAAAGATATACTTGAGGAATTTTCTATAGGAAAATATTCCTCTGAACCATTGTGGAAATAAAATGATTTATCCAACAGATGAGATGGATGTTAAGTTTGGTTATAGATTTAGGGTTTAGTGGTTACCAAGAATTCCTATCTTCCATAATTCACAATCCTGGTCTTCTAATTAAGGAATTCCTTTACTAGATATATTACTTCTCTAAATCCATCATTATGTGCTAACAGGATGAGCTTTTCTTTATAGAATCTTCTTATCCACCTTTTATTCTTCTCATTCCATTTATAAATCCAATGCGCTTGTCATTAAAGCTTTTCATAATCATTTCATATATATACTTTGCTATATCAACTACTCTATTGCCGATAACCTCCAATCCAACAAGTGGTTACTTCTAACTCCAATCATACTCTTCCTTAATCATCCACCGCTGACATTACTCCAAGGGATGTATACATCAAATCCTACTTCACCTCAAGTGTTAGTATTTCTCAAGAGGAAAATACTACTTATTTAATCCAATGTTACTCTAGCATCATCTTGATCATACTATCTTGTCTCTACTTAACTCCAGTATCTAATACTTAAACTTCACATTATATTAATGTGACCTGTAATAGCTAACCTAGGATAATATATCTATACTAGGTTTTAAATCATGTTCTATCCACCAATGTTACTTATACATGATATAAGCATTCAATCTTGGTGAGTAGGGTATGAGCATTGGAATTCTTTGATTCTTTATGGTTTAGTTTTCCAGTTGGATAATTAAGGCTTCATCAATACAACATTATAGTTGTATTGAAATTATCTTCTTAATATCTCTATTGTATTAAGGATGTTATTCATTTGCTATGCCTACTTAATCCAATAGGATTACTCATTGGTAACTATCTTCAGTGTTCATCCTTATAATCCTATTTGTTGACATATAATTATATCTTTTACTTAACTCTTCTATCTATTCAGGAGTGAGTTAACTCCATCAATTATCATATTGTTCTTATCCTCTTCCAACACTCCCATCCTATAAATGATATCTAATACTAGCATTACTATTTACCTCTTCTTACTTCTTTCTTTATAGGCCTTAAGTGAATTCTATAATAAGGACAAGAGTTGATAGGTCAAGAATTAGTGAATCAATAGTTGATTGCTCAACATTGATGAACAAAAAATATAAGGATAGGATTCCATAAAGATTGATATGGAAAAAAAATATAAGGTGAATGATCTTGACTTGGTTTCTTTCGTACTTAATCTCACTAAAGAGTTAAGGTTAGGTATTACCATGATACTCATGGTATAAGCAGATGAGATTAAGATAGATCAAGAATTAGTTGTTACATTCTTATTACTTAAGTTATATTTATAACTTGGTATTCATGAGTTATTATAACGAATACTATGATATGATCACCTAAGGATCAAGTATAAATCACTAAGTAATTTATTAGGGTTTAATTTTATTATATTTGATCTTCCCTTAGATCAAATCATGTTTACCCAAAATAGGGTTTTAGCAAAGGTCATATTGAAACTTATCGCAGTCAACTTGATGATCTACTTCAATTCCCTCAAGTTAAGAGAAGCTTCAATCTCTTTGACAAGTTTTTATTTAAAAGCGTGAAAATTATTCGGATTTTCTATGCATGAATGCAATGCACACATCTGTGTTCAGCTTATTTCTAAGCTCTAATGCTGGGATGTTACATTCATGGAGATTTTATCGGGTACTTACGATTTTTGCATCGGGGTGCTTTTATAGGCGAAAGGTCAAGGTCGGTGCACCCCCCTAGGCCGCACCGGCCTAGGGTGTGGCCACCTTGTGCCCCCCCTTTGGCTGCCCTTCACACTCCGTGTTCCTTCTGGCAAAATATTTACTTCAGCTTTTGTCCCGTCCAATTCCAAGAATATTTCCTAACTAGCTTTTCTGAAGAAAAAAAACAGCAGAAAACAGGCAACTGGCACTGCGGCATCTTGCCAATAGGTTAGTTCCGGAAAATGTATTAAATACCCCAAAGTGTAGACAAAACATAAGAAAGTCGATACAAAACAAGCATGGAGCATCAAAAATTATAGATACGTTTACGATGTATCGAGCATCCCTAAGTTTAACTCCTGCTCGTCCTCGAGTAAGTAAGTGATAAAAAGAATAATTTTTTAGGTGACATGCTATCACAATTGATCAAACTATTGTAAAGCATTGATAGCTGAGATCAAAGTACTCTAAACATGAGCATGAAAGATGTAGTTATAACAATAATACAAAGCAACTATGTTGTAACATGAAAAAGTACAAACAAAGATCATGAATAACAATGCATTGAAAGACGTTTGTTTGTTTCACATACAGAAAACATAGCAAGAATGGTATTCATCTTGTCCCTCATGGTGTAGCAAAACATAAATGCATAGGACACATTCAAAGCTCATAAGGGCGACTAGATACAAATAGTTTAAGAACAAGCAATATCAACATTATGAATCAATCAATAAGTTTTGGGAAAATGCACATAAAACTAAGAATGACAACTATGCTCTCTTAATTGGTGCATAAAGATAGAAGATGGAGACTCAACATAAAAGTAAAATAAAGGCCCTTCATAGAGGGAAGCAGGGATGTCAAGTTTCATAAAGAGCTTCCAAAAATTATGGTACTTATTAGCTTTCAGCTCTCATTGCCCCTATCATACGCATCTTGAAGTGATTAAGGTTAAAGTGAAACAACTATGAAGTATAAGCTTGACAAATCATTAGTTGGCAATCTCATGTCCCCTGAGTACGAGGGTCGTTCCTCATGCTACTCAACTTTAGTCACAAGAAAGTTCTTGTAATTGTAAGTATATGTGTATCATAGAGAACCGCCAACGGGTACCCCTTGCCCCATGACACAGGAGCTATCCCATATCAAAATGGCAAGGCAACAGACAATGAGCATCTCAGCTATCTTTTTATTTTCTATTTGCATAGGTTTTTATTGAGGATGCTTCACAGATTGCTCACTATGGTTATGCTGCAGGTTTTCACCATGATTAGGCATGGCTTAGGCTAGCCGCCCATGCGTTTCTCTAACACATATACAATACTCGATGGACTTACAAGCTCCCCTTTTATTTCACACCGCCGACATCCATAAACAAAAGATCATGATATCAACTGGGTAATATGTACATGTGTTGAAAGCGTTCCCCATGACAGCATGGTTCTACTAATTCCCAACTTATAAGTGCAAGCATATAACAACATAGATGACACAATGGTTCAAGCTTATTAGGTGCAAGAAGTAAAGTGTTCCATTAATTTTGTGAGAGCTTTAATCACTAATTTTCACATAACAAGTTTAATTTGGAAGATAGATAAAAACATGAATATACTTGGAATGGTGTAACACACCATGCATAGAAATTTATTGTGGACTCTTTGGAATAACTTGGTTTCTTGGGAGTTGGATGCACGAGTAGAGCTTACTCAATACAAGTGGAGTCTAGCAAAAGACTGGGAGCGACCAACTAAGAGAGCAATAATGGCCATAATCATGCAGAGCGACAAAACATTATCAACTAAAGGATAAAGTGGTATCACAAGTCAAAAACTAAATGATCATAGAGGCTAAGGTGACTGGTTCATAGTCTTAACATGGTGTAAGCATGTGCCAAGTCAACCCAAACAAAGCATCAAAGAAGAATACCACAATATTATGCTTTTGTATGCTAAAACAACGCATGATTCTTTCAAGGCACATTAAGCAATCTCAATTGTTTGGAAAAAGTCATGCTACAACAATAATAACTAAGAATAAGGTCAAAGCAACATCTAGCATGACATGATAAAGTCTAAGCCACAGTGAAAACAAGCTCCCTTTTGTACCACTTAAGCATGAAACTTTCCTACTCTTCTCCAACAGCAATCAACTTATTTGAAAAGAAATACGAACGCGGGGGTCCAACTAATTTATTCAGAAAACCAAACAAAAGAAAACTAAAAACGAAAACTAAGATGCTCCAAGAACAACACAACAGTGCATGAAACAATAAAAATGAAGTGTCTAGAAAGAGACCTGAGATTTTTATTGATGAAGAAGGGGATGCCTTGGGCATCCCCAAGCTTTAACGCTTGTACCTCTTGAATATTTCTTGGGGTGACACGGGGTGTCATCCCCAAGCTTGATCTTTTGTCCATTCTTCATTTCATCACATCGTTCTTTCCCTACACTTGAAAATTTCCTTCATACAAAACTTCACACAATCTTCATTAGCGACATTAGTGTATTCAAGATAATAAGCCTTTGGGTTTAGTTTCAACACAAGTAAAATTTCAATTAGAACACAAGCTACTGTAACAATTCCTTCTAAAAGCTCAAGTGATCAAAAATAACTCAAAAAGAAACCGATTAAGAAGCAAATGCAAATGATGGCCGAAGTTTGTCAAAACAGACCAGCAGGTAAAAAACGATTTTTTCGAGGACCTTATATTTCTCAAATCAAAAAGTGTTGAACCAACTAAAGTTAGATAACAACCTGGGTCATAAGATCAGAATATTACAGCTCAATCGGACGTACAGGGATTTTTCACGAATGTTTACAGTGAAGCACAAAAATCTGTTTCGGGATAGCAACTTCCCCAAATCTTACTTCTCTCTCATTAGAGGTTATTCTTGGCACAAAAACCACACAAAAATGATAAGGAGAGGTTATTACAGAATTAATAACTTCCAAGACTCAACAAAAGAAAAACCTACTGAAATTTGGGTTAACTCCCAATTAGTACTTTTCTTTAACGCCTTTAAGTTAGGCATAGGAAGCAAGAATCAAGTAATTTCGAATGAAGAAGCATTAACATCAATACCAGAAATTTCTTCAACAAGGCATGGTATCTCATCGAAATAAGTTATAGAGGATCCTCTCTCAATACTCTTGGGTTCTCTATTTTCATCGGATTTTTAGGGACAATCCAATCATAATTCTTTTCTAAAGCTTCATGCATTCCTACAAGTTTAAAAGGTATTGGTATTTTAATTTCCTCTCCATTCTTGGGTTTGGTTTTGTCCAACTTTCCTAGTGTACCCATAACATCTACACACGAGCCTAGCATATTAAAATGATCAAAGACCTTTCTAGCTTCTTTAGCAACACCATTGAATTCCTTCAGCAAAGTTTCTAGAATAAAATCTCTCTTTTAAGTATCCTCAATATCTTTAAGTTTAAGAAACATTACTTGCATCATGGGGTTAAGGTTAACAAACCTAGCCTCTAACATGTGAACTAAAGAATATGTAGCAATTTCATAATTTGGAGCAAGTTCTGCTAAGAATCTATCATCAATATCCTCATGCTTGCTAACATGATTAAACAATCCTTCAATATTATCTTTTCCAATTATAGAGCCAGTACCTATTGAAAGGTATTTTAGGGCGAACTTAGGGATCAACATGGTGAGCTAAAAACAAGGTGACAACTATAGAAAGAACTATTTTTTTTGTTTTTAATAAGAAAAAACAAACCAAACAAACTAATTTTTTTGATAGAAAGAAACAAGCAAAACAAAGCAAAAGAAACTAAGCAAAACAAAAACAAAGTAAAGAGATTGGTTGTGAGAGACTCCACTTGCGAGATTGAAGTTGTCCTTAACTCCCCGGCAACATCGCCAGAAAATCTTGATGTGGCTCGGTGACGTAGAGCCTGTTGGGAGATCCCAAGATCAAGGTGTGATGAGCACAGCAGCTAGTTTTCCCTTACTTATGAAACCAAGGTTATCGAACCAGTAGAAGTAAGTAAACAACTCCAAGGTGTTGCTAACAACTTGGAACCTGCACAACACAAACTCAAAAATTTGCCCCAACTTACAGTGAGGTTTCCAATCTCACCGGTTTGCTGAAAACAAAGGATTAAACATATAGTGTGGAAGATGGTGATTTTCTTGCAGAAAGTAAACAATAACAGTAGATGGTATATCAATGATAAAGGAATGGATCAGGGTCCACAGTTCACTCGAGGTGTTCTCCTTAAGATAGATAGCATGTTGGGTGAACAAATTACAACAGGGCAATTGATAGATTGAGAAAGCATAACAATGCATATACTAGACATATTGACTCCTACGAGATTTGATTGGGCATTACAACATAATACATAGACCGTAATCCAACTGCATCTATGACTAATAATCCACCTTCAGGTTATCATCCGAACCCCTTCCAGTATTAAGTTGCAAGCAACAGATAATTGCATTAAGCAATGTGTGTAAAGTAAACAATACAATTGCCCCATGGACAAAGAATTGTTGTTTTCTCCCTAGTAGCAACAGCATATCTACAACCTTAGAGATTTCTGTCACTTCCCCAGATTACTAGAGGCATGAACCTACTATCGAGCATAAATATTCCCTCTTGGAGTTGCAAGCATCTACTTGGCCAAAGCATCTACAAACAACGGAGAGCATGCAAGATCACAAATATCATAGACATGATAGAATCAATAATCAATCTGACATAGTATCTCAATATCTATCGGATCCCCGCAAACACAACATGTATGATTACAAATAGATGACCTTGATCATGAATGGAGCTCACAAGATCTAAACATGATAGCACAAAGGAGGAGAAACAACCATCTAGATATTGTATGGACCCATAGTCCAAGGGTGAACTACTCACGCATCACTCTGAAGGCTGGCATGGTGATGAAGAAGGCCTTTGGGATGATCTCTCCCCTCCGAGAGGGTGCCGGGAAGAGCTTCAGATCCCTCCTGATCTAGGGACGATGGTGGCGACGACTATGGACTGTTTTGTGGAGATTTTATCGGGTACTTAGGGTTTCTGCATCGGGTGCTTTTATAGGCTAAAGGGCAAGGCCGGTGGGCGCCCGAGGGGCCCACACCTAGGGCTGGCACCCCCCTAGGCCGCCTCGCCCTAGGGTCTGATGACCCACAAGTATAGGGGTCACAACAGTCTTCGAGGGTAGTATAACCCAATTTATTGATTCGACACAAGGGGAGCCAAATAATACTTATAAGCCTTAACAACTGAGTTGTCAATTCAGCTGCACCTGGAAATAGTCGTGCTCATAGGAGTTTATCAGTAGCAACAGTTTTGTAGTATCAATAGCAAAGTAACAGCAGCAGTAAAACAAAGGCAGTAGTAACAATAGTAGCAAACAGTAGGATATGAGTGCAGTAGGCATAGGGATGGATGGACGGGCGTTGCATGGACGAGACTATTCATGTAACTTCAAGATCTAGGGCAATTGCAGATAAATAAGATAAAGCATCCAAGTACTCAACAATCATAGGCATGTGTTCCATATATAGTCATACGTGCTCGCAATGAGAACTTGCACAACATCTTTTGTCCTGCCAGCCCATTGGAGCGGGGCCTCAAGGGAATCTACTGGAAATTAAGGTACTCCTTTTAATAGAGCACCGGAGAAAAGCATTAACACACCATGAACACATGTGATACTCATATCACAGCCTTCCCCTCCGGCTGTCCCAATTTCTGTCACTTCGGGGCCTTTGGTTTCGGACAATGATATGTGTACACAACTTGCAGATAAGATCACAAACAATACTATCATCATGAATCAATAACATGTTCAGATCTAAGATCATGGCACTCGGGCCCTAGTGACAAGCATTAAGCATAACAAGTTGCAACAAAGTCAAATAGCACTAATAAAGATACTAGGCACCATGCCCTAACAATCTTATTCGATTACATGATAGATCTCATCCAATCCCTACCATCCCCATAGCCTATAGCGGGGGATTACTCACTCATGGATGGGGGGAAACATGGATGGTTGATGGAGAGGCGTCGGTGATGATTACGGCGATGATCTCCTCCAATTCCCCGTCCCGACAGGGTGCCAGAACGGAGTTATCACGGTTTCTAGTGGTGGCGGCACAACGGAACTCTCTCTAGAAAAATTTCGAACCCCCCGGAGTTTTTAGGTCAGAAGGCTTTATGTAGGCGAAGAGGGAGGCCGAGGGGGTGCCCGAGGTGGCCACACCCCTCCCAGGCGTGGCCTGGGATGGCCCACGCGGCTAGGGGTATGGGCCCCTCGTGGCCCTCCTCCGTCTGAGCTTCTGGCTCCGTGAGTCTTCTGGTAAAATAGGAGTTTTGGCATATTTTCCAGGATTTTTCCTGAAAGTTGATTTTCTGCACAAAAACTAGACACCAAAGTAATTCTGCTGAAAACAGCGTCAGTCCGTGTTAGTTGTATCCAAATCACACAAGTTTGAGGAGAAACAATAGAAGAAGTGTTCGGGAAAGTAGATATGTTTTGGACGTATCAAATCCCCCCAAGCTTAGCTTATTGCTTGTCCTCAAGCAATTCAGTTGAAAACTGGGTGCGATAAAAGAAACTTTCACGAACACATTTGTTTCATGTAATGTAAATATTCTCAACATATGATCAGTACTTAGATAATTCATAATAAGGAGTATGCAAATAAGTCTACTCAATAGTCATTGCAAGCTATGAAGAGATTCCAACACAATAATAATAAGTAGCATGAAACATAAACATAAGCAACATTGCAATGCTCATAATATGGTATGATAGAGTGGTATCTCGCTTTCCTTTTATTGTGGAGCAAAACATAAATGCCAAGGCACCTCTGAAGTTCAAGTGAAGACTAGAAGTAAAGATATCAAAGATACAAGCATCAAAGTCATGACATAATTAACCACGTTTTGAGACAAGCACATTACACTAAGAATGACAACTATGCTCTCAAGAAGGTGCTCATAGAATAAATGGTGACTCAACAAAGAAGTGAAAAGGTTTTGAAAAGTTTGAAAGGCTTCCAAATGCTAAAAGTATGGTACTCATTAGCTTTGAGCTCTCATTGCCCCTATCATAGGCATCTTTAGATGGTTAAGTTTAAAGTGAGGTCCAATATGAGTTATATGCTAGATAGATCATAAAATGAAAATCTCATGTCCCTTGAGTACGAGGGCCACTCCTCATGCCACTCAACTTTAGTTACCGGTAAGTTCTTGTCATCGTACATACATGTGTATCATGGAGAACCGCCAACGGGGTACCCCTTTCCCCATGATACAGGAGCTATCCCATATCAAAATGACAAGGAAAGCAGGCAATGAGCATCTCAGCAATCCTTTATTTACCATGGGAATGGTGCATATTTTTTTCTCCTCTCTTTTTTTTCTCTATATTTTTTTTGAGGATGCTTCATAGATTGCTCACTATGGTTATTCTGCAAGTTTCCACCATGATTAGACATGGCTTAGGCTAGCGGCTCAAGCGTTTCTCTAACACACATACATAACTCCATGGACTTACAAGCTCCCCTTTTATTTCACACCGACAACATCCATAAACAAAAGAGCATGATATCAACTGGGTAATATATTTACAAGTGTTGAAAGCGTTCCCCATGACAGCACGGTTCTGCTAACTCCCAGCCTATAATTTGCAAGCATATAACTTTCATGGACAGTCACAATGATTCAGATTTATTAAGTGCAAGAAAATAAAGTGTGCCACCAAGTTCGTGAGAGATTTACTAACTAACTTTCTCATAACAAGCAAACATTTTATTTTGAAGAAAACGAGGCATAATAGATATGCACGGAATAACAAATGATGCTAGTAGGTAGGTATGGTGGACACTTTTTTGACAAGTTTGGTTTTGGGGAGTTGGATGCACAAGTAGATCTCATACTCAGTGCAATTGAAGGCTAGCAATAGAAAGGGAGCGACAAACGAGAGAGCAATAACTGTCATAATCATGCTTGGAACATAACAGAATTAATTATGGCATAAAAGTGATACAAAAACTCTAAAGGCAAAATAAATCATCGAGGCTTAGCTGACTTCGGTTCAGTCATATGCATGCGTGAGCATGTGCCAAGTCGATTCAAATGAAGCATTCAGATGAGGATACCACAATGTCATACCAATTTATGAATAGAACAATGCAAGCAAACATTCATATAACATGCTACAAACTATTAGCAAGATGGAGCTAATCATAAGGGAGCAAGAACTACTAAGAATCCAATAAATACATACACCTTACATGAATAGACTAAGCATGCCCGCAATGATGAGTATATGTACAAAAATGAAGACAAATTGAGTTCATTACCAGCCTCTTACCACACCTCAAGTTGTCATAAATTATCATTATTGCCTTTCACTTGTGTGGCTTGAATAATAACATGAAACCAAACTCCACTGAGGACCGCTGAACCCTGCAACGAACTTCACAAAACCAAAGAAGAAGAATAAATATTTTTGGTGTTTTCGATTTTTTAAATCAAGCACTCAAAGAAAAACAAACAAAGCAAAATCTTTTTGGATTTTCTTAAAGCAAACCAAAGCCAAAAAACAAAGAAACAAACCAAGAGAAACAACGAAAATATTTTGGGTCTTTTTGTGTTTTGGGAAAGCAGAGACAAAAACTAAAAAGAAAGCGAAACATGGATATACAAAGTACCGACGGAACATGATATGTAGATGAGTGTGGTGTCGGTATACCTCCCCCAAGCTTAGGCTTTTGGCCTAAGTGGAGCTCAATCCCAGCCTGGCCAAGAAGGAGTGCCTCCGTAATGCGACGAAGAGGCCCCTTCGTCCTAGTACGTGCTCGAGGAAGCCCCTGTGTAGTGCATAGAGTGGTCATAAGAGGACGCGTCCCCCGATAGCGCTCATGGAAACCACGCACGCGTAGCTGATCGTCTATCTCCTCCTTGGAGCGCGACCAAGGCCCCCTGCAAATACTGAACAAAGTAGCATCTGGCAAAGAAATTTCCCTCTCGTTCCCGTCAGTAAACATCATCCTGTAAACTAAACTCTCAAGGCTAGAGCTAGAAGTAACAAAGTGATGCGCTTTCATGGCAGCAAGGTCAATCCTCTGTGGAGCCAATACTGTATCAATCGGATCAACAGAAAGTTCTAAGGCAGCAACTACACGTGCAACAATAATACCCCCATAAATGGGTCCTCTAGCAGCTAGGCGACGAGCAATGAGAGAACCAAGATTATACCTGGTTTCATTATTGAGTGCAGCAGCTAGAAAGGACAAATGATAGTTGCAAATATTGCTAGTGTTCTCCCTACCAAGAATGCTAGTGGCAAGATAATAGGCAAAATATCTGAGAGCTGGGAGTTGAATATTTCTTATCTTCCCGCGCTGGGCTGTGCGGTCATCATCATTTGTTACCCCACGGAAGAGCTCCAAAAAATCAGCGGGTCGAGCTTGAATCTTCTTCACCGTCCCAGCCATGCTAATACCTATAATGCTACAAAATTTCTTAAATGTCATGGTGATAGACCTATCATAGATTTTGAATAAAACATCTGCCCTAAAAGGGGTGTTAGTGAAAGAGAAACTCTCCACAAAATTTTTGGTGAGCAAAGCATATTGCTCACTCTCATCCTGCATATAATCGGTTAGTCTAACCCTCCAAACAAGAGTTAGGAAATCATCGAGAATCCCTGTAGCTTGCAAAAAGGTAAAACAATGGAAAGTAGAAGGGTGCACATCCCCCTCATCTCCCTCGTTGCCAAAGCGCGGCGCAATAAGATCCTCATTGTATGATGGCCTATCTCGAGAGGCTAATCTCGAAGTCCTTGTCCTCCTAGGTGCATCACTTTCAAACACTTCTCCAAAGGTGTGGTTGTCCATGGCCCTTTTTCTGAAAAATTTAGACAAACATCAAACCAAGTGATTTCCAAGTTTATAAATGATGAGGAACTACTATAGGAACTTGCTAGAGGGATAAACATGCATCAAAATGAAATCTATAAGCATAGAACAAGCATGCAAGCTCACACAACCTGTCACCTACAGTAGAAAAATACTCAAGATACAATCCACCAATCAAAAATCTAATTGGACAAGCAGAGGAGGCACATACCGGAGAGCAATCCCTCCAAAAATCAGCAGCAAAGATGGGCAAAGCAAGGAGATCGAAAATCGGGAGCAATAATAGTAGGAACTCGAGCTTTGAGAAGTTTTCCGGTGTTTTTTGGTAGAGAGAAAGAAGTGGCTGGAAGGAGGCAACTTGGAGGGCCAGGGGTGGGCCACACCCAGACCAGGCGCCACCTGGGGCTGGCCACGCCACCAGGGGGCGTGCTGGCCTAGTGGGTCCCCCTAGGTCACTCCAGGTGCCCCTCTGCCCCTTTTTCAAGGAAAATTTTAAGATGAATTTTTCGGGAAACTTTATTTTTGGCCAATTTTTAGGTTATAAAAATTGATTTTCTCGCAGAAAAAGATTTTTTGAAAGACACAAAAAGCAAACAAAACCAAAACTACAGAACTTATAAGACACTCTAAAAAGCAAACAACTAGCAAAACTAAGACTAACAAGACGAAGAGCAAAGATTGGAAATGAAAAAAATAAAGGTGAGCAAGTATAATCATTGTGAAAGCATTGTGTTGTCCATTAAAATCCCTTTGTTAACAAGGTTGATCAAGTCTTGTTACCAAAACAATCTTATATGAAACAAAGCTTTGCATTTCACTAAATGATTATGTTACCTCAGTCTTGATAGCAATGGTCCCAATCATAATAGTTTCAAAACTTTCTTGTGGAATGGGATAATATATTTCTCAAACTTTGATGCTCTCAATATTTTCAATTGAATTCATGCCATATCTCTTATCAATCTTCTTGGGGAAATAGATAGTGTGCTCTTTGTCATTAATATTAAAAGTTACCTTTCCTTGATTACAATTGATGACAGCACCTGCAGTATTAAGAAAAGGTCTCCCAAGAATAATAGACATATTATCATCTTTAGGCATCTCAAGTACAACAAAATCAGTTAAAACCAAACAATTATGAGCCACTTGAACAGGAACATCCTCACATATACCAACATGAATAGTAGTAGACTTATCAGCCATTTGCAAAGATATATCAGTTGGTATCAATTTTTCTAGGTGAAGTCTCTTGTAGAGAGAAAAAAGCATAACACTAACTCCATCTCCCAAATCACACAAAGCAGTTCTAACATAATTATTTCTAATAGAGCAGGGAATAGTTGGAATACCTCGATCACCAAGTTTCTTTGGAACCTTAGAATTGAAGGAATAATTAGGAAGCAAAGTAGAAATTTCCTCATTAGGAATCTTCCTTTTATTAGAGACAATATCCTTCATATACTTTGAATAAGGAGGCAACTTAATAGCATCAGTCAAAGAATTTGAAAAAATAATGGTTTCATCCACTCAAAAAACTTGTTATAGTGTTGTTCCTCCTTTGACTTTTGTTTTTTATTAGGAAAAGGCATTGGTTTCTGCACCCAAGGTTCTCTTTCACTACCATGTTTATTAGCAATAAAATATTCCTTAGTGTACCTAGTGTTCTTAGTGTGTTTCTCAGGTTCTTCTTCAATTTCTTCCTTATCAGGAGCATCATTTTTATCATTACCACTTCTAGTTGCAGCATTAGAGACAAATATACTATTAGGATCTACAACAGGTTCAAGAAGTTCCTCAACTATTTTATATTTATTTTTCTTTCTCTTAGAAGTATTACCACTATTTTCAGCTTGTTGAGAATCCTGCTCAATTCTTTTAGGATGTCCCTCAGGATATAAAGGATCTTGAGTGGCTACACCACTCCTAGTTCTAATTCCATAAGCATGTTTATCTCCAGAAACTTTAACTAGCATATCTTTTGTACCTTAGCAAATTGATCAATTTGGGTTTGAACCATTTGGAAGTGTTTAACAAGAATTTTAATATCATTAGCAGTTCTTTCCACAATATATTTCAACTCATTAATAGCTCTATAGTTTTCCAATAAATGATTCTGAACTTGTTTATTAAAATTACCTTGTTTAACAATAAAAATGTCAAGTTCCTCCAAGCATTGATCAAGAGGTTTACCTTAAGGAATATCACCTTCATCAAAGTGTTGGAGAGAGTGTAACTGAATAGTTGATGAGTGGGGAATTGGCTTACATAATTCTTATATAGGAGGTAAATTATTCACATCTTCGGGTATAATACCCTTCTCCTTAAGACATTTCTTAGCTTCTTTCATCACTTCATCATTTAATTCAATCACTCCCCTCTTCCATGGTGTTGATGTTGGAGATGGTTTAGGCACAATTGGTTCAGGTGTAGTATGCTCAGGTGCAATTGGCTTAGTTGAATTCCAATCATCATAATTCTTGCTTATTTTAGCCATTTATTCTTCAGCTTCTGCAGGAGTTCTTTTCCTAAAAACACAATCAGCAAAATTATCTAGGTATGTCCTAGATTCATCAGTCAGTCCATTATAATAGATATCAAGCAGCTCATTTTTAGGTAATGGACATCCAGGATATGCATGAATCAAGCCACAGAACCTTGTCCATGACTCAGGTAATTTCTCTTCTTCTCCCTGTTTAAAATCAAAAAGTTTTTGCAAAGCAGCATGTCTAGCACTAGGAGGGAAATATTTCTAAAAGAAAGTAGCAATAAAGCAATCAGGGTTATCAATGGATCCGGGAGGTAAACTATTAAACCAAGATTTAGCTTTTCCTTTTAGTGAAAAAGGGAAAATCTTAGCAACAAAGTAGGTATGCATCTTAACATCATCATAAAATAAGGCACTCATAGTGGAAATCTCATTCATATGTGCCACAGCCCTTTAATTATCAGTCGCACAAAAAGGTTCTTTCTCAACATTGTTTATATAGGATAAATCAAGAGAGAAATCATAATCTTTATCTTTAATGTCTATGGGAGAAATAGCAAACTTAGCATCAGGAAACAATTTAGGTATTATGGTACGTTTCTCAAGGAGACTCCTAATAGCACTAGCACCACATTTGTTTCGATATTCCTCAATAAATTCATCAGTCATTTCAATGTAACCATCATTAATATCATAGCTTTCTCTAGACTCAGGTGAGCTAACAGGAGTAATAGTGTCTTCACTAGGAGTTTCAGTGTTTCCCAATATAGTTCTAGCAATAGTAGCATCTAGGAAAGGACCTAATGAACCACTCTCATCAAGAATAGTAGAAGTAGCATCATGAGCATTAGAAGCAATTTCAGATTCAGTAGTAGTAGCAGTGTGTGTAGCATGTGTATGTGGTGGTGGTGTAACAAACTTACTTAGAACAGACGGTGAATCAAGAGCAGCAGAGGTGTTTAGAACTGTACCTCTTCTTGTAGTGGATGTCAAAATAGGAAACTTTCCATCAGGAGACTTTCCCATGATGAAAAAGGATACCGGTTAACAATAATAAATCCAAGTGAACTTACAAATAAAGCTATGCTCCCCGGCAATGGTGCCATAAAATAGTCTTGATGACCCACAAGTATAGGGGATCGCAATAGTCTTCGAGGGTAGTATAACCCAATTTATTGATTCGGCACAAGGGGAGCCAAAGAATACTTATAAGCCGTAACAACTGAGTTATCAATTCAGCTGTACCTGGAAATAGCCTTGCTCACATGAGTTTATCAGTAGCAACAGTTTTGTAGTAGCAATAGCAAAGTAACAGCAGCTGTAAAAACAAAGGCAGTAGTAACAATAGTAGCAAACAGTAGGATATGAGTGCGGTAGGCATAGGGATGGATGGACGGGCATTGCATGGACGAGACTATTCATGTAACTTCAAGATCTAGGGCAATTGCAGATAAATAAGATAAAGCATCCAAGTACTAAACAATCATAGGCATGTGTTCCATATATAGTCATACGTGCTCGCAATGAGAACTTGCACAACATCTTTTGTCCTGCCAGCCCGTTGGAGCGGGGCCTCAAGGGAATCTACTAGAAATTAAGGTACTCCTTTTAATAGAGCACCGGAGCAAAGCATTAACACACCATGAACACATGTGATCCTCATATCACAGCCATCCCCTCCGGCTGTCCCAATTTCTGTCACTTTGGGGCCTTTGGTTCCGGACAATGATATGTGTACACAACTTGCAGATAAGATCACAAACAATACTATCATCATGAATCAATAACATGTTCAGATCTGAGATCATGGCACTCGGGCCCTAGTGACAAGCATTAAGCATAACAAGTTGCAACAAACTCAAATAGCACTAATAAAGATACTAGGCACCATGCCCTAACAATCTTATTCGATTACATGATAGATCTCATCCAATCCCTACCATACTCATAGCCTACAGCGGGGTATTACTCACTAATGGATGGGGGAAACATGGATGGTTGATGGAGAGGCATCGGTGATGATGATGGCGATGATCTTCTCCAATTCCTTGTCCCGGCAGGGTGCCAGAAAAGAGTTTCTGGTTCTGAATCACGGCTTTTGGTGGTGGCGGCGCAGCAGAACTCTCTCGGGAAAAACGTCGAACCCCCTGGAGTTTTTAGGTCATAAGGCTTTATGTAGGTGAAGAGGGAGGTCGAGAGGATGCCCGAGGTGGCCACACCCCTCCCAAGCGCGACCAAGGGGTGTGGGCCCCTCGTGGCCCTCCTTCGTCTCAGCTTCTGGCTCTGTGAATCTTCTGGTAAAATAGGAGTTTTGGCATATTTTCCGGGATTTTTCCTGAAAGTTGATTTTCTGCAAAAAAAACTAGACACCAAAGCAATTCTACTGAAAACAGCGTCAGTCCGTGTTAGTTGTATACAAATCACACAAGTTAGAGGAGAAACAATAGAAAAAGTGTTTGGGAAAGTAGATACGTTTTGGACGTATCAGTGGCCACCTCGTGGCCCCCCTTCGGCTGCCCTTCGGACTCCGTGTTCCTTCTGGTAAAATATTGACTTCGGCTTTTGTCCCATCAAATTCCGAGAATATTTCCTTACTAGATTTTCAGAAACCAAAAACAGCAGAAAACATGCAACTGGCACTGCGGCATCTTGTCAATAGGTTTGCTCTGGAAAATGTATAAAAATACCCCAAAGTGTACACAAAACATAAGAAAGTCGATAGAAAACAAGCATGGAGCATCAAAAATTATAGATGCATTTACTACTTATTTAAGAGGCTTTGTGAATATATCGGTAAGTTCGTCTTTGGTTGAACATAAGATAGTGACGCGGCTCAGTTGTAGAGCTTCGTTGGGAGACCCAAAGAGGAAGGTATGATGAGCACAGCGGCAAATTTTCCCTCAGTTATGAAACCAAGGTTATCGAACCAGTAGGAGCAAGGAAACAACTCCAAGGTGTTGCTAGAAACTTGGAATCCTACACAACACAACCTCAAGACTTTGCCCCAACTTATAGCGACGTTGTCAATCTCACTGGTTTGCTGAAAACAAAGGATTAAACTTATAGTGTGGAAGGTAATGGTTGCTTGCAGAAAGTAAACAGTAACAGTAGATGATGTAACAATGGTAAAGATTGGACCGGGGTCCATAGTTCACTAGAGGTTTTCTCCTTAAGATAATAACATAACATGCTGGGTGAATAAATTACAGCAGGGCAATTTACAGGAACTAAGCAAGGCATAACAATGAAAATACTAGACATTCATGATTCCTATGAGATTTGATTGGGCATTACAAAAATATACATAGACCGCCATCTAACTTCATCTATGACTAGTAATCCACCTTCAGGCTATTATCCGAACCCCCTCTAGTATTAAGTTGCAAGCAACGGATAACTGCATTAAGCAATGTGTGTAAAGTAAACAATACAATTGTTCCATGAACACAAGATTGTTGTTTTTTCCCTAGTAGCAATCTCTATAACATTATATATTTCTGTCACTTCCCCAGATTCAATAGAGGCATGAACCCACTATCAAGCATAAATACTCCCTCTTGGAGTCACTAGCATCTACTTGGCCAAGATAGCTACTAGAAACAGAGAGCATGCAAGATCTCAAACAATAGAAACATGATAGAATCAATAATCAATAAGACATTATAGAATCAATAATCAATCTGACATAGTATCTCAATATCCATCGGATCCCTGCAAACACAACATGTATGGTTATAAATAGATGATCTTGATCATGAACGGAGCTCATAAGATCTAAACATGATAGAACAAAGGAGGAGAAACAACCATCTAGCTACTGTATGGACAAATAGTCCAAAGGTGAACTACTCCCGCATCATACCGGAGGCTGGCATGTTGAAGAAGAAGGCCTCCGGAATAATCTCTACCCTCTGATAGGGTGCCAGGAAGAGCTTCAGATCCCCCCGATCTAGGGACGATGGTGGCGGCGGCTACGGACTGTTTCGTGGAGATCTGATCGGGTGCTTAGGGTTTTGGCATCGGGGGCTTTTATAGGCGAAGAGGCGATGCAGGAGGGCGGCCAGGGGGCGCACACCATAGGTCGGCGCGCCCTAGGGTGGGCCTACACGGCCCTAGGGTGTGGCTGCCCTGTGGCGTTCCTTTGGCTGCCCTTCGGTCTCTGTCTTCTCCTCGGTGAAATATTGACTTTGGATTTTGTCCCGTCCAATTCCAAGAATATTTCCTTACTAGCTTTTCTGAAACCAAAAAATAGCAGAAAACAGGCAACTGGCGCTGCTGCATCTTGTTAATAGGTTAGTCCCAGAAAATGTATAAAAATACTTTAAAGTGTAGACAAAGCATATCAAAGTTGATACTAAATAAGCATGGAACATCAAAAATTATAGATATGTTGTAACACTACGGTTTTGAAAAGACCGTAGCTTCTATGTGACATGCCAATCCCCGGATCAGTTCATTGGCTCACAATAGAATAAAGATGAATAACATAGCAAAATATCCATGTATCATAAATAACGAAGGATCCAGAGTAACATTTATTACAATAAAGCTTAGCTCTAGGCTAGCTCAACTTATTCAAGTAGCAACATAAATAAATAACTCCTCCATTCTTCAAATTGCCCACAAGTGAACAAGTGCCGAGTGGAGTACCGCGACCTAATCGATCACTCAGAATCTGAATATCCTGCAATTTGAAACGTAGCAGCCCTGAATGGTCAATTCATTGAATGTATGGCAAGTAGAGCTATTAAAGGAGACAATAGACCTAGCATCTACATGCATATTTGGCAAGTGGAGTTGTGGCTAGCTTGCATTTGCAAAAACCTATGTCCTATTTTCATAAACAATTTTGACTTTCTTTGAAAAGATCCCAAATATATTAACCCATCAACATTAAAGCAATTAGGAAATTAGAATGAGCGAGAAACATGTCATGAACTTAATATCAAGCAACGATGTCCATAATCGGGGACACGGCTAATAGATTAGATTATACACCCTGCAGGGGTTAGTACACTTTACCCATGTGACTTGGCCAGCCCAACTCGTACCACCACTCTCATATTAGATAATAATAGGGAGAAGTCCAAGAAGGTACCATTCAGGAAGTAGCTCCCCAAACCCGACACGCACCATACTAACCTACCAAAATTCTACATCTCTGGCTATGTGGGTTCGAGTTGCCACAACCTACTAAGTCCAACCAATCGCTCATTTCATTATTGGCACATGGTTGTACACATAAGCTACCAAATAAAGAAGCCAATCATTTTCTCTTGATGCATGGGTGCCTTTCCCCAATGATACCACCAAAAAATGGCAATTCCATCACACCTAGGAGGTTCATTGATTAAGTTGTTTTTAGTTTTGTAAACCAACACTTTTAGAAACAACTTTTAGTGATGTAACCCAGCCATCGTTCATCATATCACGGCTAAGGACATCTACCAACGGTGGCTCAACTACAAGAGATCCCTACCATATAATAGGATATAACATAGCGATAGTAATCCCTATCAACAATAATCATGATCAAATTAGCATCTACTTGACTTGGCTGCAGTGGTCGAAGGAACAATCCTCACACAAGTAAGCGTTGCACCGTCACAATCTACACGATACAATTGCAACACATAAACAATCCAAACAAAACCATAGATAAATGCACAAATGCATGCATGGCATGTAAATGCAAGTCTCAATAGCATATAGCTGTTCTCTGTTATATATGACTATTGATGTTATGCAAAAATTATTTTGATGCATTGAAAACAATTGATAAGAAAATAGTGATCCAAATAGTGGATTCTAAGGCAAATAATAATCCCAGGTTGTGTGATGTGTGGTAAAATCTGGGATAAAATCCCACTGCATAGGCAAGCTAAATTGTGACCAGGTCCAACTGGAATCACTCAAAAAGGACTTACAGAACTTTTTGAATAATTAAAATACTCCAGAAAGCCTTTTAATTGTTTCTACAACTTTCAGTAATGTAAGGCTACCTTTAAAATTCACAAATAGATTCCACTTGTTCTTCTGATTCCATAGACATATTATTTGTAATTTTCTGAGCAGTACTCGGTTTACTATGATTTTATTACTCTAAATAGGCCATTAATCTATTTAATTATTCACGACAAAATATTGCTGAAAAAGTCTAAACTAACTACACAGAAATGTTCTACGTGAAATTATGAATCCAACGATACCTCATTTGCAATTTTTGAACCTGTAGATTATTTGCTATGGATTTTACAAGTTTTAATCAATTTCTGCATATTTTATCCTATTTAATTAAAAGAAAAGGGGTGTTGACTGGTTAATGCTAACTCAGCGCTGACTGTGCAGTTGACCAGTTCATGGTCAGTGGTCAACAGACGATCTAGACCGTGCGTCATAGATACAGCGGCAGAGGGAGGTCGCGAGGGGTGGCTCACCGGCGGCGGTGGTTGGTGGTGCCGCGGCTCTGGCGATCTTCAACGGCGGCGAGGTGGCGTACAGCGTGCAGGGCTCAGCGGCGGTCCTCGAGGTGGCAACGATGGTGCTCCTCTCTTCCTCGAGGTGCGGCAATAGCGGGCTGGAGGCGCGGCGATGCCGTTCGTCTCTGGCGAGGTCGACGAGGGGGCTAGGGGGTCTGCGCGGCACGGAAAAACACGTCGGGCGAATCAGTCAAGCAAGGGGAAAACATTCGGGGGGAAAAGAGGGTCGAGGGGGTGGTTGGCCACGGTGGAAAAGCTTCTCACTGTGGCAACAACGGCGGCGGCGGTTCCAACTTCGGCGAGAAATCACCGGTCACTAGCGGCGCGTTAGGTTAGGTTTCGAAGGGGTTCTGGTAGAGGGGTTCAATGCCTATATGGTGAGGCAAGCGGGGCCTCGAGGCTTGTCCGATTCCGCGAGAAGCACGCCTCAGCGTCTGTGCCCGACTCGAGCTGCAGCGGTGCTCTACAGACAGGTGGGGACCACCTGTCGGTGTCATGAGCAAGAAAGCTAGCTGGTGCTGGTTATCTGTCAAGGCAGCTGGATTAGCTTCTGCTGGCTACTTTGGGTCATTGGCCCTTTTCCTTTTTTTTTGATTTTCTCAGATTAATAGTTAACTGAATTTTTACAGAAAAGACAGTCTGTCTGTCAAACCTGAATCTGAATTTTCTCAAAACTTCGGTAGGTCATAACTTTTGTCCACATATCCAAATAAGGTGATTCAAAGTGCTAGGGGTTCGTGTTGGGACCCTCTATGCAACTGTGCCTTCCAATTTTCAAAACAACAACTTTTCAGCAGATCAAAAGTAAAAACCAAGCTAGTTTGTGTATGTGACAATAGGCATATGCAAGTGATGTTTTTTGCAAAAGCTTTCAATTCTATGACATGTATGATATGCAGTACCAATTCTAAAAATTGAGATTTGACAATACTAACACCCTTAAGATGAATATCGTCCCCGAGATTCGGCATGGCTAGCAAATAGGTGTGGGTGGTCTTCTCGGAGGTCATCCTCACGCTCTCAAGTGGCTTCCTCTTCGGTGTGGTGGCTCCATTGCACCTTGCAAAATCTGATCTTCTTGCTACGGGTAAACCTCTCCGCCGTATCCAATATTTTGACCGGCTTCTCCTCATAAGTCAAGTCACTCTCCAGCTGAACCTCCTCCAATGGCACAGTGTCTCTCAATGGTGTATCCACCATCTCCGGATGGAACTTATTCAGCTGAGACACATGGAACACGTCATGAACAACGGACAAAGCCTCTGGCATCTCCAACTGATATGCAACTTCTCCCTTGCGTGCTAAGACCCGGTATGGTTCTATAAACCAAGGTGCCAGCTTACCCTTGATTCCAAATATCTTAATCCCACGCAGTGGTGATACTCTGAGGTACGCTCTATCACCGATCTCATACACCACTTCCTTGCACTTGCCATTAGTGTAGCTCTTCTGTCTCGATTGTGCCACCTTCAGCATGTCTCTAATCAAAGTGACCTTCTCCTCGGCATCCTTGATCAAATCAGGCCCAAATAGCTGACGCTCTCCTACTCCATCCCATAGCAATGGCGTCTGGCACCTCTTCCCATATAGCACATCAAATGGTGACGTCTTGATGCTGGTTTGGTAGATGTTGTTGTAGGAAAACTCGGCATATGGCAAATTCTCATCCCAACTAGAGCCATGAGCCAAAGCGCAAGCTCTCAACATATCCTCCAAAGTCTGATTCACCCTCTCTGTCTGTCCATCTGTCTAAGGCTGGAACGTTGTGCTAAACTCCAATCTATTTCCCAATGACTCGTGCATCTGGTGTAAAAAGTGTGATGTAAATTGGGTGCCCCTATCCGATACAATTCTCTTGGGAACTCCGTGTAGGCACACAATCCTGTCCATATAAATATTGGCTAACCTCGCACTCGTGTAGGTGGTCTTCACGGGTGTAAAGTGGGCTACCTTGGTCAAATGGTTGACCACTACCCAAATAGAGTCGTATCTAGACCTGGTCCTAGGCAATCCTGTGATAAAATCCATTCCCACTCTATCCCACTTCCAGTCCGGCATAGGCAATGGCTGTAGAAATCCTGCTGGCTTCTGGTGTTCCGCCTTCACTCTTCTTCATACATCACATAAGGCAATATGCTCGGCGATATCTCCCTTCATGTTGTCCCAATAAAATCTGTCCTTCAAATCCATATACATCTTCGTATTACCCAGATGTATGGAATACGGCGAGTCATGAGCCTCCTGTAGAATTAGCTTCCTTATCTTCGGATCGTTGGGCACGCACAAATGATCTCCATACCACAAGGTTCCTTGCTCGTCCTCACGGAATTCTTTCGCTCGATCCTACTTCATCTTTTCCTTTATCACCTCTATCTCCTTGTCTTCTACTTGAGCTTTCCTGATCATGTCCTGTAACATTGGTTGGACTTCCATTGCCGCCAAATATCCCTCGGACACCACCTACAGTCTAAGCTCCTTGAATTGCTTACACAAATCCTCGGGTAATTCCCCAACAGTCAATCCATTTGCATAGGCCTTCCAGCTTAGAGCATTCGCTACCACATTGGATTTTCTTGGATGATATTGCAGATTCAGATCATAGTCCTTGATAAGTTCCAACCATCTCCTTTGCCTCATATTCAGTTCCTTCTGTGTGAATATGTACTTCAAGCTTTTGTGCTCAGTGTAAACATCGCAGTGTTCTCCCATCAGATAGTGCCTCCATACCTTGAGTGCATGTACAACCGACGCTAATTCCAAATCATGCGTGGGGTAGTTCCTCTCATGGTGTTTAAGTTGACGTGAGGCATATGACACCACTCCCCCATCTTGCATCAGCACACTTCCAAGTCCCTGTCGAGATGCATCACAGTACACTTGGAAATCCTTCTGAAGATCAGGTAAACATAGAACATGTGTGGTCACTAGGCGACGCTTCAGTTCCTGAAAGCTAGCTTCACACACCTCTGTCCACTCAAACTTCTTCTCCTTCTTCAGTAGTTCCATCATTGGCTTCGCGATCTTGGAGAAATTCTCTATGAACCTCCTATAGTATCCAACAAGTCCCAAAAACTCCGAATATTGCCCACATTCTTGGGTGCTTCCCATTCAGTAACTGCTATCACTTTGCTTGGGTCAACAGCAACTCCTTCTCCTGACACCATGTGTCCAAGAAATCCAACAGTATTCAACCAAAACTCGCACTTGCTGAATTTGGCATACAACTTATGTTCCCTCAGCTTCTCCATAATCAGTCGCAGATGTCTCTCATGTTCAGCATCATCCTTGGAATATATCAGTATGTCATCGATGAACACCACCACGAACTTGTCCAAGTACTCCATAAACACCTTGTTCATCATGGTCATGAAATATGCCGGAGCATTTGTTAGTCCAAAATACATAACCGTGTATTCATATAAACCATACCTAGTGGTAAAAGCAGTCTTGGGAATGCCCTCCTCCCGAATCTTCAATTGGAAATAGCCCGATCTCAGATCAATTTTCCTAAACACCGTGCTCCTTCCAATTGATCAGACAAATCATTTATGTTTGGCAAGGGGTATTTGTTCTTGATGGTCACCTCATTTAGCGAGCGATAGTCCACCACTAACCTCTTGCTACTGTCCTTCTTCTCCAGAAACAGAACAGGTGCACCCCATGACGATGAACTGGGCTAAATAAATCCTTTGTCCAACTACTCTCTTAGTTGTTTCTTTAATTCCTTTAGCTCATACACATCCATCTCGTATGGCCTTTTTGCTATAGGTCATGTTCCCGGCATCAGGTCGATAAGAAAATCCACATCCCTGTCAGGTGGCATCCCTGGTAGCTCGTCCAGAAACACGTCGAGGTACTCCTTTATTACAGGCACTGTATCCATGCTAACCCGCTTAAGAGAATTCAACGTACACCTTCCCAGTCGTACTGACGACTTGAACCTAATTCTCTTACCATCCGTGGTTTTGAGCGAAACCGCTCACTGTGCACAATCTATGTGTCCCTCGTGCATAGACATCTAATCCATGCCTAGTATAAAATCTAAACCTTGTGACTCCAATATTACCAGATGTGCAATAAAATTGTGTGCTCCAATCCTCACAGTTAAGTCGCGGCATCCCGTGCTAGCTATCATTTCCCCTCCAGGTGAGCTTACTCTAATAGACCCTTTTAGAGACTCCATAGGTAACTTATACTTATCCACAAATGCCCTTGATATGAATGAATGCGATGCACCAGTATCGAAAAGAATAAGTGCAGGGTGGGTGTTGATTGGAAACTTACCAACCACAAGCTCAGGATCATCTGGGATCTCCTCCACATTCATGTGGTTCACTGTGGCCTTCTGGTTGGTGCCTGGCTTCAGTCCCTTCTTCTCTGGACAGTTGTCTGTGTAATGCCCTTTCTGGTTGCACTTGAAGCATGTCACTTCACTCAGGTCCTTCTTCACATAGTTGCAATAACGGTTGCGGTCATGTCCATTGTCTCCTCCAGAATGGTGAGTGTGTCCTCCCTTGTGGCTGTGGTGGCTGCTCTTGTGGCTCTCATGGCGATGTACATTGTTTCCATGGTTGTGGCGGTCATGGCTTCCATGGCGCCCATAGTCATTTCCTCCATGCTTGGAGTATCCATCATAAGAAGTGCGAGACTTGTGGTGAGAGCCAGAGTGGTGGTTGTTATGCTTTGTCTTGCGGTTCTCCACCTGTTTGTGCTTTCCCTCCAAAATTCTGGCCTTGTCCATAAGCTCCTGGAAAGTGGGGCAATATACCACAGACAGTTGCAGCGAGATCTCATCACTGAGGCCATCCAGGAACCTCTCTCTACTCTTGGCATTAGTGTCAACATCCTCAGGGGCATAACACGACAGGTTGTTGAACTCCTCTATGTACTCAGCCATAGTGCGGTTGGTCTGGTGCAAGTTGCATAACTCCTTCCTCTTCAGACTCGGAACTCCTGAAGAGACATGATTGGTCTTGAAACATTCCTCAAACGTGGCCTAGGTAACTGTGTCTAGCGGGTGGATGATCTGGAAAGTATCCCACCACGAAGCAGCTGGTCCCTCCAGTAGGTGAGAAGCAAACCTCACCTTTTCAGCATCTATGCATCCAACAGTTACTAGATCCTTGTTCACCCAACGCAACCAGTCGAGAGCAACCATTGGTTCAGGTGTAGTAGAGAACTTTGCTGGCCTTAGCCTCAGAAACCTTGCAAGTGCATCACCCTAGGGCTGGTTGTTCCCGTTGTTGTTATTATTGTTGTTCTGGGCAGCCATGAACTAAGTCATCACCTGGGCTAGCTGTGCCTGAGCTGCCATTAGCTTCTCCATCTCAGTGGGTTGACGGCAGGGAGGCATCTGCGGTTCAGCACAAGTAAGCTTAGAAAGAATCAATTACGACATTAGGATTCTACCCATGCATTATGAGCAAACAACAACAAGACAATCACAGACAATCACGAGCAAGCATCACATCAGCAACCAAGCAATCAAGCAAAGTTCCAGGGGTTATCCTAGCAGTATACAACTACTGAAATAGTTTTAGAGACGTTGGCAATAGTTACAAACATAAACAGGCCAACAAAAGCATAAAACAGAAATCTGCCAGAATAGTCCAGCATTGTTCACGAATTTTTCTGCCTGACTTAAACTCGTCAGAAAATTTAGATGATTTTTTTGCATATAGTACAGAGAGTTTCGCACCAAACCCTATTTGTTCAGATTTTTATCGGTTACCAAAAAAACATGCAAAATCGTACAGTACAGCAGGTTCAGCAGAAATCTGCAGCAGGAAAACCACGAATTTCAACCAAAACTTTGCCATAACTCATTTATAAATTTGCACAAATAATCCTGAAACTTTAGAGTACACAATAGAGCATCCTAAACACTTTAAATTAACAGCAACAAAGTTTTACATTGATCGAGGCCTTAAAAACTAATGATGTATCCTAACGAAGCCTAATTGGTGGCCATCTAACTACTTCATGAAGAGGTTGCAGTAGGTCCTTGCTTTCATGTGTTGGCGCTTCAGTCCACGAACCATCCATGGAGGTGACGTATACACCTTCCCTGAATCCTCGCTTGAGACCTCAAAATCCACCTCTTCGGGATCCTCTTCTTCCTCATCCTCTGCTGCAACAACAACTGCTTCATCTCCTCCACCATCGATGTCTCCATCCTCATCATCATTGTTCCCTCCGTCATTATCATCATCATTGCCATCATCTCCATTGTTGTCATCTTCAGGTGGTGGATTTAACTATGCTTGGAGAGCGGCGATTTGAGCTGCCATATCAACAATGGTCTGGTCCCTTTCTATCACCACTTGGTTCCTCTCTTGGACAGTCCCTTGCAGCTGCTCTATGGCCTGATCCTTCTCCTGGACGTTCCCATTCGGTTGTGATATGGTCTCATCCTTGTCTTGGATGGCTTCATTCAGCTTCTCTATGGTCTCGTCCCTGCCAATAAGCGCTTGCTCCAGAGCATCCATAGCGGCGTGTAAGGTATCAATTTCTTGTCCTTGAACCACTAGACCGTTGCTGGAAAAATCAACTATCTCCTTTAACTGCATCACCTTCTGAGCTAGGACTCCATTCTCCACCTCCATATCCTCCATATGCCTCTGATGGGGCGGCATGTTGTTCCTGTTGCCCGGGGTGATCACAACGTTCCCATTCTCATCACACCTTCTGTAGTCACGGTAAGGGGAGTCTTCTCGCAGCAGGTGTTGATGAAGATGGCACTAGCATGACAGGGCTTCATGCAGGTCCAAGTTTATTCCAAAATCCTAGTTGCAATACCGCTTGGTGTAGACCAGATGCATAGGGTTTGCAAGGCGAAGTCTCTGAAGATGATAGTGGTGATCTCCTAGGCGTCCTCGCCATACCCATAGGTATATAGCCTCCTTCCCTTGAACATGGGCAGCGGCAAGCCCATTGACTGTGAGAGTTATCCCAACTATATTGTGAAGGGCCTTGGCGACTCGATCCCAGCATACTCAGTCCTGACTTCTCCCATCTATAAATTAAAGTGGAAAGTGTGAGAATAGCAAATGATAAGTATTTACGAGGGTGAAAGGCATAAGATGAAAGACAGAGTTAATATAAGCTTTAGTAATTCTATGGCTTCCTATTCCAATCCTAGGTCATGATCCTACAGTCGACACACGGGCTCTGATACCATCTTGTAACACTACGGTTCTGAAAAGATCATAGCTTCTATGTGACATGCCAATCCCCGGATCAGTTCATTGGCTCACAATAGAATAAAGATGAATAACATAGCAAAATATCTGTGTATAAGGATCCAGAGTAACATTTCTTACAATAAAACTTAGCTCTAGGCTAGCTCAACTTATTCAAGTAGCAACATAAATAAATAACTCCTCCATTCTTCAAATTTCCCACAAGTGAACAAGTGCCGAGTGGAGTACCGCGACCTAATCGATCACTCAGAATCTGAATATCTTGCAACATGAAACGTAGCAACCCCGAAGGGTCAATACATGGAATGTATGGCAAGTAGAGGTATTAAAGGAGACAATAGACCTAGCATCTACATGCATATTTTGCAAGTGGAGTTGTGGCTAGCTTGCATTTGCAAAAACCTTTGTCCTACTTTCACAACCAATTTTGACTTTCTTTGAAAAGATCCCAAATAGATTAACCCATCAACATTAAAGCAATTAGGAAATTAGAATGAGCGATAAACATGTCATGAACTTAATATCAAGAAACTCAGATGTCCATAACCGGGGTCACGGCTAATAGATTAGATTATACACCCTGCAGGGGTTAGTACACTTTACCCATGTGACTTGGCCAGCCCAACTCGTACCACTACTCTCATATTGGGTGATGATAGGGAGAAGTCCAAGAAGGGACTGTTTGGGAAGTAGCTCCCTAAACCCTACACGCACCGTACCAACCTACCAAAATTCTTCATCTCTGGCTACGTGGGTTCGAGTTGCCACAACCTACTAAGTCCAACCAACCACCCATTTCATGATTGGCACATGGTTGTACACGTAAGCTACCAAATAAAGAATCCAATCATTTTTTCTTGATGCCTGGGTGCCTTTCCGCAATGATACCACCAAAAAATGTCAATCCCATCACACCCAGGAGATTCATTGATTAAGTTTCTTTTAGTTTTGCAAACCAATACTTTTAGAAACAACTTTCAGTGATATAACCCAGCCCTCGTTCATCGTGGCATGGCTAAGCACATCTACCAACGGTGGCTCAACTACAAGAGATCCCTACCACATAATAGGATATAGCATAGCGATAGTAATCCCTATCATGCAACTACAAAATACACCATAATGCATTGAAAATAGTAGGACAATAATCATGATCAAATTAGCATCTACTTGCCTTGGCTGCAGCGGTCGAAGAAACAATCCTCACACGAGCAAGCGTTGCACTCGTCAGAATCTACACGATATAATTGCAACACATAAATAATCCAAACACAACCATAGATAAATGCATGCATGGAATGTAAATGCAAGTCCTAGTAGCATATAGGTGTTCTATGTTATATATGACTACTGATGTTATGCAAGAAATAATTTTGATGCATTGAAAACAATTGATAGGAAAATAGTGATCCAAATAGTGGATTCTAAGGCAAATAATAAGCCCAGGTTGTGTGCTATGAGTTAAAATCTAGGATAAATTGCCACTACATAGGAAAGCTAAATTTTTACCAGGGCCAACTAGAATCACTCAAAAAGGACTTACAGAACTTTCTGAATAATTAAAATACTCAGAAAGCATTTTAATTGTTTCTGCAACTTTCATTACTGTAAGGCTACATTTTTAATTCACAAACAGATTCCACTTCTGATTCTGATTCCATAGACATATTATTTGTAATTTTCTGAGAAGTACTCGATTTACTATGATTTTATTACTCTAAATATGCCATTAATCTATTTAATTATTCACGACAAAACCTTGCGGCAAAAGTCTAAACTAACTACACAGCAATGTTCTACGTGAAATTATGAATCCAACAATACCTTATTTGCAATTTTTGGACCTCTAGATTATTTGCTATGGATTTTAGAAGTTTTAATCAGTTTCTGCAAATTTTATCCTATTTAATTAAACGAAAAGGGGCGTCGACTGGTCAATGCTGACTTAGCGCTGACTGTGAAATTGACCAGTCCACGGTCAGCGGTCAACAGACGATCCAGACCGTCCGTCGTAGATCCAGCAGCAGAGGGAGGTCGCGAGGGGTGGCTCACCGGCGGCGGCGACAGTGGTTGGTGGTGCGGCGACTCCGGTGATCTCCGACGGCGGCGAGGTGGCGTACGACATGCAGGGCTCAGCGGCGGTCCTCGGGGTGGCGACGGAGGTGCTCCTCGCTTCCTCGAGGTGCAACAACAGCAGGCTGGAGGCGCGGCAACGGCGTTCGTCTCCGGCGAGGGGGCTAGGGGGTCTGCGCGGCACGGAAAAACACGTCGGGCGAATCAGTCAAGCAAGGGGAAAACGTTCGGGGGGAAAGGGGGCGAGGGGGTGGCTGGCCACAGTGTAAAAGCTTCTCACCATGGCAATGGTGGCGGCGGCGGTTCCAACTTCGGCGAGAAATCGACGATCACTGGCGGCGCGTTAGGCTAGGTTTCGAAGGGGTTCTGCTAGAGGGGTTCAAGGCCTATATGACGAGGCAAGCGGGGGCTCAAGGCGCGTTCGATTCCGCGAGAAGCACACCTCGGCGTCCGTGCCTGACTCGAGCTGCGTCGGTGCTCTGCAGACAGGTGGGGACCACCTGTCGGCTTCTCTGAAGCGGGCAGGCTGGCTGCGATTAGTCTTGGCTATCTGTCATGCATGCCATGAGATTAAGCGTTTTCCCTTTTTATTTTTTTTCTCAGATGAACAGTTAACTGAATTTTTATAGAGAAGACAGTCTGTCTGTCAAACCTGAATCTAAATTTTCTCAAAACTTCAGCGGGTTATAGCTTTTGATCCACACATCCAAATAAGGTGATTCAAAGTGCTACGGGTTCGTGTTGGGACCCTCTGTGTAACTGTGCCTTCTAATTTTCAAAACAACAACTTTTCAGTAGATCCGGAGTAAAAACCAAGCTAGTTTGTGTATGTGACAATAGGCATATACAAGTGATGTTTTTGGCAAAAGCTTTCAAAACTGAATTTTTGCAGGTATAACTATGATGCTATGATATGTATGATATGCAGTACCAATTCTAAAAATTGGGATATGACATATGTTTACGACATATCAAGCATCTCCAAGCTTAACTCCTGCTCGTCCTTAAGTAGGTAAGTGATAAAAAGAATAAGTTTTGAGGTGACATGCACCATCTCAATCATGATCAAACCATTTGCAAGCATTGAAATATGGGATTAAAGTACTCTAAACATGAGCATGAAAGATGAAGTTATAACAATAAGACATAGCAACTATGCTGCAACATGAAAGGATACAAACAAAGATCATGAATAACAATGCATTTAAAGATATTTGTTTGTTTCACATATAGAAAACATAGCATAGTGGTATTCAGCTTCTCTCTCATGGAGTAGAAAAACATAAATTCATAGGACACCTTCAAAGTTCATAAGGGTGACTAGATACAAATAGTTCAAGAACAAGCAATATCAATATTATGAATCAATCAATAAGTTTTGGGACAATGCACATAGAACTAAGAATGACAACTATGCTCTCCTAGTTGGTGCATAAAGATAGAAGGTGGAGACTTAATATAAAAGTGGAAAGAAAGGCCCTTCATAAAGGGAAGCAGGGATTTCAAGTTTTATAAAGAGCTTCCAAAAAATTTGGTACTTGTTAGCTTTCAGCTCTCATTGCCCCTATCATAAGCATCTTGATTAAGGTTAAAGTGAACAAAGTATGGAGTATATGCTTGACAAAGTATAAGTTCGCAATCTCATGTCCCTTGAGTATGAGGGTTGTTCCTCATGCTACTCAACTTTAGTTACAAGCAAGTTCTTGTCATTGTAAGTATAAGTGTATCATAGAGAACCGTCAACGGGGTACCCCTTGCCTCATGACACAAGAGCTAGCCCATATCAAAATGACAAGGCAACAGACAATGTGCATCTCAGCAATCTTCTTATTTACCATGGAAAATGGTGCTTTTTTATCTTTTCTTTTTCTTTTTCTCCTCTTTTTTTATAAGAAGAATGCTTCATAGATTCCTCACTATGGTTATGCTGCAAGTTTCCACCATGATTAGGAATGGCTTAGGCTAGTAGCCCAGGAATTTCTCTAACACACATACATAACTCCATAAACTTACAAGCTCCCCTTTTATTTCACACCGCCGACATCCATAAAAAAAGAGCATGATATCAACTGGATAGATATTTATAGGTGTTGAAAGCGTTCCCCGTGACAGCACGGTTCTTCTAATTCCCAACTTATAAGTGCAAGCATATACAACATAGATGACACAATGGTTCAAGTTTATTAGGGGCAGAAAAATAAATTGTGCCATCAAGTTTGTGAGAGCTTTAATCACTAATTTTCACATAACAAGTTTAATTTGGAAGATAGATAAAACAAGAATATACTTGGAATGGTGTAACACACCATGCATAGGAATTTATAGTGGACACGTTGGAATAACTTGGTTTCTTGGGAGTTGGATGCATGAGTAGAGCTTACTCAATAAAAGTGGAGGCTAGCAAAAGACTGGGAGCGACCAACTAAGAGAGCAATAATGGTCATAATCATGCGGAGCGACAAAACATTACTAATCAAAGCATAAGGTGGTACCACAAGTCAAAAACTAAATGATCATAGAGGCTAAGGTGACTGTTTCATAGTTATAACATGGTGTGAGCATGTGCCAAGTCAACCCAAACAAAGCATCAAAGGAGAATGCCACAATATTATGCTTTTGTATGCTAAAACAATGCATGATTCTTGCAAGGCACATTAAGCTATCTCAATTGTTTGTAACAAGCCATGTTACAACAATAATCACTAAGCATAAGGTCAAAAAAACATCTAACATGACATGATAAAGTCAAGGTCATAGTCAAAACAAGCTCCCTTTGTACCACTTAAACATAAAACTTTCTACTCCTTTCCAACACCAATCAACTTATTTGAAACAACACAGCGAAAGCGGGGGTACAACTACTTTATTCAAGAAAACTAAGCAAAATAAAACCAAAAACAAAAACTAAGACTCTCCAAGAATAACACAATAGTGCATCAAACAATAAAAATGAAGTGTCTAGAAAGAGACCTGAGATTTTTATTGATGAAGAAGGGGATGCCTTGGGCATCCCCAAGCTTTGACGTTTGTACCTCTTGAATATTTCTTGATGTGACACAGGGTGGCATCCCCAAGCTTGAGCTTTTGTCCATTTTTCATCTCATCATATCATTCTTCCCCTACACCTGAAAATTTCCTTTATATAAAACTTCACACAATCTTCATTAGCAACATTAGAACATTCAAGATAATAAACCTTGGGGTTTAGTTTCAAAACAGCAAAACTTTCATTAAAAACACAAGATACTGTAGCAATTTCTTCAAAAATCTCAATTTACCAAAGAGAACCCAAAAATAAATCGATAAAGAGACAAATACAAATAATGGCAGAAATCTGTCAAAACAGAGCAGCAGGTAAAAACCGATTTTTTCGAAGACCTTCTGTTGCTCAAATCAAAAAGTGTTGAACTGACAAAAGTTAGATAACAACCTGAGGAATTTACTCAGAAAATTACAGCTCAATCTGACATCAGAAAATTTCTGGCGGTCGTCGGAAATTCCGGCCACAGACTCGGTCCGCCGGAATTCCCGCCGGAATTCCGCTGGAACAAAACAGGACACACGAAAACAGCGATAACTTTTGCGTCTGGACTCCGATTTCGATGATCTTGGGCTTGTTTTGACGAGGACAACAAGCCCTACAAGATGGTGCAGAGAAACATCATAGTCCAGCAAAGAAGGATAGAACCAAATAAAGAAAGGTAAGAAGCCTCCCTACACGAAGAACCGATAAAACCTTCAAACTCGAAAACGCCATAGAAGATGCATACGAATTACTTTTTCGATGAACTTGGGCTTGTTGAAGAGATAGAAACAAGATCAAGAACCTCGCATGGAGAAACACCAAGAAGCAACAAAATAGGAAGATGCAAAGTATGCAAAGGATTGAGCTCCCTATGACGATGTGATCAAGTTACCCAACTGAAAGCCCCTCTTAATAGTGCGGCTATGTATCCTATAACCCGGTCTCCCAACAACCACCTTGAGACTGGTAAAAGGAAAACCTATCAAGGCCATACCTTTGCCTTGTGCACCCCGCTTGATCTTGATGACAACACTTCAATCTCCATCCAAGCCGGAATGCATCACTTGACCATTGTTTCTTCATGAAGGCTCCTAATTTGCTCTCCCATACACCATCATTGGATAGATTCATTAATACATGTCTTCACATGTCCATTATCACCAATATGGATGGCAAGCTTCAAGCAAATGATCTTCTCAAGATGCTTATCTTGAATTTGCCCTTCTCAACCTTGATGACGATCACCACTTGATGTCATCCTCTCATGGGCTATATAATATCTTCACTTTTGAAGCATAACCATGGAAAGATACCTATCCCATATAGAAAACGCAAAGGCACATATATAATGGGTTAGTTCATGATGCATAATTGACAAGGATTACCATACCACAAGATCATGTGGTACATTCTTTATGCTTCATGTGTTGACCAACTTGAAATCACTTTACTCTTTGTATAGGTCAACCATGTATCTTATCATGCTCCATATCAATATCTTGAGGTATATAAAAAACTCTTAATTTGATTACATGCTCTAAATCTTAGTCAATCATATATCAACTAATGAGGCTATCGTGACACCGTCTTAGAGCTATATCTTGAATTCTTCTATTGAGATCACACTCTCAAGATCTTGATCATATCATATTCTTCTCTTCAACTCAATGATCTTGATGCCAATACTCAAGGTATATCTTTATCTTCATGACATCCATACTTGAATCCAACACATAGACTACAAGCATGACCTATGGAATATTCCTTCAAATAAAACTCAATGAAAACATTAGTCCATAGGGATTGTCATTAATCACCAAAACCACACATAGGGGCAATTACTCTTTCAATATGTTTACGACGTATCAAGCATCCCCAAGCTTAACTCCTGCTCGTCCTCTAGTAGGTAAGTGATAAAAAAGAATAATTTTTTAGGTGACATGCACCATCACAATCTTGATCAAACCATTTGCAAGCATTGAAAGCTGGGATCAAAGTACTCTAAACATGAGCATGAAATAAGAAGTTATAACAATAAGACAAAGCAACTATGCTGCAACATGAAAGTATACAAACAAAGATTCATGAATAACAATGCATTGAAAGACGTTTGTTTGTTTCACATATAGAAAACATAGCATAGTGGCATTCAGCTTGTCCCTCGTGGAGTAGCAAAACATAAATGCATAGGACACCTTCAAAGTTCATAAGGGTGACTAGATACAAATAGTTCAAGAACAAGCAATATCAACATTATGAATCAATCAATAAGTTTTGGGACAATGCACATAGAACTAAGAATGGCAACTATGCTATCTTAATTGGTGCCTAAGGATAGAAGGTGGAGACTCAATATAAAAGTGGAAGAAAGATCCTTCAAAGGGAAGCAGGGATTTCAAGTCTCATAAAGAGCTTCCAAAAATTATGGTACTTGTTAGCTTTCAGCTCTCATTGCCCCTAACATAAGCATATTGAAGTGATTAAGGTTAAAGTGAACAAAATATGGAGTATATGATTGACAAAGTATAAGTTGGAAATCTCATGTCCCTTGAGTACGAGGGTCGCTCCTCATGCTACTCAACTTTAGTTACCGGTAAGTTCTTGTCATAGTAAGTACATCTGTATCATACAGAACCGCCAACGGGGTACCCCTTTCCCCATGACACAAGAGCTAGCCCATATCAAAATGACAAGGCAAGCAGACAATAAGCATCTCAGCAATCTTCTTATTTACCATCGGAAAATGGTGCTTTTTTATCTACTTTCCTCTTTTTTCTTTTTCTCTTTTTCTATATCTCTCTTTTTTATAAGAAGAATGCTTCATAGATTGCTCACTATGATGATGCTGCAAGTTTCCACCATGATTAGGCATGGCTTAGGCTAGCGGCCTAGGCGTTTCTCTAACACACATACATAACTCCATGGACTTACAAGCTCCCCTTTTATTTCACACCGACAACATCCGCAAACAAAAGATCATGATATCAACTGGGTAGATATGTACCAGGTGCAATATTGAAAGCGTTCCCCATGACAGCATGGTTCTACTAATCCCAACTTATAAGTGCAAGAATATACAACATAGATGACACAATGGTTCAAGTTTATTAGGGGCAATAAAAATAAAGTGTGCCATAAAGTTTGTGAGAGATTTAATCACTAATTTTCACATAACAAGTTTAATTTGGAAGATAGATAAAACAAGAATATACTTGGAATGGTGTAACACACCATGCATAGGAATTTATAGTGGACACTTTGGAATAACTTGGTTTCTTGGGAGTTGGATGCATGAGTAGAGCTTACTCAATACAAGTGGAGGCTAGAAAAATACTGGGAGAGACCAACTAAGAGAGCAATAATGGCCATAATCACGCGTAGCGACAAAACATTACTAATCAAAGCACAAGGTGGTACCACAAGTCAAAATGATCATAGAGGCTAAGGTGACTGGTTCATAGTCATAACATGTTGTGAACATGTGCCAAGTCAACCCAAACAAAGCATCAAAGGAGAATACAACAATACTATGCTTTTGTATGCTAAAACAAAGCATGATTACTTCAAGGCACATTAAGCAATCCTAATTGTTTGGAACAAGTCATGCTACAACAATAATCACTAAGCATAAGGTTAAAACAACATCTAGCATGACATGATAAAGTCTAGGCCACAATCAAAACAAGCTTATTTTTGTACCACCTAAGCATGAAGCTTCCTACTCTTTTCCAACACCAATTGACTTATTTGAAACAACTCACAAAGATAATAATCAATAAATATCAGTGATATTGTCTCACAAATCCACAAATAAGAACTAAAAATTTCTAAGCTAAAAGCACAAGAAAACTAAGGCTAAACACAGTGCTAGCAAAAGAGAACACTCACAAGACAACAAGAATGAAAACTAGAGTGTTCTAGGCAATGAAAACAGAGTGTGTCTCTCTCCAAAAGAAGTGTGTTGGGATCCAACCAACTTATTGCAGCAAACCAAGCAAAATAAAACTAAAAAAATAAAGACGCTCCAAGAACAACACAACAGTGTATGAAACAATAAAAACGAAGTGTCTAGAAACACCTGAGATTTTTATTGATAAAGAAGGGGATGCCTTGGGCATCCCCAAGCTTTGACGCTTTTACCACTTGAAATATTTCTTGGGGTGACACGGGGTGGCATCCCCAAGCTTGAGCTTTTGTCCATTCTTTATCTCATCACATCATACTTTCCTTACACCTGAAAATTTTCTTTCATACAAAACTTCACACAATCTTCATTAGCAACATTAGTGCATTCAAAAGATAATAGACCTATGGGGTTTAGTTTCAAAACAGAAAAACTTTCACTAAAGATATAAGCTACTGTAGCAATTCCCTCAAAAAGTTCAATTTCCCAAAGAGAACCCAAAAAGAAATCAATAACGAGGCAAATGCAAATAATGGCAGAAATCTCTCAAAACAGACCAGCAGGTAATAGCCGATTTTGTCAAAGACCTTCTGTTTCTCAAATCGAAAAGTGTTGAACTAACGAAAGTTATATAACAACCTGGGGGATTTACTCAGAAAATTACAGCTCAATCCAACATACAGAGATTTTTCACGAATTTTTATAGTGAAGCATAAAAATCTGTTTTGGGACAGCAACTTCCCCCAAATCTTACTTCTCTCTCATTAGAGGTTATTCCTGGCACAAAAACTACACAAAAAGGATAAGGAGAGGTTATTACAGTAGTAATAACTTCCAAGACTCAACAAAACTATTGGGTTATCTCCCAAGAAGTACTTTTCTTTAACGCCTTTAAGTTGGGCTTGATAGTTTGAGAAGATGCTCACATAAGAAATATGAATTAAAGCAAAAGAGAGAATCAAGAAGCAAATTCAAAACAAATTTAAGTCTAACCCACTTCCTATGCATAGGAAACTTGTAAAGAAACAAGTCATGAAAGCACAAAGCAACAAGCATAGGAAAGCAAAACAAGTGCAACTTCAAGATTTTCAACATAAAGAGGGGAAACTTAATATTGTTGAAATACTTAAAACCATGTTTCCTTCTCTCATAATAACTTTCAGTAGCATCATGAATAAAATTAACAATATAACTATCACATAAAACATTCTTATCATGAGCCACATGCATAAAATAATTATTGCTCTCCACATAAGCATAGTCATTCTTGTTAATCATAGTGGGAGCAAATTCAACAAAATAGCTATCATTATTATTCTCATCACCATAATCATCAAATATAGGAGGCATATTGTAATAATAATTAATTTTCTCCTCAATAGTAGGTGGAATGAAAATATCATATTATCATTGTAATCATCATATATTGGAGGTTTGGTATCATCATAAGCAATAGAATAGCTATCTTCCAAAGCTGGGGAACTAAAAAGATCATTTTCATAAAAACTAGCTTCCCCAGGCTTAGACTTTTCCATAGCATTAGCAATAATGGTGTCTAAAGAATTCATACTAATAACATTGCTATTAGCATGAAAATAAAGTTCTATAGGTTTTTAAATTTTTTTCTTCAAACACTTCATGTCCTAACTCAAGATAGATACTATAAAGCTCTCTAAATTTTTTGTTGTTTTCCATTAAGCCTAACTAGTGAAAACAAGAAACAAAAGGACAAAATTGCAGAATCTAAAGGAAATAACTTTGAGCACTCACACCGGAGGATGTGAGTACCTTTTACCTTACCTCCCCGGCAATGGCGCCAGAAAATAGCTTGATGTCTACACACTTCTATTCTTGTAGACAGTTGTTGGGCCTCCAAGTGCAGAGGTTTGTAGAACAGCAGCAAGTTTCCCTTAAGTGGATTACCCAAGGTTTATCGAACTCAGGGAGGAAGTGGTCAAAGGTATCCCTCTCAAGCAACCCTGCAATCAAGATACAAGAAGTCTCTTGTGTCCCCAACACACCCAATACACTTGTCAGGTGTATAGGTGCACTAGTTCGGCGAAGATATATTGAAATACAAGTGGTATGGATAATTTTAAGTGGTAACGGTGCCAGAAAAGAGCTTCTGACGGGGAGGAAAATATTAAACGCAAAAAGATGGAAGCAAGCAAACATGTAACATATCTAGTTGCAAACGGTGTTTCAATGCTTAGAAACAAGGCCTAGGGATCATACTTTCACTATAAACACTCTCAATAAAAATATCTTCTCTTAACGATACTACCCTGAACTACTCTCCAGTTGGACACTCTAATCCACGGTAGGGCTATAACAGCACTCCTCAAAGTCCGCCTTCCCCATCTAGATAACCCCACACTATCACCTTGAGCGCTAGATGGTTCCAACAAATACCACAATTTCATAGAGACAACCAACTCAAAATATACTCATGATAAGTATTTATGAACTCTAGCCTAAGTGCCACCACAGCGTGCACGCTGTCACTTTCACACACGTGGGGAGAGCAGAGATCTATTGAAGCACTTGAGTATTTATGTAAACTCTAGCCTAAGTGCCACCACGGCGTGCACATTGTCACTTTCACACACATGGGGAGAGCCAGAGATCTATTAAAGCACTTGAGTAGCAAAGTAGATCTACTTGATTACAAAGCTCATGATCACAATAAGATCACGCATAGAGAGAGATATGAACACATAGATACCGGTAGAGTCCTTAGCCTCGAGGAAGAACTACTCCCTCCTCATCATGGGAATCAGCAACGGCGATGGAGATCGGTGGAGATGGCTCCGGGGGCACTTCCCTGTCCCGGCAGGGCGCCGGAACAGAGACTTCTCTCCCTGAATCTCCCCTTTGGTGGCGGTCGTGCTACGGAAATTTTTGTGGCTTTTTCCCAGATGATTTAGGGTTTCTGAGTCGGGGGCTTCTTATAGGTGAAGAGGCGGGGCGAGGAGGCAGCCAGGGGGGCACACCCCCTGGTGGTGCGGCCAGGGTGGCCCGTGCCACCCTAGGGTGTGGCCACCCTAGTGCTCTACTCCGTCTCTGCTTCGATTTTCCGTATCGTTCCGGGAAAATATGAAGATTGGCTTTTGTCCCGTCCAATTCAGAGAATATTCATTTGTTAGCTTTTCTGAAAATAAAAACAGCAGAAAACAGGCAGCTCCGGAGCGGGCACTGCGGCATCTTGTCAATAGGTTAGTTCCAGAAAGTATATTAAAATACCTCAAAGTGCATACTAAACATAAGACAAATGATATAAAACAAGCATGGAGCATCAAAAATTATAGATACGTTTACGACGTATCAACCCCAAGAGGAAGGTATGATGAGCACAGCGGCAAATTTCCCCTCAGTTGTGAAACCAAGGTTATCGAACTAGTAGGAGAAAGGAAACAACTCCAAGGTGTTCCTAGCAACTTGGAATCCTGCACAACACAAACTCAAGACTTTGCCCAACTTACAGTGAGGTTATCAATCTCACTGGTTTGCTAAAAACAGAGGATTAAACGTATAGTATGGAAGGTAATGGTTGCTTGTAGAAAGTAAACATTAACATTAGATGATGTAACAATGGTAAAGATTGGACCAGGGTCCACAGTTCACTAGAGGTGTTCTCCTTAAAATAAATAACATAACATGCTAGATGAACAAATTACAGCAGGGCAATTGACAGGAACTGATCAAGGCATAACAATGCAAATACTAGACATTCATGATTCCTATGATATTTGATTGGGCATTACAACAATATACATAGACCGCCATCCAACTACATCTATGACTAGTAATCCACCTTCAGGTTATCATCTGAACCCCCTTCAGTATTAAATTGCAAGCAACGGATAACTGTATTAAGCAATGTGTATAAAATAAACAATACAATTGTTCCATGATTTTTTTTTTGTTTTCTCCCTAGTAGCAACACCACATCTATAACCTTAGAGATTTTTGTCACTTCCCCAGATTCCATAGAGGCATGAACCCACTATCAAGCATAAATACTCCCTCTTGGAGTCACTAGCATCTACTTGGCCAAGATAGCTACTAGAAACAGAGAGAATGCAAGATCTCAAACAACACAGACATGATAGAATCAATAATCAATAAGACATGATAGAATCAATAATCAATCTGACATAGTATCTCAATATCCATTGGATCCCCGCAAACACAACATGTATGATTACAAATAGATGATCTTGATCATGAACGGAGCTCACAATATCTAAACATGATAGCACAAAGGAGGAGAAACAACCATCTAGCTACTGTATGGACCCATAGTCCAAGGGTGAACTACTCATGCATCATACCAGAGGCTGGCATGGTGATGAAGAAGTCCTCCAGGATGATCTCTCCCCTCCGACAGGGTGCCAGGAAGAGCTTCAGATCACCCCAATCTAGGGACGATGGTGGTGGCGGCTATGGACTATTTCATGGAGGTTTGATCGGGTGCTTAGGGTTTTGGCATCGGGGGGGGTTTTATAGGTGAAGAGGCGAGGCAGGAGGGTGGCCAGGGGGCGCACACCATAGGGCGGCGTGCCCTAGGGTGGGCCCGCGCGTCCCTAGGGTGTGGCCGCCCTGTGGTGCTCCTTCGGCTGCCCTTCGGTCTCTGTGTTCTCCTCGGTGAAATATTGACTTTGGCTTTTGTCCCGTCCAATTCCGAGAATATTTCCTTACTAGCTTTTCTGAAACCAAAAACATTAGAAAATAGGCAACTAGCACTGTGGCATCTTGTTAATAGGTTAGTCCCAGAAAATGTATAAAAATACCTCAAAGTATAGACAAAGCATAACAAAGTTGATACTAAACAAGCATGGAACAACAAAAATTATAGATACATTTACGACATATCAGATAGTTCAATATCTCCTCGGGCAACATGATCTCTAATAAAATGATGACCAATCTCAATATGCTTTGTCCTTGTATGATCCACCGGGTTATAGGCAATCTTGATATCACTTTCATTCTCACAAAAAAGAGGCACTTTGTCACAATGGACACCATACATGCACTAGCAGCTGCCACATATTCGGCTTCGGCGATGGATAGAGATATATAATTTTGCTTCTTATACGACCAACACACCAAGGGCCTACCAAGAAATTGGCAAGCTCTGGAGGTTGATTTTCTATCATCCTTGTCACCAACCCAATCCGAATTCGTGTACCCACAAAGAAATATTATTGAGCCCCTAGGATACCATATACCATAGTTTGGGGTATGGACCAAATATCGAAAGATTCTTTTGACCGCCATCAAGTGTATTTATTTAGGAGCCGCTTGATATCTTGCACACACACTCCTACACTTAACACAATATCGGGTCTAGATGCACAAAGGTAAAGCAACGAACCAATCATAGATCGGTATACCTTTTGTTCCACATCTTTACCATTTCGATTTAATTCAAGATGATTCTTTGTTGCCATGGGAGTAGGAGATCCATTTAGTTCTTTCATGTTGAACCTTTTGAGCATGTCTTGAGCGTACTTGGATCTATTTAAGAAAGTCCCTCCGCTCACTTGCTTGATCTCAAAACCAAGGAATAACTTCAACTCTCCCATCATAGACATATTGAACCTATTAGTCATAAGCTTTGAGAATTCATCATTAAATGCTTTGTTAGAAGACCCAAAGATAATATCATCAACATATATTTGGCAAAGGAAAAGCTCCCATTAACCTTCTTAGTAAAAAGAGTGGGATCAATTTTCCCAACCTCAAACCTACGGTCTAACAACAACTCTCTAAGGTGCTCATACCACATGTGTGGGGCTTGTTTAAGCCCATAACATTATCAAGCTTGTAGATGTGGTTTGGTAAGTTGGGGTCCTCGAACCCCGTGGTTTGCTTAACATAAACCAACTCATGCAATGGACCATTTAGAAAAGCACTTTCTACATCCATTTGTTGCAATTTAAAGTTATGATGAGAAACATATGCAAGAAGCATACTAATACCTTTGATCCGGATTATGGATGTAGTATAGCTCTTTTTCCCTAGTAGACCTAGGTTATCAAATCCTCAGGAAGGAGAAAGCATAGTAAGGTTACTTTAACAGACCTTCGGGAGTTTTAGAATTATTTTTGTGTTTTATCGGACCAAGAGTTTGCGATCTTTTGTTGTTGTCGATGATGGATAGAGAGGGCCTAGGGCTTTCGGTTTCACCTGTAGCTGTACAAAACATCTGATGGGAATAAAAGATAATAATAAATTATGCATGTAATTGTTAGAGCAAGATAATTATATGTGGGCAGTGCATCCATAATTGATATTGCCTCCGCAACCGCTTATAGCAATAACCTGGTTTCTTTAAGTTGTTGGAAATCTCGTACCTTTGAATTTATTGTTGTTATTCCCGTCATCAAACGTCATTGCCTGCGTAGGGAAAAATACAAAGACAAGATTGCATACCCCTTTGATCATTAGGCATTAGTGGCAGGATTTAGAGAGATATTTCATCAAAAGTATGAATAATATCTAGTTTAAATATGGACGTGGATGGCTATATTTCACAGCCATCAGATATGGATGGACTCAAGGCGAGCCACGGGAGCATAGATCTGTCCATAATCAATGCCTTAAATTTGAGAGAACCCTTGAGCTACCAACCTTGCCTTGTTACTCACAACAATTCCATGATCATATTGCTTGGCCTTGAATATCCATTTAGTGCCAATAACATTGCGACAATCTTTAGGCTTTTCTACTAACTTCCAAACTTTGTTTCTCTCAAAGTTGTTGAGATCTTTATGCATGGCTTCCAACCAATCTTAATCCTCAAGAGTTTCCCACACTTTGTTGGGCTCCACCATGGATATATGAGCTTGATGCTCGCCAAATTTCTCCAATTGAGCTTGAGTGGACATTCCACTCCTTAGATCACCAAGAACATTCTCAAGAGTGTGGTCTCTTCTTTCCAACATTCTATCCACTCTAGCTTTGCGACGAGTTTCGATCTCCTTGTTATTTCTTGTGGGGATATCTTCATCATTTTGGTCCTCGTATTGACCATCAAATTGACCTTGATCATCAATGAGTTCATTCTCATCATCATGATACATAGGTTGACCTTGGTCTTGATCATGCATACTACTAGAAAGGCGCTGAGATGATCTTGTGGATTGAATAAATCTGCCTTGTGCAACGAACTGTGCAGGGCTAGACAATCCAGTCAATGGAGAGGATGGATCATCCTTCCTGGAGCTTTCAGCCTGATCAACTTGGTGAGGGTTCTTAGCTTGTCTCTGGCTTGAGTCATCATTGGCTTCAATAATAGGAGCTTTTTGATGTTGTGAGATGAGGGCTCCACTTGAGTAGAGCATAGTTCTTCTCGATCGGCCACAAGGGATTCTTCAACAGGGCGGATGAAGAGCTCCAGGACCGAGTGCGTCGACGTGATTCTCTGCTTCAAAAACCACCTCACATGCGCCCTTCGTGCCGCCTCCCATGCCCCTGCATCTCCCTTTCACCGGTTCCACCTCTCCAACGCTCCTGCATCCCCTACCCAATTCATCGTTGAGGACTACCTCGTCGCTTCCTGTGGCCTCGCACCAGCGCAAGCGCTCAGGGCGTCCAAATACCTCCGCCACCTCAAATCACCTGCCAACCCCGACGCCGTCCGTGCATTCCTCGCCTACACCGGCATCGCCAAAGCCGACATAGCCTCGGCGATTGCCTTGGACCCGCGGTTTCTCTGCTCCAAAGTGGACAAAACCCTAACCCCCCGCGCATGGGCGTAAGCAGGGGTTGGGCCGGGTGGGCTGCGGCCCACCCAGAATTCTAGAGAAAAAATAAACTACCACTAATCTAATGTTTATCATCTAAAAAAACTAATCTGATGTTCAGGTCACGGATCAGTTTGATATTTCTCCTATCGTTGGAGTACTCATTTTCCGATCGTAGAGTAGTAGATTGCATAAAAATAGGGACAACACTAAGCATCCTCTGGACAATGGCATGTTTTCTTGCTGACACGTGTCCTATACTTTTTATTAAACCCGCTTTTGCTATAAAATGTCCTATTTTTGCTATAAATTTTTTGGTTTTTGCTACATGTAGCAAAACACGGTTCGCCTATCGGACAAAATTAAAAGATAGATCTTGACAGATACCTCGTTGGAGTCTTTGTAGCCAAAAAAATGGACAAATATAGCAAACTTGATTTCGCCGGAGAGTCGCCAAAATTTTTCGCAGAGAGACCTCACCGAAGAACTCGTAGACAACGGTAGAAAAAAGATCCAACCCACGAGCTCCAACCTCATCAATGGATACATTACCGGCATGCCTCAAGATCCACTGTAGGGCGGCGGCGGAGCGCGACTAGGAGACATGGCAGCTAGGGCAGCGATGCATTGCCGGCGACTGAGGCGTGCGGCCAGGAAGTGGTGGAGGTTGTTGGGAAAGAGTCATGGAGGAGATGAAGTTTTAAGAAGCCCACCACGAATGCAAATGTCCACTCGTGCGGGGGACCCAGATGATGGAATTCACGGGATCCCGAGGATTAGGATCATTTTCCTATAAATAATACATGAGGGTATGAGGGATTCAAGTAGGGGCCAGTAGCTTCCACTAAACGTACAAACCATAGATCCTCTATATCGTCGGTGTATTGTAGCAAATATCACTTTTTAGACGGTCGGCATGTACTACTTCCTCCGATCGAAACACATATTTTAGTTCTAGATACATCCATAACTAAACGAATCTGAGTCCATTAGTTTAGATCGGAGGGAGTATATAAACTTTGTAGTCCCTTATCAATCAATACAAGTTATTATTCTTTCCAAATATCATTTTTTAGACAGATTTTGTGTCGCACACGGGTTATTGCAAAAAAAAATCTCTAGCAACGGATAAGCTCTTCTTACACAGATCCGGTAGCTAAAAGAATAAATAAAATGTATTATTGACCTGAAAATTGGAACATATTATAGCACTATTCCACACGGGTCAGCACAAAAATTTACATTATTTTTCAGACACATTTTGTATTCCACGAGGGTCAGCGCACAAAAAAAAATTGGGATATACCCACCCTGCAATTCATTCCTGTGTCCGCCACTGCCCCCGCGTCGCGCAGCTCCAGGGCATCGGCCTCTCAACTGCCCAGATCTCCCGCCTCCTTGCCATCGTCCCTGGGATCCTTCTCCACCCCGCCTGTATTCCTCGCCTCGAGTTCTACATCTCCTTGTTGGGCTCCTACGACAAGGTGGAAGCCGCTCTCAAAAAGAACATGTATCTCCTTAACCAGAAAATATCGAGAATGTGGTCAAGACGAATATGGCCTTCCTGCAGCAGTGCGGACTATCTGAGGATGATATTGCCTGGCTTTTTTTGTGCACTGGCAAACTGCTCAACAACAATTTAGATCATCTGAAGAAAATGGTTGCACGCGCTGAAGAGCTAGTCGGCGTGGGACGTTCCTCGGGGATAGCGTTGATGACTGTCTGCAACCATGGTCCTGAGAGGATTAGTGCCAAAATGAAGTCATTGGAGAGGGCTCTTGGATACCCTGAGGCCAAGATGGTTGTGTGCAAGTTGCCAAGCATCCTTAATCGGCCAGAGGCCAACCTACTCCACAGGGTGGAGTCCCTGAAGATGGAGTTCGGTTTGCAGCCTTCTTACATAGCGCGCAGGCCGGCCAGTCTGATGCGCAGCTTTGAGAGGCGGCTGATCCCACGGCATTTTGTCATACATGTTCTGAAGGCGAAGGGGTTGGTGAAGAGAGACATTGACTTGTTCAATGTGTTTACCAAATCCCACAAGGCATTTGTAGACAAGTACCTTCACCGTCGATGAGTTTGTTCCAGGGCTTGCAGGCGATTATGCTGCTGCTTGTTCAGGGAAAATGCTTCCCGAAGTTTAACTGTGAGAGAATGAAACATGGGTATGAAGGTCCAATCTGGTTACCAAATTAGCCTAAGTTGATGTATTAACACCTGGCATGTATTCTAACCTGAATCTAGTGATTTGATTACTCATGAGCTCTGAGTGAGCTTATGTGTTAGGTGTTATTATTTCTGAAACGTTTTGATAATCTACATTTGGTGGTTTATTTTCTTTTCCTGATTTATAGACCTTACTCATGATGCCTACTGCTTTCTTTGAGCTGCACAGAAAGAAATTTAGTGTCCCTCCCCTCATATTGTTGAGCTACTAACTTCTATTTGATAGCTGAGGAATCTATTTATGTGATGACTTGCAGGAATATAGTAAAATTTCCTTGCGATATATCATCAATTTAGCTATATAGGACTGTCTGTTCACGTTATCGATTTGGTAAACTATCCACCTCTGGTAAGTGCACTGGATATTGAAGTCACGCCGTAATTCTATTTTGAAAATTGTTGCAAGGGAATGATATACTTGCATTTTTGCACCAGGTATAATATGGCTATGGATTTTCCACTTGAAATTTCGCATAAATTAACTTGGGACAAATGATTGGAGGTCAGAGAACTCAATTTGAATGCAGTTTTATTTGGTTGAGTGGGCGACAAATTAAAAGGATTTGAAAGACATGTATTAAGGCTGTTATTGAACTCGTTTTGTTGGGTTGAGGAGTAGAGAAGTTGTGATCTGAAAGATGGTTGGAAAATAATTAAGCAGAGCTGTTATGTTTGATTTCATATTACTGAGTTTGAGTAGCTTTTTTACTGCGTATACTCTGTTTTCAGGAATTTTGACTGAAAGGATAGGTGGCAACAATCTCGATCACCCTCCTAAAGCTGGATTGGTTTTGGTTTTTTGATATCTATATATCTATATATATATATATATATATATATATATATATATATATATATATTTAAGCATGAATTTTAATAAGTTTCTTAATGCTTAGGGTTGCTAATTGGTACTCATTCCGTCCCAAAATAAGTGACTTGGGTTTGTCTAGTTTCGTATGTATCTACATACTCCCGCCATATTAATTGCGGTTCAGATTTCTAGACCAGTTTTTGTTTGCTAAATAAGCCAGGTACCATGGACTTCGGTCTGGTTCTTTTGTTAGTTAGGAACCTTTTCCTCTAAAATGTTGGTGTTCATTTTCTGTGTAGTGCTGCTGAAGTTTACTTTTGGTGGGGCACGTAGGTCTTTTTGATATTCTGTTGTGTTTTTGTTGTCCTAGTTTAAGGATTTCGAGGTGTAATCCTCTCTAACAGATCAAATAATTCAACCTCTTCTACACATGCACTATGGAGTGGATATTTATTTGTTTTGACTTTAACCTGTCAAATTCTCAAGACGAGTGGATGGAACAGTTCGCAATGCAGGTGCTTGGAAAAACCAGTTTTGTTCATTCTGATCTTTGGCAAGACCCTGCAGTTATATATTTGAATGATATGATGCTTGAATACTTTGTGGTTACAGTGGTTTGTGATTTCTGTCCTTCATGCCTACTGTTCATGTCATGTGGATATTAGACAATTCAGTTTATAAAACCTTGTACACTAGAATAACTTTGTGTTGTGAATGACATACATTAGGCATTGTTTCGTTCAGAATAGAATAAATCACTTGTGGGCTTTTTCCATGGTAGTCCTATCCCGTGGTAGGATCAGACTGTAACATAGTATTAATTTGATTGTTCTTACTCGTGTGTCCAGCCCAATGATATGGTGTGCCTGATTGGTAAATGCTGTTCAAGCATTATGTTTTCCTTTTTTCTCATCAGCTCATGCCAGCTTGCTGTAATTCACTTTTAGGTAGTAGCATTCCACTTCCACTTTCTTGAGCTGTTATCTCTTGAATTACAACTGCAGGCTGCAGCAATGGCATATTGTGTCCTAATATACTATTTGACTGCTATAATTAATATTTCAGTGTTTCATGCAAGTGCTTGTCCTGCATCAAGAGTGCATTATACAGTGACATAGTGCTATGAGATGCCAAAGTGGACTTCCAGATATACACCATGCATATAGGAACTAAAACTTCCTAAGAAAGGTGTTCCCTCTGTTTAAACTCAAAAGCTGGAACTCTCTTTTGACGAACGATGTCTTTCCTGTGTTGGTATTTCCCTTTTGTTTAACCTCAAAAGTAGTAATTCTTGTTTAACCTCAGAAGTAGTTTCCCTTCTAAACAGTGTTGGTGTTCTTTTTCTGTGTTGTGCTGCTGGAATTTAATTGTGTTTCCTGTTGGATTTCCAGGTTTAATGCTAACAGATCAAGTAATCCAACTCCTTCTGCACAGGCACACTGAAGCGAGTATTTATCGTTGTGACTTCAACCTGTCAAACTCTTCATTTCCTCAAGACGCGAAGGAGCAGTTCGCAGTTGCAGGTGTGTGGGAAAGAACATAATTTGATAGCAAATGTTTTGCTACTGTTTGCTAGTTTTAGATGACCTTATGTGTCTTTCTTTTGCAGCCTGCCATTGAAAAAAAATTGGCACAACATTTTCCAAACACGTTGTGTATTCGAGCATGGTTGTACATGCAATAATTTGTTTGGAACCTACAAATGCACTTATAAAACTTTCGAATATATCACCTAAGACCATTCAAAAAAAATATATCACCTAAGCTGAGCAGTTTTTTTTTTCTTTTTATTACAAGTGAAGGTAAAAACCTACACTTTCTGAAGCCTGATTTCCCAAGTGCGGCCTCTATCCTGTCATCCTCGCACACAGTCGTCCATTTCTTATCCACCTCATCCCACCACAGGCCACACATCTGCAGCCACGCTGGACGTCTTCGGACACCTCAGCCGTCCGATCTCGCAACTACTCAATCCCAGCCGTCCATTGCCCACCCAAACCCCTCTTCCTCTGCTCCCAGACCAAAGCCAAGCCAAGCCCCCAGCTTCCCAATCCACACCACTCCCCACCTCACGCTCCACGACGCGAGCCATGGCCGCCCTCCGCCTCACCTCCATCACCCTCTGCCCCGCCGCCGCGGCCGCGTCCCCCTCCTCCGCCGCCGCGCCCCGCGCCGCCTCCTACGCGTGCGCGGTCACGCGCGGCCTTCCCTCCCTCCGCCTCGCCCCTGCCCGCCCCCGCCGCGGGGACCTCGGCAGGGCCAGAGCCGCCGCCCACCCGGCGGCGGACAACTACGCGTCCGCGCTGTGCGAGGTGGCCTCGGAGAGCTCCACCCTGGAAGAGACCGTGTCGGACATGGAGAAGCTCGAGAAGATCTTCTCCGAGGAGGCCATCGCGGAGTTCTTCGACAACCCCACCGTGCCGCGCGAGGAGAAGACGGAGCTCATCGACGAGATCGCCAAGTCGTCCAGCCTGCAGCCGCACGTCGTCAACTTCCTCAACGTGGTCGTGGACAACCAGCGCGCCGAGCTCGTGCCGCAGATCGTGCGGGCGTTCGAGACCGCCTACAACGCGCTCACCGGCACCGAGGAGGCCGTCGTCACCTCCGTCGTGCAGCTCGAGTCGCAGGACCTCGCGCAGATCGCGCAGCACGTCCAGAAGATCACCGGCGCCGCCAACGTCCGGATCAAGACCCGCATCGACCCGGAGCTCATCGCCGGATTCACCGTGCAGTACGGGAGCGACAGCTCCAACCTCATCGACATGAGCGTCCGCAAGCAGATCGCCGAGATCACCTCGGAGTTCGAGATGCCTTCTGTTACCCTCGACGTCTGATAGGCTTCCACCACCCCTCCGCACGGCGTCGACTTGATTCTTAGGTCCTTTTTTTCTGCTGCCTCTATACGTGTTCTTCTGTATCATTATCTCATGGAATGTTGAATATAAATAACTTAATTACAGAATTTGGTGTTGCCTTGTTAGTTGGATCGATTTTTATGTGGAGGAAGGAAAGGTGATAGGTACAAAACCATCAATGTGATGTTTAAGTTCAGAGGAGAAAATGCTATATTCATCAGTGCTAAAGAGGGAAAACAAGCTTCAAATTAGGCTGGAACTGTGACCAAAATGGAAATGGGGAATTAAACTTTTATTTTCCCCGGTGACACTTGTTAATTTTTTATGGATACATGAATGTACACATTTGTGCTGAATAACCCCGGTGATATGAGCAAAATGATTAGATGTGTTTACATGCTGTCTTTCTGAAAGGATTGGGTTTCGAAATCAGAATTGCTACACAAGTAATTAAATCTACATCAACACGAAATTCAAACGCCTGTCTCTAGTGTTTCTCACACTAGAACTTCTCTTTGAAAGACATTTGCATTGGCATTTTGCAACAATAGAATAATGTTCTTAAGCTGCCAACCGTCAATTTGTTTATGTGAACTGCCAGTTTAGTTTGTGATGGTATTCATTCTTTTGCAGCAATTACTCTCAGGAAGATATGCAAGATTGCTGGCCTTCGCCAGACCAGCACATCTGCACATGTCATGGAGGAAGCTTGACTACATTTGGATGGGCATTCTTTTCTGCAAAAAAACTTCAACTGAATACACCATTGTTTTTCCCCAGGCAGGAGCCACTGTAATTTTCTCTTTTTTCTGTTGAGATCCTGTAATATGTTTCACATACTCAACTATAGCGAGTTCACTGCTCCAAGTTCCAGGTCTTGAAGTTTACAGTAAGTAGTTGTGTACCCGGCGATAGAGTTGTGTAGATGTGCACAGAATGTGTCATTTCTATCAACCGGCGAATGAAATCATATGTATACTTGTATTTTTGTACTAGTAAACTAGGGGCTTCACACCCCCACTGGTTTCCCTAATTTCTCATGAAATTACATCATGTGTGATTTGTTCTTCAGCTTTATGTTGCTCCCAAAATTAGGCAGTTCTGTGCTGTGTTACTCTGCTCTTGGCCACACCTTGCAGCGAAATTCACATAGCATGTACAGTTGAAGTCCATGACCTCTCACAGAAATTTAAGCATTTTATAACAGGAAACTAAGCTCCTAATGAGGGGCGAACCACCAAGCAGTACTTTCATAGGATATGCATGACCCCTCCAGGTTAAGTATGATTAGGATGATCTGAAGGTTAAATAATTTAAGAAAGCACTTGGGATCCGTGGCGCAATGGTAGCGCGTCTGACTCCAGATCAGAAGGTTGCTTGTTCGATTCACGTTGGGTTCAATACCCTCGTCCATGCGGATTAATTTTTTGCATTCATCGAATATTGTGAGATATCAAACTATGAAACTGAAGAAGTAAAGAAAAAGACCCGAGTGAAGCAAACAAATTCTTGAAGAGATCAAATTGTTCTGTTCACATCAGGTTCAATACCCCGTTCCATGCGGATTAATTTTTACCATTTTATTGGTACCACCTCTAATCGCATTCCGACTGAATAATATGGGTACGAAAGTACGAATAGAGAAAACAAATGAAGATACCTAAGAAACTAAGCGGTAACATTTTAAAGAGATGTTAGGAGGTCATGCCTAAGGGAAGGTGGAGATCTCAGAAATAATAGCATAGACCCAATCTATATAGATTAACTTTTATTGGTAGTTGTAGAATTGCGGAATATTATCTGTGTTGATTATGGCCTCAAAGGACTGTTTATACAGATTACAAGACTTGGGGGGCAAGAAGACTACTAGAGATATAATTGGATTACAAACTTAAACTACCAAATATATTCCAAACCGTGATATACTCTAACACTCCCCGCAGTCGGATCGGTAGTGACGCAAACAAGTTCTTGAAGAGATCAAATTGTTCTGTTCACATCAGGTTCAATACCCCGATCCATGCGGATTAACTTTTACCATTTCATTGGTACCACCTCTAATCGCATTCCGACTGAATAATATGGGTACGAAAGTACGAATAGAGAAAGTAAATGAAGATACCTAAGAAACTAAGCGGCAACATTTTAAAGAGATGTTAGGAGGTCATGCCTAAGGGAAGGTGGAGATCTCAGAAATAATAGCATAGACCCAATCTATATAGATTAACTTTCATTGGTAGCTGTAGAATTGCGGAATATTATCTATGTTGATTGTGGCCTCAAATGGCTGTTTATATAGATTACAAGACTTGGGGGCCAAGAAGACTACTAGAGATATAATTGGATTACAAACTTAAACTACCAAATATAGTCCAAACCGTGATATACTCTAACACTCTCCCGCAGTCAGATCGGTAGTGACGCGAACGGTCTGACTGGAGCATAATCCGAAGGCAAAGATGGGAGAGGATGTCGATGTCGATGTAGCCGGAAGTAGGGAATTATAGTCGTGGTCGATGATGCCATTGGTGATGTAGTCGCTGTTGATGAAGTCGATGAAGTTGATGATGTCGTTGTGTTGTGGTCGATGTCGTCGTTGAGCCGGGAGAATTCGCCGTAGTCGTTGAAGTAGATGTAGTTTGAGAAGTAGCTCGACCCGCACTGCTGAGCTTGCCAGATTCGGGAGCGTGTCGGGGACGAAGGCACGCGTCGGTGTTGCCGATACCGAGCGTGCGAAGACAGGGACCATCATGAGCCATGCGTGCCAGAGCCGGATTGAGGAGTAAAGAAAATTTCCGTAAACAGTCGGTGTAGAAGTTGTCCGCCGTGTCGGAGTAGATGAAGTGGCTGCAAGAAGAAAATTGAGCACAAACTTGTGCAAATAAAAAATTAGACTGCGACTCTGGCGGCAAGGTCGTGGTGGACGAAGACGACGAGGTAGTTGTTGATGGCGATTGAATTATTGCGGTAGTTGATTTCGGGGATTAGACCCGTATTTTCCGCTAGTATGAGCACGGCGTCGCTCGTGTAGAAGAACTTGTTGGCGTTGACGAGGACAACGATTGGTGGTGCCAGCGACGATGTTGTTGGTGTAGATGGTTGTCGGCGATGATGACCACGGGTGATGAAGGTGCAGCCCTTTGTTGACGGCGAGGCGCGTACTCGGGAACTTGCATCCCGATTGATGTAGGCGAAGACGGGCCGGCGTGGTGACGACGTGAGGACGGAGAATGCGGTGACCCAGCATACCATTGCATGATGTAGTATACTATAGTCGTTGACATAACACCAATAAAACACCGTTTACTAGTATTACATCCCTCGGAATGGCACAACAGAAACACAGCGGGTCCAATACATGACTAAAGGTTACAACTCACTCTTTACACAAGATCCAGAGAACACTCTAGGTTAAAGAGAGAGAAAGAACTTCTTACGGAGAAGAATCAAATATAAACAACGCAAGAACTATTATACTAGTAAAACTAGTATTTTAACTTAAGGAATTGGCATTGCTGCTATTGCAATACACTACAGAATTAGGTTCTTTGGCTAGAGATTATATTCCTATCTAATCAGTAACTTCGTCTTCACTTGAGTAGAGGTATATGTTGACTTTCTTGTCTTCGGTGAAGAGCTTTAGCTTTGGATGATAAGTCCTGGAGCATAACTTGATGTGGATGTTGTCTATCTCGGCTTTAGAATCTAGCAAGGGTTAAGAAGATACTTTGAGTACGAGCATACTCAGCAAATTCACTAGAAAAGGAGTGTTTGATGCACTATAACTACAGCCACATACCGTAGGTCGTAGGCAATGCAAGTTTTCATAAACATTTCTTCAAAGGTTGCTTTTATTCTGAAAAGTTATGTCCGTCAGCCTTCACGGGTTTACCAGAACTTTCATGGGGTTCCTTTCCCGCCGCATTCGCAGCTCCTTCCTGGAACAGGGAGTAACAAGTTATAGTTCTTACACTCTGCAGAGGTGCGTTACTTTTCCCATGAGAGATCAACTCTTTGTTGCACAACCGGGCAACTTATTTCCGTCCAAAATTCCATGATGTGGGACCCAGAAGATGATCCAAGCCAATCACTTCCCCCTTCGCGACCTCGCATGCCTCCTTGGTGTACACCATGCCCACATAATGAATTACGGCAATGGTTTGTACAAACCATTAGATGCCAGAACTATCGTGGGACGATGAGGGTTCCCACCCATATGCTGCATATCCTCTACGAATTACCAATTAATATGCATGCTACGAGGATAACATCCACGACCTGCACATCCGGCTTCATGCGAGAGGAAGAAGATATAGCTGACTTCTCTGTCTCATTCCAAATCTCATGGTCAACGCGTAATATACGGCACAAGAATCACTAGCGACATTGGTTGTTAAGTCCTATGCGATAGAGTTCTGAACAGTGGTATTCCAACTGTCAGATTTAATAGATTAGCTGATCACCCTGGATCAGTAACCAATAGTTCACATTATTATCGAAACTAGTGTTTTTCGACCTTTTTCAAATGCAGGTGATAACAACACTGGATTTATAAAATACTTTACAGAAAATAAACAAAGGACATGAGCAAGTGTGAACTTGCCTTTTGTGATTGCAAGATTATGCACTCACGGTCTTCGAGTCAGTATAAGATCCAAAATCTGAAATCAGTATCATTGGTCTGATAAGGACTAATGTTTAAAGAAGCAATATGCTTTTATGCATAAGTAATGTGATGCACGTTCTAAATGCAAATCTCGGAAATATTGTTGTTCTAAGTTTTGGATTCCGGAAATGGTTACTTTAGAATGTGTTGTCCTTTTAGATAAGTTTCACACTTGTGCTTCTTATTAGGGATTGTGAGTGTGTGTGAACAACACATATTTATGTAGCAATAAAATATACACCTATGAAATGCTCTTTAAGATTGTTTACACTTTAATTGTTTATCTTCATACTTGACTTTATAAGTATAGTCATTTATAAATAGCTTAAGTGTTATCGCTCCTAGGTATACAAGTGAAGTATGAAGTAAGGTGATCTTGATTATTTTTCATACATTGTCTGAAGTGGCAAAACGAATAACTTTTGAAGAATAAATTCCTTTTCTAAGGTTTAAACAATCTTTGTGGTTAGTTAGCGGTGTTCGATGTCATTTGTGTTTGCTTGAATATTTTTAGCTTGAGATGCTTTATAACTTAACAAGTTCAGACCAAAGTTAACTATAAAACATATAATAATACTTATAGTGTTATATTTAGAGTCTTGTAGACTAAAGTTAACTTTAAAATATAGATAGTTTTGAAAGTATGATACTTATAACAGTTGTACCTTGTGTATCTGGAATGTTTACTTTAGGTTACTTAAGATTGGTGATCCTTTTACTTGGTGTAGTGGTTTTTTGATTCTATAATGGAGTAGTATCATTTACCATTTATATATGAGTGATTATAGTTTATAAATCAAGATGTATTATTACTTAACTACTTTTGAACTTTCTATAGTGTTGAGGTAGTTTTTGTAATTTGGTAGTTAACATAGATGGAAAGGATTTGGTGTATTTATAAGTTGTTCTTTAAGGTTAATTTTATAAGTGGGAATCCTTTTAGAATATAATTTTTACTTAAAGTAGAAGACATTTAATAAAAAGGTATTTATAATATTTTAAACCATTATGGCTTCATATTATTAACATTTAAAATTAATACTATTTATTATACTTAATTTACTCATTTTAAGAATATTAATAAATTTTATTTATCCTTATATAAATTATTAATGAAGTAAATAAGTTTAAATTTGAGATATTAAAATATTTGAATTTTTTAACTCAAAAGTAGAATATTAAATTTTTAACATGTAGATATTATTTTTGTGATCATTTTGGTATATTACATTTATTTTTGTGACTTATAAATAATAAGATATGATTTTTATAATTATTATTACTTTATAATTACTTAATAAATAATAAATATTTAATTAAGCGAAATAATAATGCATGATTATAGTTTTAAATTATAGTTTTTATTTTGCTAAGATTTTTGGTATATTATTCATATTCTTAATCTTTATCATTATTAAAATATGAATTATCAAGGTTTTATTAATTTTAAACCTTTATTAAATAATATTTATTTAAATAATCATCATAATAATATTAGATAATAGTTTTAAGTTGTAGATTTTATTTTTCTACAAAATTTCATATATTATGCATATTTTTCTGAATTATAAATCAAAAGTTATTAATTAAACAAGATTTAATCATTTGTTTGATTTCATATTAATAATTAAGTTTATAACATTTTATTTATTTCTTAAACAGGAAATACTTTTTACACCGCACCTAATACTAGCCTGAGTCACTGACCCGTGGGCCATTGTCCACCTCAGCTCTCAGGTTTAGAAAATGTATTTGTTACCGACTCTGTCTCTATCCCCAGTCAATGACATATGGGCCCAAGGCTATGTCATCAGCCACGCTAGACAAAGACCAATCAAACTAGCTGACATGGTTCGAACCTAAGGTGAGCATGACGTCACTCGAGTTGATCCTCACTGGTTGAGGATCAATCGATCGATCTAATGCATGCGGGGGGCTGTGGCTAGGTTTGTTGGACAGAGGAGATCGAGGCAAACTTATTGGTGGTGGCGCCGCCCCTATTTGGTCACCGGAGGTCAACCGACGACGAGCTCATACGGCGGTGCTTGCGGTCGATCACGGTGGCGTGGATTTAGGAAGCAAACGAAAGATCTACACATACTAGGAGATTCAGTAACTCACCAGGAATGCGATGGTGTGCTTGGTTTGGCGAGGCGCGGTCGGAGACACCGACGAGGTCGACGAACAGCGTCGGGAACGAGGGTTCGATTGGGTTGATTCAAGCCTTCTCCGCTAGTGCGAGTTGGGGCAAACAGATGAGAAGAGCACGGCGGTCTCCACCATGGTCTTACATGGCCGAGGCGAGCACGGAATCGCCGGCTCTAGCTCACCTTTGAGCTAGGGTTCTCGGGTCAGAAGAAGAAATGGAGAGAGAGAGTTGCGGAGGCGAAAATTGAGGATGAGGACGAGCAAGGATGTTGCGGTGGCCTCCTTATCCTCTCCTGGCGAAGGCGGCGTTGATCTTGGCGCAAGGACTACGATGACAACATCGAGCGGCGACGAGCTCCTCCAGCGAGTTGTCTGTGTGCGTGAGGATAACGACGACGTGCTGTTTTGCGGATAACCCCCTGACATTTGTTTCCTCTCAACCCGTAGTCCTACCCTGGTCCCACTTGACAGTCATAGATGGAAACGAGCTGGGCTGGTTACTGGGCCTTTGTGGGCTGCACATGGGCGTCAGATAAGTACAGAGATGTTGGGTCACGGCCAGGTAATGTTTTTATTTGTTTTACTTTTTTTCAATTTTCAGTTTTCCTTTTCAGATTTGAATTTGATTTATATTTTGAAATTTTCTTTGTAGGATTTATTTGCTAGATAATTGCAATAATACTAAAATATATTTAGTAACATTTGTGAACTTTTATTATATAATATTTTTGTATTTCTTTTATTTACTCAATATGAACCCCTTTTAATAATTTGTAGAAGCTTTTCTTATTATTTTTCTCTCCTCTTTTAGTTATGGATTTCTTGAATGATGTATTCTTATGTGTTTATAAGACTTAACTCTAGTTGGCTCAGAGTTTGAATATAAATTTTTATATGTACAATGATCCTGTATCATTATTTGATGCATGAAATATGAAAGAAATTAATATGGTTCTTACTACTTCCATTAATTTTGAAAATGAAAATGTATATATTCTATTATGATAACAAAGAGGTTTAGGATTTTGGATTATGATTATTTACCCTAGGGTTTAGGTTTTTTTAATATACTTAGACTCCTTTATGGATGTGGTTAAAGATTCAATAACTAAGCATACTGTTTTCTGTTTGGGATATTTGATGACATCACCTTTAGTACTTGAAAGTTATATCTTGAATGTTTTATAGAAAGGAATTGATAAAGATACTCCTAAGCACATTTAATTATGATGGTTGGATTTGTTAGAGATGTGTTTATGTGCTTTGTTGTAGGGAAATGTTCCTATCAAGTGATATAGATATAAGATGAGGAATTCTTAATATGAAATGGATATTATACTTGGTTTTAAGATTTAGAGTTGGTTGTTTACCAAGAATTACTATCTTCCATAATTCATAATTCTAGACTTCTTATTAAGGAATTCCTTTCCTAGATATACTACCTTTTTCTATCTATCATCATGATTAACATGATGATTTTTACTTCATAGTACTATTCTCATTCACTTATTAACCGTCTAAACTCATGGATGAATCCAATGAGTTTAATACTAAAGTATTTCATAACTTCCTCATATCCTTGCTTGGTTGTATTTACTACTCTACTGTTGATAGCCTTCCATCCAACAAATAGTTCCCTCAAACTCTACTTATAATCTTCCTTAATCACTCATTACTAATGTATCTCTATTAGTTGTATGCATCCAACTACCTTTCTCTAAAGTTGACTATCCTTTAAGATGAATAACATCACTTCTATAACTCTATGCTATACTAGCTTTAATTGAATAATATCATCCTATATTCACTTTACTCCAACCCTAAATTATATTTATGTGGCTTGCAATGACTACTCTAGGATAACTTATCTCTACTAAGGTTCCAATCATGTTCTACCCACCAGTATTACTTATACTAAATATAAGCATTCAATATTGGTGGCTAAAGCATCACCATTATAATCTTTTAATCAATTATTGCTTAAGTTCTTAGTTGGCTAAGCAAGGCTTTATCAATCCTACTTTTCCATTGTCTTGAAATTATCTTCTTAGTATCTCATATTGGATTAAGGTTATTAATGGACTATGCCCTCTTTAAAAGATTTAAGTAGATGTTATGATAAGATCAAGAAATAGTAGATCAAGGATTGATAGTTAAAGAATTTGTGAATCAATGGGGAATTACCCAACATTGATGAACAATAGATATTAAGATAAGTTCCATAAAGATTGCTATAGAAAGAAAGATATATAGTGGATGATCTTGACTTAGTCTCTTTCTAACTCCAACTCATTAAAGAGTTTAAGGTTAGGTATTACTATGATACTCATAGTAAGAATAGATAAGAATAAGATAGGTCAGCATTAATCATTGCATTTTATTATTTTAGTGGTAATCTTAACTTAGTATTCATAGGTTTATGATGAATAGTATGATATGATCCCTTAAGGATCATATATGAATCATTTAAGCAATGTATTATGAGTGACATTTTATTATATCTGGTCTACCCTTAGACCAAATCATGTTTAACCAAATAAGGTTTTAGCAAATGTCATATTGAAACTTATCGCAGTTAACTTGATGATCTACTTCAATTCCATCAAGTTAAGAGAAGCTTCAATCAATTTGACAAGTTCTGTTTTAAAAGCGCGGAAATTATTCGGATTTTCTATGCATGAATGCAATGCACACATCTAGGTTCAACTTATTTCTAAGCTCTAATGCTGGGATGTTATAGACTCTCCCCCTTAAAATAAACTTCGTCCTCGAAGTTCGCAAACTCTCAAGTTTCAGAGTAAGGAATTGACTTGTAGTGGTTGCTACATTTTCCACTCCATGATGACCTTAAATTGAATTAATTGTAGTATTCCATAACCTGATTAGATATCCTAATCCAATTCTTTTTATTTAATCATCAAACTTTATTACTATTTTAAGTACAGTTTAGAGGGTCTCCTTTTAAAAATAAGTTTTACGTTTCTATATACCCGTGTTAGTAGTCAAAAGACTACGTTTATATTCCTGTCATCGTATAGTTGATACCGGTACTCCTTCCAATATTGGATTTGAACTCAATTTGTCCATACCTATTGGAATTTTTCATTCTCGATACTTGCCCAATTAGGTGTTCTATATTACTTCTTAAGGGTTACTTAAGAGTTGTTTCTTTTATAATTGGTCAGTTAAATGTATCATTTATCACCTTCAAGATTATACCTTCTTAAGATTTTAAATAATCTTTCATTATTACCTATAGTACTTTCTTCAACTTTCATTCATAATGTCTACTCTCCCCCTTAGGTTTTACTAATAGTCTTTAAACTACATACATAGAGACCATTGGTTCTTAAACTAGAATGTTGGTCTCTGTCCAGCTTATATTTTACCTGTTTAGGGTCCGATGAAAGATTATATGGTGTATCCACATAGTTGTGGATCTCCGAAGCAAATCTTTCAGCACTATATGTCGTACTTACTATTGGACATTTTCGCTGGGGTAAGTCTAACTTTGCGAAGCCTCTCAAAAGACGATCGCCTTTAAATTTTTATACTTCCTTAGGTCTTACTTAACTTAGGCCAAATTTAATGCTCTTTATGCAACCATTAAGATAATCTGGTTAATCATGTCAACCAAATACCAGCTGCGGACAAAATACCAACTGTGGATTAGAATGCCGACTAGGGATTAAGTACCAAAATCGGATCATTCTGGGTGGTAGGTATTACCTTACAGTTTCCGACCTACAACTGGCATTCTCTCTGAATTGTCAGAGCTTGAATACCCTTTTGGTTCCAAGGCATCTTCTTGGTATTTTTTTTATGATACTTCCATGAACTTGGTACAACTCTTTCATTAACTTCTTAGCATCTTACCTACTTTGAATGAGCTTTCAGATTATCATATCTTGTTGCTCCCTACATCTTCTACACCAGACTTTCTTCCTAAGCTGGCCAAAAATACCCTATGCTCTATCTATCCTCCAAATGATGTTAATACCCCTTATATCATGCTTCATCCTTCAAGTCCTTTATTATGATCTTGAAACTCGTCACTCCCTTACACGAATTCCCATTTCTATCTAGGTCTATAACATCAAGTAATAACTGGGTGTTACATCATGCATTTGCACACCTAATTAAACTTCATGTATAGATATAGTCAATCAAGAATATCCAATAAGATCCAAAAGTCGATAAACAACAAAACATATATCATGTATTATACATAGGTTTTAAATAATTTACAAATATACTAGATGTTCCAACGGTTTGCTCCATACCTAGTTACACAACTATCTTACAAGAACTTCTTGTTCTTGTGGATATATCCTCACTTATTTCGACAAACCCTTCAAACTACAATACGCATTACACTCTATATACATTATTCAAGCCCTCATCCCTTGGGATGTCGTTCCTTTCTTACTTTCATCCTCCTCTAGTGCTTCCTGGAATTCTGTCCATGATGACATGAAGTCCTACGACTGCCTTCTGGAGCATAAGAGCATCCAGGAGGTGCGTATTCTTGGTTAGAAGTACCAAGACTGAGATTAGTCATTGAAAAATGACTAGAGTTGGCATAATCTTCTATAGAATATTCCGGGTTTTCTGGCAATGCTTCCTCATAGTAAGTTGGTTCCTTAGCTTTTTCTTGGATCCAGTCATATATATTGGTGTAGTAGCTATCGGAATACTCTTCTAAGTTGATTGGATTAGTATTACCCCCATATGGTCCATAAGGCTCTCTATGGTTATAGTTGATCTCTTCTTCAATACCTGTATCACAAGGTATAGGATTTCCTATGGTTCTACTTTGAGATTCTATTTCCCATCCATACTTGTTGGGCTGAGGGTTATTTGGAATAACTCTATTCCATTCCTGTTGTTCGGAGTTGTACTTGGTCCATAGGTCTTCAGGTGGCTTGAAGTCATTTTGGTAATAGGCATAATTTTCTGAATTTGGGTTATCAAACTCACTTTCCTCATACACTTCTCCTGAAGGTATGTATTTAGGATGCCTAGCTTATTTATCTAGCTTCTTCCTACGAGCCATTGCTTTATAAGCATCAGTAAAATCCTCAATGACCGTATCCAGCTCCTGAACTAAGACTTGGTGAGTGTTATGATAAGTGTTTAGCAAAGACCGATAACGATCCATATACTCTACAGCTAGAGTAGGTTCAGCTTGGACTAAGGTAGAGTGATCTAACTCATGTTCTGAGTTTGAGGTTTCATGTGGTATAATGGCGTGAGTACTATCTTCTAGAGCTTGGGATTTTTGTTCTCGGATCATGGTTATGGTTGTTGCTACGGTAATCTGATATGCAGATGCCATGCACCTTGGCTCTCCTGATGGCATTTCTCCCTTAAGTCCTAACTTCTTGGGTAACATGATCATGACACGGTATTTAGCTAATACCTGCCCATCATAGTAACTGTAAATCTTGACCAAAAGTCTCGATTCACATTCTAAACTCCATAGAAGTTGTCGGAGATTGTCTGTCCAATCCCCTCCGTAGTCATCCAACGTCATGTTCATCACTTGAACATTCCGGGGTGGATATCGAGGTGCCATGTGGAACTGTAGATAAGAAATTATCATCAGTCACATAGAGTTAAAACTCTTGGGTAATGATCAGAATTGCAATCATATAAAAGATTTATCACACTAGTAACATAACAGGATTATTCTCAAGTGAATATCCCTCATATCACTAGAGAACTCTTTATTATCACTAGGATGTGTCCTACAGGTTCTACCCATTTGCTAGTTTTCCAACCTAAGGTCAAAGCATATTGATAGGGCAAAGATGTCCGATCTTTCGATGAGATGATGATAGTCGATTTGGTGGAGTTCGGGCTTGACGATCCGACTACACGTGCGAGCACGAGCGCCAATGCAATCGCTAGGCCAATCTCCTGGAGGTTACCGATCCTGCGTGAACACGATCAGCCTGACCAGCGAGGGTCTTAATTCCTACCTGAAATCGAGAACAAGTAAGAACCAATATTGCAATCAAGATATTGTGGATTAAGAGGAAAGCTTTATTGAAGAGGTGGGATCCTGAATAGGTTCGAAGTACAAGAGGCCTCTGCGACGCTCGAGCCTTGGCGAAGTTACGACTATGGCTAACTTAATGTCTAAACAAAATCCGAGTCTATGGGGTCGGCTATGAGAAGTATTTAAGGGCGAAAAGGTGGGGTTTCAGCCAGCCATGGAAGTGGTGGCCGAATCCAACCCTAAAAGTCCTTTTCCCCTCAAATACGGACTCTAAAAAGTGGCTAATTAAAATCCTGCGAAAATTACATGGGCCTGGCCCAAAATAAAGGTGTCGCAGCACCATATTAAGCTATGGACGAATTCGTAAAGTATTGATCTTGAATATTTCGTCCAAGCCTTCTTTCTTCATTATGGAGGCCTCAAAGTTCTGAAATCTTCATCCGTGGCCTTCTCTTGGATCATCACATGCTTGCTGCCATCTCCATGCATGGCCATGCTCCAATGCTTGTCCCTCTCATTCATGCTTGGTCCATCATTCCTAAGAGTAAGAAATACATCTGATTTAGGCAGCATCATATTCTCATGTATGTGAGGAATAGTTCCAAGAAACGAAAGTACCTGATAGTTAAGTTGTTTGGCACGAGATCTTGTGATGGGTCCTTGTATGTGTGTTGCTGTAGGTACAACGGTTGTATCAATAGTAGGGATGTCCACATCATGCTCCCCTTCTTGAATTGAAGTCGTCCTCGACGCAATCTCATCTTCCTCACCAAAGTAAGGCTTCAAATCTGCAATGTTAAACGTAGGACTAACCGTACCAAAGTCTGCAGGCAACTCAAGTTTATATGCATTATCATTTATTTTCTCTAACACCTTAAAGGGACCAGCAGCACGTGGCATTAACTTAGACTTGCGTAAATCAGGAAAACGATCTTTACGCAAATTTAACCAAACAAGATCGCCAACATCAAACACAACATGCTTTCTCCCTTTATCCCCAGGAAGTTTATACTTAGCATTCATGTGTTCAATGTTATCTTTAGTAGTCTTATGCAAGTTTAATATCAATTCAACGCGCTGTGTAGCATCCAAATTATGTTGCACCGAAGAAGGTAAAGGCAATAAATCAATAGGTGCACGAGGAACAAAACCATACACAATCTCAAATGTGCACATCTTTGTGGTAGAATGCAACGAACGATTATAAGCAAATTCTATATGAGGTAAACACTCTTCCCACAATTTTAAGTTCTTCTTTAAAACAGCCCGCGACATAGTAGGCAAAGTTCTATTTACTACTTCAGTTTGACCATCAGTTTGGGGATGACATGTAGTACTAAAGAGCAATTTAGTCCCCAACTTAGCCCATAAACATCTCCAAAAGTGGCTAAGAAATTTAGTATCACGATCAGAGACAATAGTATTTGGCACACCATGCAAACGAACAATTTCACGAAAGAATAAATCAGCAATATGCGCAGCATCATCCGTTTTATGACAAGGAATAAAGTGTGCCATCTTAGAAAACCGATCCACAACAACAAAAATACTATACCTCCCCTTCTGTGTTCGTGGCAATCCCAAAACAAAGTCCATAGAAATATCCTCCCAAGGAACACTAGGAACAGGAAGAGGCATATATAAACCATGTGGATTAAGGCGAGACTTAGCTTTTTGACAAGTAGTGCAGCGTGCCACAAATCTCTCAACATCTCGACGCATACGGGCCAAAAGAAGTGTGCAAGAGCATCCTCCGTATTCTTGACACCAAAGTGTCCCATCAATCCTCCTCCATGCGCTCCTATAACAACAAAAGACGAATGAACTATCTAGAATGCATAGTTTGTTAGTACGAACACAAATCCATCATTGAAGACGAACTTGTTCCAAGTTCTACCATCTCTACAATTCTGCAACACATCTTTAAATTCAGCATCATGCACATATTGTTCCTTAATAGTTTCCAATCCAAATATTTTGAAGTCAAGTTGAGATAACAAAGCATAACAGCGCGACAAAGCATCAGCAATAATATTATCTTTACCCTTTTTGTGTTTGATAACATAAGGAAAAGACTCAATAAATTCAACCCACTTTGCATGACGACGATTCAACTTAGCTTGACTATGAATATGCTTCAAAGATTCATGATCATAATGAATAACAAATTCCTTAGGCCATAGATAATGTTGCCAAGTTTCTAATGTCCGAACCAACGCATATAATTCTTTATCATAAGTAGAATAGTTCAGACTAGCCCCACTCAATTTCTCGCTAAAATATGCAACAGGTTTTCCTCTTGTAATAACACCCTCCCAAACCAATTCCACTAGCATCACATTCAAGCTCAAAAGTCTTAGTAAAATCAGGAAGTTGGAGTAAGGGAGCATGTGTTAGCTTATCTTTTAATATGACGAAGGCCTGTTGTTGCGCATCGCCCCAAACAAAGGGCACATCCTTCTTGGTAAGCTCATTCAACGGCGCGGTAATTGATCCAAAATCTTTGACAAAGCGCCTATAAAAACCAGCGAGGCCAAGAAAACTCCTCACTTGTGTGACCGTCTTGGGCTGCGGCCAATTCTCAATAGCTTCAATCTTGGCTGGATCCACTTCAATACCCTGTGATGTAACAACATAGCCAAGAAACGCAACTCTATTGGTGCAAAAGGTGCACTTCTCAAGGTTACCAAACAAACGTGCATCACGTAAAGCATTGAAAACAACACGTAAATGGTCCAAATGATCCTCTAAAGATTTGCTATAAATCAGAATATCATCAAAGTAGACTACCACAAAACGTCCAATGAAAGCACGTAAAACTTCGTTCATTAATCTCATGAAAGTGCTAGGTGCATTAGTTAAACCAAACGATATTACTAACCACTCATATAAACCGAACTTAGTTTTAAATGCTGGTTTCCATTCATCTCCTAATTTCATACGAATCTGGTGGTAACCACTACGCAAATCAACTTTAGAAAACATGGTAGAGCCACTCAATTCATCAAGCATGTCATCTAAACGTGGAATAGGATGACGATATCGAATAGTAATATTATTGATAGCTCTACAATCAGTACACATGCGCGAAGAACCATCTTTCTTAGGTACCAAAATAATAGGAACAGCACAAGGGCTAAGGGACTCACGAATATGATCTATGTCGAGTAGTTCCTGAATTTAGCGTTGTATCTCCTTTGTCTCCTCTGGATTGGTTTTATATGGCGCGCGGTTGGGCAACGTGGCACCAAGAATTAGATCAATTTGGTGCTCGATTCATCTAATAGGAGGTAGTCCTGGTGGCAGCTCGGCGGGAAAGACGTCCTCATATTCCTGCAAAAGGTTAGCAATAGCGGGTGGCAAAGAAGGAGGCATATCCTCAAATGAAAACAAAACCTCTTTGCAGACAATTGCATAACATTGAGTATTGTTTACATCTAGTTCAGCAATATCAATTTTATTTGCAAGCATACATGGACTCTTCAAACGAATTTCAGTAGCATGTGTAGAATCAGATTTAGTGTTCTTTGGTGGTATAAAATCTGCAGCAACAATCTGATTCTCACTTTTATTTTTCTCCTCAGTTTTAGCTCTACTAGCTCTAGCAAGATCATCTTTTAAAATCTGTTCGGGAGTCATAGGTTTTAGACCAATTTTCTTTCCATCATGCATAAGAGAATAGTGATTAGTTTTGCCATTATGAACAGATTCTCTATCAAATTGCCATGGTCTACCAAGTAACAAAGAACAAGCTTGCATAGGTACAACATCACAATCAACAAAATCAGAATATGTACCAATAGTAAAATGCACGTGTACCGTTCTTGTTACCTTGATCTTGCGAGAACTCTCAAACCATTGGATGTAATATGAATGTGGACGTTGTCTTGTTGGAAGCGCAAGCTTCTCTACCATGTCAACACCGCCGATTATTACAACTCCCTCCATCAATGATGATCCGTATAGCTCTTTCCTTGACAACACCACATGTTTGGAACAGGTTGTGGCGTTGATCTTGCTCAGATTTGCTCAATTGCACACTCAACACACGTTGTGTAATTAAGCTCTTGTAGTGATTAGCAGCTTCAGCTCCCATTACCTCTGGCTCTTCCTCAAGATCGAATTGTCTCCATCTCGAGCAGAAATAAGGGCTAGTGTATCTTCATCGAAGTCACTCGCTGAATCGTATTGACCATCTTCTCGCACCATCATCACACGTTGTGTTGTGCAATGTCTCTCAATATGACCAAAACCCCAGCACTTGCGGCATTGTATATCCTTTGTCTTACCCGTGGAAGCCATAGAAGATGCACTACGAGCAGGAGCATTGGATGATGGTGGAGGAGCAGCTGGAAATCTTGTGGTGGCCTTGGATGTGGTAGTAGCTGGTGGCGAATCACGAGGAGGCGCTGATTGTCGGGATGTCCAAGAGGATGTGCGACCTGCAGAATTATTAGTCCTCCTCCATGGTGTTTGGCGATCCTGCATTTCACGTTCAGCTTTGCAAGCAAGATGAAACAAACGAGTAATAGAATTATATTCCTTATAATCTAATATGTGCTGAATGTCCTTGTTTAATCCACCAAAGAAACATGCAAGCATTTGTTCATTAGATTCAACAAGACCACACCGAACCATCCCCGTTTGCAATTCCTGATAATACTCTTCTACAGAATTTTTCCCTTGCTCTAAACGTGTCAGATTCTTTAGTAAATCACGTTGATAAGTGGGAGGTACAAAACGAACATGCATAGCAGTTTTTAAAGCAGTCCAAGTACTAGGAATAGTAGTAGGATTTAAACGACAATACTCAGACCACCAAAGGGAAGCAAATTTAGTAAATTCACATGTAGCAGCACTAACACGCATATTCTCAGGATATTTTAAGCATGCAAAACGTTGTTCTACTTCCATCTCCCATGTAAGATATGCATCATGATTATATTTACCCTCAAAAGATGGAATATTTAATTTAAGCTTTGCAACATGATCATCATCACGTACCGGTGGGCGAGCGTTGCGGTAGTAATATCGGGGACGGCCAGCAGGTACCTGTGGAGGTTGTTCAACCTCGTCGTCAAACAGATCATCATCGTCATGGTCGTAGTAGTACCCGTCGTCTGTCCCCAATGTCGCAGCAGCAGCCGCAGCGGAAGTCTGAGGAGCATCAGCCGCAGCGGTAGCCGCCGGGGGTGCGGCTGCAGCCGAACCAGCAGTCCGACCCGTGATCGGGATGCGCCATGCGCCATGTGTGGTGGGTGCGGTGCGAAGGCAATCGGTTCAAAAGCTCCTTGAACCGAACGTCAAGCTTGGTGTTGAAGGATTTCTCGAGTCCATCGATCTTGTCCATGGCGTTGGTGAGCTTGGTGTCAAACTCCCCGAGGCGCGTATCCACGTCTTCAGCGCGACTGACCAAGAGCGCGGAGAAGTGGGCATGTAGTTCTTCGTTCGTCATTGTGGCAGGGTTTCGCGAAGTATCTATCATGGTTAGTCCTTAAAAAGCACAGGTATATAGTACGGAAATATGGTGAAAGTCACGCGTAATCCGTCAAGCAATATACGAAGCTCTTACAAGTTCTTACCAAACAACAGGAAAAGGCGATGTGTAACCGCGAGGATCAGTGGGTCCAGAGATTGAACCAAGCGATTACCAGGAGTCGAAACACCGCACGTGGAGAATATATGTGGAGCTCTGGGAAGGCTTAGCAAGGGGGTTAGCAATTATCAAAACAGCAATACAAAAGTTGAAAGAATGCTCAACGACGGTACTGTGCTGGTCCTAGGCTAGACCGTACTAGAGACGCGAGCCTAGATCACCAACGATGTCACGACGCGACACAACAAGCACTGTATGATGATATGGTACCCTGAAAAGCGAACCGAGATGCAGAAAATCACTATGATGGCGAGTGTCTAGAACTGATCTACGGGGTCTAAAAATAGGTTAGCCCCAAAAAAAAAATCGAAATTTTTTATTTTGCTCCGGAAAGCGCGCCGGCGCCAAAAAAAATATCGCTATAACGACCGATGGAGAAAAGTGATCCCCGGGGTCGAAAACTAGTATAGCCAGAAATTTTTTTGGAGGCGGTTCCAGACTTTTTTTTTTGCTCTCCTTCTGGACTTACGACAGGACTCTTAGCTCGACACGGACTTTAGATGAACATGGAAACAACAAGAAGGAAAGTAAAAAGAAATAACTAGGAAACAATAACTCGACTCGGACTCGTACCATGGCAGGAAAACTGATCGGATTTGTGTTGCGGTAGGAAGGCGGTGGCGGAGTATTAGGGTTTATGGTGGCAAGGTATATGGTGGCGGAATATGGTGGCGGTGATCGGCGAGTGTGACGGTGACTATTATGATCAGAACTCGAAACTCTAAGGGACAAGACACTAAAACCAACAACTCGACGCGACGATGTAGACACAAATTCAACAATGCAAAAACTGAAAAGATAATGCGAGGAGTAGATTAGTTATGGGATGGATCTAAACTCTAACTGTGTTTTTGGATTTTTCGTGGGTTATAGGTAAAAACAGATCTAATCTACGAAAACAGTAAAATCTCACCGAGCAACCTGAACTCTGATACCACTTGATAGGGCAAAGGTGTCCGATCTTTCGATGAGATGATGATAGTCGATTTGGTGGAGTTCGGGCTTGACGATCCGACTACACGTGCGAGCACGAGCGCCAATGCAATCGCTAGGCCAATCTCCTGGAGGTTACCGATCCTACGTGAACACGATCAGCCTGACCAGCGAGGGTCTTAATTCCTACCTGAAATCGAGAACAAGTAAGAACCAATATTGCAATCAAGATATTGCGGATTAAGAGGAAAGCTTTATTGAAGAGGTGGGATCCTGAATAGGTGCGAAGTACAAGAGGCCTCTGCGACGCTCGAGCCTTGGCGAAGTTGCGACTATGGCTAACTTAATGTCTAAACAAAATCCGAGTCTATGGGGTCGGCTATGGGAAGTATTTAAGGGCGAAAAGGTGGGGTTTCGGCCAGCCATGGAAGTGGTGGCCGAATCCAACCCTAAAAGTCCTTTTCCCCTCAAATACGGACTCTAAAAAGTGGCTAATTAAAATCCTGCGAAAATTACATGGGCCTGGCCCAAAATAAAGGTGTCGCAGCACCATATTAAGCTATGGACGAATTCGTAAAGTATTGATCTTGAATATTTCGTCCAAGCCTTCTTTCTTCATTATGGAGGCCTCAAAGTTCTGAAATCTTCATCCGTGGCCTTCTCTTGGATCATCACATGCTTGCTGCCATCTCCATGCATGGTCATGCTCCAATGCTTGTCCCTCTCATTCATGCTTGGTCCATCATTCCTAAGAGTAAGAAATACATCTGTTTTAGGCAGCATCATATTCTCATGTATGTGAGGAATAGTTCCAAGAAACGAAAGTACCTGATAGTTAAGTTGTTTGGCACGAGATCTTGTGATGGGTCCTTGTATGTGTGTTGCTGTAGGTACAACGGTTGTATCAATAGTAGGGATGTCCACATCACATATGCTCTGATACCAACTGCGGTGAACCAGCATACCACTTCATGATATAGTATACTATAGTCGTTGACATAACACCAATGAAACACTATTCACTAGTATTACATCCCTCAGAATGGCACAACAGAAACACAGCGGGTCCAATACATGGCTAAAGGTTACAACTCATTCTTTACACAAGATCCAGAGAACACTCTAGGTTAAAGAGAGAAAAAGAACTTCTTACGGAGAAGAATCAAATATAAACAACGCAAGAACTATTATACTACTAAAACTAGTATTTTAATTTAAGGAATTGGTATTGCTGCTATTGCAATACACTACAGAATTAGGTTCTTTGGCTAGAGATTATATTCCTATCTAATAAGTAACTTCGTCTTCACTTGAGTAGAGGTATTTGTTGACTTCCTTGTCTTCGGTGAAGAGCTTTAGCTTTGGATGATAAGTCCTGGAGCATAACTTGATGTGGATGTTGTCTATCCCGGCTTCAGAATCTAGCAAGGGTTAAGAAGATACTTTGAGTACGAGCGTACTCAGCAAATTCACTAGAAAAGGAGTGTTTAATGCACTATAACTACAGCCACATACCGTAGGTCGTAGGCAATGCAAGTTTTCATAAACATTTCTTCAAAGGTTGCTTTTATTCTGAAAAGCTATGTCCATCAGCCTTCACGGGTTTACCAGAACTTTCATGGAGTTCCTTTCCCGCCGCGTTCGTCGCTCCTTCCAGGAACAGGGAGTAACAAGTTACAGTTCTTACACTCTGCAGAGGTGCGTTACTTTTCCCATGAGAGATCAACTCTTTGTTGCACAACCGGGCAGCTTATTCCCGTCCACAATTCCATGATGTAAGCCCAGAAGATTATCCAAGCCAATCACTTCCCCCTTCGCGACCTCGTATGCCTCCTTGGTGTACACCATGCCCACATAATGAATTACGGCAATGGTTTGTACAAACCGTTAGATGCCAGAACTATCGTGGGACGATGAGGGTTCCCACCCATATGCTGCATATCCTCTACGAATTACCAATTAATATGCACGCTACAAGGATAACATCCACGACCTGCACATCCGGCTTCATGCGAGAGGAAGAAGATACAGCTGACTTCTCTGTCTCATTCCAAATCTCATGGTCAACGCGTAATATACGACACAAGAATCACTGGCGACATTGATTGTTAAGTCCTATGTGATAAAGTTCTGAACAGTGGTATTCCAACTGTCAGATTTAATAGATTAGTTGATCACCCTGGATCAGTAACCAATAGTTCACATTATTATCGAAACTAGTGTTTTTCGACCTTTTTCAAATGCAGGTGATAACAACACTGGATTTGTAAAATACTTTACAGAAAATAAACAAAGGACATGAGCAAGTGTGAACTTTCCTTTTGTGATTGCAAGATTATGCACTCACGGTCTTCGAGTCAGTATAAGATCAAAAATCTGAAATCAGTATCATTGGTTCGGTAAGGACTAATGTTTAAAGAAGCAATATGCTTTTATGCATAAGTAATGTGATGCACGTTCTAAACGCAAATCTCGGAAATATTGTTGTTCTAAGTTTTGGATTCCGGAAATGGTTACTTTAGAATGTGTTGTCCTTTTAGATAAGTTTCACACTTGTGCTTCTTATTAGGGCTTGTGAGTGTGTGTGAACAACACATATTTATGTAGCAATAAAATATACACCTATGAAATGCTCTTCAAGATTGTTTACACTTTAATTGTTTATCTTCAGACTTGACTTTATAAGTATAGTCATTTATAAATAGCTTAAGTGTTCTCGCTCCTAGGTATACAAGTGAAGTATGAAGTAAGGTGATCTTGATTATTTGTCATACATTGTCTGAAGTGGCAAAACGAATAATTTTTGAAGAATAAATTCCTTTTCTAAGGTTTAAACAATCTTTGTGGTTAGTTAGTGGTGTTCGATGTCATTTGTGTTTGCTTGAATAGTTTTAGCTTGAGATGCTTTATAACTTAACTAGTTCAGAACAAAGTTAACTATAAAACATATAATAATACTTATAGTGTTATATTTAGATTCTTGTAGACTAAAGTTAACTTTAAAATATAGATAGTTTTGAAAGTATGATACTTATAACAGTTGTACCTTGTGTATCTGGAATGTTTCCTTTAGGTTACTTAAGATTGGTGATCCTTTTACTTGGTGTAGTGGTTTTTTGATTCTATAATGGAGTAGTATCATTTACCCTTTATATATGAGTGATTATAGTTTATAAATCAAGATGTATTATTACTTAACTACTTTTGAACTTTCTATAGTGTTGAGGTAGTTTTTGTAATTTGGTAGTTAACATAGATGGAAAGGATTTGGTGTATTTTTAAGTTGTTCTTTAAGGTTAATTTTATAAGTGGGAATCCTTTTAGAATATATTTTTTACTTAAAGTAGAAGACAATTTAATAACAGGGTATTTATAATATTTTAAAACATTATGGCTTCATTTTATTAACATTTAAAATTAATACTATTTATTATACTTAATTTACTCATTTTAGGAATATTAATAAATTTTATTTATCCTTATATAAATTATTAATGAAGTAAATAAGTTTAAATTTGAGTTATTACAATATTTGAATTTTTTAACTCAAAAGTAGAATATTAAATTTTTAACATGTAGATATTATTTTTGTGATCATTTTGGTATATTACATTTATTTTTGTGACTTATAAATAATAAGATATGATTTTTATAATTCTTATTACTTTATAATTACTTAATAAATAATAAATATTTAATTAAGTGAAATAATAATGCATGATTATAGTTTTAAATTATAGTTTTTATTTTTCTAAGATTTTTGGTATATTATTCATATTCTTAATCTTTATCATTATTAAAATTTGAATATCAAGGTTTTATTAATTTTAAACCTTTATTAAATAATATTTATTTAAATAATCATCATAATAATATTAGATAATAATTTTAAGTTGTAGATTTTATTTTTCTACAAATTTTCATATATTATACACATTTTTCTGAATTATAAATCAAAATTTATTAATTAAACAAGATTTAATCATTTGTTTGATTACATATTAATAATTAAGTTTATAACATTTTATTTATTTCTTAAACAGGAAATACTTTTTACACCGCACCTAATACTAGCCTGAGTCACTGACCCGTGGGCCATTGTCCACCTCAGCTCTCAGGTTTAGAAAATGTATTTGTTACCGACTCTGTCTCTATCCCCAGTCAATGACATATGGGCCCAAGGCTATGTCATCAGCCACGCTAGACAAAGACCAGTCAAACTAGCTGACATGGTTCAAACCTGAGGTGAGCATGATGTCACTCAAGTTGATCCTCACTTGTTGAGGATCAATCGATCGATCTGATGCATGCGTGGGGCTGTGGCTAGGTTTGTTGAACAGAGGAGATCGAGGCGAACCTATTGGTGGTGGCGCCGCCCCTATTTGGTCACCGGAGGTCAACCGGCGACGAGCTCATACGGCAGTGCTTGCGGTCGATCACAGTGGCGTGGATTTAGGAAGCAAACGAAAGATCTACGCATACTAGGAGATTCAGTGACTCACCAGGAATGCGATGGTGTGCTTGGTTTGGTGAGGCGTGGTCGGAGACACCGACGAGGTCGACGAACAGCGTCGGGAATGAGGGTTCGATTGGGTTGATTCACGCCTTCTCCGCTAGTGCGAGTTGGGGAAAACGGACAAGAAGAGCACGACGATCTCCACCGTGGTCTTACATGGCCGAGGCGAGCACGGAATCACCGGCTCCAGCTAAGTATGAGCTAGGATTCTCGGGTCAGAAGAAGAAATGGAGAGAGAGAGAGCTACGGAGGGGGAAATTGAGGATGAGGACGAGCAAGGATGTTGCGGTGGCCTCCTTATCCTCTCCTAGCGAAGGCGGCGTTGATCTTGGCGCAAGGATGACGATGACGACATCGAGTGGCGACGAGCTCCTCCAGCGAGTTGTCTGTGTGCGTGAGGATAACGACGACGTGTTGTTTTACGGATAACCCCCTGACGTTTGTTTCCTCTCAACCCGTAGTCCTACCCTGGTCCCACTTGACAGTCATAGATGGAAACGAGCTGGGCTGGTTACTAGGTCTTTGTGGGCTGCACATGGGCGTCAGATAAGTACAGAGATGTTGGGTCATGGCCAGGTAATGTTTTTATTTGTTTTACTTTTTTTCTATTTTCGCTTTTCCTTTTCAGATTTGAATTTGATTTATATTTTGAACTTTTCTTTGTAGGATTTATTTGCTGGATAATTGCAATAATACTAAAATATATTTAGTATCATTTGTGAACTTTTATTATATAATCTTTTTGTATTTCTTTTATTTACTCAATATGAACCCCTTTTAATAATTTGTAGAAGCTTTTCTTATTATTTTTCTCTCCTCTTTTAGTTATGGATTTCTTGAATGATGTATTCTAATGTGTTTATAAGACTTAACTCTAGTTGGCTCAGAGTTTGAATATAAATTTTTATAGTATAATGATCCTGTATCATTATTTGATGCATGAAATATGAAATAAATTAATATGGTTCTTACTACTTCCATTAATTTGGAAAATGACAATGTGTATATTCTATTATGATAACAAAGAGGTTTAGGATTTTGGATTATGATTATTTACCCGAGGGTTTAGGTTTTTTAATATACTTAGACTCCTTTATGGATGTGGTTAAAGATTCAATAACTAAGCATATTGTTTTCTGTTTGGGATATTTAATGACATCACCTTTAGTACTTGAAAATTATATCTTGAATGTTTTATAGAAAGGAATTGATAAAGATACTCCTAAGCACATTTAATTATGATGGTTGGATTTGTCAGAGATGTGTTTATGTGCTTTGTTGTAGGGAAATGTTCCTATCAAGTGATATAGATATAAGATGAGGAATTCTTAATATGAAATGGATATTATACTTGGTTTTAAGATTTAGAGTTGGTTGTTTACCAAGAATTACTATCTTCCATAATTCATAATTCTAGACTTCTTATTAAGGAATTCCTTTCCTAGATATACTACCTTTTTTATCTATCATCATGATTAACATGATGATTTTTTATTTCATAGTACTATTCTCATTCACTGATTAACCTTCTAAACTCATGGATGAATCCAATGAGTTTAATACTAAAGTATTTCATAACTTCCTCATATCCTTGCTTGGTTGTATTTACTACTCTACTGTTGATAGCCTTCCATCCAACAAATAGTTCCCTCAAACTCTACTTATAATCTTCCTTAATCATTCATTACTAATGTATCTCTATTAGTTGTATGCATCCAACTACCTTTCTCTAAAGTTGACTATCCTTTAAGATGAATAACACCACTTCTATAACTCTATGCTATACTAGCTTTAATTGAATAATATCATCCTATATTCACTTTACTCCAACCCTAAATTATATTTATGTGGCTTGCAATGACTACTCTAGGATAACTTATCTCTACTAAGGTTCCAATCATGTTCTACCCACCAGTATTACTTATACTAAATATAAGCATTCAATATTGGTGGCTAAAGCATCACCATTATAATCCTTTAATCAATCATTGATTAAGTTCTTAGTTGGCTAAGCAAGGCTTTATCAATCCTACTTTTCCATTATCTTGAAATTATCTTCTTAGTATCTCATATTGGATTAAGGTCATTAATGGACTATGCCCTCTTTAAAAGATTTAAGTAGATGTTATGATAAGATCAAGAAATAGTAGATCAAGGATTGATAGTTAAAGAATTTGTGAATCAATGGGGAATTACCCAACATTGATGAACAATAGATATTAAGATAAGTTCCATAAAGATTGCTATAGAAAGAAAGATATATAGTGGATGATCTTGAATTAGTCTCTTTCCAACTCCAACTCATTAAAGAGTTTAAGGTTAGGTATGACTATGATACTCATAGTAAGAATAGATAAGAATAAGATAGATCAGCATTAATCATTGCATTTTATTATTTTAGTGGTAATCTTAACTTAGTATTCATAGGTTGATATGATGAAATGATATGATCCCTTAAGAATCATATATGAATCATTTAAGCAATGTATTATGAGTGACGTTTTATTATATCTGGTCTACCCTTAGACCAAATCATGTTTAACCAAATAAGGTTTTAGCAAAGGTCATATTGAAACTTATCGCAGTTAACTTGATGATCTACTTCAATTCCATCAAGTTAAGAGAAGCTTCAATCAATTTGACAAGTTCTGTTTTAACAGCGCGGAAATTATTCGGATTTTCTATGCATGAATGCAATGCACACATCTAGGTTCAGCTTATTTCTAAGCTCTAATGCTGGGATGTTATAGACTCTCCCCCTTAAAATAAACTTCGTCCTCGAAGTTCGCAAACTCTCAAGTTTCAGAGTAAGGAATTGACTTGTAGTGGTTGCTACATTTTCCACTCCATGATGACCTTAAATTGAATTAATTGTAGTATTCCATAACCTGATTAGATATCCTAATCCAATTCTTTTTATTTAATCATCAAACTTTATTACTATTTTAAGTACAGTTTAGAGGGTCTCCTTAAAAATAAGTTTTACGTTTCTATATACCCGTGTTAGTAGTCAAAAGACTACGTTTCTATTCCTGTCATAGTATAGTTGATACCGGTACTCCTTCCAATATTGGATTTGAACTCAATTTGTCCATACCTATTGGAATTTTTCATTCTCGATACTTGCCCAATTAGGTGTTCTATATTACTTCTTAAGGGTTACTTAAGAGTTGTTTCTTTTATAATTGGTCGGTTAAATGTATCATTTATCACCTTCAAGATTATACCTTCTTAAGGTTTTTAAATAATCCTTCATTATTACCTATAGTACTTTCTTCAACTTTCATTCATAATGTCTACTCTCCCCCTTAGGTTTTACTAATAGTCTTTAAACTACATACATAGAGACCATTGGTTCTTAAACTAGAATGTTCGTCTCTGTCCAGCTTATATTTTACCGGTTTAGGGTCCGATGAAAGATTATATGGTGTATCCACATAGTTGTGGATCTCCGAAGCAAATCTTTCAGCACTATATGTCGTACTTACTATTGGACATTTTCGCTGGGGTAAGTCTAACTTTGCGAAGCCTCTCAAAAGACGATCGCCTTTAAATTTTTATACTTCCTTAGGTCTTACTTAACTTAGGCCAAATTTAATGCTCTTTATGCAACCATTAAGATAATCTGGTTAATCATGTCAACCAAATACCAGCTGCGGACAAAATACCAACTATGGATTAGAATGCCGACTAGGGATTAAGTACCAAAATCGGATCATTCTGGGTGGTAGGTATTACCTTACAGTTTCCGACCTACAACTGGCATTCTCTCTGAATTGTCAGAGCTTGAATACCCTTTTGGTTCCAAGGCATCTTCTTGGTATTTTTTTTATGATACTTCCATGAACTTGGTACAACTCTTTCATTAACTTCTTAGCATCTTACCTACTTTGAATGAGCTTTCAGATTATCATATCTTGTTGCTCCCTACATCTTCTACACCAGACTTTCTTCCTAAGCTGGCCAAAAATACCCTATGCTCTATCTATCCTCCAAATGATGTTAATACCCCTTATATCATGCTTCATCCTTCAAGTCAGTCTTTATTATGATCTTCGAAACTCGTCACTCCCTTACACGAATTCCCATTTCTATCTAGGTCTATAACATCAAGTAATAACTGGGTGTTACATCATGCATTTGCACACCTAATTAAACTTCATGTATAGATATAGTCAATCAAGAATATCCAATAAGATCCAAAAGTCGATAAACAACAAAACATATATCATGTATTATACATAGGTTTTAAATAATTTACAAATATACTAGATGTTCCAACGGTTTGCTCCATACCTAGTTACACAACTATCTTACAAGAACTTCTTGTTCTTGTGGATATATCCTCACTTATTTCGACAAACCCTTCAAACTACAATACACATTACACTCTATATACATTATTCAAGCCCTCATCCCTTGGGATGTCGTTCCTTTCTTACTTTCATCCTCCTCTAGTGCTTCCTGGAATTCTGTCCATGATGACATGAAGTCCTACGACTGCCTTCTGGAGCATAAGAGCATCCAGGAGGTGCGTATTCTTGGTTAGAAGTACCAAGACTGAGATTAGTCATTGAAAAATGACTAGAGTTGGCATAATCTTCTATAGAATATTCCGGGTTTTCTGGCAATGCTTCCTCATAGTAAGTTGGTTCCTTAGCTTTTTCTTGGATCCAGTCATATATATTGGTGTAGTAGCTATCGGAATACTCTTCTAAGTTGATTGGATTAGTATTACCCCCATATGGTCCATAAGGCTCTCTATGGTTATAGTTGATCTCTTCTTCAATACCTGTATCACAAGGTATAGGATTTCCTATGGTTCTACTTTGAGATTCTATTTCCCATCCATACTTTTTGGGCTCAGGGTTATTTGGAATAACTCTATTCCATTCCTGTTGTTCGGAGTTGTACTTGGTCCATAGGTCTTCAGGTGGCTTGAAGTCATTTTGGTAATAGGCATAATTTTCTGAATTTGGGTTATCAAACTCACTTTCCTCATACACTTCTCCTGAAGGTATGTATTTAGGATGCCTAGCTTCTTTATATAGCTTCTTCCTACGAGCCATTGCTTTATCAGGATCAGTAAAATCCTTAATGACCGTATCCAGCTCCTGAACTAAGACTTGGTGAGTGTTATGATAAGTGTTTAGCAAAGACCGATAATGATCCATATACTCTACAGCTAGAGTAGGTTCAGCTTGGACTAAGGTAGAGTGATCTAACTCATGTTGTGAGTTTGAGGTTTCATGTGGTATAATGGCGTGAGTACTATCTTCTAGAGCTTGGGATTTTTGTTCTCGGATCATGGTTATGGCTGTTGCTATGGTAATCTGATATGGAGATGCCATGCACCTTGCCTCTCCTGATGGCATTTCTCCCTTAAGTCCTAACTTCTTGGGTAACATGATCATGACACGGTATTTAGCTAATACTTGCCCATCGTAGTAATTGTAAATCTTGACCAAAAGTCTCGATTCACATTCCAAACTCCATAAAAATTGTTGGTGATTGTCTGTCCAATCCCCTCCGTAGTCATCCAACGTCCTGTTCATCACTTGAACATTCCGGGGTGGATATCGAGGTGCCATGTGGAACTGTAGATAAGAAATTATCATCAGTCACATAGAGTTAAAACTCTTGGGTAATGATCGAAATTGCAATCATATAAAAGATTTATCGCACTAGTAACATAACAGGATTATTCTCAAGTGAATATCCCTCATATCACTAGAGAACTCTTTATTATCACTAGATGTGTCCTACAGGTTCTACCCATTTGCTAGGTTTCCAACCTAAGGTCAAAGCATATGCTCTGATACCAACTACGGTGAACCAGCATACCACTTCATGATATAGTATACTATAGTCGTTGACATAACACCAATGAAACACTATTCACTAGTATTACATCCCTCAGAATGGCACAACAGAAACACAGTGGGTCCAATACATGGCTAAAGGTTACAACTCACTCTTTACACAAGATCCAGAGAACACTCTAGGTTAAAGAGAGAATAAGAACTTCTTACGGAGAAGAATCAAATATAAACAACGCAAGAACTATTATACTACTAAAACTAGTATTTTAATTTAAGGAATTGGCATTGCTGCTATTGCAATACACTACAGAATTAGGTTCTTTGGCTAGAGATTATATTCCTATCTAATCAGTAACTTCGTCTTCACTTGAGTAGAGGTATATGTTGACTTCCTTGTCTTCGGTTAAGAGCTTTAGCTTTGGATGATAAGTCCTGGAGCATAACTTGATGTGGATGTTGTCTATCCCGGCTTCAGAATCTAGCAAGGGTTAAGAAGATACTTTGAGTACGAGCGTACTCAGCAAATTCACTAGAAAATGAGCGTTTGATGCACTATAACTACAGCCACAGACCATAGGTCGTAGGCAATGCAAGTTTTCATAAACATTTCTTCAAAGGTTGCTTTTATTCTGAAAAGCTATGTCCGTCAGCCTTCACAGGTTTATCAGAACTTTCATGGAGTTCCTTTCCCGCCGTGTTCGCCGCTCCTTCCCGGAACAGGGAGTAACAAGTTATAGTTCTTACACTCTGCAGAGGTGCGTTACTTTTCCCATGAGAGATCAACTCTTTGTTGCACAGCCGGGCAGCTTATTCCCGTCCACAATTCCATGATGTAGGCCCAGAAGATGATCCAAGCCAATCACTTCCCCCTTCGGGACCTCGCATGCCTCCTTGGTGTACACAATGCCCACATAATGAATTACGGCAATGGTTTGTACAAACCGTTAGATGCCAGAACTATCGTGGGACGATGAGGGTTCCCACCCATATGCTGCATATCCTCTACGAATTACCAATTAATATGCACGCTACGAGGATAACATCCACGACCTGCACACCCGGCTTCATGCGAGAGGAAGAAGATACAACTGACTTCTCTGTCTCATTCCAAATCTCATGGTCAATGCGTAATATACGGCACAAGAATCACTGGCGACATTGGTTGTTAAGTCCTATGTGATAGAGTTCTGAACAGTGGTATTCCAACTGTCAGATTTAATAGATTAGCTGATCACCCTGGATCAGTAACCAATAGTTCACATTATTATCGAAACTAGTGTTTTTTGACCTTTTTCAAATGCAGGTGATAACAACACTGGATTTGTAAAATACTTTACAGAAAATAAACAAAGGACATGAGCAAGTGTAAACTTGCCTTTTGTGATTGCAAGATTATGCACTCACGGTCTTCGAGTCAGTATAAGATCCAAAATCTGAAATCAGTATCATTGGTCCGGTAAGGACTAATGTTTAAAGAAGCAATATGCTTTTATGCATAAGTAATGTGATGCACGTTCTAAACGCAAATCTCAGAAATATTGTTGTTCTAAGTTTTGGATTCCGAAAATTGTTACTTTAGAATGTGTTGTCCTTTTAGATAAGTTTCACACTTATGCTTCTTATTAGGGCTTGTGAGTGTGTGTGAACAACACATATTTATATAGCAATAAAATATACACCTATGAAATGCTCTTCAAGATTGTTTACACTTTAATTGTTTATCTTCAGACTTGACTTTATAAGTATAGTCATTTATAAATAGCTTAAATGTTATCGCTCCTAGGTATACAAGTGAAGTATGAAGTAAGGTGATCTTGATTATTTGTCATACATTGTCTGAAGTGGCAAAACGAATAACTTTTGAAGAATAAATTCCTTTTCTAAGGTTTAAACAATCTTTGTGGTTAGTTAGTGGTGTTCGATGTCATTTGTGTTTTCTTGAATAGTTTTAGCTTGAGATGCTTTATAACTTAACTAGTTCAGAACAAAGTTAACTATAAAACATATAATAATACTTATAGTGTTATATTTAGATTCTTGTAGACTAAAGTTAACTTTAAAATATAGATAGTTTTGAAAGTATGATACTTATAACAGTTATACCTTGTGTATCTGGAATGTTTCCTTTAGGTTACTTAAGATTCGTGATCCTTTTACTTGGTGTAGTGGTTTTTTGATTCTATAATGGAGTAGTATCATTTACCCTTTATATATGAGTGATTATAGTTTATAAATCAAGATGTATTATTACTTAACTACTTTTGAACTTTCTATAGTGTTGAGGTAGTTTTTATAATTTGGTAGTTAACATAGATGGAAAGGATTTGGTGTATTTATAAGTTGTTCTTTAAGGTTAATTTTATAAGTGGGAATCCTTTTAGAATATAATTTTTACTTAAAGTAGAAGATAATTTAATAAAAAGGTATTTATAATATTTTAAACCATTATGGCTTCATATCATTAACATTGAAAATTAATACTATTTATTATACTTAATTTACTAATTATAGGAATATTAATAAATTTTATTTATCCTTATATAAATTATTAATGAAGTAAATAAGTTTAAATTTGAGTTATTAAAATATTTGAATTTTTAAATCATAAGTAGAATATTAAATTTTTAACATGTAGATATGATTTTTGTGATCATCTTGGTATATTACATTTATTTTTGTGACTTATAAATAATAAGATATGATTTTTATAATTCTTATTACTTTATAATTACTTAATAAATAATAAATATTTAATTAAGTGAAATAATAATGCATGATTATAGTTTTAAATTATAGTTTTTTATTTTGCTAAGATTTTTGGTATATTATTCATATTCTTAATCTTTATCATTATTAAAATATGAATTATCAAGGTTTTATTAATTTTAAACCTTTATTAAATAATATTTATTTAAATAATCATCATAATAATATTAGATAATAATTTTAAGTTGTAGATTTTATTTTTCTACAAATTTTCATATATTATACACATTTTTCTGAATTATAAATCAAAATAATGAAACAATATTTAATCATTTGTTTGATTTCATATTAATAATTAAGTTTATAACATTTTATTTATTTCTTAAACAGGAAATACTTTTTACACCGCACCTAATATTAACCTGAGTCACTGACCCGTGGGCCATTGTCCACCTCAGCTCTCAGGTTTAGAAAATGTATTTGTTACCGACTCTGTCTCTATCCCTAGTCAATGACATATGGGCCCAAGGCTATGTCATCAGCCACGCTAGACAAAGACCAGTCAAACTAGCTGACATGGTTCAAACCTGAGGTGAGCATGACGTCACTCGAGTTGATCCTCACTGGTTGAGGATCAATCGATCGATCTGATGCATGCGCGGGGCTGTGGCTAGGTTTGTTGAACAGAGGAGATCGAGGCGAACCTATTGGTGGTGGCGCCGCCCCTATTTGGTCACCGGAGGTCAACCGGCGACGAGCTCATACGGTGGTGCTTGCGGTCGATCATGGTGGCGTGGATTTAGGAAGCAAACGAAAGATCTACGCATACTAGGAGATTCAGTGACTCACCAGGAATGCGATGGTGTGCTTGGTTTGGCGAGGCGCGGTCGGAGACACCTGCGAGGTCGACAAACAGCGTCAGGAAAGAGGGTTCGATTGGGTTGATTCACGCCTTCTTCGCTAGTGCGAGTTAGGGCAAACGGACGATAACAGCACGGTGGTCTCCCTCGTGGTATTACATGGCCGAGGCGAGCACGGAATCGCCGGCTCCAGCTCACCTCCAAGCTAGGGTTCTCGGGTTAGAAGAAGAAATGGAGAGGGAGAGAGAGAGAGAGCTGTAGAGGGGGAAATTGACGATGAGGACGAGCAAGGACGTCGCGGTGGCCTCCTTATCCTCTCCTGGCGACGACGGCATTGATCTTGGGGCAAGGACGACGATGACGATATCGAGCGCGTTTGTTTCCTCTCAACCCGTAGTCCTACCCTGGTCCCACTTGTCAGTCATAGATGGAAACGAGCTGGGCTGGTTACTGGGCCTTTGTGGGCTGCACATGGGCGTCAGATAAGTACAGAGATGTTGGGTCACGGCCAGGTAATGTTTTTATTTGTTTTACTTTTTTTAAATTTTTGGTTTTCCTTTTCAGATTTGAATTTGATTTATATTTTGAACTTTTCTTTGTAGGATTTATTTGCTGGATAATTGCAATAATACTAAAATATATTTAGTATCATTTGTGAACTTTTATTATATAATATTTTTGTATTTCTTTTATTTACTCAATATGAACCCCTTTTAATAATTTGTAGAAACTTTTCTTATTATTTTTCTCTCCTCTTTTAGTTATGGATTTCTTGAATGATGTATTCTTATGTGTTTATAAGACTTAACTCTAGTTGGCTCAGAGTTTGAATATAAATTTTTATATGTATAATGATCCTGTATCATTATTTGATGCATGAAATATGAAAGAAATTAATATGGTTCTTACTACTTCCATTAATTTGGAAAATGACAATGTATATATTCTATTATGATAAACAAAGAGGTTTAGGATTTTGGATTATGATTATTTACCCTAGGGTTTAGGTTTTTTTAATATACTTAGACTCCTTTATGGATGTGGTTAAAGATTCAATAACTAAGCATATTGTTTTATGTTTGGGATATTTGATGACATCACCTTTAGTACTTGAAAGTTATATCTTGAATGTTTTATAGAAAGGAATTGATAAAGATACTCCTAAGCACATTTAATTATGATGGTTGGATTTGTCAGAGATGTGTTTATGTGCTTTGTTGTAGGGAAATGTTCCTATCAAGTGATATAGATATAAGATGAGGAATTCTAAATATGAAATGGATATTATACTTGGTTTTAAGATTTAGAGTTGGTTGTTTACCAAGAATTACTATCTTCCATAATTCATAATTCTAGACTTCTTATTAAGGAATTCCTTTCCTAGATATACTACCTTTTTCTATCTATCATCATGATTAACATGATGAGTTTTACTTCATAGTACTATTCTCATTCACTGATTAACCTTCTAAACTCATGGATGAATCCAATGAGTTTAATACTAAAGTATTTCATAACTTCGTCATATCCTTGCTTGGTTGTATTTACTACTCTACTGTTGATAGCCTTCCATCCAACAAATAGTTCCCTCAAACTCTACGTATAATCTTCCTTAATCATTCATTACTAATGTATCTCTATTAGTTGTATGCATCCAACTACCTTTCTCTAAAGTTGACTATCCTTTAAGATGAATAATACCACTTCTATAACTCTATGCTATACTAGCTTTAATTGAATAATATCATCCTATATTCACTTTACTCCAACCCTAAATTATATTTATGTGGCTTGCAATGACTACTCCAGGATAACTTATCTCTACTAAGGTTCCAATCATGTTCTACCCACCAGTATTACTTATACTAAATATAAGCATTCAATATTGGTGGCTAAAGCATCACCATTATAATCCTTTAATCAATTATTGCTTAAGTTCTTAGTTGGCTAAGCAAGGCTTTATCAATCCTACTTTTCCATTGTCTTGAAATTATCTTCTTAGTATCTCATATTGGATTAAGGTTATTAATGGACTATGCCCTCTTTAAAAGATTTAAGTAGATGTTATGATAAGATCAAGAAATAGTAGATCAAGGATTGATAGTTAAAGAATTTGTGAATCAATGGGGAATTACCCAACATTGATGAACAACAGATAGTAAGATAAGTTCCATAAAGATTGCTATAGAAAGAAAGATATATAGTGGATGATCTTGACTTAGTCTCTTTCCAACTCCAACTCATTAAAGAGTTTAAGGTTAGGTATTACTATGATACTCATAGTAAGAATAGATAAGAATAAGATAGGTCAGCTTTAATCATTGAATTTTTATTAATTTAGTGGTAATCTTAACTTAGTATTCATAGGTTGATATGATGAATAGTATGATATGATCCCTTAAGGATCATATATGAATCATTTAAGCAATGTATTACGAGTAACATTTTATTATATCTGGTCTACCCTTAGACCAAATCATGTTTAAACCAAATAAGGTTTTAGCAAAGGTCATATTGAAACTTATCGCAGTTAACTTGATGATCTACTTCAACTCCATCAAGTTAAGAGAAGCTTCAATCAATTTGACAAGTTCTGTTTTAAAAGCGCGAAAATTATTCGAATTTTCTATGCATGAATGCAATGCACACATCTGGGTTCAGCTTATTTCTAAGCTCTAATGCTGGGATGTTACAGATAAGCCGACGTAGTGCGTGAAGGCGTCCCTTGGGGCCCCACACGGAGCCTCCCTGGCACGTCGTTGGCGATGATTTGCCGGAGATGAGTCGACGCCGAGGTTGAAGTAGAGGCGTGTTATGACGACATGTGGTTGTGGACGGCGCAATCCAATCTATGATCGGCGAAAGAAGAAGAAACGCCGGTAAAGCGGCCAGCGAGAAAAATTTGGCAAAGAAAGATCTAATCTACTATTTGCGCAGCCCCCGGCGGAGAACGATCTCCCCGGGGGCGGCGCGGCGGAAGCGGTGGTGCTAAATCCTAGGTGGAGCGAACCGCTCTGATACCATGTAGAATTGCGGAATATTATCTGTGTTGATTATGGCCTCAAAGAGCTGTTTATATAGATTACAAGACTTGGGGACCAAGAAGACTACTAGAGATATAATTGGATTTCAGACTTAAACTACCAAATATAGTCTAAACCGTGATATACTCTAACAGCAGCACCTCTAATCGCATTCGGACTGAATAATATGGGTATGAAAGTACGAATAGAGAAAGTAAATGAAGATACCTAAGAAACTAAGCAGCAAAATTTTAAAAAGATGTTAGGAGGTCATGCCTAAGGGAAGGCGGAGATATCTGAAATAATTAGCATAGACCCAATCTATATAGATTAACTTTCATTTTCTTTGGTAGGAACCTATCAAATGCACTCATGCAGATGGTGTTTGAGTACAAATACAAAATATACATGAGACAAAACGAAACATAATTTTAAAGAGATGGACCAAACTACCGAGAGAGAGGAGGAGAGAGGCGGAGGTGGAATTTGAACCCTTGACTTGTTGACTGTTTTGTAAGACCTAGAATTTTAACCATATGTTCATAGTCTAATCTAGTTCTCTTTTTAATTTTACTTAGATTCATAATCGGTGATTGGTACTAACTCCAACTTGAGTGAAGTCTTTGTGTGGGATAAAGAGGGGGATTTAAACCCTTGATAATTCTTACAATGTTTTGTAGAACCTAACTTAGACTATTGACTATCTCTTCATAGTCTAAACAAACTTATTTTTTGCATTTTATATTGGTAGTTAGTTTTAGCTCCAAGCTAGAGAGAGACGGGGAGAGGGTGGGGGAGATTTGAACCTTCATAGAATGTTTTGTAAAAGCCTAGATTATGAACTATCTCTCAAAGTCTAGTACATTTTTATTTTTTGCATTTTACATCGGTATTTGGTATTGGCTCCAAGCTAGAGTGATCTCTTTGCGCAAGAAAGAGGGGTGTAAGGAGAGAGAGAGAGAGAGAGAGAGAGAGAGAGAGAGAGAGAGGGCAAGTAATTTGAACCATTCTGTTTGTTGAATGTTTGGTACAAGTTGCTCAATTAACTATCTTTTCATAGTCTAATCCATCATCTTTTGCAATTTACATAGATTCATAATCGGTCATTGGTTTTGGGCCCAAGCTCGAGTGATCTCTTTGCTTAAATAAAATAATTTTTTGGATAAGAATTAGAAAATTTATAATGCATGACGTGGGGGAGTAGTATGAATGAGCCGAAACTCATTAAAATATGATTTTATTTTCCAATTCCACAATAAGAGAAAATAATTACACTTATAAAAGTGATATCATCAATTTTTCATGTTTTTACATGCCACCTTGAAAATACTTTTCTAGGAAATTTGGTGAACATATAATGCACTCTAACGTGGATGTGTTAAAAAAATATTAGATACTCATAAGTATGTAGTGTGAAATATATAAAATAAGAGAATCTCTAACAGAGCATCCTAACCGCTCTCCAACGAGCTTTGGGGTGCTAGGAAAAAATGGCTCGCACCAGCAGACCCTAACAGGTGTCGGTGTCACGCGGGACCCAATTATTTCTTCGACACCCCTGTGATGGCCTCTACCCATAGGGGGTGAGCCGGGGGTGCCGACAACCGATGCCACATCACATCTAACGAACTTCTCTCCCCTTGAGTCAGCGACACAATGGCGAGTCAACACTAGCACACCACTCCACTCTCACCCAACTGCCACCTAATGTCGCTGAACTCTAAATCCGTGGCGGCCCATGGCCATGATGGTCCCTCCCACTGTGCGGTGGTCGAGGGATCTGTCCCGGCCCGATAGCGAAGACCCGTCTCCCGAACCACCGGTCGCCCCTTTAGGTGTGATGTCCTTAGTGAAGCACCTCCTGCGGAATCGCCTACGAGCCATCAACGAGGCTCACTTGGAGCGTCTCCGCGGTGGGTGCGAACCCTGAGGACATGGCCGTCGTGTCTTCCTCAAAGAAGCTTAGGAAGAGAAGAGCTCGATATGCATAAGGTAGTCGTCCGCTCTCTCGAGGAGTGAGGCCTCGTCCGACCACAACACATGTTTAACAGGGTTGTCTTCCGCTCCCTCGACATCTGATGGCCTATGCTCTGCGATGATGAGTAGTGTACCGCGACATCAAGGGCCTGCGCTCCAGCAATGATGAATAGCACCATCGATCTAGATAAGGTTAGTGTTAGTAGAACTAGTAAAACCAGAAAAAGCTTATCCATAATCGATATGTGTTTTTCACTAAATTACTTCAACCTGTGTGTTTACTACTTTAATTTACTACCAGTTTCATTAAACTAAAATATTTTTGTGTTCCACTGGTGTGGCAAGACCCACTTAAAATGCCGGCAGAATCGTTACGATTTATAGGTTTAGATCACACACGTAGCATCACCGGATCCGTGGCGCAATGGTAGCGCGTCTGACTCCAGATCAGAAGGTTGCGTGTTCGATTCACGTCGGGTTCAACACCCCCGTTCCTAATCCGGTTCTTTTTTTGTCGTGTTCATTCTGTGTCAAATCTACCGTCCATCATCGAAATCCAGCAATCTCAGCCGTCGAACCCCCACTGATCCCCTCCCCTATCTGGAACCCAGAACCTCCTTCCCGGCGGAGCGAGCTCTCGCCAGTCGCCATTCGCCAAACCCGACCACGCGTAAATCCAACCCAAATGCAACTCCATTAATCCACGACGCAGATGCTCGCCTACCCAAACACGTCGAGCCCATGGCCGCAGCGCTACCCGGCCGTTGCTTCCCCGCGCCACGTGGCGGTGACGGCAGGGGCTGCGGCGGCTAGGGGCAAGCGGCGGGGAGCGGACGCCGGGGAGGGGGCAGACCCGGCCGCTGAGGCCAAGGAGCTCGTGCGGTTCTTCCTGCAGAAGACGGCCGGCGGCAAGGAGCGGCTGGTGGCCGTGCTGGACCGGCACGTGAAGGTGGTCCGCACCGAGCACTGCTTCCTCCTCTTCGAGGAGCTCGGCCGCCGCGACGGCTGGGTCCAGTGCCTCGAGGTGAGCCATGACCATACCCCAGTTGTGTGCCTACTTGATAAGATACCTTAAATTAGGATTGCTCTAAAGATTCTATACCTTGACGTCCCTCCGTGTGGATTAACAATTTATGATTTGCCAAGCTGCTGCTTGTTACATATTTCTGCTCATTTCTCTAATGTTTCATGCTCTGCTAGATTTTCAGGTGGATGCAGAAACAGCGGTGGTATGTTGCTGACAACGGCATCTACTCTAAGTTGATATCTGTGATGGGGAGGAAAGGGCAGATACGGATGGCTATGTGGCTGTTCTCCCAGATGCGGAACAGCGGCTGCAAGCCGGACACTTCAGTGTATAATTCTCTGATCGGTGCGCACCTGCATTCACGAGACAAGAGTAAGGCCTTGGTGAAGGCTCTCGGATATTTCGACAAGATGAAGGGCATAGAGAGATGCCAGCCGAACATCGTGACGTACAACATTCTCTTAAGAGCTTGTGCTCGGGCTAGTGACGCGAAACAGGTGGACATCTTGTTCAAGGATCTGGATGAAAGCCTGGTGTCTCCTGATATCTACACATATAATGGAGTGATTGACGGGTATGGGAAAAACGGCATGATTAAAGAGATGGAGTCTGTATTAGTGCGGATGAAAAGCAAGCAGTGCCGCCCAGATGTGATCACATTCAACATACTCATAGATTCATATGGGCGAAAGCAGACGTTCGACAAGATGGAGCAGGTGTTCAAGAGTTTACTGCGTTCCAAGGAGAGGCCTACCCACCCGACGTTTAATTCCATGATAACAAACTATGGAAAGGCAAGACTCAGAGAGAAAGCTGAATCTGTTGTTGAGAAGATGGAAGAACTGGGGTTCAAACCGAGTTATGTTACGCAAGAGTGTCTCATCACTATGTACGCGTATTGTGATTGCGTCTCAAAGGCCCAACAGATATTTGATGAGCTTGTAAGCTCACAAAGTACAGTTCCCCTGTCTTCACTGAACGCGATGCTTGATGCCTACTGCATGAACCGCTTGCCTATGGAAGCAGATCGACTGTTGGATACTGCGATTGAGAAAGGGGCTGTGGTGAGTGCTTCCACATACAAGTTCCTTTACAAGGCATACACCAGGGCGAACGATAAGATGCTTGTCCAGAAGTTGTTGCAGCGGATGAATAAGCAGGGTATTGTTCCGAATAAGAAGTTCTTCCTTGATGCTTTGGAAGCATTTGGCACCTCTGCGAATAAACCCAGGAGAGTACAGACCCCAAACTCTGCCAGGGAAGCAAGTAGAGATTCTCCAAACAATGCAGAATTGGCTATTTCAAGCAAGCCAAAGTTAAGTGCTTTGGAAGCGGTTGGAGCCTCCGAGAAAAAACCCAGGATACTACCCACTTCAAACTCTGCAAGCGAGCGAAATACGGATTCAGATAGCAGTTTAGAGCCAGCTACTTCAAGCGAGCCAGAATTAAGCTTTTCACAAGTAGGTTCGTGATGGGACGATCTCTTCTAACAAGCTTTTTGCAAGTAGAGTTTGCTCGTATCCAGTGATAAATGTGGTGGTCCTAGAGAAAAGTGGCATCCATGTAATTGGTTGCTTGAGTATGAACCATCCTAGATGGCACGGTTGAAATTTTAGGAATATTTCCCCTGCGCATTCACCAAAAACAACCGAACCACATGGCACAGGAACACTCTCGTCCATTCAACATCAAAACCACCCTTATTTTGTTTGTACTTTGGCGAGGGTTGCTTATAAATTTCATTGTTGTGTTATAAAATCACAGTAGCATTTTTATTTCAAATTTTGTCAGTACAGACCAGCGGCCTTGCTATTACCTTTTGTTACTGGTGATTGTCTCGGTTGTTTTTCAGAGGAACGTTTCGCATTGTAACAGTTACGTAATTATTGTTTATGGATTCGGGCGGATTTTGATGAAAAGATCCACACAATCTGATCCTTATACATCCAGGTGCCCAGTTTAGACACTGAGTAATGGAGTAGCTTGCATATGCAGCATGGAGGTTTACACAAGAATGTGTAACTGAAAACAATGACAATGACAATGTTCACTGGCTTCAGAAGTTCCATTCTTCAAAGAGATCAAAAATAGTACTACAAGAAATCATGCTAATTCATGAGTTTTGATAGTTTGAAAGATAGTACAGAACTTCTACAAGTCAGATAGCCCTTAAAATATATCAAGCGATCCTGACACAAGAAAACTAGACAAGCCAGATGAATGATGATTCCCATAAAGACAGCGGGCCAAAAAACTGATATTCAGCTCCAACAAGCGAAGTGAAGAGCTGCACTGTTGAATCGACAAAATTGTTGTGTGTCAACCTCATACATTCCGAGCTCAAAACTATGCCCTCGCCTAGTCTAATAGCTGACAGTCCTACAAGACACAAGGATCAGAGACTCTGGATACATTTGCTACTGTCGTTTCGTCTGCAGCTCAAAGCTTCTCAAGAACTATGCACCAGTTGGATTTGTCATAGAACTGGTCAACGATAGTTGCATTTTTCATACCAGCAACCAACCTGAAACGATGACAGCCAACAATGCAAGATATTTTAAACTGAAGACCACAGATGAAGCAAAAAAAGAAAGCAGATAATGTAATACCGTTTTCCTTTTTAAGTGACTACTAGAATAACTAGATAAGGCCATGGAATGAAATAAACCATAAGACGGTAGCAACAGGACACCCTTTCTGGGAAAGAACTTTCATCAGGAAAGATATAATAACATGTGAAGTTCACATTTCCTATTTCGTCATGACGTTGTTTATGTAATGTAACCAAATAAAAAAGACGACATCAACGAGTGTGCTGTATGACAATTATCTCAAGCAGGTTTAGAAACTAACAATATGAAATGTTAAAGCTTGTATGGCATCTCTGAACAAATATAATATTATGTGACTAGTTTTCAAATTAACACTACAAATTAGAAAGACTTTACGATTCCCAAATAAGAGGAGAAAATAAAATGAGCATTTTTCATGAGAATGTTCAGAGTAAGAATACTCCACCTTTGAAGTTCTCCTTCAACGAAAACATGGTAATAACGGTTGTAGACAACAGTACCCTTCTTATTGTCTTTCTTTGCCAATCCATTTTGTAGAGCAGCAGCAGATGCACCGCTAATTTCAGCTCGGTGAAATGGTAGATGCCAAGGAACAAAATACTCCTGCTGGGTTTGGTCATGCTCATCCATAATCAAGGAATCACAGCAAGCTGCAGTGGTCTTATCCTCCAAACCATCATAACTATTTTTCAGCTGATCATCTGTCTGCTTCGCTCCGCCCGTGTCTTCATCAGTCTCTCCAATGCTATCTAACACAGTAGCAGATTTGTTTCGCATTGGAGGACTGCTAGGATCAACCCACTCTTCATTATACTTATCGCATAGGGGAGTCCACTTGTTAAGAAGCGACTTGTCCTCCTGCTCCACAGCCCAAACCGTGATCAGCACAAGACCACCTCTCTTGACAACACGGATCAACTCCTCTATGGCTTTCCTCCTCCTATCCTCGGTGCTCAAATGATGCAACACCGCTATCGAGATCGCCGCGTCACCGACGTTCTCCCTGTACGGCATGTTGACAGCATCGGCGACGAACACCTCGTGTCCCTTCCCCGCGCATATCTCTATAAGCGGCGGGCTTATGTCGCAGCCTACATAGAAGCATTGGGGATTGAAGCCCAGATACTTGCCGTTGCCACAGCCAGCGTCCAGCACGACGGACCCCGGCCTGAGCGAGTTGAGGAACTCCGCGACCTTGGGCCACTTGGCGAACCGTGTTGAGCTGAAATGAGGAGCTATGGCATCGTAGACGCGGTGCACGTACTTCTTCTCGATGTCGGGAGTGGCCTGGACGCCTGGGGAGCAGCTGTGGTTGTTCCCCTCGGCCAGGGACGAGTCCTGCCCTTCCAAATTTTCATCACCTGGCGTCATGTGAACGTTGGTGCTGATAATACCTCGGTTGGCTGGATTGCAGCAAGAGAATTCTTCTCGGTGAAGCCTTGAACTGCACGGACTAGATACAGAGATGGCTTGGCGTGCGTTCGTTGCTACTATCCTCGAGAATATCTGGATCATACGATGGTGCAAAGCTATGGCGCTGAGCCGCGGTCCCGCGCTGGCACAGCGCGCGAGCCCTCGCCCTGCTGGCCGCCGCCCCGTATGACCCTTCGCCCTCCTGCTGTTCGGGCGTGTTTGTTTACTTCGTCACGTGAACAAAAATCGCAGCGACGAGGCGGCTCCCGTAAGCAGATCTGAAGAGGAACGGAACCACGATGACATACTTCCATGAGCAGATCTATCTGAAGAGGAGAGGAGTGGAGAGGGAGGGTTACCTGCTGCCGGCGGGGGGGACTGCTCGGGCCTAGCTGTCTGCAGTGAGCGAGAGGCGATCGGAGGGCGACTGCACCGGGTGGGTGAGGAGGAGTCGAGGGGGGAGCGCGGTGTGCCGTCGCGGGACAGCAGGGGGTCCCGGGGAGGCGGCTTAGGGAGGGAGGGAGGTTCTGTTCGAGACTCGGGGTCGGGGAGAGGGGTTTGGGCTTGGACGGGCACAGCCTCTTTGCGCACGCCAGCGGGACGGAAGGCCCACGGAGAGATTTTTGGTTGGGCTTTTTTCTTTCTACCAGTCATGGACTTAACGCCCGTGCAGGTGTGTAGCAGCCACCGGCACCTCAAGTCTCCAACTCCACTGCCGGTGACAGACAGAGGAGGAGGCTCAGTGGTGGATGGCAAGAACTCGATACAGCAGAATAACCCACTGTTCACAAAAGGAAAGAGGTACAGTACCCACACATCGATGTGATTATTCTTACTTTCATGGCCTCCTCCTTTTCTTTTAACAGCAGAATAATTCACTCTTTTCCAAAGCTACATATACATATATTTGAGTAATACAATATTTCTGTTTTACATGAAAAACGACAGGCTAAAAAGAATCGATAAAATGTCAAATATAGTGAAATGAAAACAAAAGGAATTTGTTGTTTTCACACTACAATTTATACAGCAGCAAACATCCAATCCTTTACTCCTGCACACGCTCAATTACAGAAGGGATCTTTACTCTCAGCACCTCCCAGGCATGCTTTGACGAGTGCGGGTATATATATTTCTAGGGTTTCAATGGCTCCAACAACTGGATGTCAAAATGAATACACAAAACCAGATGAAAAATCTAGAGCTAGATGCATTGTACATCATCAGGGAGTTTTCATATTCACAGTATGGTGCATCCGCATCTGTTCTGCTTCGGGGAATTGCCAAGCTGCTTCTCTGAAAAGGGAAATCCGACAAAAAGATTATAGATGTGTTTAGCACTTAGCAACATCAACAAAATTGTATACCAGGTTTACGCATTAGCGAAAGTATCTAAAGAAAATTATTTGGCTATAAGTAATCCAATGGGAAATCATAGATCATCGCAAACACGCTTGTCCTTGAAATATCACAACTGCCTCAAGAGTTACAAGATGAAAGACACATGTCACTCTCGCAATTAAATTTGTGTGCATTCACTGTTTTCTAAAGATGCTACAAACATAGGGATTTTGTGAGCATTTGTTGTTTTCTCGACATCATCACTCTTGCAATTATATTTTCAATGCATAACAGAAAACAAAGTTATAATTTGGCACAACTTAATAGAAATTAAGGCCAACGAGAACTGCAAAGTCATCGGTACCACTGAAACTTCAAAGAACCATGTGTGTTTTAGTCTTTATTCATGCATCTATCTACGTAGGAAACATTGGCTTAGGTTGCTGCAGATTTGATAGGGATTTTGACTAACAATATGGTGTGGTCAACAAATTACTACTAAAAAATAAAGAATCATTTTCTCCCCATCGAAAAAACTGGGTTCCTCTTGCAGGCTGCAGCATTTCGTTATAGAGAAGCATGCTTATATATGTGCATCTTTGGAGCACAACAACTAGATAAGGAGATATGTTTCTATAATGATACTTGATCTGATCCAACATTTCCATTCATTGAAGGTAATGTAATAGAATTACAACCAACGGAGAATAAAAGTGATCAATGGAACTAGGAACAAAATTTGAAATAAAAAGAAAAAATTGTCGGCAATACCACGGTTTTTGTCAGCTTGTGGAGGGCGCACTACCACATGCATTGTAATTACACCTCCGGGGACCTCTCCTATTGTAACACGTGACTCGGCAAGAGTCCGGCTATTCTCCAATATCTTTCCACCATTGATAAGCTTCAGGTCATTGACAGTTTTCGGAGTTATTTCCTTGTCTGTCATAGAAAATGACAAGAATAATTCCTTTTAACAAAATAAGCTCAGACTTCGGTAAGCATAACATGACTGAATTTTTTAAAAGAATATATTACCATCCAGACAAGAGAATTTTCATTCATAGTCAAACAAGTGTCCGGAGAGAGGGGAAACATGCCATTAAACTATCCCCAGCCATAGTGCAAATTAAGCCCCACGCAAAGCTGAATAAGTTCAAAAACCTTACTGAAGTAATGTTGCTTTTAGATAGATGGTGGTTAGGGTCCCTGTGTGGTTAACAAGTACCCTGACCACACGACCTATTGCTTCCTGATGCTGATTCAGCTGGGAAAGGATTCAATTTTACTTGTTCTAGTTTTTTACTTTGGCAACAGCATTAGCATATTACTTATAAATACCCTCACCTGAGTGTGATAATCAGATAACTGTCACCAGACTGTTAGGCATAATGCATACATATGGAGAATGGCCCTGCTATAATGTTTACACGAAGGACCTCAGTTCATGTAAAGATGTGTTCATAGTGCTAGCAGAATTCTATTGACAGAACGTAAGGGTGAAAACAGGCGCTCTAAATGCATATTACAGAGAATGATCTCTTGTTATTTATGTGTCTTCATAGAAGGTAAAGGAAGACAGCTGCTGATCCAAATCAAACCGATTGACGCCAAAAATGACCTTTTGGGAGTTCATCCACAAACTTGGCAATATTGCACAATTTTGGTAATATTCACTACCCATGAGAGGTTTCCAATAGACAGTAGCCCGGTATGCATACACTTAGAAGGGAAATTATCAACTGCCCGTTCATAGAGCACACCCAGTTCTAAATCAGCGTTAAAACTGAGGAAAAAAAATCAAACAGCAGTTACGCGTTACTAAAGATCAGGCACACAAACTTATCTGCCGCGAGCAAAACTATAGCCGCACAAGCACCACGCAACCGCCGTACACAAAAAAGACTTACATGATCCAAGAAGCTGCATGGCAGCAAGAATTATAGAAGGGCTCGTCCTTTGTGCACCAAATCAAGCAAGTGGGTCAGGACGGCCTAGGCTGCCAAATCGATCGGGGAATCTGCGTCTCACCTTGCGGCCACCGGGCGAGGATGAAATCCTTGAGCGCGGAGACGGTTGTGGCGGGGTCGTATTTGCTCGGGCCGATGTCCGTGCCGTCGAACAGCCGGAACTTTACCTCGATCGGCTCCTTCCCGCCGGCCATCTCCCGGGAAGGTTCAGCCCGCCCACCTCCCCGCCTTCCAATCCTCCCAAGATCCAAGGAAGCCCGGATCAGAAGTCCATGGCGCAGAAAGGTTCGCACGGAATCCACAGAAATCGGCTCGGCGTCGGATTCTGACGAAGAATTCTTGCTTCCGTATGGGGGTTGAAAGCGAGCGGACGGCGACTCGGCGAGGAGGGGAGGAAGGTGGAGAAGACAAGAGACACCCGCCTGGAGTAGTGGGCTTCGGTATTTTAACTGATATACTCTTATAACCAAAAAAATCTTTTCTTTTCTTACTGAAGTGTACGAATTTCTCGGGATTTTTTTTGCAGCAGAGCATCTCGATGTAAAACAGGGCTATAAAAACTGATTTATAAGGCAGCTGGAGCTAAAAAAAAAACAGTCCCTCCTGCCGCAAATTTGCAGAACCTCGACAACGACCAAAAAAAAATCCTTCTCACACGCACAAGCCAAACTATCTCCGTGAAACTTCACATCATCTATCTCCGCGTCACCTACTTCTCCTGGCGCCGTTGGCCACAAATCGATCGGCGTGAGGCCAAAGTCGCCCCACTGCCTACCTGAATTTGGACCTCCGCCACGGTCGACTCCGGCTCTTCGTCTGAATAAGTGTCTATTGGGCACAACACCTATCAAAAGGTGGTGGTTGCATTGCGGAAGATGGCATATGGCATACCGGCTGATCTTGTCGACGATATTTGGCAATGAGTGAGATCCATGGCATTAAGTGTGTCAAGTGCTTTGATGTTGCATCACGGTGGAAGTGTTTGGCCCCGAATATTTGAGACCCCCCAATGCTAAAGACACCGCATGGATCTTGGAGATGAACATGCCTATGGATTTCCATGTATGCTAGGCTCTCTTGATTGCATGCATTAGAGGTGGAAGATCTTTCCCGCAGCATGGCATGGACAGTTTAGAATGCACAAACAGGATTTCACCATCATTTTAGAGGTTGTGGTGGATCATGAGACTTACACATGACATGCACTTTTGGGTTGCCCGGTTCTTACAATAACATCAATCTTCTTCAACGCTTTTCTCTCTTTGCCAAGCTAGCCAATGGTGAGTCACCACTGGTGGAGTTCCAAGCCAACTGCCACACATACAAGATGGGCTACTACCTTGCGGATGGAATCTACCTGAAGTGGGCTACATTTGTGAAGCCACTCGTTGCACCCCAAGGTAAGAAAGAACTTCAATTCCATAATACTCAAGTTGCGGCTAGGAAAGATGTAGAGAGAGAATTTGGGATTTTGCAAGCCTAATTTGGTATTGTTAGAGGGCCGATTCGGTTTTGGGATCAAGAGATACTATGGTATAGCATTGATGCCTACGTGATCATGCATAACATGATCATTGATGGCTCAGTAGATGTGGAGCCTGTTGGGAACCCCAAGAGCAAGGTGTGAAGCAGCACAACAGCAAGTCTTCCCTCAGTAAGAAACCGAGGTTATCGAACTAGTATGAGGAAGGAAACGTCACACAGGTGTTGCAAGCAACAAGGAGACCTACACAACACAAACTCGAGACTTTGCCCCAACTAACAGTAAGATTGTCAATCTCACCGGTTGCTGTAACAAAGGATTAAACGTATGGTGTGAAAGGTAATGGTTTGCAGCAAGTAAACAAGTAACAGTGGAAGATGTATCAATGGTAAAGATTGGACCGGGGTCCATAGTTAACTAGAGGTGCTCTCATTAGATAAACAACATGGCATGAAGGGTAAACAAATTACAACAGGGCAATTGACAGGAACTGAGCAAGGCATAACAATTGCAATTACCAGTCAAAAAGATCCTATGAGGTTGATTGGGCAATACAACAAGATACATAGACCGTCATCCAACTGCATCTATTACTAGAAGTCCACTGTAACATCCCAAAAATATTAAACTTGGATCATCAAACTCTAATCATCAAAATTAGGGTTAACAAAAACTTTTCCAACTAAAAATATGAAAGCATTCATATGTGTGTGTATTCAAAATTTGGATTCTTTTGAATTGCCATGGTTCTATGTTTCTTTGCTTGTAAAAGGATTCTTAGGTGAAATAAACATCATCTAAACAATCCACAAACTTTTTCCAAAGACAAACAACTCAAAATAAACAAATAAAGTGAATGGTCATTTTTGCCAAATTAACTCTCGTGCCTACTTTGGCTATCTCTAGTTTTCAAAACTCAACAGAAACATTTGTGGATCTTTGCACCTCTTGTTAGTACTCATAATAAGATACCAAGGCCCATTTTGTGATCATCCAAAAACATTCAAATGCTAAGTTTAAATGATAGTTTAAAATTGAATCTATCTTATATGGGAAGATCCCACTATTTCAAAAACCACTCAAACAAGTTCAATTTTCAAAACCCAAGCACCCACAGAATCCTCGGCACATTCCTAGCACACCCACCAAAAATCTTTTCAAAATTCAAAAGTAAGTTTCTTGCGGCCATTTCATCAAACAGCTTGCAGATTCAAATCAAACAAATCACAAACACTATAGTGTGCAGTAAATTTGGCATAACTTGTTCCCTCTCTGGTTGCAACTAGTCCTTAGTAGATCATCTAGCTCATTTGTAAACATCTAGCACCACTGTGAGCTTGCCTTGCCATCAATGGTGAGCAGGCCGAGCCTTACCATGCCACCCTATTGTCGCCGGCCAGCTAGCAGCCACCCTAGCCTTGCCAACCTTGTCTGGGAGGTAGCCAGCACCTCACCGCCCCCTCTCGACCAGTCCTAGCTCAAAGATAGAGACAAGAACCGTCAGGAACGTCGTGCCCGCGCCGTTGTCGACCATGCCGACGCGCACCACCGTGCACGCACCGTTCCCACTCAACCCGACCACCTCGAGCCCTTGCCGCCCGCCGGCATGAACCCCACCGTCCCAGGATACCACTAGACATGATCGTTTCCTCCCCCGTAGCCACCTCACGCCGTGGAGTTCGCCGTCGGTACCGCTCAGAGCACCGCACGTTCCCGACCGTTTGCCACCGCCCCTAAGCGCGCATTCAAGTCCTAGAGCATCGCCAGGAGACAACACGTCGATCGCCAACCTCAGCCATGCCTCTAGCCTCCCGTAGCCTGAAGGGAATATGCCCGAGAGGCAATAATAAAGTGGTTATTATCGTATTCCTTATTTATGATAAATGTTTATTTTACATGCTATAATTGTATTAATACGGAAACGTTAATATATGTGTGTTTAATAAACAAAAAGGAAGTTCCTAGTTATGCCTCTCTTATAAACTAGCTCGCTGATTAACAAGATGATCAAAGTTTCCTGATCATGGACATTGGATGTTGTTAATAACGAGGTCACAACATTAATGTAATGATGTGATGAACATTCATCCGAAGTATAGCATTACGATCAAAGTCATTGAGTTTATATTGCTATAACAACTTACAAAGTGATCCTAATCCTTAGACCATGAGATCATGTCAATCACTAACACCGGAAGAGTTTCTTGATAACATCAAACGTCACACCGTAACAGGGTGATTATAAAGATGGATTCAGAACTAATAAAGTGTTATGTTGAGGCCCATGGATCGAGAGTGGAATTTGTTCATCCCGATGACGGATAGATATACTCTGGGCCCTCTCGGTGATATCACATTGGTTAGCTTGCAAGCAAGTGATTTGATCACTAGAATGTTATATCATGGGAACGAGAAAAGAGTGCATGTCAGTAACGAGATCAAACTAGGTATGGAGATACCGATGATCGAATATCGGACATGTAATATATCGTGAAACAAAGGGATTAAGATACCAGCGTAAAAGGTTAGGCGATCACAAGAAAGTCATCGTTGAATGTGTGGAGTCGATATGGGTCTCCAGATCCGCTTCGATTATTGATCAGAGAGGGTCTCGATCATGTCCGCATTATTCACGAACCGTAGGGTGACACACTTAAGAGACACCGACATCCAATTGGAGCAAAAGTTTCATGCGAAAAGAATGAACAAGCGCAGGAATTTATTTCACTAGATACGAAACAGGTTTTCGGGTGAAATTGCATAAAGTGGTTATGCATGTGAAATGGAATTCTAGCAAGGGGTTATTTGTGAATGTTTGTCATTAAAGTAATTGACAAAATTCCGAATAAAATAAAAGAGTTTTATTTAATGAGAGTTTGCATTAAATTTGGTGGAAATTTAATGGGAATTTGAGTGGACTTTTGAGTGGAGGGAATTTAAAGGACTTTTGTGAGTGGAGTGTCCACCCACATGAAGAGGGGAGGGCAAGGGGGCAGCCCCATGTTGGAAACCCCTTGGGGTCCCCTCCTCCTATAAAGGAGCCCCTCCTCACTTGTCTCTCACACCTCCTCGTGAAGGATCTCTCTCCCCCTAGAATTTATCCCCATGGTCTCGGACTAGCGAGATACATGTTCCGGTGGCTATTCGGCAAGAAAGAGTTGTGCTTCGCTGCATCGCTGGGCGAGGCGGAGGTTGCTCGGTGCCTCGAGCGTGTGTGCGAGCACGGATCTTATGCTGTTTTTGCGGCGCTAGGACTTCCTCTCGATCTTGAGATCGGCAAGAGATCGTCTACATCAACCACGAGTTTGGACTCGTTAAGCTTTGTCGGTCTTCAAGGGTATGTTCTCTACGGACATACATCCGCCCGTTGTTTGTATCTAGTAGATAGATCTTGGTACATAGTTGTTCCCATCGTAGGAAATTTTTTGTTTTCTATGTTGTGAACCCTACAGTGGTATCAGAGCCGGATCTATGCGTAGATACTTTGCACGGGTAGTACACATATGAGTATGTGGGCGATGATGATCATTTTATTGCTTCTTAGTTATACTTTGGATATTGGTGGCATAGTGGGATGAAGCGGCCCGGACAAACTTTACATGTCCTCGCACATGAGACCTGTTCCACGCTTGACATGCAACTAGTTTGCATAAGTGGCTAGCGGGTGTCTGTCTCTCCTACTATAGTCAATATCTAATTTTCAACGAGTTGTCAACAATTTGGTTATCCTCGTTGTGATTAATGTTCGTAGGTAAGAACGTTTCTATCTTCGAAAGCCCTAAGCCACGTAAAACTTGCAATGGATAAATTAGAGGCGTCTAGTTTAGATTGTTGTTGGGCTAGTGTTATGATATGGTGATGTTGTAAGTAGAAGTATGAGATGATACTCTTACAACACACATAGCGTGTAAACTCCATAGACCTTGGATTTACACATATAGGTATGATAGTGATCATACCACGATGCACATGATAGAGATCATCTGCGGGAACCATATCATTTCACTAATAAACATGTGATGTTTGATAGCATCTTATATTGCTTGTTTAGCGCTTTGTTAGCATAATAAGATGATCCCTCATTTAAATATCAAGATAAGAATGTGTTCTTCCTTTAGTATGCACCGATTATGTTTCGTCGCTCCAAGACATCACGTGATGATCGGGTGTTCTTGGATCCACGACCATATTTCGGGTGTAAGACAGATTACACCTTGAATACTAAGGTTCTTACTTGGCGAGCCTAGCATGTACAGACATGGCCTCGGAACACAGACCGAAAGGTTAAGCATGAGTCATATAGTAGATATGATGCCCATTTGATGCTCTCCTTTGAAGCTACACCGACTCACGTGATGATCGGACTTGGTGTAGTGGATTTGGTTCATGTAATCACCAAAAAGACACGAGGGATGTCGTTTTTGAGTAGGAGTTTATTTCTAATTTGGATTAGTAGAACTCAATTTATCATAAATTAAATCAAAGTGAATTTGCATAATTTGTTGTAGTCATTGGCATTCGTTCACCACCTTATGCATAGTTGTAATTGAGATAAAAGAACTATAGAATTCTGGATATATACTTTATGAACTGGTATCGTATTGTGTTGAGTGTCAATCAAAGTTTAAAGTCCTATTGCAAACTTTCAGCAAAATTCTATTTACTCCGTGAAATTTAATAGTTAGTATTAAATCGAGAGTAACAATTCCAGTGTTAGTATCTTAAGTATCATGTTTGCCTCTATGTTTCTTGATTGTTTTAATATCAAGTTTATCTAGGAGCTGAAAGAATTATTTCAAAAACCATCATGTGTTGCAGATATAACGATATCTGAAACAATGTTTTGGTTGCAATATGATAGAGTATAATATATGTTCTCATATTACATGAGAATTTATGAAGGTTGGAGATGCTAGACATCCTAATCATCCAAAAGGGTTTTGGAAAGTAATGTTATACTCACGATTCGCCCTTATAAGCTACAGTAGCTTGATCATGAAAGTCGTCATGATAAGGATGAATAGAATATGTATGTAAAGTGTTTACTATACTAAAAGATTACTAAAGAATGGATTTTGAAAGAATACCGATCATTTTGATGATGGTGATCTACTTCAAAGTGCAAGTCCAAAGGTATTATTATTTGAATATACACGCTTTGGACTATGTGTCATGTATATGGCACCACTTTTGATGTTGATAGATTCTTTTAAAAAGGAAAAGGAAATGCTAAAAGAGAATCTATAAAATATACTTGGCAGAAAAGAAAAGATTGAAAATATCCAATTTAGGTATATAGATGATATACATGTTATGGTTGTATTCTTTGCTTGTTAAACAATGTGGTTCTTGGGTATTGGATACCGAATTGGTTGGTATGAAATTTCATACGGAACGATGCAATTCATAAACCATGATGGCCTAAATAACTAGCAAGAGAATATGTGATGATGTTCATCGAAAACAAACAAACCATTTTTTGTATTTCTCGTTGACATCAAAGCTTGACTTCAAGATTTGTTTTAATAATTGTTATTTGAATCAGGTATTATGAGAACAAAGGTTGTTCAAATAATTATCGTATTCCATATAAGATGGATGATTTACAAATCTAGTTGAAGAAATCACATCCATAAAACCTAATGCTAAAATGTCGCAAGACAAATGATTGAAAGATCACTTACGAAGTGACATCGCTGTTTAAATTATATTAGAAAGAAAACATGAAGAATCTCCATATTCATGGATTTTTGGAGTCTTTGATTTGATCAAGTGACGCTTGTGAGACTTTCCACGTGATAATTAAAACTTCGTTCAAAGGCCAAAGAAGAACGAACGACTAAATTATTGGAATTTATACATATCGATGTATGTATTCTATTATGTGTAGTCGTAAGCGATGGGTTTCAACTTCATATGCTTTGTCCGGAAATTTGAGTGAATATTCACTTAATGAGAAAGAAGTGTGAAATATTTAAAAATGTTCAAAGACTTTCAAGATGAAGTGAAAATCATTGTAACAAGAAAATAAATTGTTTATGATTTTATCATAAAGGGATTTATTTGAGTTGCAAGTGTAACAAGAAAAATAAATGAATTATGATTTTATCATAAAGGGATTTATTTGAGTTGCAAGTTTAGCAAAACACCTAGATTTACATCTCCCGAAACACCATAGGAATATGGAGTGTTTGAGATTTGTAATGAAACCTTGTTTGACATGGATGGATCAAAGGTGTTATTCATAAAACTGCCATTATGTTTTAAAAGATTAAAGCTTTAGAGACTACCGCTTTTACACTGAAAAGAGCTCCATATTGATCTGTTGAAATGACACCATGGAAGTTATGGTTTGGGGTAAAACACAAGTTGACATTTCTTAAATTTTGGTATGCTAAACATAAGTAAGATGTTTACAACCGAAGTCGGATGAGCATGTCTTTGTAGGTTATTTCGAATAACAATTGGTTATTTCTCCATAACACCGAGGACAAAAGGGTTTGTCGCTTGAAATATGAAGTTTCTTGAAGAAGGAATTTTTCATAAATGTTAAGTGGGAGGACAATAGAACTTTGATAAGGTTAACGAACCTTAGCTAAATGTGCTGAGTTGCGCAGCGCCGGAAATGGTTCCGGAGGCTGCCATAATGCTCATAGCTTATGTGCCTCAAAGGTTGTGGACACGGAGATCTAAGTTCTTATTGAACCAAGTCGGTCGGATAAACAATCAAATACTAAGATTTGAGAGTAAATCATTATTGTTTGACAATGATGAACCGACTATATACAAAGAAGCGATGATGGGCCCTGACTCCGTCAAATGGCTTGAAGCCATAAAATCCGTGATAGTTCCATACACGAGAAATCAAGTTTTGAACTTGGAAGACCCTCTGGAAAGGTGTAAAAACCTATCGGTCATATTTGGATCTATAAATAAACAGACATGGATGTTTCACATCTATGAAATATTCGACATGTCGTAAAGTATGTTATGACAATGTTCAAGGAGTTGACTATGACAAGATTTGATCTTTCATAGCGATATTTAGTCTGTACGGATTAAAGTAGCAACCACTACATATAATTTGGTATATGGTAGATGAATAAACAAAACAAAGTTCTTCTAATAGAATGGTTACCTAGGACGTGTACATGACACGATCCAAAGGGTTTTGTTAATTCAAAGGATGCTAAAAATGGCATGCAAACTTCAATGGTTGAAGTAAGCATCACGGAGTTGGAATCTTCACCATGATGAAAAAGGAGTTTTTCATCAGGAGACGATGAAGATGCTTGCATTTGCAAGAAATTAAGTGGGAGCTCTGAGACATATTTCTAATACATTATGTGGAAGACATCTTGTTGATTAGAAATAATGTATTATTTATTGACAAAGGTTAAGAATTTCATTTCGATGAAAAACTTAGGCAAAACCCGAATATTTAGCATGAATGTCTATAGTGGATAGACTGTGACGCTAATATGGTTGTGCCAAACGTACATATATGAGATATTGAAGGAGTTCAATATAGAAACAACAAGAAACGGTTCTTGTCGCATGGAAAGGAATTGAATCAAGATTCAAGTGTATTGACACTTGATAAGTGAAACAAGATTCAAGTGCTTTGACACTTGATGAGTGAAATCACGAGAATGTTTTGATCAATCATACCATGATATGTACACATCCAGATATGTCCTATGCTCTAAGTGTTATGAGCATATACCAGAATGAATCATAAAATGATCATTGGACGATAGTGAGGATATTCTTATGATCTTTTTGAAAGAACTAAGAATATATTTGTGTAGAAGTGACAAACAATTATAAATAGTTCATTGTAAAGCGTTACATTGATACTAGGTTTGTCACAAGATACAAATTAAGTTTATCTCAATTTAAACTATGGGTGGCACAATGTAATGGAAAGAAGATTCCATGATGGATTTGGATGAAATCCATAGTTAAGACATTGTGACGAATACTACAACAAAAAGGCTAAGTATATGACTGCTATAGTAGCAGCAAAGGAGGGCATTTGTGTCAAGTTGTTTGTTATCAAACTAAGGTGTGATTCGCAACGGGCTAACACTAAAGATATATTGTACGACGATAGTATCGACGTGTTTTAACCCCAAGGAACTAAAGGTCTCACCAAAAGACCAAATTTATACAATGCCATCTCATTGGAGAATGAGTGATGCGTGAAGACGCAAAGACATGCAAATACACACGGACCTGAAAGCGTCAGATCCGTAGATTATGTTAACCACTTGCAGTTGCGTATATGGAACACCAGAAAGCCATATGTGTTCAATAGGCAAAGTTTTCAAACTAGATTATTGTCTCTAGTGCAAGTGGGAGACTGAAGGGAATATGCCCGAGAGGCGATAATAAAGTGGTTATTATCGTATTCCTTATTTATGATAAATGTTTATTTTACATGCTATAATTGTATTAATACGGAAACGTTAATACATGTGTGTTTAATAAACAAAAAGGAAGTTCCTAGTTATGCCTCTCTTATAAACTAGCTCGCTGATTAACAAGATGATCAAAGTTTCCTGATCATGGACATTGCATGTTGTTAATAACGAGGTCACAACATTAATGTAATGATGTGATGAACATTCATCCGAAGTATAGCATTACGATCAAAGTCATTGAGTTTATATTGCTATAACAACTTACAAAGTGATCCTAATCCTTAGACCATGAGATCATGTCAATCACTAACACCGGAAGAGTTTCTTGATAACATCAAACGTCACACCGTAACAGGGTGATTATAAAGATGGATTCAGAACTAATAGTGTTATGTTGAGGCCCATGGATCGAGAGTGGAATTTGTTCATCCCGATGACAGATAGATATACTCTGGGCCCTCTCGGTGATATCACATTGGTTAACTTGCAAGCAAGTGATTTGATCACTAGAATGTTATATCACGGGAACGAGAAAAGAGTGCATGTCGATGAGATCAAACTAGGTATGGAGATGGATGATCGAATCTCGGACATGTAATATATCGTGAAACAAAGGGATTAAGATACCAGCGTAAAAGGTTAGGCGATCACCAGAAAGTCATCGTTGAATGTGTGGGAGTCGGTATGGGTCTCAGATCCCGCTCGATTATTGATCCGAGAGGGGTCTCGATCATGTCCGCATTATTCACGAACCGTAGGGTGACACACTTAAGAGACACCGACATCCAATTGGAGCAAAAGTTTCATGCCGAAAGAATGAACAAGCGCAGGAATTTATTTCACTAGATACCGAAACAGGTTTTCGGGTGAAATTGCATAAAGTGGTTATGCATGTGAAATGGAATTCTAGCAAGGGGTTATTTGTGAATGTTTGTCATTAAAGTAATTGACAAAATTACGAATAAAATAAAAGAGTTTTATTTAATGAGAGTTTGCATTAAATTTGGTGGAAATTTAATGGGAATTTGAGTGGACTTTTGAGTGGAGGGAATTTAAAGGACTTTTGTGAGTGGAGTGTCCACCCACATGAAGAGGGGAGGGCAAGGGGGCAGCCCCATGCGCCGGAAACCCCCTTGGGGTCCCCCCTCCTCCTATAAAAGGAGCCCCCCTCCTCACTTGTCTCTCACACCTCCTCGTGAAGGATCTCTCTCCCCCTCTAGAATTTATCCCCCATGGTCTCGGACTAGCGAGATACATGTTCCCGGTGGCTATTCGGCAAGAAAGAGTTGTGCTTTCGCTGCATCGCTGGAGCGAGGAGGCGGAGGTTGCTCGGTGCCTCGAACGTGTGTGCGAGCACGGATGCGCTGCTGTTTTGCGGCGCTAGGACTTCCTCTCGATCTTGAGATCGGCAAGAGATCGTCTACATCAACCACGAGTTTAGACTCGTTAAGCTTTGTCGGTCTTCAAGGGTATGTTCTCTACGGATATACATCCGCCCGTTGTTTGTATCTAGTAGATAGATCTTGGTACATAGTTGTTCCCATCGTAGGAAATTTTTTGTTTTCTATGCTGTGAACCCTACATAGCCATGTCGCCACCATCGCCTGCCCATCCCTCTCGGTCTCGCCGTCGAGCCTATAAAAGGAGTCCATCCCTAGCCATTTGAAGCACACCATTCCACTCCCCTCACCTCACTGATCATTCCAACCTCTAGCTGGAGCACGAGGAGTAGCAGCTCACCAGAATTGCGCCGGAGCAGGCCGCCTCTGGAGAAGAAGGGAGCCGTTGATTTTGACCACCCCCAGAGTTGCCTCGACCATCCCTGAGCTTGCCGTCGACCACTCGTTTGTTTGCCCGCCTCGCCGTCGTCGCTAGAGCCCTAGTATGCCCCCTATGTAGGGGTGGGCATAAAAAACCGAAACCGAACACCGAAACCGAATTAACCGGAACCGAAACCGAATACACCGAACCCGAATTAGCTGAAACTAATTTCGTTTAGTAAATATGATTAACCGAATTTATAAATATTAATTTGGTTTTAATTCTCTATTAACCGAAATAACCGTACAAACCGAAAAATATACGTGACATAGCTAAATATATTTGTGATTCTGTTCTAGATGTCCATTACTATACATAGATACTAGCTCATATGACAAAAAGACACACATGCAAAAGCTGCCAGATAGCCCATGCATGTACGTATGTCTCCAGCCATATGCATGTACATGTTCGTGGTTTAACTGTCAATTGTGTCTATGAATTTTGTTGGAAGTCTTTCAATTGTTTTCTTGTTTCGAATATAATCATGTATTTTAGCTGAACTCTTAATACATACAATTTGTTGAATGTATACGGCTTGGAAGATAGACATTATTTTTTGAACGAGCAAGATAGACATCATGCTTATTATGTTTTTTTCTACACCTGTGTTCAAGACATCAGCTAGCCATGTATTGCTTCAGGTACTCGCCGACCTGGAGATTGCTTCCGGTGCACCGATGAGTGGTTTAGCTTGTATGGATCTGACATAAATTATGACACAGTGTTGTTATTTCCAGAAGTTTGGTTAAAGACCAAACACCGAACCGACTTGTCCACTAACCGAACTATCGATTACTTAGAAAACCGAAATAATTTCAGTGCCTATTTTGTAGAAACCGGATTATAGAAAAACCTGAAAAACCAAACCGAATTAACCGAAAAAACCGAATGCCCACCCCTACCCCTATGCACCCACACTGAGCCGCTAGGGTTCGAGTTCGCCGGTGACATGTTCATCGTTGACGACGATCCCCAGCCGTCGATCTTCCTTCTAATCCAACGAACCACACAGCCCCGTACCGCTTCGCGTGTTATGAGCCACTGACTGGTGGAACCCCCTGTCAGCTGATCCCCGTGTTGTGGAGTGACACTGGGCTGGCCCATTAACCTTCCCGCGCAGCCCAACCGTTTGAATTTAGATTTTTCTATTTTAATTCAAACTCAGTTCTGTTCCTAGATTCAAAAATCAACCCAGCTCGATTCAGTGAACCAAATTGCATGAAACCAATTTTGTTAGAAAGGTATTGAAATGCTTAATCCAAACCCGTTGGATTCAAACCATTTGGATCTGTAGATCACCCTTGGTAAAAATAACAAGTCAGAAGCTTTTCTGCATTCAAACATTTTTCAAAATTCAACCATAATAGCTTTTGAGTTGATTCCAACTCTCAAAAATCACATTTGATCATACCTTTCAGAATATATAAAAACATATGGGTTTACTTACAGGTAATAACAGAATGCCACATAGGCATTTCTAGTCACTTTAATTATTTAAAATAAAAAGGTTAAACCTTATTAAATTGTGACACCACATTAAATCACATTCCCATGTACTAAAATATGTGGTGGTGACATGTGTCAACATGATCCCATGTTTGAGTTGGAGAGTATTAAATCTTAAGTAGTTTTTCAATGAGTAGAAATTACTTTTATAAAAATAAAATAAATAAGACAAAAGCTTTAATCTTGTAATGTTAGTGATGATGCTAGATCATCTATAGTGCACCATTGTGTGATGATTGAAAATAGTTAAGTATTGTTTGGTGATTGTGTACCTCGTATTTATTTATAGACGCTAGTACCGACCAAGGATACGAGGAGGAAGGAGGATACTACAAGGAAGAAGCCGAGGAAAACTTCAACCACTGCTCTGCTCAAGGCAAGCTTATACTGATACTTATGCAAGCCAATACTTTAAACCTTGCAAGCTAACACTTGCAATTATGAAAGTTAGATAACCTATGCATTGCACTAAGCATGCTTGGTTGGACACATTTGATGATACCCAATCCTAGTTTTACTTGCAAGCTTTATACTTTATTTCTTTATCAAAGCTTTCTCTTAGAGTTTACCTAAGTGACTTGTATATTCTAGGAAGATAATTGAAGGTTACATAAAGAGCATTAAATTTGGCCTAAGCTAGATAATCTTGATGTCATCCTAAGGCATGAGATTGAACTTAATTAATCTCCACTTGTTTACTACCCCTCATTAGTACTTACCCCACTTGTAGATGCTAGTGCTAAGCATAAAACTTGATCAACTTTAGATGGGAATACTTGGTAAAAATGGTTATGAAAACCTTGGAATGATGATTCATTCTACTGAAATGTTTTGACATGTGTTTCCGAACACCAGATGATTTTGATGATGAAAATGTTGAGGCATGAGCCTTAGCCCTTTATAAAACTGATGGTTGTCTGGATGCGATACCATTCCAATTTTTTCGTACAACCACAATACCCGAAAATTGGGTAGGGCTTGACTGGAAACTTATATACCTTAGTATGGGTTCCCTCATGGCCAAGGTCTGAGCTGAGGCTACCTTGTGAAGATTGTCCACCTGTGCAGTACCCAAGATGATAGTTGGTCATGGTTGGGAGGCCAAACTCACAGGAGAGGTGCCTATACTAGGGCGTGTAATTGAAAGGTTAGGATTGATTATCCGCATACTGAGTATGGTGAATTCAGGATTTGTTCCTGACGGATGTATCGAATGTTGTGGTGAAAGTGTACAATCTATCTAGTGTCAAACTATTGAATAGCCGTCCACGGTTATGGACGGTTGGAGTGGCCATACTGTTCCTCCGTCGGATGTTTTCAAAAGGACTTGTGAAATGAATTGAGACTTTGACTTGACCTATGAGTTGTGATATGAAATTCAAGTTCCCACTTAGGCAGTATAAGATTCAACTAGTTTTCTTGCTTCTGAACTTAGTAGAGGTAAATCCGGCTTTTTGCAAAACAACCCTAGAGCTTAGTGTCCTACTACAAAAACCCCCTTAACTTGTTAGTATTAGTTTGCGAGTATTTAAAGAGTACTCATGGCTTGTCAGCTATTCCGTGGCGGACTATGAAGAGCAGGGATGATGGACCTCGGGAGGTTATGACAACTAGGATCATCTCCCATCGTCGACATACTGTGACCCGAAGATGGAGCTTCCCTCGCTACCTTTATTATTATGTTATTCCATTGCTTGAGTTCTATTAAAGCTGGATCATGAGATCCTATATGTGTAAGACCTTATGTATGGTTTGTAATGGATGATGTCTTGTGAATCCAAATCTGTTATGTCTCATAAAATGGTAATCACAGGATTGCGATGTGGCATACGGGCATCAGGATAAAATCCGGGTGTTGACATCCACCTTGAGGTTATCATCAACCCCCTCCATTATTAAGTTGCAAGACAAGCTGAGCAGACCATTTTGCTTTAAGCAAAGTGTGTAAGGTAAACAGTCCACATGTTCCATGAACAAGAGACTGTTGTTTTCTCCCTAGTAGCAACATCACATCTATAACCGAAGAGATTATTGTCACTTCCCTTGGAAACTAGAGGAATGAACCCACTATCAAGCATAAATACCCCCTCTTGGAGTCACTAGCAACTACTTGGCCAAGATAACCACTAGCAACAGAGAGCATGCAAGTTCACAAACAACATAGACATGATAGAATCATAAAGACAAAACCATGAATCAAACCAACATAATAATCTCAATATCCATGAGATCCCCGCAAACACAACATGCATGGTTACAAATAGATTAGATCTTGATCATGAACGGAGCTCACAAGATCTATACATGAAAGCACAAAGGAGGAGATACAACCATCTAGCTACTACATGGACCCATAGTCCAAGGTGGAACTACTCACGCATCATCTGGGAGAGAAGGCCTCGTGATGATCTCCCCTCGGCAGTCAGGGAAGAACTCAGATCCCTTGATCTAGGGATGATGGTGGCGGCGGCTCTGAGGCGGTTTCATGGATTTCGATCGGTACTCAGGTTTACGCATGAGAGTTTTTTTATAAGCGAGGAGACCGTGACGCCAAACCCTAGGCAGTGCAGACAGTGGGGCCACCAGCGCCTAGGTCTGGCCCCCCTGGCTGGCCCCTCCGGCTCTCCTCTGTACTTCTTGTTCCCCACGGAAAGTAATTGACTTTATCCTTTGTCCCGTCCAATTCCGAGAATATTTCTTTACTAACTTTGCTGAAACCAAAAACAGCAGAAAACAGGCACGTGGCAATGTTGCAACTTGTTAGTAGGTTAGTACCAAAAAACATGTAAAAATCACCTCAAAGTGTGGACAAGTAAATCAAAGTAGATACTAAACAAACATGGAGCATCAAAAATTATAGATACGTTTCCAACGTATCAATCATTCAAGATGAGCTCCATGCTTGAATCAATGTTTGACTTGATTAGTGATACGACGTAAACGTATCTATAATTTTTGATGCTCCATGCTTGTTTAGTATCTACTTTGCTTTGCTTTGTCTACACTTTACGGTGTTTTTACATATTTTCTAGTACTAACCTATTAACAAGTGCATGCGATGCCGATTACTGTTCTGCTGTTAATTCAAAAACTAATGAAATATTCTCGAATGAACGAGATAACGTCAAAATCAATAACTACTGGAGAACAAGAAGTCGAGAGGGAGGAGATCGTCTAAGGCAGCCACATCCCCCTAGGCGCAGGTGGGCCCTTTCCCAGGCCTAGGCAGGGTGTGGGGCCCCTGGCCACCGCCTCGGCCTCCCCCTTTTCTTATAAGAAGCCCCCGATGCAGAAACCCTAAGTACCCGATCAATATTCCACGAAACCTTCTATAGCCGCCGCCACCGTCGTCCCTAGATTGGGAGGGAGATCTGAAGTTCTTCCATAGGATCTTGCGGAGTAGATTGCATTGTTATGCCTTGCTCGGTTCCTGTCGATTGCCCCGCTGTAATTTGTTTACCATTCATCCCATGTTGTTTATCTAAGGAGAGCACCTCTAGTGAACTATGGACCCCGGTCCAATCTTTACGATTGATACATCTTCCACTGTTACTTGTTTACTTGCTGCAAACCACCATTACCTTTCACACCATACGTTTAATCCTTTGTTACAGCAAACCGGTGAGCTTGATAACCTCACTGATTCGTTGGGACAAAGTCTTGAGTTTGTGTTGTGCAGGTCTCCACGTTGTTTGCAACACCTGTGTGACGTTTCCTTCCTCCTTCTGGTTCAATAACCTCGGTCTCAACTGAGGGAAAACTTGATGTTGTGCTTTTCACACCCTGCGCTTGGGGTTACCAACAAAGTGCCACGTCGAGCACCGTCAAGTCTTTCTGGCGCCGTTGCTGAGGAGGCTAAGGACGTCTTCACTAGGGGAGTCCTTCACTTCCTTTCTCTTTACTTTGTTTTTAGTTTGATTTATTTCTTTTGCTTGGTTTTGTTTGCCTTTTTTCAAAAAAAAAACCCAAAAAATTAGTCTAGTTTGGTTTGCTTGCTTTATTCAAAAACACAAAAAATTAGTTCCTGCTCTAGCTGCTGCTGCTGTTTTTGGTTTGCCCACCTTTACCAAAATGAACTCTGCTAAGAACACCAAGTTGTGTGATTCCACTAGCACCAACAACAATGATTTCATAAGCACTCCTATTGCTCCACCTGCTCCTGATGCTACCTTTTATGAAATTAAGCCTGCTTTGTTGAATCTTGTGATGAGAGAGCAATTTTCTGGTGCTAGTTCTGATGATCCTTCTGCCCAATTCAATAGCTTTGTTGAACTTTGTGGGATGCAAAAATATAAGGATGTAGATGGATATATTATTAAGCTCAAGCTTTTTCCCTTTCTCCTTGAGAGGAAAAGCTAAAGAATGGTTGCTATCCTTGCCTAAAAATAGTATTGATTCTTGGACTAAGTGTAAAGATGCTTTTATTCGAAAGTACTATCCTCCTGCTAAGATTATATCTTTGAGAAGTGTCATTATGAAATTTAAACAACTTGATAGTGAACATGTTGCTCCAGCTTGGGAAAGAATGAAATCTTTGGTTAAGAATTGTCCCACTCATGGACTCACTGCTTGGATGATTATCCAGACTTTTTATGCAGGTTTGAACTTCTCCTCAAGAAATCTGTTGGATTCGGCTGCTGGAGGTACCTTCATGGGCCTCACTTTGGGTGCTGCAACAAGGTTCCTTGATAATATGATGGTTAACTACTCTGAATGGCACGTTGAGAGAGCTCCACATGGTAAGAAGGTAAATTCTGTCGAGGAAACTTCCTCTTTAAGTGAAAAGATTGATGTTATTATGGTTATGCTTGTTAATGGGAAAGCTCCTCTAGATCCTAATAGGGTTCCCTTAGCCTCCTTTGTTGCTCAAGAAGAGAAAGTTGATGTGCACTTCATTAGAAACAACAATTTCAACAACAATGCTTATAGGAGTAATTTTGGTGGTAACAATTATAGGCCTTATCCTCCTAATAATAGCAATTCCTGTGGAAACTCCAACAATAATGCTAGAAGTGCCCCCTCGAGCTTGAGTTCATGCTCAAAGACTTTATTAGTAAATAAACCACTTTCAATAAGGCTATAGAGTAAAAGCTTTTAAATATTAAGAAAAATATATCCTCTTTGTCTAAATCTCAAACTTCCTTGATTAATAAAATGGCTGCTAAACCTGAAACTACGAAAAGTACCTTTGGTGCCACTCATGACATACAAGTTACTATTAATGAAAATGTTAGGTTGTTAGCTCAACTTCATGCTAGGTGGGAAAGGGAAGCTGAAATTGATAGAAACAATAGTTTGTGCACTATTACCACTAAACCACAAGTAGTCCCTATTCCTCCTCCTACTATGCCTAAGCCTATTGATCCTACTACTAGTGATGCTAAGTTTGACTTTGATATTGATGGTTGCAATATTTCTGAAGTGATTATGTTCCTACAAAAGCATGCTAGAAGTCCTGATGCTAGTGATATGCATGTTGCTTTCACCAAACACATTACAAATTCTCTTGTTAAGATTAAGGAAGAGAAGCTAAAACACAAAGCTTCTATTCCTAGGAAAGTAGAAGATAGTTGGGAACCCATTATTAATGTGCAAGTGAATGACTTTGATCTCAAAGCTTCATGTGATCTTGGTTCTAGTCTCTCTATTATGCCTAGGAAGATTTATGGAATGCTTGATTTGCCACCATTGGAAGATTGTTATTTAGATGTCTCACTCAATGATAATGCTAAGAAGAAACTCATGGGGAGTATTAATGATGTTCTCATTATGGTTAACAATGCTTATGTCCCTGTTGATTTCTATGTTTTGGATGTTGAATACAATGCTTCTTGTCCTATTACTTTGGGAAGGCCTTTTCTTAGAACAGTTGGTGCCATCATTGATATGAAAGAAGGCACCATTAAATATCATTTTCCATTCAAGAAAGGTATTGAACACTTACCTATGAGGAGAGAGAAGTTGCTTTTTGCTCCTCCTTTGAAAGCAAGGTTTGATTTTAATGCTTCCTCATTTAAAAATACTTGATTCTTCTTACTTCTTGTGCCTAACTTAAAGGCGTTAAAGAAAAGTACTTGTTGGGAGATAACCCAAGAGTTTCCTTGAGTCTTGGAAGTTATTACTTCAGTAATGACCTCTTATCCTTTTTGTTTGCTTTTTGTGCCAAGAATTACCTCTAATGAGAGGGAAGTAAGATTTGGGGAGTTGCTGTCCCGAAACAGATTTCTGTCCTCCACCATAAAAATTCGTGAGGAGTCTTTGTAACTCAGATTGAGATAAAAATTTACAACTAAATCCCCCAGTATGTTAGTTAACTTTTTTTAGTTCAACACTTTTTGATTTGAGCAACAGAAGATGTTCGAAAAAATCGGTCTCTACCTGCTGGTCTGTTTTGACAGATTTCTGCCATTATTTGCATTTGCTTCTTATTGATTCTTTTTTGAGTTCTTTCTTGGGGAATTGAGATTTTTGAAGGATTTGCTATAGTATCTTGTGTTTTTAATGAAAATCCTTGCTGTTCTAAAGCTTTGCCAGAGGTCTAATATCTTTTGAATACACTAATGTTGCTAATGAAGATTGTGTGAAGTTTTGTATGAAGGAAAAAAATTTCAGGTGTAGAGAGAGAATGATGCAATGAGATGAAGAATGGAAAAAAGATAAAGCTTGGGGATGCCACCATGGTGTCACCCCAAGAAATATCCAAGAGGTACAAGCGTCAAAGCTTGGGGATGCCCAAGGCATCCCCTTCTTCATCAATAAAAAGCTCAGGTCTGTCTAGACACTTCGTTTTTATTTTTCATGCACAGTTGTGTTGTTCTTGGAGCGTCTTAGTTTTTGTTTGCTTTGCTTAGGTTGTTTAGTTTTCTTGAGTAGTTTTGACCCCCGTTCTCACTGTGTTGTTTTGCAAATAAGTTTCTTGGTGTTGGAAAGGAGTAGTAAGTTCTTGCTTGTAAGTGCAAGAGGATCTTGCATTGACTGCGACTTAGACTTTAGCTTGACATGCTAGGTCTTGTTTTGACCTTATGCTTAGTAATTATTGTTGTAGCATGTCTTGTTCTAAACAATTGGGATTGCTTAGTGTGCCTTGAAGAAATTATGTGTTGTTTTAGCATGCAAAAAGCATAGTATTATGGTATTCTCCTTTGATGCTTTGCTTGAGTTGACTTGGCACGTGCTCACACCATGTTATGACTATGAACAAGTCGCCATTAGCCTCTATGATCATTTAGTCCTTGACTTGTAGTACCACTCTATGCTTTTATTAGTAATGCTGTGTTGCTCTGCATGATTATGGCCATTATTGCTCTCTTAGTTGGTTGCTCCCAGTCTTTTGCTAGCCTCCACTTGTATGAGTAAGCTCTACTCATGCTTCCAACTCCCAAGAAACCAAGTTATTCCAAAGTGTCCACTGTAAACTCTTATGCATGGTGTGTTAAACCATTCCAAGTATATTCTTGTTTTCAGCTATCTTCCAATTAAAAACTATTTTGTTATGTGAAAACTTAGTGATTAAAGCCCTCACAAACTTGATGACACACTTTATATTCTTTTCCCCTAATAAACTTGAACCATTGTGTCATATATGTTGTATATGCTTGCACTTATACGTTGGAATTAGCAGAACCGTGCTGTCACGAGGAACGTTTTCAACATTACACTTGTACTTTGTACTCAGTTTGATATCATGCTCTTTTGTCTATGGATGTCATCGGTGTGAAATAAAGAGGGAACTTGTAAGTCCATGGAGTTTGTATTCTGTGTCAGAGAAACGCCTGGGCCACTAGCCTAATCCATGCCTAATCATGGTGGAAACTTGCAGTATCACCATAGTGAGCTATCTATGAAGCATCCTCAATAAAAAGCTATGCATATGATAAATAAAAAGATTGCTGAGATGCTCATTGTCTGCTTGCCTTGTCATTTTGGTTATGGGAAAGCTCATGTACCATGTGCAAGGGGTACCCCGTTGGTGGTTCTCAATGATATGCAAATGCTTACAATGACAAGAACTTACAGGTGACTAAAGTTGAGTAGCATGAGCTCTGGCCCTCGTATTCAAGGGACTTGAGATTTCCAACTTATACTTCGTCAAGCATATACCCCATCTTTGTTCACTTTAACCTTAATCACTTCAAGATGCTTATGATAGGGGCAATGAGGGATGAAAGCTAACAAGTACCATAATTTTTGGAAGCTCTTTTTGAAACTTGAAATCCCTGCTTCCTTTATAAAAGGCCTTTCTTCCATCATTATTTGAGTATCCACCCTCTATCTTTAGGCACCATTAGGAGAGCATAGTTGTCATTCTGTGTGCAGTGTTCCAAAGCTTATTGATTGATGCATATTGTGATATTACTTGTTCTTGTGATATTTGTTTCTAGTCACCCTTGTGAACTTTGAAGGTGTCTGATGGCGCCTAGTTGACGTGGGAGCTTCTTTCTTTATTCCCCGACAACGACGCCAAAAAACTTGTCGCTTGACAGAGAGGACTTCGTTGGAAACCCCAAGAGCAAGGTGTGAAGCAGCACAACAGCAAGTTTTCCCTCAGTAAGAAACCGAGGTTATCGAACTAGTAGGAGGAAGGAAACGTCACACAGGTGTTGCAAGCAACGCAGAGACCTACACAACACAAACTCAAGACTTTGCCCCAACGAATTAGTGAGGTTGTCAAGCTCACTGGTTTGCTGTAACAAAGGATTAAACATATGGTGTGGAAGGTAATAGTTTGTAGCAAGTAAACAAGTAACAGTGGAAGATGTATCAATAGTAAAGATTGGACCGGGGTCCATAGTTCACTAGAGGTGCTCTCCTTAGATAAACAACATGGCATGAAGGGTAAACAAATTATAGCAGGGCAATTGGAGGCCGAGCAAGGCATAACAATGCAATTACTAGTCAGAAAGATCCTATGAGATTCGATTGGGCAATACAACAATATACATAGACCGCCATCCAACTGCATCTATGACTAGAAGTCCACCTTCAGGTTATCATCTGAACCCCTTCCAGTATTAAATTGCAAGCAACAGACAACTGCTTTAATTTGTAAGATAAACAGTCCACATGTTCCATGAACAAGAGACTGTTGTTTTCTCCCTAGTGGCAACAACACATCTACAACCGAAGAGATTATTGTCACTTCCCTTGTAAACTAGAGGCATGAACCCACTATCAAGCATAAATACTCCATCTTGGAGTCACTAGCAACTACTTGGACAAGATAGCTACTAACAACGGAGAGCATGCAAGAGCACAAACAACACAAACATGATAGAATTATAAAGACAAAACCATTAATCAAGCCAACATAATAATCTCAATATCCATCGGATCCCCGCAAACACAACATGCATAATTACAAATAGATTAGATCTTGATCATGAACGGAGCTCACAAGATCTATACATGAAAGCACAAAGGAGGAGATACAACCATCTAGCTACTACATGGACCTATAGTCCAAGGTGGAACTACTAACGCATCATACCGGAGAGAAGGCCTCTAGGATGATCTCCGGCAAGGTGCCGGGAAGAATTTCAGATCCCCCCGATCTAGGGACGATGGTGGCGGCGGCTACAGACGGTTTTGTGGATATTTGATAGGGTACTTAGGGTTTCTGCGTCGGGGGTTTCTTATAGGCGAAGGGGGAGGACGAGGAGGCGGCCAGAGAGGGCACACCCCTCCCAGGCGCGGGCCCACCCCTGGCCGCGCCTAGGGGGGTCTGGCTGCCGTGGCCCGCTTCTCCGTCTCCTCTCTAGACTTCTTGTTCCCTACGGAAAGTAGTTGACTTTAACGTTTGTCCCGTTCAATTCCGAGAATATTTCTTTACTAACTTTTCTGGAACCAAAAACAGCAGAAAGCGACAACATGGCAACTTGTTAATAGGTTAATACCAGAAAACATGTAAAAAGCACCTCAAAGTGTAGACAAAGCAAAGCAAAGTAGATACTAAACAAGCATAGAGCATCAAAAATTATAGATACGTTTCCGACGTATCAGTGTCCTATGCATCTATTTGCTACTCTATGAGGGACAAGCTGGTTACCACTATGCTATGTTTTCTGTATGTGAAACAAACAAACGTTTTTCAATGCATGTTATTCATGATCTTTGTTTGTAGCCTTTCATGTTGCATGCATAGTTACTATGTCCTATTATTAGAACTCCATCTTTTATGCACATGTTTAGAGTTTTTTGATCCCAGCTTTTAATGCTTGCAAATGATTAGATCTTTATTGTGAGGGTGCATGTGATCTCAATTTTTTTATCACTTACCTACTCGAGGACGAGCAAGAGTTAAGCTTCGGGATGCTTGATACGTCGAAAACGTATCTATAATTTTTTATGCTCCATGCTTGTTTAGTATCTACTTTGATTTGCTTTGTCTACACTTTGAGGTGCTTTTTACATGTTTTCTGGTACTAACCTATTAACAAGTTGCCATAGTGCCAGTTGCCTGTTTTCTGCTGTTTTTGGTTGCAGAAAAGCTAGTAAGGAAATACTCTCGGAATTGGACGAGACAAACATAAAAGTCAATAACTTTTCGTGGGGAATAAGAAGTCCAGAGGGGAGACGAAGAGGCGTGCCAGGGCAGGCACACCCCCGTAGGCGCGGGTGGGCCCTTTCCTAGGCCTAAGCAGGGTGTGGGGCCCCTGGCCACCGCCTCGGCCTCCCCCTTTGCCTATAAGAAGCTCCCGATGCAGAAACCCTAAGTAACCGATCAATATTCCACGAAACCTTCTGTAGCCGCCGCCACCGTCGTCCCTAGATCAGGGGGAAGGGATCTGAAGTTCTTTCCGGCACCCTGTCGGAGGGGAGATCATCCCGGAGGCCTTCTCTCCGGTATGATGCGTGAGTAGTTCCAACTTGGACTATGGGTCCATGTAGTAGCTAGATGGTTGTATCTCCTCCTTGTGCTTTCATGTATAGATCTTGTGAGCTCCGTTCATGATCAAGATCTAATCTATTTGTAATCATGCATGTTGTGTTTGCGGGGATCCGATGGATATTGAGATTATTATGTTGGTTTGATTAATGGTTTTTTCTTTATGATTCTATCATGTCTATGTTGTTTGTGATCTTGCATGCTCTCCGTTGTTAGTAGCTATCTTGGCCAAGTAGTTCCTAGTGACTCGAAGAGGGGGTATTTATGCTCGATAGTGGGTTCATGCCTCTAGTTTCCAAGGGAAGTGATAGAAATCTCTTCGGTTGTAGATGTGTTGTTGCTACTAGGGAGAAAACAACGGTCTCTTGTTCATGGAACATGTGGACTGTTTACCTTACACACTTTGCTTAAAGCAGTTGTCTGTTGGTTACAACTTAATACTGGAGGGGGTTCGGATGATAACCTGAAGGTGGACTTCTATTCATAGATGCAGTTGGATGGAGGTCTATGTATATTGTTGTATTGCCCAATCGAATCTCATAGGATTTTTCTGACTAGTAATTGCATTGTTATGCCTTGCTCAGTTCCTGTAAATTGCCCCGCTGTAATTTGTTTACCCTTCATGCCATGTTGTTTATCTAAGGAGAGCACCTCTAGTGAATTATGGACCCCGGTCCAATCTTTACCATTGATACATCTTCCACTGTTACTTGTTTACTTGCTACAAACCACCATTAACTTCCACACCATACGTTTAATCATTTGTTACAGCAAACCGGTGAGCTTGACAACCTCACTGATTCGTTGGGATAAAGTCTTGAGTTTGTGTTGTGCAGGTCTCCATGTTGTTTGCAACACCTGTGTGACGTTTCCTTTCTCCTTCTGGTTCGATAACCTCGGTCTCAACTGAGGGAAAACTTGCTGCTGTGCTCTTTACACCCTGCGCTTGGGGTTACCAACAAAGTGCCACGTCGAGCACCGTCACTTAGCGTTATGTATAATCAATAGTTTGTATACATCAATAGATGTAGTGGTTATAGGTTATCCTTCTTTTCTAAGAAAAAAATAAATTTGTCATGTTCGTCATATCACCTGTTCTGGATTTTTTTTGAACAGGAATGGCCCCGAAGGACCCAGAGCTTGTATTACGACGTCGCAGGGTGTTCATTTGCAGAAAGGACCTCATACAGTAAACAAAAAACAACTAGGTCCTGAGATTTAACAAAAAAACACCCTAAAAAGGATAATAGAAACGCGATCGAGTCCTTGCTTGACGCCGGCGACGACGAGCCTCCAGGCGTGGTCACTCCATCTCTCACCGGGGACATGACCACTTGGTAGAGACGGAGCGCTAACGACCATGCCTGGGCTCGGGAAGACCCTCGCAAAGAGGGAGAAGACGCTCTTGCAGCCGCCGTTGCAGAGCACGACGGGGCCATCCATATGGCCTTGAATAGCGGCGGTGAGACGCCGCTTGGGATCCGCCACAGGAGGCACAAGCTCAAGAAGCCTCCCAAGCCACCAAAGATCTCCAAAGCGCACCGAGCAGCCCGCGTCTTCCCCCTTGCCTCCACGGCCAGCCAGGAAGATAAGGGATGCGTCGAACGCATCGGAGTAGTGGCGGCAGCGCTTGAAGGAGAGGGAGCCGCCCGCTCGCCGCCAGGTCGCCATCTCCTTCCCCCCCGCCTCCACGTCCGGCCAGAGGGAGACAAAAAGAGACCGAAGGCGAGAAAGGCCACCACCCAGCGCCGCGCTCATGCGCCAAAGTGGCAGCACCCTCGACGCCTCCAGAACCATGCATCACCAAGCCCACCATCTCAATCCCCTCGCCCCCACGGCCGGTCAGAGGGAGATGGAAGAGCACGGGAACAACACCGATCCGGAGGCCGTCAGTGACCTCTACTTTATTGCTGGATGTGGTGGTCGTCGCCGTCGCGGGCTGCTCCAACCAGAGGAGCAAGAGCGCAAAGAGGACGAACCCTAGAGCCTTGATCTGGCCACCTCGATCGAGAGCTCCACATCCGGGCATAGAGCCCACTACCAGCACACAGCCACTACAACTAACCCTACAAACTACGATGCCTCTCCCTGTCCAACTCCGACCGGCTATTCCGGCGGAGAGGACCAGGGAGGGGCCAGGCTTCTGGCGGCGCGCTCGCAAGAAGAGAGGGAGGGCGAGAGCAGGGGGGGGCTTGCTCCCCTCCTACTAGTTGTTCGATGTTGTATCACCTGTTCTGGATGCTTTTGTAAAAAAATAAACCTTGTTCTGGATGCTATAATATATCTTCACCAGACACACGAGAATTGTGCATTAAACCATAAAATGACTGGCATATTACCTCTGGTACTTTCACATAAATTCACCTCTATGGGATTGTTTGTCTCCTAGCAACACTAGGACACACGTTGTTGTGTCTAAGATAACAAATAAGCCTCGTGTGTCATATACACCCAAAATATGTGGAAAGATTCTCTTAAGCTAGTCAAACTCTAACTAAGAATTTGTTCACCTTTTTTTGACGAATTGTTCACCTAGAATTAGTAAAGCTAGGCATAAAATATATGGAAAACTATAGCAAAATTACCTTACAATCATTAAGTTGCAAACCAGGATTGAGTTGCTAGTACATGATAAAGTGATCCGTTGGACATTGGCACGGACTTTGTAATATAACTCACACCATTGATTTTAATGCAATATAGAATGTACGCTGAAAAAAAATAGGCTGAAAGCAATCCTTGCAAATAATATTGATCCATGTGATTTTCAAGCTCCTAATATAAATACTTAAAGAAATATAGGTGGTTCGAGTTTTCAAAATTGACTTGAAGGCATACCCAAACCAATTACCTTTTGTGTACACGAGGGAGTTAGCTTGACTAATCGTTCTTGTAAAAAAAAGTATATATTGCAAAAGTACTATATACTAGACTATGATTTTGGTTCTTCTCCTTTTATTCATTTTTGTCTTTACAAAAATTCCCCTCTGAATTTTGATATGTTCCCTCTGTTTCATAATTTTGTTATGGTTTAGTTCTTAATTCACAACAATAATAATGGAACAGAGATACATTGTCAAGTATGGTTGTAGTTAAAACTTTGAGACATAAAATGGTCGTTGTCAAAGAAATTGTATAGAGAACCAAACGTAACTCTTTTTTACCTATAAAACTGGCAACGCATCTCTTCATCCGAAAAAGTGTTTCTTGTTCTCAGGCATGGTTTTATGTAATGTTTTATGGATAAGGACAGATCAACATCCTCATTCCGTTGGGTGTCATGCATGATTAGCTTATCCAAGAAGGTTGGGTCTTATTCGAGCAACTAACACAATTATAATTCTGATTTGATGACCAGGAGATGTATGGACCGATAAAAACAGCTCCATACATGTTTGTTTGTTTGTTTGTTTGTTCCTGTGGTTTTCTTTGTTGCGTGACATAATGATGACGGCAAGCACATCTAGCATACCAACATAAGCAAGATGACAATTTAGCACAAAGTGGTTGCTGTAGAGTGGATTTCTCTTTTCTTATAAATAATTTTTTTTGTAAGCAACTGCAAGCTGTACAGCAAAATTCCTCAGCGCCGAATAGCTTTTCTGGGAGACCGAATCTTCCATGTTTTTTTTTTCAGGTGGAATGTGCCAAACAAACACCCACAGCTGTTCTAGATTCCGTGCAACTGCTTTCGCGTCCTGAAGCAATCATAGAGGGATGCAGTGCAAGCAAAGCTTGGAGAATCTTTGAGGGGGAGTACTGTGGGTGTTTACTTCCAAGCCCCCCAATTTGATCTCGTTTGTTTAAAATAGACATATCAATGGATGTTAACCTCTGATTGCTCGATGTGACAGGATCAACGCTGGGCCTAAAGCATTTGGGATGGAAAGAAGAAGGTTACCAGAAGCAATGGATAAACTACAGGTTGTGAGTTGTTTAGTGGTGATGACACCTGCGCTGCGCACACCTGATTGTTTACAGGCAAGAACACTGCTGATTGATTGCAGTAAGGAATCACCGTTGGCTAGCGTTTGCACCACGACACCCCCAACTTAATAATTGTCTTTATCTACCCAGCAGAAGATATCACCATCCGGTTGCTACCAGGGGTACTTTGAATCCAATCCATCTAATAGTTAATAAACATTAAAATGGAACCCCGGTTACGCGTGAACTGATGATTGGACTGGATGCCCATCACATGCTACTCCTTACTTTCCTTGATTCCCAAATGATTTGCCCTTAATACCATGTTAGCGTTCACTTGGCAAATTTCAGCTTTTCAGGCGTTACGAAGCGTTAATCACGGCCTATGATAAGAAGAGGACCCACTCCATCCCAAAACTCGGACTGATGAGAGGAAGAAATCCCTCCCTTATAAACTGAATGTGGCCTCCTCCGGAGTGCTATGTGACGTGTCTCGTTGCCTATCTTGCGGAATCTGCAGGATGTTATAGTGTCCTACTTAGTGGCAGACATGCTCGGCCTGCAGCTGATTATGCCGTGAAATTCTTTTCTGATACTCTCTCCGTTTTAAAATATAAAATGTTTTATGTTCGTGAAGAAAATATATCTAGACTTGTTTTAGTGTGTAGATTCACTCCAAACATGAGTGAACCTATATATAATCTAGATACATTTGTTTTGCAAAGCTAAAGAATCTTATATTATGATACTCGGAGGGAGTATATATCGTCTACCTCTAGCAGCAGTGCAGCCATTGGACCTAGTGGCACCTGGAAAGAATCGATCCACTACTGCTGTGAGTGTGAGGAGGATGAGTATAGATCAGTAGCAGAGTGGTAGGCAAGAATTGGGCGAGACTTTTTTCTGCCGAGTGGGTAATTATTAAAATCTGTGACAGGCAAAAAAAAAATACACGACAGATGCGCTGCGTAGATGATGGTTCAGAAACCACTACCTGTAACTTGACTAGTTGAGTTTCTCCAGGATACAGGCGGTGCCAAGAGATGGATCATGGATGGGTGGAAAGACTGCGACAGGTTTGGTGATCCACCGTTGTGCGCTGCGTCGCGGCGGGCATGTTTCGTGGTGGATGGAGAAAACAGCAAAGGGGCGTTGGTGTGGTGCTTTCTTTTAGATTACCCGTGGCCTGGCTCGATTCGACGATCCCTGGCCCTGGGATGAACTTTGGCACGTCTGATCTTTTAGGCTTCAGCGTTCAGATAAGTGTCGAGATGCGACAGAGAGGAACACTGAAACTTTATCGCTGTCAGGTCGGGTGTCAGCACGGGAGCAAAGTGGAACATCTCGGTCTAGTGCTTCTGCGTGGAGTATCGGTTCATTTTCTAGCACGACGGAAAGAATCGCTGCGGGCCAGCGGCTCCTATGCATGGTGCTGCCTGCTACTGCTACCAGTGATCGAAATTTAGGATGAACTGAATGTTTCAGTACGTGCAGCAACCTGGCCGGACTTTTTTTTTTGTCTGTGTTTTCTCTTGTGAGGTCATGGCTAGTAACATCGTTGTAAACAGCTTTGAAAATTAGAAAATGATGAGTATGGAACCTGGCAACAACTCTTGAATTTCGAAAAACCAGGTCAGACATTTTTTTAGACAATTATGGTGTCAGAAAATTTCCAGCCAAAATTTAACTCTGATGATAGTATAGAACATATTTCATTTCATTGCCCTGTTTCAAGATACACTTGGCATGTTTTCGATGTGCATTTAACTCTCCTGGACAACCATCGTTTGTTTCTGAATCTGGGAGATGGATACTCAACTTTGAGGGCTAAGAGGAAGTGGCAGTGGAATATTGCTTAGCCAGCATCTTTCCGGTCCCCTTGGTAAACTAGGAATAGGCCATGGTTTGGTAATATTATGGCTCGTGACCCGTGTAATATATTGTTCCAAATCTATCATTGGATTAATTATTTGAGTGGATCACAGAGACCAAGGGTATAAAAGGTGCTACATCGAGGCACTAAACCGCTGAAGATGGTGATCCGCAACGCCTTCAAGTGGTCGAAGGCTATGCGCCAACATGCCGAAGAATAGATATTGGATATGTTTTGTCAGAGAGAAGTGCAATTGGGCCTTGCTTAGACTTGTAAGAGGCATGAAATTGTTATGTTCATTTGGTCTGTCCTTTTTGTAATCTTCGCTTCTTGGTTGTTTTTACTTCATGTACACTGTGCATTTAACTCTCCTGGGCAACCATAGTTTGTTTCTGAATCTGGGAGATGAGTACTCAACTTTGAGGGTTAAGGGCATCTCCACCGGGCCGATCTATCCGGTCGTCCCAAACGGGTCGGGCCGCGGTCGATTTGCGGTCGTGGTCCGGACGACCGCGTCCAGCGGTACGACCCATCTGTCCGCGCTTGGCCATCGCCAACGTCGGCGTATTCCCAGTGTCTTTTCGCCGCCACGCCGTCTCCCGTCTTTCTTTCCCGCTACTTCCCTCGAGTTTTGAGCGTTTCCCGCAGTGTCCAGGCGCAGCCATAAAAAGGGGAGATCGCCGAGATATCTTGGACCAGACCCGAGCCACCCACAGCACAAAAAACACCATGTATGGCCACCGGTGTCGACCCGACGAGGTCCGTGGCAACCCCGACGCCGGCAGAGAAGAGGTGCCCGAGCCCCCGTGGAACCCGTCGGAGTTACCAGATGTGCTGCCTCCTTCGATTCCGGGGCGCCCGCGGATTTACAGGATGACCCCCCCGCGCGCGTCACCCTTTCTACAACCGTCACGTGACCACCGGCGAGCCTTTCACGATGATGGTGGTGGAACGCGTCTTTCGTCGCATCCGCCGCCTTCAGCACCGGCGGCCAACGCCGGAGGCCGAAGAGACCACATTGAAGTGTCTAGCTAGGAGGGCAGGCATCGGGCGACGCTGCAGCGGCGGTGGAGAGCGTGACGTCCAGTCAGTCAGTGTGCCGTCTCGTCGCCATTGATGGCACAGGCTGCCGCCGGTCAGCCTTCCGCAACGCCTCTGAATCGGTGTCGCGGTTGCGTCTAAATCGGTGCCGTTATGCGCGCCTAAATCAATGCCGCAATGGCTGATGGGTGGGCCAGTGGCACGTGCGGGCAGGACACGCGCGCTGTCCACGCGTGTCCGGGCCGACGCAACCGTTTCCCAGATTAGATACACAGATGGATCGAGCCAGACACGTTTGTCCAGATGAGTCGGCCAGCTGAGGCGTCACGCACGTCTCACGCGTCTGCATGGACGAGTTCCGAACTCTCGGACGGGATGCGTTGAGCCGGTGAAGATGCCCTAAGAGAAAGTGGCAGTGAAATATTGCTTATCCGACATCTTTCCGGTCTCCTTGGAAAACTAGGAATAGGGCATGGTTTCATAATATTATGCCTCATGATGCGTGTGATATATTGTTCCAAATCTATCATTGTATTAATTATTAGAGTGAATTGCAGAGACCAAGGGTACAAAAGGTGCTACATCGAGGCACTGAACTGCTGAAGATGGTGATCCCTAACACCTTCAAGCGGTCGAAGGCTATGCGTCAACCTGCCGAAGAATAGATATTGATATGTTTTGTCAGAAAGGATTGCAATTGGGCCTTGCTTAGACTTGTAAGTGGCATGAAATTGGTATGTTCATTTAGTCGGTCTTTTTTGTAATCTTCGCTTCTTGGCTCATGTTTTTTACTTCATGTACACTGTGAGCGTTCAATCTATAGAGAATCTGTACTCCCACCTTCGAAAAATAGTTGACGTTTTTCTCTTTCAAATTTGGACTAAAATCATGTCAAATTGGAAGGGAGGGATTACGAAACTACATAGCCAACTCAATTTTCCTTTATGCTTTTGTTTCTTGAAATACCTAGAAGGGCTTTTTGGTCAAGATTTTTGCTAGCAAAGGGATGATACACATAAGAATTATAGAATATCGAGATGGAATATTATTTACCATACTAAGGATCAAGAAGGGCTAGGAATTGAGATGCTTGACTTGAAGAATAAGTGTTTGTTAAGCAAGTAAATGTAGCGACCTCGGATCGGTAAGGATCCTAAGTCCCTGTGATTAACATGCTAGTCCCTGGATCAATAGCTAGCACTCACAGTCGATGAAATATCATGTAAAACACAAGTCTTTATCACATGAATCGAATAATCCAGAGTTTACATTATTACAACAAAAGCGAAAAATATACAACATGAGTCCCATCAATGCCACAGGCAGGTTGAGTGAAGACCCGCCATCCTAGCGCACCTTTCAACGATCTCCGAAATTCTGCACATGAAATGTGCAGCCAACAAGTTGGGTCAATACTTTGAATGTATTGGCAAATTACACCAAGGAAGGAAGACTAACTCTATATGCAAGGCTAGTTTAGGCTTTGGAGTTTATTTGCATAAAGCTAATTTTCTCTAAGTATGGAGAAAAGAGAGAGGGAGTTTTACCCTACTTTGTAAACATTTTCTTAGATAAAATAGGGTTGAATGGCACACGAGGATATTACTCACCAAGTGTCCAAACAACCAAACACTTGGATATTACTCACCAAGTGACACTTGGATATTACGCACCAAGTTCCCAAAATCCCACTCATTGGCGATATTACTCACGCCATGGGGTTTCAAAACTTTGTTTAGAAAAGAGAGAGAGGAAGATCCTTCAGATGCTCAATGTTGTTCTGTTTCCGTGAACACGGTGGATCGATCAGATTGCAATACTCTCGAGAGTTTGTGCACTTTACCCACAATCCACGATCAAGTCCTTTAACAGACAAGACCATGGCGACGCTTTCCCTTAGTATCCCCTCTACCTTCTGGATCCAACCGTGCCAAGAACCTCCAAATGTTGGTACCCAGGTGAGGTTTCCCACTAAGTACTAGGCCAAGGCAGAGCCCATATGTATCGTGGTTGCACTGAAAGCTTCTGAATTCTGAAACATGGTAGACTTCTTTGATTCCTGGCGGCCGTCCTCCACCAAAATCTCACTCGTTGACCCGACAACCATTCCGCCCAGAAGAAAACTTAGTTTTATTTTGAAGTGGATTTGAGAAGAAAAGTTTGCTCAAGAGAGCCTTTATACTTAGAAAAATTCATTGTCTTTCGAACCCCCCAACGGTACTTTTCATATATATAGCATAGCCAGCAATACTTTGCAAAACAGGGGAACCTATTAGGAGGGAAAATCCTAAGTATAGAGCTACTCACGGCATACTACAAAATCATCGCACTTGCAAAAATAATACTAAGGAAAAACTCTACTAGAACATCCTACACATGCATACTACAGAACTTTGAGGATCACATGCATAGAATCAAAACTAGGTCAAAAGTTATGAACAAGTGGTGTAACTTGCCTTATGTTGATAATATGGGTGTTGATTGTATTTCTCCACAGCAATCACACTATCCGAACAATCTAATACGAGAACAAGGTAGTTCCAATCAAAACAATTGCAAACATAGCAAACACAACAAGGATGATCAAAAACATGCATGATGGTTTAATATGTTACAATGCTTATATTTAGTTCTCTGAGCATTAATAGATCATATGATGCATGTATGAGATCAATTAAAGCAATAGGGTATTTATCAATATTGATAAAGGGGTTTTAATAGTTCTGTTGTAACGCCTGTTCTAACTGTCGAATTAAATTTGTTTCTTGGGTTTACTGGATAGAGGACGTTAATATGAACCAGTAGGCATTGGATTCACCCTAATCGAAGTTATAGATCTTTTTGTATGATTTAAATAGTGTTTAATGGATTTTAAATGATTCATACAGTTTCTGTTGCCTAAAAATCAAACTAAAATTATATCTGTAATCTCCACGGAATTGTGATTCCAGGGACATATTATTTGTAATTTTCTGAGTAGTATTTATTTTCTTATGAATTTATTACTCTAAATAGGCCATTAAACCATTTAAATCTTCACGGCAAAACCTTACAGTCAAAGGCTGAACTAATTGCATATTGATGATCTACATGGAACCAGCTTTCCATTGGTATATTATTTATATTTTTGTGATATGCAAATAATTTTCTATGAATTTAATGATTTCTAAATCCATTAAAACTAATTAAATCACTACGGGGTAAATAATCCGCAAATGCTGGATCCAACCAGATATTATTAATCTAAATTACAGTAGCTTCAATTTTCTATATTGTTCATATTTTTCGGAGTTACATATAATTTCCTATGAATTTATTAACCTAAAAGACCATTAAAACTAATTAAATCACTGCAGTAACCACGTACAGTAAAAGTTGGATCTATTATGATAAGATGATTCTACGTAAAATTATCTTCAATTTGATATATTATACGCAATTTTTGGACATGGTATGAATTTCTAATGAATTTTACAAGTTAGATCTATAATATGCAATTTTAAATTCGAACGGAATATTCCAGAGAATATTCCGCTGACTGGACAAGTTGACTTTGCATGCTGACTGGAATTATATGCTGACCTGACGTTGACACGTGGCGAGATTCGGTTGGCTCGTACCCCTTCGAGGAATCGATCTAATCCTGGCCGTTGGGATGAGATCCAGTGGTTAGGAGAGGAGATTGACCCGATTTTGGCTCAGAATAGACAAGAAACAGATCTGGGTTAGAGAGACAAATCCGTAGGTCAAATTGAAAAACTTAGAACATGAAAGTTGTGGAGAATCATTAGTCCTACCTTCTCACCAAAGGAGTTTGGATTTGAAGAAACGAGCGCGAGTACATCTTGGATTTACACCGTCATATCTAAAATATTGCGGTACGAAATTCTCCGGATGTGGTGGATGAAAAGAGGTGAGGTTTGTCGGGATTGAAAGATTTCAACGAGTTCTACAACTTTCGTTTTTTGGCCGAAGGCAAACAACGAAGTATAGATGGGTCAATAAGCGAACTAAGATTTGGGCATGTGTAGATTCGGGATTTCGAGAATAGAAACTCGTACAGATGTGGCTCCACGAGTTTATATGGAGATTTAGGATGGTGTAGAGATAGGTCTTGGAGTAGGGAACAAGTAGAAACAAACGGAAGTCAATTCGGAGTTGTAGATAAAAAGTTATGAGAGTTTGAATAGAGATAGGTTAGAGAAAAACTGATTCGCACGGTTTTTAAAGCACTAGTGGGATCGATCTGTTCGTGGGTCCAGCCGGCTGGCTCGGTCGGTCCGGGTGGGCCGGCCCGCTTAGGTTTTTTTCCTTTTTCTTTTTCTATTTGCTTGTTTCCCTCATATCTTTTGCATACGAACTCCAAATGATATGATTCTTGTTTCTAAATTTTTCTAAAATTGAATAGATTACTGTAGAATCATATTTGTAATATTTTTACTAGTTTGCAAGTAGTGGGTTTATAAATCCTTGTATATTCCATTTTATTTATATCTTTATTTGTTTGTATTTATTCCATAACTTTTTCATACTAGCTCCAAACGAGCTCAATTTTGTTTCTAAAATTTTGTAATATTAATTGGATCTCTTTAGGCTATAATTATCAATAATTTATGCCTTACTAACAGTGGGTTTTATAAAGTCAATTTAATTACCTTTAGAAACATTTGGGCGAATCAACTATAGGATTTAGATACCAGGATTTGGATTCAGTTCGTGAGAACTTTGCATGGATGTAATGAAATGCTTATGATTGCTGCATGATTTTCATTTTGAAATCTTGCACACCAATTATACAATCCATAATCAATCCATGCCATTTTGTCTATATGGCTACTTAGGTCATAACAAAAGAATATAAGATTTTGAATTCAAGGTTGAGAGGATTTTCTATTCAAAAAGTTTCTTCTCTTTGAGAATTTTCAACAAAGTCAAACAATCAATCAAGCTATTGATTTAATTTACAACATTCCAAAATAGGAAGAATTTTGGGATGTTACAGTAAATGTTCAAACTATTATTAGAATAAGGAACATGGCAAGAATTATTGACCAATAAGTACCTAACTAATAACACTCTAGCACAAGTTGAAGCAAAACCTATAGATTCTTTTTTACTGAAAAGACCTCAGGAATGTTAAACGCGACTTTTTAACCAAGGTTTCTTCAAAATTGGAGATGGTTTAACTGTACTCCTTTCATCCTCTAATAAGTGTACTTTTAGCATTGTCCTAAGTGTAGGGTTCACAGCATAGAAACCAAAAAAAATCCTACGATGAGAACAACTAAGTACCAAGATCTATCTACTAGATACAAGCAACGGGTGGATATACATCCATAGAATACATACCCTCGAAGACCGAAAAACTTTAACGAGGTTGTACTCATGGATGATGTAGTCGAATGCTTGCCGATCTCGAGATCGGGAAGAAGTCCATCCAGTCCAGCAGGTCCAACACCATCAAATCCAGCAGCGCAAAGCAGTGGTGCATCCGTGATCGCACACACGTTCGGGTATCCCGACAATCTCCGTGCCCTCGCTCCAGCAAAGCAGCGAAAGCAAAAAATCCTTCCAGAAAAAGCCACCGAGAACATGTATCTTGCTGATCCGTGATCATGAGGGAATTCTAAAGGGGAAGAGAGATCCTTCGCGAGAAGGTGTGATATGAGAGGAGGAGAGGGGGCCTTTTATAGGGAGAGGGGGGAGCCAAGGGGCATGGCGCCACAACCATGGTGGCTGACCCCACCTCTTACACATTCATGTGGGTGGAGCTCCTACTCAAAATGAAAAGCCTCCACTCACATAAAAACTCCTCCACTCAAAAATCCACTCACATGCATTAAATTTCCACCAAATTTAATGCAAGCTCTCATTTAAATAAAAATCTTTTATTTATTTATTCAGAATTTAGTTAATTACATTAATTAACAAACATTCACATAAAACCTCTTGCTAGTATTCAATTTCACATGCAGAAACAATTTCAACAATTTCATCCGAAACAATTCCGATGTCTAGTGAAATAATTCCTGCGCTTTGTAATTCTTTCCGTGGCATCTTATTTGCTCCAAATGGAGTCGGTATCCCTTAAGTGTGTCAAACTACGGTTCACGAATAATACAGACATGATCGAGACCCCTCTCCGATCAATAATCAACAGCGGGACCTAGAGATCCGTACTGACTCCTACACATCAACGATGATTTCTGTGATCGTGTGAACCTTATACACATGTAATTCAATCCCTATGTCTTGCAATATATTATGTGTCCGAGATTCGATCATCGGTATCTCCATACCTAGTTTGATCTCGTTACCGACGTGTACTCTTTTCTCGTTGCCGTGATATAACATTCTAGTGATCAAATCACTTCCTTGCAAGCTAATTAATGTGATATCACCCAGAGGTCCTAGAGTATTTCTCCCCGTCATCGGGATGGACAAATTCCACTCCTGATCCATGAGCCCCAACATAAAACCTTCATAGCACTGAACCCATCTTTATAGTCACCCTGTTACGGTGTGACGTTTGATGTTATCAAGATACTCTTCCGGTGTTAGTGATTGACATGATCTCATGGTCTAAGGACTAGGATTACTTCGTATGATGTTATAGAAATATAAACACAATGACTTTGATCGTAATGCTATACTTCAGATGAATGTTCATCACATCATTCCAACAATGTTGTGACCTTGTTATTAACAACATCCAATGTCTATGATCAGGAAACCTTTGATCATCTTGTTAATCAACGAGCTAGTTTATAAGAGAGGCATAACTAGGAACTTTCTATTTGTTTATTAAACACACATGTATTAACGTTTACGTATTAATACAATAATAGCATGCAAAATAAACATTTATCATAAACAAGGAATAAGATAATAACCACTTTATTATTGCCTCTCGGGCATATTCCCTTTAGTCTCCCACTTGCACTAGAGTCAATAATCTAGTTTGAAAACTTTGCGTATTGAACACCTATGGCTTTCTGGTGTTGTATATATGCGTTTGCTAGTGGTTAAAATAATCTCTAGATCTGACACTTTCAGGTCCGTGTGTATTTGCATGTATTTGCGGCTTCACGCATCACTCGTTCTCTAATGAGATGACATTGTATAAATTTGGTATTTTGGTGAGACCTTTAGTTCCTTGGGGTTAAATCATGTCGATAATATTGTCATACGATATATATTTAGTGTTAGCCCATTGTGAACCACACCTTAGTTTGATAACAAATTACTTGACACAAATGCCATCCTTTGCCTACTATAGCAGTCATATACTTAGCCTTTTGTTGTAGTATCCGTCACAATGTCTTAACTTTGGAATTCATCCAAATCCATCATGGAATATCCTTTCTATTATATTGTGCCACCCATAGTTTAAATTGAGATAAAATTAATTTGTATCTTGTGACATAACTAGTGTCATTTTACAATAAACTATTTGTCTCTTATACAAATAGAATATATTCTTAATTATTCCAAAAGATTATAAGAATATCCTTACTATCGTCCAATGATCATCTTTATGATTCATTCTGGTATATGCTCATAACGTTTAGAGCATAGGACATATCTGGATGTGTACATATCACGGTATGATTGATCAAAACATTCCTGTAATTTCACTCATCAAGTGTCAAAGCACTTGAATCTTGTTTCACTTATCAAGTGTTAATACACTTGAGTCTTGATTTAATTCTTTTCCATGTGATAAGAACCTTTTCTCGTTGTTTCCATATTGAAATCATTCAATATCTCATATATGTACGTCCGGCACAACCATATTAGCGTTACAATTTATCCATATGGACATTCATGCCTAATATTCGGGTTTTGCCTAAGTATTTCATCGAAATGAAATTCTTAACCTTTGTCAATAAAAGATACATAATTTCCAATCAACAATATGTCCTCCACATAATGTATTAGAAATATGTCTCTGCGCTCCCACTTAATTTCTTGCAAATGCAAGCATCTTTATCGTCTCTGATGAAATTAAACTCTTTTAACAATTTCATCACGGTGAAGATTCCAACTCCGCGATGCTTACTTCAACTATTGAAGTGTGCATGCCCTTTTAGCATCCTTTGAATTAACAAAACCCTTTGGACCGTGTCATGTACATGTCCTAGGTACCCATTCTATTAGAAGAAATTTGTTTTGTTTATTCAACTACCATATACCAAAATTATATGTAGTGGTTGCTACATTAATCCGTCTAGACTAAATATCGCTATGAAAGATCAAATCTTGTCATAGTCAAATCCTTGAACATCATCGTAAAATATTTATTGGCATGTAAACTATTTCATAGATTTGAAACATGCATGTCTGTTTATTTATAGATCCAAATACGATCGATAGGTTTTACACCTTTCCGGAGGGTCTTCTAAGTTCAAAAACTTGATTTCTCGTGTATGGAACTATCACGGACTTTATGGTTTCAAGCCATTTGACGGAGTCAGGGCCTATCATCGCTTCTTTGCATGTAGTCGGTTCATCATTGTTAAACAACAATGCTTTACTCTCAAATCTTAGTATTTGATTATTTACCCGACCTACTTGGTTCAATAGGAACTTAGATCTCCGTGACCACAACCTTTGAGGCACATAAGCTATGAGTATTATGGCTGCCTCCGGAACGATTTGTAGCACTACACAACTCAACACATTTAGCTAAGGTTCATCAACCTTATAAAAGTTCTATTGTCCTCCCACTTAACTTTTATGAAAAATTCTTTCTCAAGAAACTTGATGTTTCAAGCGACAAACTCTTTTGTCCTTGGTGTTATGGAGGAATACCCAATGGTTATTCGAAATAACCTACAAAGACATGCTCATCCGACTTTGGTTGTAAACATCTTACTCATGCTTAGCATACCAAAATTTAAGAAAGGATAACTTGGGTTTTATCCCAAACCATAACCTTTATGGTGTCATTTCGACGGATCACGATGGTGCTCTTTTCAGTGTAAAAGCGGTAGTCTCTAAAGATTTAATCTTTTAAAATAGAATGATAGTTTTATAAATGACACCTTTGATCTCACCATGTCAAACAAGGTTTCATTGCATATCTCGAACACTCCATATTCCTATGGTGTTTCAGGAAATGCAAATCTTTAGGTGTTTTGCTGAACTTGTAACTCAAATAAATTCCTTTATGATCAAATCATAAATTATTGATTTTCTTGTTACAATGATTTTTCACTTCATCTTGAAAGTCTTTGAACATCTTCAAATATTTCATACTTCTTTCTCATTAAGTGAATATTCACTCAAATTTCCGGAGAAAGCATATGAAGTTGAAATATCCACCGCACATGGCTTCAGATAATGGACTATATACATCAACATGCACAATGTATAATAAGTTAGTAATCCATTACTCTTTGGCCTATGAATGGAGGTTTAATTATCCTGAGAAAAGTCTCACAAGCGTCATTTGATCAAAATCAAAGACTCCAAAAAAATCCATGAACATGGAGTTTCTTCATGTTCTCTTTTCAATATAATTTAAACGGTGATGTCACTTTGTAAGTGATCTTTCAATCATTTGTCTTGTGACATTTTAGCATTAGTTTTATGGATGTGATTTCTCCAACTAGATTTGTAAATAATCCATCTTATATGGAATACGGTAATTATTTGAACAAGCTTTGTTCTCATAATACCTGATTTAAATAACAATTATTAAAACAAAACTTGAAGGAAAGCTTTGATGTCAACGAGAAATACAAAAAACCGTTTGTTTGTTTTTGATTAACATCATCACATATTCTCTTGCTAGTTACTTAGGCCACTGTAGTTCATGAATTGTGGTGTTTTTTATGCTATTTCATACCAACCAATTCTGTATCCAATACTCAAGAACCACATTGTTTAACAAGCAAATAATACAACCATGACATGTATATCATCTATATACCTTAGCTGGGCATTTCCAGTCTTTTCTTTTTTGCCAAATATATTTTATAGATTCTCTTTAAGCATTTCCTTTTCCTTTTAAAAGAATCTATCAACATCAATAGTGGTGCCATATACATGACACATAGTCCAAGCGTGTGTAAAATACTAATACCTTTGGACTTGCACTTTGAAGTAGATCACCATCATCAAATGTTTGGCGTTCTTTCAAAAAACCATTCTTTAGTAATATTTTAGTGCATTAAACATTTTACTTACATCTTCTATTCATCCTTATCATGATGACTTTCATGATCAAGATAATATAGCTTATAAAGGCGAATCATGAGTATAATGTGAAGAGAATATGCCCGAGAGGCAATAATAAAGTGGTTATTATCGTATTCCTTATTTATGATAAATGTTTATTTTGCATGCTATAATTGTATTAATACGTAAACGTTATTACATGTGTGTTTCATAAACAAAAAGGAAGTTCCTAGTTATGCCTCTTATAAACTAGCTCGTTGATTAACAAAATGATCAAAGTTTCCTGATCATGGACATTGGATGTTGTTAATAACGAGGTCACAACATTAGTGTAATGATGTGATGAACATTCATCCGAAGTATAGCATTACAATCAAAGTCATTGAGTTTATATTGCTATAACAACTTACGAAGTGATCCTAATCCTTAGACCATGAGATCATGTCAATCACTAACACCGGAAGAGTTTCTCGATGACATCAAATGTCACATCGTAATTGGGTGATTATAAAGATGGCTTAAGAACTACTAAAGTGTTATGTTGAGACCCATGGATCGAGAGTGGAATTTGTTCATCCCGATGACGGATAGATATGCTCTGGTCCCTCTCGGTGATATCACATTGATTAGCTTGCAAGCAAGTGATTTGATCACTAGAATGTTATATCACGGGAACAAGAAAAAAGTGCATGTCGGTAACGAGATCAAACTAGGTATGGAGATACCGATGATCGAATCTTGGACATGTAATATATCGTGAAACAAAGGGAGTAAGATACTAGCGTAAAAGGTTCACGCGATCACATAAGTCATCGTTGAGTGTGTGGGAGTCAGTACAGATCTCCAGGTCCCGCTGCTGATTATTGATCGGAGAGGGGTCTAGATCATGTCTGCATTATTCACTAACCGTAGGGTGACACACTTAAGGGACACCGACACCATTCAGATCAAATGATATGTCAGAAAAAGAAAAGGAAAGCGCAGGAATTTATTTCACTGAACACCGGCATTTGGTTGAAATTACTGAAACTGGTTACGCATGTGAAATGGAATACTAGCAAGGGGTTTATGTGAATGTTTGTTAATTAAAGTAATTAACAAAATTCTGAATAAATAAATAAAAGAGTTTTATTTAAATGAGAGCTTGCATTAATTTTGGTGGAAAATTAATGCATGTGAGTGGAATTGTGAGTGGAGATGTTTTTATGTGGAGCTTCCACCACATGAATGAGGGAGAGGTGGGGCACCCTCCTTGACAGCCATGCCCCTTAGGGCCTCCCCTATAAAAGGACCCCCTTGTAACACCACGGTTCTGAAAAGACTGTAGCTTCTATGTGACATGCCAATCCCTGAATCGGTTCATTGGACCACAATAGAATAAGATGAATAACATAGCAAAATATCCGTGTATCATAAATAACGAAGATCCAGAGTACCATTATTACAATAAAAGCTTAGCTCAAGGCTAGCTCAAATTATTCAGGTAGCAACATAAATAAGCAAATCCTCCATTCTTCAAATTGCCCACAAGTAAACAAGTGCCGAGTGGAGTACCGTGACCTATAACGATTACTCGAATCGAATATCTGCAACATGAAACGTAGCAGCCCGAAGGTCAATACATGGAATGTATGGCAAGCAGAGCTAGTAAAGGAGACAATAATGCTAACATCTACATGCATATCTGGCAAGTGGAACTGTGGCTAGCTTGCATTTGCAAATACCTTTGTCCTACTTTCATAAACAGTTTGGTTTCTTTTGAAAAGATCCCAATTAAGTTAACCCAACAATATTAAAACAATTATGAAATTAGAATGCGAGAAACATGTCATGGAATCAATATCAAGCAACTCAGATGTCCATAACAGGGACACGGCTAATCGATTAGATTATACACCCTGCGGGGTTAGCACACTTTACCCATGTGACTTGGCAGCATTTCACCATCACTCTCATTGTGGGTGATGATAGGGAGAAGTCCAAGAAGAGACTGTTAGGAAGTAGCTCCCCAATCAAGCGCACCGGTCCAACCTACCAAAATTCTACATCTCTGGATACGCGGATTCCAGTTACCACAACCTACTAAGTCCAACCAACCGCCCATTTCATTATTGGCACATGGTTATACACGTAAGCTACAAAATAAAGAAGCCAATCATTTTCTCTCGATACCTGGGTGCCTTTCCGCAATGATACCACCAAAATTTATTGATCCCATCACACCCAGGAGATTCATTGATTAAGTTGTTTTAGTTTTCGCAAACCAACACATTTAGAAACAACTCTCAGTGATGTAACCCAGCCCTCGTTCATCATAGCATGGCTAACATCTACCAGCGGTGGTTCAACTACAAGGAAAGTCCTACCACATAATAGGACATAGCATAGTGATAGTATTGTCCTACACATGCATCTACAAAATACACGACAATGCATTGAAAATAGTAGGACAATATCATGAACAAATTAGCATCTACTTGCCTTGGTTGTAGAGGTCGGAAGAACAATCCACACACGAGCAAGCATTGCACTCGTCACAATCTACACGATACAATTGCAATCATAAACAAACCATCCACAAGCATATGCAGCAAAGATGATGCAAGATGTATGCATGACAAGTGGATTGATGCTACAGCAGCACCACATAATCTTATTCAGTAAAGCTACTGAATGCATGCATGGAAAATAATTTTAGCGCAAGAAAAACTAGTGTGCAATTTATAAGGCTCAATACTAGAGCTAGAACCCAAATAATTCACTACCGTTAACATACTATTTGTAAAATCTTGGGAAAGTTCTACTGTATAGGCATCGCTATTTAGGAACAGTACCAATTGGAATTACTCTAAAAGGAATTATAAAACTCCCTGAGTAATTAAAATACTGCAGAAGTCCACTAAATAGTTTATGCAGAAGTTTTTACTGTAAGCCTATCTTTTTAATTCACTTTGAGATTCACCTTGTTCTACTGAATCCAGGGACATATTATATGCAATTTTTGGAGTTACAGATCTTTTTCTACGAATTAATTATTCCAAAAAGGCCATTAACCCTTTTAAATAATCTGGACAAAATCTTGCTGCAAAAGTGTAAAACAATGGTACAGCAAGATTATACACGACTTACTGAATCTACACATATTTTATTTGCAATTTTTGGCCCGATAGATTAATTTCTATGCAATTTACAAGATTGAAGAAGTTTCTGCCAATTAAATCAATTAAGAAAATACCCAACTTTGATTGTTGGTGCAATGTGGCGTGATTGGTCTTGATTGGCGGTTGACCAGTCAGCGCCTAAAATGACCGTCAATGGCCGATCTGGGCCGCCAGAGATCGTCTTGACGAAGCAAGGCGGTGGTGCTCACCGGCGGTGGCGTCCTCGCGGCCGATGGGTTGGTCGACGCTGGGTCGTCGCTGGCGGAGGAGAGGCGGCAATGGCGCGTCTGGCGCGTTGAAAGCGGCGGGTCGGCGCTGGCGGCGGCGGCTCCAGCGCTGGTCGTCGGGCGGCGGCCTGCAGGGAGGAGAGGGCGGCGGGTCAGGCGGGTGGTGCGGCGAGGTCGCGGGCGGCGCGGGCGAGGCGGGGGCGGCACGGGCGAGTTGCTCACCTGAGCTAATGGCGGCGGCGGCGGCTCGAACTCCGGCGAGAAATCGCCGGAGATTTAGGGCGTCTCGGTTGCAAATAGATGGGGGGTTTGAAAGAGGGGCTCGAGGAGATCGTTATAGGCAAGAAAAATCATTGAAATCGGTTCGGAAATGACACGGGAATCCCGCGAGAAATCTTCTAGTAGTTGGAACTCGGGACGAACTCGGCTGACAGTGGGCCCCGTGGAGGTGATCTGGAGGTGGCCGACGGGCGGCCCAGCTATGGCCCGGTTGTGGCCAAGCGTGGCGTTGCTAACCTGAGCTATGTGGCTGAGAATGCTGGCTGCGGTTGGCTGGTTCGCCCAATGTCAAGGCTTACTCTTTTTTGTTCCTTTTATTTTTCTAATTCTTGTTTAGTAAAACCTCCGTAAATTTTTCATACGGACTCCGAATAGAAATGAAACTTGTTCCTAAATTTTTCTAAAATTTAGGAGATCAATCTAGGGTCAAGTGGTGGGTGAAACCACTAGTCTACAAGGGTGGAAAACACAAGTCCTAGTGTACCCTCCCGCAGGAGCATTTTAGTAAAGTAAAATAGGGTTTTGAAAATAGCGTTTTGCTGGGTCATTTCAATCGGATGTTTTGCATGGAAGAACATGATACAATGATATGAATGATATGCAGAACCAAATCTAAAATTTGGGATGTGACAAGACTAACCCTTAAGATGAATCTCGTCCTCGAGATTGGCGACTAACAAATAGGTGTGGGTAGTCCTCTTGGATGTCATCCTCACGCTCCCATGTGGCTTCCTCTTAGGTGTGGTGGCTCCATTGCACCTTGCAAAACTTGATTGTCTTGGTACGGGTAGTCCTCTCCGCTGTCTCAGAATCTTGACGGTTTCTCCTCATAGGTCAAGTCATTCTCAAGCTAAACCTCCTCTAGTGGCAGTGTCTCTCAATGGTGTATCCACCATCTCCGGATGGCACTTCTTCTGGGATCGTGGAACACATTGTGAACAGCGGAATGAGCCTCTGGCAACTCAAGCGATAAGCAACTTCTCCTTTGCGTGCTAAGACTGACACGGTCCAATAAATCGAGGTGCCGCTTACCCTTAATTCCAAATCTCTTGATTCCAAGTGGCGACACTCTGAGGTATGCTCTATCACCTATCTCATACACCACTTCCTTGCGCTTGGCGTCGTAGCTCTTACGCCTTGATTGTGCTACCTTCAGCTGTCTAATCAAGGCGACCTTCTCCTCGGCGTCCTTGATCAAATCAGGTCCAAACAAGCGTTCTCCTACTCCATCCCATAGCAATGGTGTTCGACGTTTCCCATACAAGACATCGAGCGGTGATGTCTTGATGCTGGTTTGATAGCTATTGTTGTAGGAAAACTCAGCATACGGCAAATTCTCATCCCATCTAGAACCATGAGCCAAGCGCAAGCTCTCGGCATGTCCTCCAAAATCTGATTCACCCTCTCGGTCTGTCCATCGACCAATGGGTGAAATGTGCTAAACTCCAATCTAGTACCAAGTGACTCGTGCGGTGGCGCCAGAAGTGTGAGGTAAATTGGGTGCCTCTATCAGATACAATACTCTTGGGAACTCCGTGTAGGCACACAATTTTGTCCATGTAAATCTTGGCCAACTTTGCACTCGTGTAGGTTGTCTTCACCGGAATAAAGTGGGCTACCTTGGTCAAATGGTCGACCACTACCCAAATGGAGTCACATCCTGACCTGGTCCTGGGCAATCCTGTGATAAAGTCCATTCCCACTCTATCCCACTTCCAATCTGGCATAGGCAATGGCTGTAGCAGTCCTGGCTTACGGTGTTTCCTTTTTTCTGCTGCACATACATCACATAGGGAAATATGCTTGGCGATATCTCCCTTCATGTTGTTCCACCAAAATCTGCTCTTCAAATCCATATACATCTTTGTGTTGCGGGATGTATGGAATCTGGCGAGTCATGAGCTTCTGTAGAATCAACTTCCTTAACTCCGGATCATTGGGCACACACAAACAATCTCCATACCACAAGGTACCATGCTCATCCTCATGAATATCCTTTTCACGATTCTCCTTCATCTTTTCCTTTATCTCTTCTATTTCCTTGTCTCCTATCTGAGCCTTTATGATCCGGTCCTGTAGCGTCGGTTGGACTTCCATTGTTGCTAAGTATCCTTCAGATACTACCTCCAGTCTACGGTCCTTGAATTGCTTGCACAAATCCTCAGGCAATTCACCAATTGACAATCCATTGGCATAAACCTTCGGCTCGAGCATACGCTACTACATTGGCCTTTCTGGGTGGTATTGCAAATTCATATCATAGTCCTTGATAATTTCCAACCATCTCCTTTGCCTCATATTCAGTTCCTTCGTGTAAATATGTACTTCAGGCTCTTGTGGTGGTGTACACATCACAGTGTTTTCCCATCAAGTAATGCCTCCATACCTTGGCGCATGAACCAGGACGCGCTAACTCCAAGTCGTGTGTGGGGTAATTCGCTCATGGTGCTTGAGTTGTCGTGAGGCATATGACACCACTCTCCCATCTTGCATCGGCACACTCCCAAGTCCACCGAGAAGCATCACAGTACACTTGGAAATCCTTCGAAGATCTGGTAAACACAAAGGTAGCGGTCACTAGTCGACGCTTGGTTCTGGCTGGCTTCACATACATCGACCATTCAAACTTCCTCTCCTTCTTGAAGTTCATCATCGGCTTAGCAATCTTGGAAAAGTTTTCAATGAACCTCTGTAATATCCAGCAAGTCCCGAAAAGCTTGTATCTCTCCCGCATTCTTGGGTGCTTCCCACTCGATTCTGCTGATCACTTTGCTTGGATCAACAACGACTCCTTCTCCACGACACTCGTGTCCAAGAAACCCAACGGTGTTAAGCCAGAATTTACACTTGCTGAATTTGGCATACAGCTGGTGTTCCCTCAGTTTCTCCATAATCAATCGCAGATGTTTCTCATGCTCAACATCATCCTTGGAATATATCAGTATGTCATCAATAAACACCACCACGAACTTGTCCAAGTACTCCATAAATACCTTGTTCATCATGGTCATGAAATATGCCGGGGCATTCGTTAGTCCAAAAGACATAACCGTATACTCATATAAACCATACCTAGTGGTGAAGGCGGTTTTTGGTACGTCCTCTTTCCGGATCTTCAATTGGAAGTAGCCAGATCGCAGATCAATCTTGCTAAACACCTTCGCTCCTTCCAGTTGATCAAACAAATCATTTATGTTCGGCAGAGGGTACTTGTTCTTGATGGTCACTTCATTCAGCGAGCGATAGTCCACCACTAATCTCTTGGTGCTGTCTTTCTTCTCCACAAACAGAACAGGTGCACCCCATGACGACGCACTAGGCTAAATGAATCCCTTTTCTAGCTGCTCTTTCAGCTGCTTCTTCAATTCCTTCAGCTCATCCACATCCATCTTATATGGTTTCTTTGCTATAGGTCCTGTTCCCGGCATCAGGTCGATGAGAAACTCCACTTCCCTGTCAGGTGGCATCCCTGGTAGCTCTTCCGGAAACACGTCGGGGTAATCTCTAATCACTGGCATAGTATCCATGCTAACCCCCTTAAGAGAATTCAACTTACACCTTCCTGGCCGTGCAGCTGACTTGAATCTAATCCTCTTACCATCCGGGGTTTTAAGTGAAACAGCTCGCTGTGCACAATCTATGTGTCCCTCATGCATATACATCCAATCCATACCCAGTATAACGTCTAATCCCTGTGAATCCAACACTACCAAATGTGCAATGAAGTTGTGTGTTCCAATCCTCACAGTTAAATCGCGGCATCCCGCGCTAGCTATCATGTCTCCTCCAGGTGAACTCACTCTAAAAAGACCTTTTCATAGACTCAGTAGGTAACTTATACTTATCCACAAATGCCCTTGATATGAATGAATGCGACACACCAGTATCGAAAAGTATGAGTGCAGGGTAAGTGTTGATTGGGAACTTACCAATCACAAGGTTAGGCTCATCTGGAATCTCCTCCACATTCATGTGGTTCACTGTGGCCTTCTCGTTGTTGGTTGGCTTCAGTCCTTTCCTCTCCGGACAGTTGTCAGCATAGTGTCCCTTTGGCCACACTTGAAGCACGTCACCTCACTCAGATCCTTCTTCACAAAGCTGCGATCACGGTTGCGGTCATGTCCACCGTGTCCTCCAGAGTGGTGAGAGTGTCCTCCCTTGTGGCTGTGGTGGCTGCTCCTATGGTTGTCATGACGATGCCCATCGCCTCCATGGTGGTGGCGGTCATGGCTCCCATGGTCACTCCCTCCATGCTTGGAGTATCCATCATATGAAGTGCGAGACTTGTGATGTGAACCAGAGTGGTGATTGTTGTTCTTTCTCTTGCGGCTTTCCACCTGCTTGTGCTTCCCTTCCAAGATCCTGGCCTTGTCCATAAGCTCCTGGAAAGTGGGGAAATAAACCACCAGTAGCTGTACTGAAAGCTCATCACTGAGGCCATCCAGGAATCTCTCCCTCCTTTTTGCATCAGTGTTAACATCCTCAGGTGCATAACGGGACAAATTGTTAAACTCCTCAATGTACTCGGCCACGGTGTGATTGGTTTGGCGCAAGTTGCGAAACTCCTTCATCTTCAGGCTCAGAACTCCACGAAGACACGTGGTTGGTCCTAAAACCTTCCTCAAACATTGCCCAAGTCACGGTATCCAGGGTGGGTGATCTGAAAAGTGTCCCACCAAGCGGCTGGTCCCTCCGAGTGAGCGGCAAACCTCACCTTCTCAGCATCAGTGCATCCAACAGTTACCAGATCCTTGTTGACTGAACGCAACCAGTCGAGAGCAACCATTGGTTCCGTTGCAGTAGAGAACTTAGCTGGCCTTAGCCTCAGAAATCTGGTGAGAGCATCTCCCTGAGGCTGATTGTTTCCATTGTTGTTGTTCTGATTCGCCATGAACTGAGTCATCACTTGGGTCAGCTATGCCTGAGCTGTCATGAGCTGCTCCAACTCAGTGGGCTGACGGCGGGGAGGCATCTGCGGTTCAGCACAAGTAAGTTTAGAAAGAATCATCTACGACAATAGGATTCTACCCATGCATATGATCAAACCACATCAAACAATAACAGACAATCACAAGCAAGCAACACATCAATAAACAAGTGATCCAGCAACATCCCAGGTGTTATCCTAGCAGTATATACCTACTGAAATAGTTTTACAAGAGTTGACAATGGTTAACTAAACAGTTGATCAACTAATCAACAAAACAGCAATCTGCCAGAATAGTCCAGCAGCGTTCACGAATTTTTCCGCCTGACTTAAACTTGTCAGAAAATTTAGCTGATTTTTGTGCATATAGTACAGAGAGTTTCGCATCAGCACAATTTTTTTCAGATTTTTCCGAGTTACCAGAAAAATATGAAAAATCACGCAGTACTGCTGTATCAGCAGAAAAACTGCAGCGAAAATAACACAGATAGTAACCAAATTGCCATAACTCTTTCATTAAAATTCGCACAAATAAATTCTGGGATATTAGAGTACACAAATAAGCAACTAATCACTCTTAAACTAACACGAACTAAGCTTCACAACGATCGAGACTAATCCTAACGAATTTTACCTAACGAGGACTAATTGGTGGACTTCTATCTACTTCTTGAAGAGGTTGAGGTAGGTCCTTGCGGTCATGCGTTGGCCTTCACTCATGGTACAACCATGGCGTGAGTGTACACCTCTCCTGAATCATCACTTGAGATCTCAAACTCCACCTCTTGGATCCTCCTCTTCTTCTTCACTTTCAGCTACAACCGCAACTTCATCTCCTCCACCATCACCGTCTTCATCATCATCATCCTCGTCCTCCTCATCATCATCTCCACTGTCATCATCCCCATTGTTGCCATCATCTCCATTGTCATCATCAGAGGGTGGATTCAGCTGTGCCTGGAGAGCGGCAATCTGGGCTGTCATAGCTTCAATTGTTTGGTCCCTTTCCTGGACGGTCCCTTGCAACTGTTGTATGTTTTGGGTGTTCTCCTACACAGTACCATGAAGATGAGCTATGGTTGCATCTCTGGCTATCAGGGCATTCTCTAGAACTCCTACAGCTTCATGCAGGGTGTAAATCTCCTGTCCTTGGACCACCATACCATTGCTAGTAAAATCTGCAATCTCCTTTATCATCCTCACCTTCTCTGCTAGAGCTCCATTCTCCCTTTCCATGTCCTCTATGTGCCTCCGAGGCGTGACATGTTGTTCCTGTCGCCCGGGGTAACCACAATGTTCCCATCTTCATCACGCCTTCCATAGTCACGGTAGGGTGAATCTGCTGGCAGTAGGTGTCGGACATAATGGCACTGGCGAGACAGGGCTTCATGTATGGCCAAGTTGATTCCAAGTCCCTAGTTACAGTATGTCTTGGTGTAGACCAAGTGCACGTGGTTTGGCAAGACGGCATCTCTGAATATGAAGGTGGTGATCTCCCATGCATCCTCTCCATATCCATAGGTGTACAACCTTCTTCCCTTGAACATGGGCAGTGGCAATCCTAATGACTGCGAGAGCTGAGCTAACTGCCTTGCAAAGGGCCTTGGTGACTCCATGGTGACATACTCAGTCCTGACGTCTCCCATCTATCAAGTAAAAGAGGAAAGTGTGAGAATAGCATATGGTAAGAATTTACGAGGGTGAAAGGCATAAGATGAAAGACAGAGTTAATATAGGCTTTAATAATTTCTATGGCTTCCTAATCCAATTCTAGGTCACGATCCTACAGTCGACACACGGGCTCTGATACCATCCTGTAACACCCTGGTTCTAAAGAGACCGTGGCCTCTATGTGACATGCCAATCCCTGGATCGGTTCATTGGCCCACAATAGAGTAAGATGAATAACATAGCAAAATAACCGTGTATCATAGATAACGAAGATCCAGAGTACCATTATTACAATAAAAGCTTAGCCCAAAGCTAGCTCAAATTATTCAGGTAGCAACATAAATAAAGTAAATCCTCCATTCTTCAAATTGTCCACAAGTGAACAAGTGACGAGTGGAGTACCGTGGCCTATATCGATTACTCAGAATCGGAATAACCCGCAACATGAAACGTAGCAGCCCCGAAGGGTCAATACATGGAATGTATGGCAAGTAGAGCTAGTAATGGAGACAATAGTACTAACATCTACATGCATATTTGACAAGTGGGCTGTGGCGGCTTGCATTTGCAAATACATTTGTCCTACTTTCATAAACAGTTTTGATTTTCTTTGAAAAGATCCCAATTAAGTTAACCCAACAATATTAAAACAATTATGAAATTAGAATGAGCGAGAAACATGTCATGGAATCAATATCAAGCAACTCAGTTGTCCATAGCCGGGGACACGGCTAATCGATTAGATTATACACCCTGCAGAGGTTAGTACACTTTACCCATGTGACTTTGCCAGCCTAGCTCGTACCATCACTCTCATTTTGAGTGGTGATAGGGAGAAGTCCAAGTTGAGACTGTTGGAAGTAGCTCCCAATCCCGGCGCACCGGTCCAACCTACCAAAATTCTACATCTCTGGATACGCGGGTTCGAGTTACCACAACCTACTAAGTCCAACCAACCGCCCATTCCATTATTGGCACATGGTTGTACACGTAAGCTACACAATAAAGAAGCCAATCATTCTCTCTTGATACCTGGTGCCTTTCATAATGAAACCACCAAAATTATCAATACCATCACACCGGGGATTCATTGATTAAGTTGTTTTAGTTTTCACAAACCAATACTTTTGAAACAAGTCTCAATGATGTAACCCAGCCCTCGCTCAACATAACATGGCTAAGCACATCTACCAAGTGGTTCATCTACAAGGAAAGTCCTACCACATAATAGGACATAGCATAGCGATAGTATCATCCTACACATGCATCTACAAAATACACGACAATGCATAGAAAATAGTAGGACGATATCATGAACAAAGTAGCATCTACTTGCCTTGGTTGTAGCGGTCGGAAGAACAATCCACACACGAGCAAACGTTGCACTCGTCACAATCTACACGATACAATTGCATCCATAAACAAACAATCCACAATCAAATGCAACAAAGATGATGCATGAAGGTATGCAAGGCAAGTGAATTGGTGATACAGCTGCACCACATAATCCTAATCAATAATACTACCGATTGCATGCATGGAAAATAGTTTTAACGCTAGGAAAACTATTTCGCAAAAAGTAATGCTCAAAACTAGAGCTAGAACTCAAATAATTCACTAGCGGTAGTATACTGTTTGTAAAATCTTGGAAAAATTCTACCGCATAGGCATCGCTGATTAGAAACAGTACCAACTGGAATTACTCAAAAAGGAATTATAAAACTCCCCGAGTAATTAAAACACTGCAGAAAGCCACTAGACAGTTTCTGCATAAGTTTTTACTGTAAGCCTATCTTTTTAATTCACGATGAGATTCCCCTCGTTCCACTGAATCCAAGGACATATCATACGTGATTTTTGGAGCTACGGATCTTTTTCTACGAATTTATTACTCCGAAAAGGCCACTAACTAGTTTGATTAAACTGTACTAAACCTTGCTGCAAAAGCCTGAACCAAAGGTACAGCGAGATTCTACACGACTCACTAAATCTACACATATTTTATTTGCAATTTTTGGCCAAGCGGTTTAATTTCTACGCAATTTACAAGTTTCTACCGAAATCTGTCAACAAAAAGGATTAACGAAATTGACCAGTCAACTGTGTCTGTTGACTGGTCAAAGCGTCTGCTGACTGGGCGTCTGACTAGTCAACGCCTGAGTCTGACCGGTCAACGAACGATTTAAGCCGCCGATCTGAGATCTGACGGTGTCTGCAATCTTCGAAACAAGCGGCAACGGACTCCGGACGCGGTGCGGCGTTCGATTCAGCGGCAGTGACCTGCGCGAGGGGGAGACGATCAGCGCACGGGTCAAGCAAAACGATCGCAGCGCGCAAGGCGGCTACAGCGACGTCTGGCCAGCGATGCATGCGTGTGTGCGTCGCGTAAAGCAGCAATGGCCGACGACGCAACAGCAAGCGGCAACAAGCGGCGCAGCGCAGCGAAGTGCGGCGGCGGTGTCTGGCGGCGCTGGCTGCATGGCGGCGAGTGGCGGCGAGTGGCCGGCAGCAATGGCGGCCAGCGGTCGGCGCGCTGAGGCAGTGCGTGGCGGCGGTGACGGCGAGAAGAGAGAAGGCGGCGGAGCGGTAAATGGCGGCGGGGTCGGCGCAGTGGCGGCGAGGCCAGCGGTGGCGGGGTAAACATCGGCAGCAACCGAAGCGGCGGTGGCGGAGCGCGGCGGCGGGCAAGGCGGCGGCTCGCGGATCCGGGCGCGCTGATTTATCGAGAGGAGGCGGGCGATCGCGGGTAGGGCGGGGGCACGGGTCCCGAGGGCGAGGCGGCGGGGTCCTTAAGTGGGTCCCCTTGCGGGTCCTACTCCAAATCGGCGCAGAGTTGGTTTCGGACTCGGAAATCGGTCCGGAATTTCGGACCGTTTTCCGGCGATTCACTAAAACGGCGACAACTTCTCCGTACGAGCTCCGATTCGAGCGATTCTTGCTCCTGCGGTTTTGTGAAGTCGAGGGGAACAATCTAGGGTCAAGGTTTGAGCGGAACCACTAATCTACAAGGGTGGTCCACGCTAGTCCTACTGAAGCTTCCCGCAGGAACCTCGTAGCAAAATAAAATAGGGTTTTGCAAATAGCGTTTCGCCGAACCTTTTTACTCGACGGTTTTGCATGGAAAGGCATGATGCAATGATATGAATGATATGCAAGACCAAATCTAAAATTTGGGATGTGACATCATCCTTCACAGGTCTGAAAACATGTCTATAGTTCTCACTATACATTGTGGACAAGCTTAGCTCATTGTTCGATGATTTACATTTAATCACTTCTGAACTTGTTCTTCTCATAAGCACTTGGATCATGTTATGTTGAGTTTCATCATGGTATTTAAGACAGAACCTATGTCAATACATAGTGGATGTTGCACAACCTTTTCTTTCTTTCAACCATCGCATGATTATACTTTAATGGCTTTCAGAATTATTTAGGACTACTCCTTAATCAGTTCCTATTCTGAACTCTTTAGAATATCCTTTAGGAATACATTCCAACATAATTCTATATGACACTTATCCTAAGGTTTCAATGCCTAATATACTTTCAACTTTAACCCTTACAAATCAATATTTATTGGCTCTACTGTCTTTACTCTGAATGTGTCAAATACACACCTGAATTATGTCAAGCTCCCACTCAAAATATGTCATCTATATATATGAGTCCGAAGCTTTGCATTGCTTCCACTCAAAAATATGTCATCCACATATTAATATATGAAGACTTTCTAGCTCCCACTCGATTTTATGCAAAATTGCATATCTTCTCAATATTTCGAAGAACTTCAAAATCTCTTGACCAATTATCAAATTGATAATTCCGTTTACAAGACTCTAGTACTTTACTACTATTAATCCACCAGACTTCAACACTTCTGAATCAAATTTATTTGAATTCGTCCAAGACATCCTTTTTGCAAATTATGCTTTGTCTTTTAAAACTCCCACCCTTTTCCATACGACTTTCCGGTCCTTTGGAAATATCAAGTAACTCCTTTACTTGACGAAGTAATATTTTACTTTCTAATCTCAAGTGAAAATTACTTCTAGGATTTCTTGTAATTTTAGTTTACCATCAATTCCTTTGTAGTTCATAGGTATGCCCTGTTATAATAACATGACAAGTAATTCACAAATATCTCTACACAAGATGCATGCGTATTTGAGAATCCTACCTTCCCTTTTGTAAAAGAATATTTGAAATACAATGATCATCGTCATTGATTTCTTTCTTTAATGTGAAGAGTCATGTTCCGGAACGTATTTCGTTGCGCTTATCAACACTCTGATGCAGGGTCATTGTCGTTGTATGTGGAACATCGGTGTCTAAGTAGGCTAGATAGAGGGTGGGAGCAAGCATGGAAGCTAGCGACGGTGTCCGCAGGCGGGATTGGATACAAGCAAGTGTAGCGTGACACAAGATGTATCCAGATTCGGAGCCCTCGAGGTGAGGTAACACTCCTACTCCTGCCGATCTGACTATCTGGATGAACCAGGAGAACTATAAGTGCTCATCGGCTGTATGAGAGTGATCTATCTACCAGAGTCCAACTTGTCTAAGTGTATGTGTATATGTCTATGTTCTCGTGAAAGAGCGATCGATCAGAATGGAAATGAGCTAGTGCATGCCCCCCTTTGCCTGTGAGCCTTCCTTGGTCATTTGTAGGATATGCCAAGGGACAAAGGCAGACCCACATGTCTAACTATACTATGCAACATGTCATGCGTGAGGTAGTACATAGTGTATTATTGATATATGTGTACTAGTAGTAGTAGAGGTATGGCAACAACGTGGCTTCCAGTATGTGTCTTCTTGTCTCTCTCGCACTTGGGATCCAATCCAGCTAGCTGGGACTTGGTTTATAGTAGCAACGGTGGTGGGCGCTGATCGATTTGGCCGGTACTGGGGCGATCGTAGGAGGGCCATTCGGCTGGTATCGAACAATCCTAGCAAGCTAGCAGCGCCAGGAGTGGCCAAGAAGCGAGCGGAAGGCCCAGGCAGGAATCCGGCTGGGGAGGGACTGCGGGGCGGAGGCCAGGTGGGCCTCGCGGGAGTGCAGAAGCGGGCAGAGGCAGACCACGGGGGCCGGCTGGCGGCCCAGTCGGAGAGGACCGCGGAGCCCAGCCGGGGAGGCGCCAAGCGGATCAGCCGGGGGAAGCATGCGCGGGAGGTCTCGTCCGGGGGCTCAGAGCAGGCCGACTAGGGTCAATGAGGCCCAGCCGAGACGAGTGCATGCAGGGTAAGTGTTGGAAGGATGGTTGGGACCTCTCAGCCGGCCCATATTGCGTCTGCTGCAGTTTTCTTCTATATTTGTTAATGTTTTTCCTTTTTTGCATATCTTGGAGTGCTTCTTCGGGGTACTGGGGATAATCCCCTCGATAGTCATAGATCTTCATCGTGCTCTCACTTTATTCCATTAATAACATTGTCGATAATACACTTTCTCGAGAACGCACCAAAACTTCTAGCAATACTAATTTTGCCTTCTTTTGGTTCCAGTCATGGAATTTGTATTTCAAAGTTTTCAACGAATACTCTACAAGGACTTTTTTGCTATTGTTTTGGTTTTATCAGATAACTTCAAAACCTTTCATGAATTCTATATGGTTTACTTTATTCTAAATAAGTGTTCGCTATTTCTAATGGTCTTTACATTAAACTATCTCGATTTATTTGATGCCACCTACAACCCACTTAATATCAAATATTATATTGTGAAACATATTTCACAAATCCTTATGCCAATAACATCGAATTTCATTACTATTGATCAAATCGTAGTAATCTGATTCTCTTTTATTTTTAATACCCTTTGATGTTGAAATCTTTGATCACATCAAATAATTTCAAACTCATGTTTTTTTCATTAAGTATACTCTTTTACTTGAATCAACAATTGATAAATGATAATTACCACCTTTTGTTGAAACACGGTACATCGAACATGCATTTTCTTTCAACAATTCAATAAACACTTTGTATTATGTAATACGCGGTGTTTCAGTTATCTCTGCCAACATAGGCATGATGTGTATATGATAAGAGATCAAATATCTTCAATATTCACATGCTATCATGACAACTTATAAATTTTAAACATTGGTTTTATTCATAATGAATATATCATTTAGTTGGGTATTTCAAGGCATTTTAATGTTTCATAATTGTTCATGCATTATCAATTAGTTGCACAACTTGAATAATTCACACATAATCAAAAATAACATATGAACACAAATAGAAATCATTTATAAAAGTATAACAACTAATTTGTTACATACACATATAAATAACCGTCTCGCAAAGTGCAAGACACACTAATAAAGTTCAAATTCCATCTATTACAATAATTATCTAAAACAGTAAACTAAATGATAAATGTTGAGAGAGAGAGTGTCGTCAGCCATCATCATCATGCTCTCCATCAACACGCAACGTCACCTCCTCTCCAGCAAACACCTCTCATGTAGAAGGATTTGTTTTCACAAAACAAAACAAGTATCATATACTTTATCGCTGCAATAAGCGTTTGAAAGATTTATAACATTTATAAAATTGTATATCATATATATATACCTTCATCATTGTCGATGACCTCTCCGGCAATGGGTTCAACCTTCACATTCCTTAAACGTAATATAAAACCATGGTAATCATGTGTTTCTCCATCACCTCTCATGATGCAATTCTAGACATGTCCTTCGTAGCTAGGAGGCAGCGACCGAAGCAACACTCCTCTTGCAAACGAGTCAGATATCCAGTAGTCCATGAAATGAACCAGTTTCATGCATCATGCATGCGCTCAAAGCGACTCTCTAGACAAGTGTGTTTCTCCATCTTTATGAAAAGGAAGTCTCCAAGAAGCTCGTGCTTCCACATGCGCATTGGGCCAACAAACTTCGTCCTTAGCTGATCGACCACCGCATATGGATCAAGATCACCCATGAGTGTATACAGTTCTTCCACCATCCCATAGTGCATGATCACGTAAATGAAGGTGGACATGTCACGACAAAAAATTGTGGTCTTGTCGTTGTTGTGGGGTATTAATATAGTCATCCGTCCCCTCCAAAGACATCTCGTAGCGAATGTAATCGATCGCTCCATTCTCTCTAAGGATAATATTTAGATGCACTAGCCAATCAGGAAAGTTTGATCCATCTAACTTGAGCTTCTCGGCATCTACCCAATCAGCAACCTCAAAATAGGGTTGGTGGTTGTCCATTCTCTATATTTACAATTGCAAAGGGATTTAGACTAAGTTTATAATTATATGAGTTCAAATAACTCCACTAAAACTATTATTCCAAAAAAAGGTCTTAGTGATTACACGATCCCAATTCACTACATCACCCCGATCATCATGGTCGGCGATATAGCTGCAAAGGTGGACATCGAAACGTCGAACACATCATTCATGCGACTCGTTCTTGACCTTTCGGTCTCCTGTGTTCTAAGGCCACGTTTGCACATGCTAGTCTCACCAAATTAACCTTACGTGTATTGTTGTGCAACATGACTTACATCCACCATATGCGGATGCAGTTATATATGACACCCGATCATCATGACCTACCTCATAACGTAGAACTTTCTTGATGGTGCACACTAAAGGAAGAACACTTTCATTGATATTATGTTTTAGGGATCATATTATTAATGCTACCATTGAATATCTAATACTAGCACACACAACAATATGCACAAACAACAAACTTCAAATGTAGGTGTGATACGATATGGTCCTTCGCGCTATGATCTCCATCCGGTGCCTCTGGTACGATGCCAGGGTACCGACGCCTTCGGTGTGTAGTCCACCATCATGGTGACCGTTACTACAACTTAGCAATAGAAAATAAACTACTTTACCTTGACTATAACCATATCGCATCACAACGCTCCTGCAAAACAAAGTTAGAAACATCTACTTTATCTTTGCATATTTTACATGGCTGTTAGGGCTTTCGTGCAAGAACTGTTTCTTACCTTCAAACTTCAACCACAACATTGATTAGATAATTGTTTCTACTACACCCCTTTTGAGGCTCCCCTTTGTAAATTCTATATCAACTATTGAAAAAGAGACAGACATCCACTAGCCACTTATACGGAGCAAGCTGTATGTCGAGCGTGGAACCAGTATCGCATAAGATTACGCATAAGGTCGGTCCAGACCTCTTCATCAATCAATACAACGATATAAATAAGTACACGTGGGAGGGTAACAATTATAAAATCAACGCCCACATATTACAACTCGTGTGTTCTACCCGTACTAGCATTACTACGCATAGATCTAGCTCTAATACCACTGTTGGGGTTCAAGGACAGAAAACAAAAAAATTATGAATGAAACCCTAATGCCAGGATTTGTCAATTAGTAATGCAGTAACAGGCAGGGATAAATATTCATACCTTTGGAGACCGAACGCGGCTAATGTACCACGGGGAATGTGGTTGATGAAGTCATACCGATGCCGACCTCGAGGTCTCGAAGTCCAACGGCTCCAACAACTCCTAGAGCCGAAAGTATAAAATCGCTCGAGGGAGTCACACACGTACGATGCTTGACGATGACTCCCGCTTCTCTTTGATCCAGTCGAGATTGTGGAAGTAGATGTCCTGGCTCTGAATCCCGCAACGCGACGACGCTCTGCGGTGAAAAATCCTTGTTCGCACAGCCCAAACAAGGGGGCCATGGTCACAAGAGAGAGCGAAAAGAGAGAGAGAGAGGCAACCTGAGGCCTTTTCTTATTTTCTGGTGTATTTAATTGCCTCCTATGCCTCTCTTTATATAGGGGAAAAGTGGGCACATGAATCCTTTCCTAAGCCATGTAGGACTAAACAAGAGGGGAGAGGGGGTGGCTGCCGGCCAGGACCCTCATGGGCCCCGCCGGTCGGTGCATGGGGCCCATGCGGCCCCTCCTCCCATTTCCCCCCTTTGCCTCTTTCCCTCATGGGACTTTTCCCCTATGGAAAATTTCCCAATAGGGATTTTAATCCTTTTATTTTATTAAATAAATAAAAATAAATGATTAAATCACTATTTAACATTTCATTACATATTATTCAATTCCCATGGCTATGGAAAACCTTTCATCCCACTCCTAACATCCTCCAGACCTACCCGAAACCTTTCTGGTTTCTCTCTTTCTATTCTTCTGTGATTCCGATGATTCCAATAATGATCTCCATGCTTTGTCAAACCCTTAAGCATGCTACCCAATGGTTCGGGAACACTCTAGACATGGTCGAGACCCCTCTTGGACCAATGTTCATCAACGGGACCTGTATGCCCATAATGAGCACCTATGCATTCCATGAAACTTGTCGTTTGAACCATCAACACCGTGTCCTATTCCTTTTGTCACTTTGATACTTGTATTGTCCGAGATGTGATCAACGACATCACCATGTCGAGTCCTATCTCATCACTGACAATAGCTACTTTACTAGATTCGATAAGTGATATCCCCGTGACCTAGTCACACGCCACCGGCTTATGGCTATAACTCATCCAAGTGGCCTAGAGTATCTCCTGTCACGCGAATGGACAAATCCCGCTCTTGATGCATACACCTCAACCTGCTGATACGTCCAAAACGTATCTACTTTCTCGAACACTTTGCTATTGTTTCTTCTCTAAACTTGTGTGATTTGGATACAACTAACACGGACTGACGCTGTTATCAGCAGAATTACCTTGGTGTCTTGTTTTTGTGCAGAAAATGAACTATCAGGAAAAATCTCGGAAAATATGCCAAAAATTATATTTCACCAGAAGATCTACGGAGCCAGAAGAAGAGATGGAGGGGAGGCCTAGGGGGCCAGACCCACCCAGGCGCGGGCCCACCTGACCCCGCACCTAGAGGGGGTTTGGCCACCCCAGGCAGCTCCCCGACCTCCCTCTGCTCCTATAAGTTGCCTTTCGACCTAAAAACCGAGGAGGGTTTGATATTTTTCCAGAAAGAGTTCCGCTCCGCCGCCGCCACCAGAAACCAAGATTCAGATCTAGAAACTCCGTTCTAGCACCCTGCCGGGACGGGGAATTTGGAGAGGATCATCGCCATCGTCATCACCAACGCATCTCCATCAACCATCGATGTTTCCCTCATCCATGAGTGAGTAATCCCCTGCTGTAGGCTTGGGGATGGTAGGGATTGGATGAGTTATATCATGTAGTCGAATAAGATCTGTTAGGGCATAATGCCTAGTCTCTATTAGTGATATTTGACTTTGTTGCAACTTGTTGTGCTTAATGCTTGTCACTAGGGCCCGAGTGCCATGATCTCAGATCAGAAATTGATATTGAATCATTATGATAGTATTGTTTGTGATCTTATCTACAAGTTGTGTACACATATCATTGTCCGGATCCAAAGGCCCCAAAGTGACAATAATTGGGACAACCGGAGGGGATGGCTGTGGTGTGAGGATCACATGTGTTCATGGAGTGTTAATGCTTTGCTCTGGTGCTCTATTAAAAGGAGAACCATAATTGCCAATAGTTTCCTAGAGGCCCCATTGCCACGGGATGGCTGGACAGAAGATGTTGTGCAAGTTCTCATTGCGAGCACGTATGACTATATTTGGAGCATTTGCCTAGGATTGTTTAGTACTTGGATGCTTGTTATTATGTATCTGCAATGCCCTAGATCTTGAAGTTACATGTTTAGACTCGTCCATGTAATGCTCGTCCATCCATCCCTATGCCTACCGCACTCGAATCCTACTGTTACCGTTACCGTTACCATTACCGTTACCATTGCTCCTATTTCACTATTGCTGTTGCTACTACAAACTATTGCTACTGATAAACTTCTATGAGCAAGAACTATTTCTAGGTGCAGCTGAACTGACAACTCAGTTGTTAAGGCTTGCAAGTATCCTTTGGCTCCCCTTGTGTCGAATCAATAAATTGGGTAATACTACCCGCGAAGACTTTTGCGATCCCCTATACTTGTGGGTTATCAAGACTATTTTCTGGCGCCGTTGCCGGGGAGCATAGCTTTATTTGTAAGTTCACTTAGATCTATTATTGTTCACTGCTACTCCTTTCATCATGGGAAAGTCTCGTGATGGAAAGTTCTCTATTTTACCATCCACTACAAGAAGAGGTACATTTCTAAACACCTCTGCTGCTCTTGATTCACCGTCTGTTATAAGTAAGCTTGTCACACCACCACCACATACTCATGCTACACACACTGCTACTATTGCTGAGTCTAAAACTGCTTTTGATGCTCATGATGTTACTTCTACTGTGCTTGATGCGAGTGGTTCATTAGGTCCTTTTCTAGATGCTACTATGGCTAGTCTAGGAAATACCAAAACTCCTAGTGAAGACACTATTACACCTGTCAGCTCACCTGAGGCTAGTGAGAGTTATGATATTAATGATGGTTACATTGAGTTCACTCATGATTTTGTTGAAGAGTGCTAAAACACACATGGTACTAGTGATATGAAGAGTCTCCTTGCTAGACGTACTATTATGCCTAAGTTGTCCTCTGATCCTAAGTTTGCCACTTCCCCCATAGATATTAAAGATGAAGATTATGATTTCTCTCTTGATTTATCTTATTTAAATATTGTTGAGAAAGAACCTTTTTGTGGGACTGAAAATGAGAGTGATGTGGCTCATATGAATGAGCTTTCTACTATGAGTGCTTTGTTCTCTGATGATTTTAAGATGCGCAAGTACTTTGTTGCTAAGATCTTCCCTTTTTCACTAAAAGGAGAAGCTAGGGCTTGGTTTAATAGATTGCCTCCTGGTTCCATTGATAGCCCTGATTGCTTGATTGCTTCTTTCTTCCAGAAATATTTTCCTCCTAGTGCTAGACATGCTGCTTTGCAGAAACTTTTTGATTTTAAACATGGAGAAGAAGAGAAATTGCCCGATTCATGGACAAGGTTCTGTGCCTTGATTCATGCACATCCTGGATGTCCATTACCTAAGAATGAGCTTCTTGATCTTTATTATAATGGACTAATTGATGATTCTAGGACCTACCTAGATAGCTTTGCTGATTGTGTTTTCAGGAAAAAGACTCCTACAAATGCTGAAGAATTAATGACCAAGATAAGCAAGAATTATGATGATTGGACTTCAACTGAGCTGAATACACCTGAGCCTATTACTCCTGAACCAGTTGTTCCTGAACCAATTCCAACACCAACAACAAAGAAGAGGGGAGTTATTGCATTAAATGATGAAGTGATGAAGGAATCTAAGAAATGTCTAAAGGAGAAAGGTATTAGAGCTGAAGATGTGAATAATCTACCTCCTATAGAAGAATTATGTAAGCCAATTCCCCACTCATCTGCTATTGAGGTACACCCTCTCCAACACTTTGATGAAGGTGATATTCCTTATGGTAAGCCTCCTAATCAATGTTTAGAGGAACTTGACACCTTTATTGTTAAACAAGTTCAGAATCATTTATTGGAAAACTCTTGAGCTATCCATGAGTTGAAAGATATTGTGGAAAGAACTTATAATGATATTAAAATGCTTTGTAAACACTTTCAAATGGTTCAAGCTCAACTTGATCAACTTGCTAAGGTACAAAAGGATATGCTAGTTAATGCTTCAGGAGATAAACATGCTTATGGAATTAGAACTAGGAGTGGTATAGCTACTCAAGATCCTTTATATCCTGAAGGACACCCTAAAAGAATAGAGCAGGATTCCCAACAAGGTGAGGATAGTGGTAGTACCCATAAGAGAAAGAAAAAGAAACATAGAGTAGTTGAGGAACCGCTTGAACCTGCTATAGATCCTAATAGTATATCTGTCTCTGATGCTGAAACTGAGAGTGGTAATGATAAAAATGAGTCTCCTGATAAGGAGGAAGGTGAGGAAGAACCTGAGAAGCACACTAAGAACACTAGGTACACCAAGGAAGATTTTTTTGCTAATAAACATGGTAAAGAGAGAGAACCTTGGGTGCAGAAACCTATGCCTTTTCTAGGTAAGAAACACAAGTCAAAGGAGGAAGAACACTACAACAAGTTTTGTGAGTGGATGAAACCTTTATTCTTGCAAATTCCTTTGACTGATGCTATTAAGTTGCCTCCTTATTCAAAGTATATGAAGGATATTGTCTCTAATAAAAGGAAGATTCCTAATGAGGAGGTTTCTACTTTGCTTGCTAATTATTCCTTCAATGGTAAGGTTCCAAAGAAACTTGGTGATCCAGGTATACCAACTATTCCTTGCTCCATTAAGAATAATTATGTTAGAACTTCTTTATGTGATTTGGGAGCTGGAGTTAGTGTTATGCCTTTTTCTCTCTATAAGAGACTCCAGCTAGAAAAGTTGATACCAACTGATATTTCTTTGCAAATGGCTGATAAGTCAACTACTATTCCTGTTGGTATATGTGAGGATGTTCCTATTCAAGTTGCTCATAATTGCATGGTCTTAACTGATTTTGTTATGCTTGAAATGCCTGAAGATGATAATATGTCTATTATTCTTGGGAGAACTTTTCTTAATACTGCAGGTGCTATCATCAATTGTAATCAAGGAAAAGTAACATTCAATATTAATGACAAAGAGCACACTGTCGATTTTCCCAAGAAGGTTGTTAAGAGCTATTGCCTGAATTTCATTGAAAATATTGAGGGCATCAAGGTTGGAGAAATATATTGTCCCATTCCACAAGAAAATTTTGAAACTATTATGATTGGGACAATTGCTATCAAGTATGAGGTAACATAATCACCTTGTGGAATGCAAAGTTTTGTTTCATATAAGATTGTTTTGGTAACAAGAATTGATCAACCTTGTTAACAAAAGGATCTTAATGAACATAATAATGTTTCCATTGTGGTTATACTTGCTTTCTTTTTTCCTTTCTCCTTCCTAGTCTTTGCTTTAGCTTTAGTTTTTCTTGTTGTTTGATTGTTTGGGTTTCTTAGATATGTTGTAGTTTGGATTTTGGTTTGCTTTTGCTTCTTCTGAAAAAACTATTTCTGCGAGAAAATCAATTTTCCTACCCTAAAAATTGGCCAAAAATAAAGTTTCCCAAAAAATCACAGAAAAATCAAAATAATTTTTTCCTCGGAAAAAGGGCAGAGAGACACCTAAAGTGACCCAGGGGCCACCCCAGTCCACCACACCCAGGGTAGGCGCGACCTACCTAGGGGTGGTGCCTAGGGGGGTTTGGCCCACCTGGGCCCCTCCAGGCTGCCTCCTCAAAGCCACTTCTTTCTCTCTCCCGGAAAACATCGGAAAACTTGCTCAAGCTCGATTTCTTGCTATTCTTGCTCGTGATTTTTGATCTCCTTGTTCATCCCATCTCAAGTGCTGGTTTTTGGAGGGTTTGCTCCTTGGTATGTGCCTCCTCCACTTGTCCAATTAGATTTGTGATTGGTAGATTGTATCTTGAGTATTTTGCTGCTATAGGTGACAGGTTGTTTGAGCTTACATGCTTGTTCTTGGCTTAGAAACTTTGTTTTTATGCATGTGTGGTTCTCTAGAAAGTTCCTATAATAGTTGCTCATCATTTATCAACTTAGAAATCATTTGGTTTGATGGTTGTCTAAAAATTAGCAAGGAAGATGAGTGCTTATCCACTGAATCAATATGACTTGATGTTGCATGAGCCAATGGGGGTTCATCGTGAGGAGGTAGTTTTTACTTCCATATATCCATGCCATGAATTTATGAGAGCTGCAGGGATCCTCCAAGATTTCCAAACTTTGGTTACAAATGCAGGGTTGGAGCACTTTGTTGAAGGTGAACCAATCCAATATGTTAAGCTAACCATGGATTTTGTGCAGGACTTTCGGTTCACTTGGTCTACTTCTAATCCCATGGTCCATTACAAAATATATAATATACCCGTCGACCTGACTTTTGCTGATTTATGTGCAGCAATTAGAGTACCTCAGTGGGGATCTTGTGAGAAGATCAAGGATAGGTCCAAGTCACTTGTTGATCTGTATGCTGAGATTTGCCAAGGTTTCGACTTCTCAAAGGAAAGTGGTAAAATTCGGAACATCCAGCTCCAAGCTATTAGATACTTTTCCTATTTCATTACCAAGTGTGTTCTTGCTAGAAAGACTACTAGGAAGTTGTCTTATTTTGATCTAGCTTTTATTAAAGCTGCTCTGAATAAGAATAGTTCTTATATTTTGGGTGCTTTGATAGCTCACCGTCTCACCACCAACCGTGAGAAGGGTGGAATTTGTGGAGGTCTCATTGCTTCTAGGTTGCTAGCTTTCCATGGTTTAGAGCCTCATTATTCAGATTTTCAGTTCCCCATAGAGAGGCTTGATATTCAGCATGGTTTTGTTTCCTTGGGGGCTAATGTGAGAAGTTTACCATATGAATTATCTTTTGCCCAACAAGGTTGGAGAAAGGGTAGGACTGAGAAAATAGTTTATTTGCCTACACCTGCTTTGTTTAACTTTGATAACAGGCAAGGATGGTCGCTTACAGAGGAGGAGGTTGACACTTATGTGGGGGAACTCTCCCAGCAAGAGGAGAATGTTGAAGAGGATGCCGAAGACAATTCGGTTCATCCCTCCAACTTGGGAGAGTCTTCATACCAGCAGCCCTCATTTGATTAGGGCGCGTCTTCTTCTTCTTCTTCATCGCAGGTGCCTGACTATGATCATTCTTATGATGACCCACCAACATGGGGGTACTCTCCGCATTATTGATCCCCACTTAGGCCAAAATCCTAAGCTTGGGGGGAGGTATACCGACATCACACTCATTTATATACCATGTTCGGTCGGTTCTTTGTATATCCATTGTTTTCGCTTTCCTTTTGGTTTTTGTTGCTTCTTTCTAAAAACCCAAAAATACCAAAAATATTTTTGTTGTTTCTCTTGGTTTGTTTCTTTGCTTTGGTTTTCCTTAAAAAAAGAAAAATCCAAAAAGATTTTGCTTTGTTTTTGTTTGGTTTTTCTTTGTTTGCTTGTTTCTAAAGAAATCGAAAACACCAAAAATATTTGTTCTTCTTCTTTGGTTTTGTGAGTTCTTTGTAGGGTTCAGCCGTCCTCAGTGGTTTGTGGTTTCATGTTAATTATTCAAGTCACACAAGTGAAGGGCAATAATGAAGATTAAGACAACTCGAGGTGTGGTAAGAGGCTGGTAATGAACTCTATTTGTTTCATTTTTGTACATATACTCATCATTGTGAGCATGCTTAGCCTGTTTGTGTAAGGTGTATGTCATTATGGATGCTTAGTAGTTCTTGCTTATCTATGATCAGCTCCAACTTGCTAATAGTTTGTAGCATGTCATATGAATGTTTGCTTGCATTGTTTTATTTATACTTTGGTATGATATTGTGGTATCCTCCTCTGACTGTTCATGTGAATCGACTTGGCACATGCTCACGCATGCATATGACTAATCAATAGTCAGTAAGCCTCGATGATTTATTTTGCCTCCGAGTTCTTGTATCACTTTCATGCCATAATTAGTCATGTTTTGTTGCAAGCATGATTATGACAACTATTGCTCTCTCGTTTGTCGCTCTCTCTATTGCTAGCCTTCACTTGCACTGAGTACATGCTCTACCTGTGCTTCCAACTCCCCAAAACAAATATTGCCAGCTGTGTCCACTATACCTACCTATTAGCATCATTTGCTATTTCAGTGCATATTTTATATGCCGTGTTTTCTTCCAAAATAAAATGTTTGTCTATTTTGAGAAAGTTAGTTAGTAAAGATCTCACGAACTTGATGGCACACTTTATTCCTTGCGCTTAATAATTCTGAACTATTGTGACTAGTCCATGAAAGTTATATGCTTGCTAATTATATACTGGGAGTTAGCAGGACCGTGCTATCACGGGGAATGCTTTCAACATGTTTTGGATATCTCATCCAGTTGATTCCTTGATCTTTTGTTTATGGATGTCGACAATGTGAAATAAAATGGGAAGTTGTTAGTTCATGGAGTCTATACATTGTGTTAGAGAAACGCCTGGGCCGCTAGCCTAAGCCATGCTTAATCATGGTGGAAACTTGCAGCATCACTATAATGAGCATCTATGAAGCGTCCTCAATAAAAACCTATGCATATGGTAAATAAAAAGATTGATGAGATTTTCATTGTCTGCTTGCCTTATCATTTGGGTTATGGGAAAGCTCCTGTACCATGTGCAAGGGGTACCCCATTGGCGGTTCATGATGATATGCATGTGTTTACAATGACAAGAACTTTCAGGTGACCAAAGTTGAGTAGCATGCGGAGCGGCCCTCGTACTCAAGGGACTTGGGATTTCCAGTCTATGGTCTATCAAGCATATGATTCAGAGTGGACCTCACTTTCACCTTAACCACATGAAGATGCCTATGATAGGGGCAATGAGAGCTCAAAGCTAATGAGTACCTTCCTTTCAGCATTGGAAGCCTTTCAAACCTTCACAAAACCGTTTTCACAACTTTGTTGAGTCAACACTTATTCTATGAGCACCTTCTTGAGAGCATAGTTGTCATTTTTTGTGTTTGTTCCAAAACTTGGTTAATCATGTCATGACTTTGATGCTTGTATCTCTGATATCTTTATCTCTAGTCTTCATGTGAACTTTAGGGGTGCCTTGGCATGTATATCGCGCTCTTCAAACAAAGGCAAGCGAGATACCACTCTATCATACCTTATTATGAGCATTGCAATGTTGCTTATGTTTATGTTTCATGCTACTTATTATTATTGAGTTGGTTTCTCTTCATAGCTTGCAATGACTATTGAGTAGACTTAGTTGCATACTCCTTATTATGAACTGTCTAAGCATCTACTCCTGTGCTGAGAATATTTACATCATATGAAGCAAAGTGTTCGTGAAAGTTCATTTATCGCACTCAGTTTTTAACTGAATTGCTTGAGGACAAGCAATGAGCTAAGCTTGGGGGAGTTGATACGTCCAAAATGTATCTACTTTCTCGAACACTTTGCTATTGTTTCTTCTCTAAACTTGTGTGATTTGGATACAACTAACACGGACTGACGCTGTTTTCAGCAGAATTACCTTGGTGTCTTGTTTTTGTGCAGAAAATGAACTATCAGGAAAAATCCCAGAAAATATGCCAAAAATTATATTTCACCAGAAGATCCACGGAGTGCGGGCCCACCTGACCGCGCGCCTAGAGGCGGTTTGGCCACCCCAGGCAGCTCCTCGGCCTCCCTCTGCGCCTATAAGTTGCCTTTCGACCTAAAAATCGAGGAGGGTTTGATAGTTTTCCAGAAAGAGTTCCACTCTGCCGCCGCCACCAAAAACCAAGATTCGGATCCATAAACTCCGTTCCGGCACCCTGCCGGGACGGGGAATTTGGAGAGGATCATCGCCATCGTCATCACCAACGCATCTCCATCAACCACCGATGTTTCCCTCATCCATGAGTGAGTAATCCCCCGCTGTAGGCTTGGGGATGGTAGGAATTGGATGAGTTCTATCATGTAATCGAATAAGATCTGTTAGGGCATAGTGCCTAGTCTCTATTAGTGCTATTTGACTTTGTTGCAACTTGTTGTGCTTAATGCTTGTCACTAGGGCCTGAGTGCCATGATCTCAGATCAGAACTTATTATTGAAGCATTATGATAGTATTGTTTGTGATCTTATCTGCAAGTTGTGTACACATATCATTGTCCGGATCCAAAGGCCCCAAAGTGACAATAATTGGGACAACCGGAGGGGATGGCTGTGGTGTGAGGATCACATGTGTTCATGGAGTGTTAATGCTTTGCTCCGGTGCTCTATTAAAAGGAGCACCTTAATTGCCAGTAGTTCCCTAGAGGCCCCATTGCCACGGGCTGGCTGGACAGAAGATGTTGTGCAAGTTCTCATTGCAAGCACGTATGACTATATTTGGAGCATATGCCTAGGATTGTTTAGTACTTGGATGCTTGTTATTATTTATCTGCAATTCCCTAGATCTTGAAGTTACATGTTTAGACTCGTCCATGCAACGCCCGTCCATCCATCCCTATGCCTACCACACTCGAATCCTACTGTTACCGTTACTATTACTATAGCTCATGTTTCACTGTTGCTGTTGCTTTGCTGTTGCTACTAAAAACTTTTGCTACTGATAAACTTCTGTGAGCAAGAACTATTTCCAGGTGCAGCTGAACTAACAACTAAGTTGTTAAGGCTTGCAATTATTCTTTGGCTCCCCTTGTGTCGAATCAATAAATTGGGTAATACTACCCGCGAAGACTGTTGCGATCCCCTATACTTGTGGGTCATCACCTGCCCCTTTGAATACTCAATCACACCCTTATGATCACTATTCCATCGAGTGACGTTAGATGCTCTCAAGGTATTGATGTCTACGCACGCTTCTACTCTTGTAGACGGTGTTGGACCTCCAAGTGCAGAGGTTTATAGAATAGCAGCAAGTTTCCCTTAAGTTGATCACCCAAGGTTTATCGATCTTAGGGAGGAAGTGGTCAAAGGTATCCCTCTCAATCAACCTTGCAATCAAGATACAAGAAGTCTCTTGTGTCCCCAGCACACCAAATACACTTGTTAGGTGTATAGGTGCACTAGTTCGGCAAAGGGATAGTGAAACACAAGTAATATGGATGATTATAAGCGGTAATTGCAATCTGAAATAAAGATGGCATCAAGCAAACATGTAGCAGGACTGATTGTAAACGGTGTTTCAATGCTTAGAAACAAGGCCTAGGGATCATACTTTCACTAGTGGACACTCTCATATAAATATCTTCTCTTCATTATGCTACTTTGAACTACTCTCCGGTTGGATAACTCCAATCCATGGTGTAGGGCTATAACAGCACTCCCTAAAGTTCGCATTCCCCATTTAGGTAACCCCTCACTGTCACCTTGAGCGCTAGATGGTTCCAGACAAACACCACAATTTCATAGAGACAACCAACTCAAATTATACTCATGATAAGTATTTCTGTAATCTTTAGCCTATGTGCCACACGGTGTGCACACTGTCAACTTCACACATGTGGGGATAACCAGAGATTACAATAATTAAAGCACTTGAGTAGCAGAGTAGATCTACTTGATTACAAAGCTGATGATCACAATAAGATCACACACATAGAGAGAGAGAGATGAACACATAGCTACCGGTAGAGCCCTTAGCCTTGAGGGAGAACTACTCCCTCCTCATCATGGGAGTTAGCAACAACGATGGAGATGGTGGTGGAGTCGATGGATATGGCTCCGGGGGCAATTCTCCATCCTGGCAGGGTGCCGGAACAGAGACTTCTGTCCCCCGAATCTCCTCTTTGGTGGCGGTGGCGCTACGGAACTTTTCGTGGATTGAGGCTGGATGATCTAGGGTTTCTGCATCGAGGGCTTTATATAGGCGGAAAGGCAAGGTCGATGCGCGCCTGAGGGGCCCACACTATATGGAGGCGCGGCTAGGGGGCCCGCGCCACCAGGTGGTGTGTCCACCTCGGTGCCCTCCTCCCTCTCTGCTTTGGACTCCGTCTTGTGTCTGGAAAAATAGGAACTTTGGCTTTGGTTTCGTCCAATTCTAAGAATATTTCTTTACTAGTTTTTCTGAAATAAAAAACAGCAAAAAATAGGAAACTGGCACTGCGGCATCTTGTTAATAGGTTAGTTCCAGAAAATGTATGAAAATACCTCAAAGTGTAGACAAAATATAAGAAAGTTGATATAAAACAAGCACAGAACATCAAAAATTATAGATACGTTTACGACATATCAGGTATTTTCAGCTGATAGTGATTAGATATGGTCTCGCGATCTAAGAAATAAGTTACTATGTTTCCTAATCATCGCAAGTTGAACTTTGTGACATGATCGTGTTATGATGCTTAGATAGGGTATGTTTATCATCTCATTCTCCAATGAGGTGAATCCATTGTCAATTGGTGCAAAGCACCACATGATTAGGAAACCTTTGATCATTTGTTGACCAATAAACTGGTGACTAGAGATTTCACCGAGAACTCCTGGTTGTTTATATATCACACGTGTATTGACATTTCCATTCAATACAGTTATAGCATGATATGAAACCTAATCATAAACTTTGTGGAATATGATAATAATCCATATTATTATTTGTCTTTAGGGCATATTCCCTTCAGAGGCGAGACAAGCACCAACAAGATCTCTTCTAAAAGCCACGTTAGGAGGTGATGCGTTCAACACCTCGACGATTGTATCACTCTTGTTATGTGCTATGTTGTACAAATATGGATATTATTCTATGAGAGGTATATTCCTTATTTGGGAGTTCTCCCAGAATCTAATTTTCGAGTCATCCTTAATAATGAAAGATCCAAAGTGGAAGAAGGAGTTCTTCACATGCATTAGACTAGTCCAAAAGTGTGAATCCCCAAGTTCAGTAAATTTGGGATAGAGCTTGTGAGTCTATATTTGTTTCTCAATAGGGTTTGCCATACACCTTCCTCGAACAACTTGAACACCATTTACCTAGTAAAGCCGTATTTTTGGCTTCAAGATCATGGATACTAAGCCCCCTTAGTCTTTTGGACGGCATACTACATTCATTTTTCCAGTATGAATATTTTCCCGAATCTCTGATACGTCGGAAACGTATATATAATTTTTGATGTTCCATGCTTGTTTAGTATCTCCTTTTCTTTGCTTTGTCCACACTTTGAGGTGATTTTTACATGTTTTCTGGTACTAACCTATTAACAAGTTGCCACAGTGCCAGTTTCCTATTTTCTGCTATTTTTGGTTCCAGAAAAGCTAGTAACGAAATATTCTCGGAATTGGACGGGACAAAAGCCAAAGCCAATATTTCACCGAGGAGAACACGGAGTCCAGAGGAGAGACAAAGGGGTGCCACAGGGTGGCCACACCCCCTAGGCGCAGACTAGGGTGGGCCCGTGCCTAGGCAGGGTGTGGGCGCCCTAGCCACCTCCCAGCCTTGCCTCTTCGCCTATAAGAATCCCCCGATGCCGAAACCCTAAGCACCCGATCAATATTCCACGAAACCGTCTGTAGCCGCCGCCACCATCGTCCCTAGATCGGGGGATCTGAAGCTCTTCCCGGCACCCTGCCGGAGGGGAGATCATACCGGAGGCCTTCTTCTTCATCATGCCCTCCGGTATGAAGCGTAAGTAGTTCCACCTTAGACTACGGGTCCATGTAGTATCTAGATGGTTGTATCTCCTCCTTGTGCTTTCATGTCTAGATCTTGTGAGCTCCGTTCATGATCAAGATCTAATCTATTTGTAATCATGCATGTTGTGTTTGCGGGGATCCGATGGATATTGAGATTACTATGTCAGACTGATTAATGGTTTTGTCTTATTGATTCTATCATGTCTGTGTTGTTTGTGATCTTGCATGCTCTCCGTTGTTAGTAGCTATCTTGGCCAAGTAGTTGCTAGTGACTCCAAGAGGGGGTATTTATGCTCGATAGTGGGTTCATGCCTCTATTTATCAAGGGAAGTGACAAAAATCTCTTCGATAGATGTGTTGTTGCCACTGGGGAGAAAACAATGGTCACTTGTTCATGGAACAAGTGGATTGTTTGCCTTACACACTTTGCTTAAAGCAGTTGTCTATTGCTTGCAACTTAATACTGGAGGGGGTTCAGATGATAACCTGAAGGTGGACTTCTAGCCATAGATGCAGTTGGATGGCGGTCTATGTATATTGTTGTATTATCCAATCAAATCTCATAGGATCTTTTTGTCTAGTATTGCATTGTTGTGCCTTGCTCAGTCCTGTCAATTGCCCTGCTGTAATTTGTTTATACAGCATGCCATGTTTGTTTATCTAAGGAGAACACCTCTACTGAACTATGGACCCCGGTCCAATATTTACCATTGATACATCTTCCACGGTTACTGTTCACTGGCTGTAAACCATCATAACCTTCCACACCATACAGTTAATCCTTTGTTACAGCAACCGGTGAGATTGACAACCTCACTGTTAGTTGGGGCAAAGTCTTGAGTTTGTGTTGTGCAGGTTTCCACATTGCTTGCAACACCTTTGAGACATTTCCTTCCTCCTACTGGTTCGATAACCTTGGTTTCTTACTGAGGGAAGACTTGCTGGTGTGCTGCTTCACACCTTGATCTTGGGGTTTCCCGACAAAGCGCTCTCAGGCGCCATCAACAAGTTTTTTGGCGCCATTGCCGGGGAGGCTAAGGACGTCTTCACAAGGGGACTCCTCCTCAACCTTTCTCTTTACTTTGTTTTTAGTTTGCTTAGTTTCTTTTGCTTGGTTTTGTTTGCCTCTTTTTATCAAAAACTCAAAAAAATTAGTTTAGTTTGGTTTGCTTTCTCTTATCAAAAACACAAAACAATAGTTCCTACTCTAGTTGCCACCTTGCTCTAGCTCACCATGCTGTTCCCCAAGTTCGCCCTGAAGGACCTTTCGATAGGTAGTGGCTCCATAATTGGGAAAGAAAATATTGAAGAATTCTTTAATCATGTTAGCAAGCATGAGGATATTGAGGATAAATCTATTGCAGAACTTGCTCCTAATTATGAAATTTCCGTATCTTCTTTAGTTCATATGTTGGAGGCTAGGTTTGTTAGCCTTAACCCCATGATGCAAATTTTGTTCCTAAAACTAAAAGAAGAAAAGAATGCTGAAAAGAGAGAATTTATTCTTGAAAATTTACTCAAAGAATTCCATGATGTTGCCAAGGAAGCCAAAAGGTCTTTGAGCATTTCAATATCCTAGGCTCATGTGTAGATGTTGTGGGTACTTGTGATAAAACTAAGCCTAGAGAGGAATTTAAGATACCCATACCCTTTAAGCTTGTTGGGATGCATGAGGCCTTTGAAAAGAATTTTGATTGGATTGTTCCTGAAAATCCTTTTGATGAAAGTAGTAAACCAAAGAGAGATGAGAAGGGATCCTCCAAAACTCATTTGGATGAGATACCTTTCATAGTTGAAGACTTTGCAAGTATTGATCTTAATTGTTCATTTGAAAATACTTGATTTCTTACTTCTTATGCCTAACTTAAAGGCATTAAAGAAAAGTAATTGTTGGGAGATAACCCAAGAGTTTTCTTGAGTCTTGGAAGTTATTACTTCAGTAATGACCTCTACTTATCCTTTTTGTTTGCTTTTTGTGCCAAGAATGACCTCTAATGAGAGGGAAGTAAGATTTGGGGAGTTGCTGTCCCGAAATAGATTTTTGTCCTCCACCATAAAAATTCGTGAGGAGTCTCTATAAGTCGGATTGAGCTGAAAATTTACGAATAAATCCCCTAGTATGTTATCTAACTTTTGTTAGTGCAACACTTTTTTAAACAGAAGGTCTTCAAAAAATCGGTTTCTATCTGCTGGTATGTTTTGACAGATTTCTGCCATTATTTGCATTTGCTTCTTATTGATTCCTTTTTGGGTTCTTTTTGGGAAATTGAGCTTTTTGAAGGAGTTACTACAGTAGCTTGTGTTTTTAGTAAAAAGTTTTGCTGTTCTAAAGATAAACCCAAGGGTCTATTATCTTTTGAATACACTAATGTTGCTAATGAAGATTGTGTGAAGTTTTGTATGAAGGAAAAATTTCAGGTGTAGAGAGAGAATGATGTAATGAGATGAAGAATGGAAAAAAAGCTCAAGCTTGGGGATGCCACCCGATGTCACCCCAAGAAATATCCAAGAGGTACAAGCGTCAAAGCTTGGGGATGCCCAAGGCATCCCCTTCTTCATCAATAAAAAGCTCAGGTCTTTCTAGACACTTTGTTTTTATTGTTTCATGCACTGTTGTGTTGTTCTTGGAGCGTCTTAGTTTCGTTTGATTTGCTTAGTTGTTTAGTTTCTTGAATAAAGTAGTTTGGACCTCCGTTCTTGCTATGTTGTTTCAAATAAGTTGATTGGTGTTGGAAAGGAGTAGAAAGTTCTTGCTTGAAAGTGCAAGAGGAGCTTGCATTGACTATGACTTAGACTTTTGCATGACATGCTAGGTGTTGTTTTGACCTTATGCTTAGTGATTATTACTGTAGCATGTCTTGTTCCAAACAATTGGGATTTCTTAGTGTGCCTTGAAAGAATCATGCATTGTTTTAGCATACAAAAGCATAGTATTGTGGTATTCTCCTTTGATGCTTTGTTTGGGTGGACTTGGCACATGCTCACACCATGTTATGACTATGAACAAGTCACCATAGCGTCTATGATCATTTAGTCCTTGACTTGTAGTACCACTCTATGCTTTGATTAGTAATGTTTTGTCGCTCTGCATGATTATGTCCATTATTGCTCTCTTAGTTGGTTGCTCTCAGTCTTTTGCTAGCCTCCACTTGTATGAGTAAGCTCTACTCATGCTTACAACTCCCAAGAAACCAAGTTATTCCAAAGTGTCCACTATAAACTCCTATGCATGGTGAGTTACACCATTCCAAGTATATTCTTGTTTTCATCTATCTTCTGATTAAAAAGTATTTTGTTATGTGAAAACTTAGTGATTAAAGCCCTCATGAACTTGATGGCACACTTTATATTCCTTGCCCCTAATAAACTTGAACAATTGTGTCATCTAAGTTGTATATGATTGCACTTATACGTTGGAATTAGCAGAACCATGCTGTCATGGGTAACGTTTTCAACATTGCACTTGTACTTTGTACATAGTTGATATCATGCTCTTTTGTTTGTGGATGTCGCCAGTGTGAAATAAAGAGGAAGCTCGCAACTCCATGGAGTTATGTATTTTGTGTTAGATAAACGCCTAGGCCGCTAGCCTAACCCATGCCTAATCATGGTGGAAACTTGCAGCATCACCATAATGAGCAATCTGTGAAGCATCCTCAATAAAAAGCTATGCACATAGTAAATAAAAAGATCGCTAAGATGCTCATTGTATGCTTGCCTTGTCATTTTGGTTATGGGATAGCTCCTGTACCATGTGCAAGGGGTATCCCATTGGCGGTTCTCTATGATACACATGTACTTACTATGGCAAGAACTTACATGTGACCAAAGTTGAGTAGCATGAGGTGCGACCCTCATATTCAAGGGACATGATTTTGCCAATTTATAGTTTGTCAAGCATATACTCCATAGTTTGTTCACTTTAACCTTAATCACTTCAAGATGCTTATGATAGGGGCAATGAGGGCTGAAAGCTAACAACTACCATAATTTTTGAAAGCTCTTTTTGAAACTTGAAATCCCTGCTTTCCTTTATGAAGGGCTTTTCTTCCACTATTATATTGAGTCTCCACCTTCTACCTTTAGGCACCAGTTAAGAGAACATAGTTGCCATTCTTAGTTCTATGTGTAGTGTCCCAAAACTTATTGATTGATGCATATTGTTGATATTGCTTGTTCTTGTGTTTTTTTGCATCTAGTCACTCTTATGAACTTTGAAGGTGTCCTATGCATCTATTTGCTACTATATGAGGGACAAGTTGAATGCTACTATGCCATCTTTTCTGTATGTGAAACAAATAAACATTTTTCAATGCATGTTATTCATGATCTTTATTTGTAGCCTTTCATGTTGCATGCATAGTTACTTTGTCTTATTGTTAGAACTCCATCTTTCATGCTCATGTTTAGAGTTCTTTGATCCCAGCTTTCAATGCTTGCAAATGGTTTGATCTTGGTTTTGATGGTGCATGTCACCTCAAAAATTATTCTTTTATCACTTACCTACTCGATCACGAGCAGGAGTTAAGCTTGGGGATGCTTGATACGTCGGAAACGTATCTATAATTTTTGATGTTCCATGCTTGTTTAGTATCTACTTTGCTTTGCTTTGTCCACACTTTGAGGTGATTTTTACATGTTTTCCGGTACTAACCTATTAACAATTTGCCAGTGCCAGTTGCATGTTTTCTGCTGTTTTTGGTTCCAGAAAAGCTAGTAAGGAAATATTTTCGGAATTGGACGGGACAAAAGCCAAAGTCAATATTTCATTGAGGAGAACACGGAGTCTAGAGGAGAGACGGAGGGGCACCACAAGGTGGCCACACCCCAGTGACCTAAGGTGGGCAGCGCTGGGCAGGTGTGTGGGCCCCACAACGCCTCAGCCTCGCATCTTCGCCTATAAGAAGCCCCCGATGCCGAAACCCTAAGCACCCGATCAATATTACACGAAACCGTCTGTAGCCGCCGCCACCATCGTCCCTAGATCGGGGGGATCCGAAGCTCTTCCCAGCACCCTACCGTAGGGGAGATCATCCCAGAGGCCTTCTTCTTCATCATGCAAGCCTTCGGTATGAAGCGTGAGTAGTTCCACCTTGGACTACGGGTCCATGTAGTAGCTAGATGGTTGTATCTCCTCCTTGTGCTTTCATGTCTAGATCTTGTGAGCTCCGTTCATGATCAAGATCTAATCTATTTGTAATCATGCATGTTGTGTTTGCGGGGATCCGATGGATATTGAGATTACTATGTCAGATTGATTAATGGTTTTGTCTTATTGATTCTATCATGTCTGTGTTGTTTGTGATCTTGCATGCTCTCCGTTGTTAGTAGCTATCTTGGTCAAGTAGTTGCTAGTGACTCCAAGAGGGGGTATTTATGCTTGATAGTGGGTTCATGCCTCTATTTATCAAGGGAAGTGACATAAATATCTTCAACTGTAGATGTGTTGTTGCCACTAGGGAGAAAACAACAGTCTCTTGTTCATGGAACAAGTGGATTATTTGCCTTACACACTTTGCTTAAAGCAGTTGTCTGTTGCTTGCAACTTAATACTGGAGGGGGTTCGGATGATAAACTGAAGGTGGACTTCTAGTCATAGATGCAGTTGGATGGCGGTCTATGTATATTGTTGTATTCCCAATCAAATCTCATAGGATCTTTTTGTCTAGTATTGCATTGTTGTTGAAGGGAATATGCCCTGAGAGGCAATAATAAAGTGTTTATTATGTATATTCCAAGTATACGATAGATGTTTATTCTTCATGCTATAATTTTATTAATACGGAAACATTAATACATGTGTGTTTAATAAACAAACAGAAAGTTCCTAGTTATGCCTCTCTCGTAAACTAGCTCATTGATTAACAAGATGATCAAGGTTTCCTGATCATAGACATTGGTTGTTGTTAATAACGAGGTCACAACATTAGTGTAATGGTGTGATGAACATTCATCCGAAGTATAGCATTACGATCAAAGTCATTGAGTTTATATTGCTATAACATCATACGAAGTGATCCTAATCCTTAGACCATGAGATCATGTCAATCACTAACACCGAAAGAGTATCTTGATAATATCAAACGTCACATCGTAACAGGGTGATTATAAAGATGGGTTTAGTACTACTAAGGTGTTATGTTGAGGCCCATGGATCGAGAGTGGAATTTGTTCATCCCGATGACAGATAGATATGCTCTGGGCCCTCTCGGTGATATCACATTGATTAGCTTGCAAGAAGGTGATTTAATCACTAGAATGTTATATCACGGGAACGAGAAAAGAGTACATATCAGTAACGAGATCAAACTAGGTATGGAGATACCCATGATCGAATCTCGGACATGTAATATATCGCAAAACAAAGGGATTAAGATACTAGCGTAAAAGGTTCTTGCGATCACAAGAAAGTCATCGCTGAATGTGTGGGAGTCAGTATGGACCTCCAGGTCCCGCTTCTGATTATTGATCTGAGAGGGGTCTCGATCATGTACGTATTATTCACGAACCATAGGGTGACACACTTAAGAGACACCGACATCCATTTGGAGCAAAAGTTTCATGCCGGAAAGAATAACAAGCGCATGAATTTATTTCACTAGATACTGAAACAGGTTTTTGGGTGAAATTGCAGAAAGTGTTTTTGCATGTGAAATGAAATACTAGCAAGGGGTTATGTGTGAATGTTTGTCACTAAAGTAATTGACAAAATTATGAATAAATAAAAGGAGTTTTATTTAATGAGAGTTTTCATTAAATTTGGTGGAAATTTAATGGGAATTTGAGTGGGTTTTTGAGTGGAGGGAATTGAAAGGGATTTTTGTGAGTGGAGTGTCCACCCACATGAATGAGGGGAGGGCAAGGGGCAGCCCCCATGCGCCAGACACCCCATTGGGGTTCCCACCCTCTCCTATAAAAGGAGCCCCCCTCCCTCTCTCTCACTCACACCTCCTCGTGAAGGATCTCTCTCCCCTCTAGTATTTATCCCCCATGGTCTTGGACTAGCGAGATAAATGTTCCTGGTGGCTATTCGGCAAGAAACAGTTGTGCTTTCGCTACATCGCTGGAGCGAGGAGGTAGAGGTTGCTCGGTGCCTCGGACGTGTGTGCGAGCATGGATGCGCCGCTGATTTGCGGTGCTAGGACTTCCTCTCGATCTTGAGATCAGCAAGAGATCGTCTACATCAACCACGAGTTTAACTCGTTAAGCTTTGTCGGTCTTCAAGGGTATGTTATCTATGGATATACATCCGCCCGTTGATTGTATCTAGTAGATAGATCTTGGTACATAGTTCTTCCCATCTTAGGAATTTTTTGTTTTCTATGCTGCGATCCCTACAGTGGTATCAGAGCCAGATCTATGCGTAGATCTTTGCACGGGTAGTATACATATGAGTATGTCAGTGATGATGATCATGTTATTGCTTCTTGGTTGTACTTTGGATATTGGTGGCATAGTGGGATGAAGTGGTCCGGACAAACTTTACATGTCCTCGCACATGACACCTGTTCCACGCTTGACATGCAACTAGTTTTGCATAAGTGGCTAGCGGGTGTCTGTATCTCCTACTATAGTCAATATCTATTTTGCAACGAGTTGTCAACAACTTGGTTATCCTCGTTGTGGTTCATGTTCGTAGGTAAGAACGGTTCTATCCTCGAAATCCCTAAGACACATAAAACTTACAATGGATAAATTAGAGGCGTATAGTTTAGATTGTTGTTGGGATAGTGTCATGACATGGTGATCTTGTAAGTAGAAGTATAAGTTGATACTCTTACAACACACATAACGTGTAAGTTCCATAGACCTTGGCCTTACACATAGAGGTATGATAGTGATCATACCACGATGCACATGATGGAGATTGAGTGCAAGAACCATATCATTTCACTTATAAACATGTGATGTTTGTTGCATCTTATATTGCTTGTTTGGCATTTTATTAGCATAATAAGATGATCCCTCATTTAGATATCAAGATAAGAATGTGTTCTTCCTTGAGTATGCACCGATTATGTTTCGTCGCTCCAAGGCATCATGTGATGATCGGGTGTTCTTGGATCCACGATCATACTTCGGGTGTAAGACAGTTACACACGCGAATACTAAGGTTCTTACTTGGCAAGCCTAGCATGTACAGACATGGCCTCGGAACACGTACTGAAAGGTTAAGCATGAGTCATATGGTAGATATAATGCCCATTTGATGCTCGCCTTTGAAGCTACACCGACTCACGTGATGATCGGACTTGGTGTAGTGGATTTGGTTCATGTAATCACCAAAAAGGCACGAGGGATGTCATTTTTGAGTGGGAGTTAATTCTTAATTTGGATTAGTTGAACTCAGTCTATCATAAACTTAGTCTAAACTTTACAAATTCTGTTGTAGATGGCACCACCTGCTTTTAATTTCAATGTGTTCATGGAGAAAGAGAAACTTGCAACAAACGGTAGCAACTTTACCGAATGGGCCATGAATTTGAGGATTCTCCTCTCTACTGCACAAAAGCAATATGTGCTAGAAGCGCCGCTAGGCCCCCCACCGTTTGATGATGCCCCTGACGAGGGGAAGAATGTCTATCAGACTTGTCAGGAGGACCACGACTTAGTTCATTGCGGCATATTGTATGGGCTAGAGCCAGAACTTCAAAAGCGTTTCGAAAACGGCAATGCATTTGATACAATGGGTGAGTTGAAAATGATTTTCGACACACATGCTGTTGTAGAGAGCTACAATGCTTCAGAAAAGTTCTTTAGCTGCATGATGGAAGAGAACAACTCCGTATGTGAGCATGTACTCAAGATGTCGGGTTACATTGATAAGCTTGTGTCCTTGGGAATATCGATTCCCATTGGCTTAGGCGTCCATCGTGTTCTGCAGTCTCTGGCACCTAGCTATAAGAGCTTCATGATGAACTATAATATGCAATTCATGAAGAAGTCTCTCCCCGAGCTTCTGTCAATGCTTAAAACTGCAGAAGCGGAGATCAAGAAAGAACATCAAGTGTTGATGATCAATAAGACCACTGGTTTCAAGAAAGACAAGAAGGGAAAATGGAAGGGAAGTAAGGGCGGCAAGCCAGTTGCCGTTCCTGAAAAGAAACACCAAGTTGGCCCTAAGTATGATACCGAGTGCTATTATTGTAAGGGGACTGGCCACTAGAAGCGCAACTGCCCCAAGTATTTGGCAGACAAGAAGGCCAGCAAGGCAAATAAAGGTATATATGATATACATGTTATTAATGTGTACTTGACTAGTACTCGCAGTAGCACCTGGATATTTGATACCGGTTCAATTGCTAATATTTGTAACTCGAATCAGGGGCTGCGGAACAAGTGACCGCAAGCAAGGGGAGAGGTCAAGATGCGTGTCGACAATGGATCAAGTGTTGATGTGATCGCCGTTGGAATGCTACCTCTCCACTTACCGTCGGGATTAGTAATAAACTTGAATAATTGTTATCTGGTGCCCGCACTAAGCATGAACACTGTATCTGGATTGTGTTTGATGCGAAGTGGTTATTCATTTAAATCCGAGAACAATGGTTCTTCTATTTATATGAATGAAATCTTTTATGGTCATGCACCGATGATGAATGGTTTATTTCTGTTGGATCTCGATAATAGTATTACACATATTCATAATGTTGATGCTAAAAGGATTAAACTTAATGATGATATATCCGCATATATGTGGCACTGCCGTCTAGGTCATATTAGCGTTAAACGCATGAAGAAGCTCCATTCAGATGGACTTTTGGAATCACTTGATTTCGAATCATTTGATACATGTGAGCCATGCCTTATGGGCAAGATGACTAGAATGCTGTTTTCCGGTTCAATGGAACGGGCGACAGATTTATTGGAGATCATACATTCTGATGTATGTGGTCCAATGAGTGTGTCGTCGCGAGGTGGATATCGTTACTTTGTTACTTTCACGGTTGATTTGAGTATATACGGTTATATCTACTTGATGAAACACAAGTCTTAAACCTTTGAAAAGTTCAAGGAATTTCAGAGTGAAGTGGAAAATCATCGTAATAGAAAGATCAAATTTGTACGGTCTGACCGTGGAGGTGAGTATCTAAGTTATGAGTTTAGCACTCATATGAAAGAGTGTGGAATTGTTTCACAACTCACACCTGCCAGAACACCACAACGAAATGGTGTGTCGGAATGTCGCAATCGTACTTTATTTGATATGGTTTGATCTATGATGTCTCTGACGGACTTGACACTGTCATTTTGGGGTTATGCACTAGAAACTGCTGCATTCACTTTAAATCGGGCACCATCTAAATCCGTTGAAAAGACACTGTATGAATTGTTGTTTGGAAAAAACCTAAGCTGTCATTTCTTAAAGTTTGGGGATGCGATGTTTATGTGAAGAAACTTCAACCGGATAAACTCGAACCCAAAGCGGAAAAATGGGTCTTCATTGGATACTCGAAGGAAACTATTGGGTATTCCTTCTATCACAGATCCGAGGGCAAGTTTTTTATTGCCAAGAATGGATCCTTTATATAGAAAGAGTTTCTCGTGAAAGGTGTGAGTAGTCGGAAGGTAGAACTCGAAGAGGTTGTTGAACCTTCTCTTCATAGTATGGCGATTAGCGCAGCGCCGGAGGTTGTTCTGGAGTTGGATTCACCAATTGAAGAGGTAACTAATGATAATGATCATGAAACTCCAAAAGAGAGTACTACCGAACCTTGCAGGTCTAGCAAGACGCGTGCAGATCCCGAGCTGTATGGAAACCCTGTTATGAATTTCATGGTTGATGAAATTGATGACCCTGTGACGTATGAAGAAGCGATGATGAGCCTGAATTCCAACAAATGGTTAGAAGCCATGAAATCCGAGATGGAATCCATGTATGAAAACCAAGTTTGGAACTTGGTAGACTTACCTCATGGCCGAAAGGCCGTGGAGAATAAATGGATTTTCAAAAGGAAAACCGATGCTGATGGTAATGTGACCTTCTATAAAGCTCGACTTGTTGCAAAGGGGTTTCAACAAATTCAAGGAGTTGACTATGATGAGACATTCTCTCCCATAGCAATGCTAAAGTCAGTTAGGATAATGTTAGCAATTGCTGCATATTTTGATTATGAGATATGTAAGATGGATGTCAAAACCGCGTTCCTCAATAGCAATATTGAGGAAGAGTTGTATATGATACAACCAAAGGGTTTGTCGATCCTAAGGATGCTAACAAGGTGTGCAAGCTTCAGCGATCCATCTATGGACTGAAGCAAGCATCACGGAGTTGGAATCTCCGCTTTGATGAGGTGATCAAAGAGTTTGGATTTGTCCAAACTTATGGAGAGGCTCGTATTTACAAGAAAGTGAGTGGGAGCAATGTGGAATTTCTGATATTATATGTGCATGACATATTATTGATCGAAAATGATATAGATCTTTTAAACAGTGTTAAAGGTTATCTAAACAGCAAATTTTCAATGAAGGACCTAGGTGAAACGTCATACATATTAGGCATAAAGATCTATAGAGATAGATCTAGGCGCCTAATAGGGATATCGCAAAGTACATACCTTGATAATATTGTAGGGGTTCGTAGCATGGAAAACAAAAAATTCTACTACATGAACACACAATCAAGATCTGATCTATGATCAAGCCAAGATATATCTATTAGATCAGTGCAACGAGTTGATAGAGTACTAACCGTTGAATATCCAAAGCGGTTAACGAGAGAAGATTCTCATGGGTGATGTAGTCGTTCACCTGCCGATCTCAACATCGCGTAGACGATCCTTCCGGCACCGCGTTCCGGTAGCGCTCCCGCAGTCGATCACACGTACGATACTTGATGAAGACCTTACTCTCCCTTGTTCCAGCAGGCAGCGGAGGTTGTATCTCTCTCCTCGCAATTCCGGCAGCACGACGATGTGGTGTCAGAAGTAGAGGGGAGATCTCGCAGGGCTTCGCCTAAGCCGGAGCGAGTATGGTGGAGTAGAGAGAGGGCCTCAACAATCTAGGCTTTAGAGGGCCAAAGGGTTTAGAGTAACCGGCATCTAGGGTTTAGCTAGACAGCGGTTTAGAAGAGATCTAGGGTAGCCGCATCTAGAAGAGGGGCGGCGGCTGGCCTAGGGTTTAGAGGGGGGCGCCGGCTAAGGGGCAAGGTGTAGGGAGAGGGGGCGCCCCCTCCCTTTCTTTTATAGGTGGGAGGGGTGATAGGGCTAGACGTGTCCTTACCCCAACTCCCTTGCTGGCCGGCGGATTGGAGGAGGGAAGGGAAACCTTCTCTCCCAAGGTTTCCTTCTCTTCCTCCACTTGGAAACCATTGTCCCAGTTTGACTTTTTCAAACTAGTCCTTTTACTTTCAAACTAGTGTTTGATTTCTCTCTTCCAAGTGTCCAGCCAAGTGTCCATCCAAGTGACCTAGGACATGATGCAACCATTCCACGTTGGCATGACACATCCATGTACCCTTCCCCTTCCGGATCGGTGAACCTTCTAGATCCTTCTAGAACATTCCGATGAAAACACCGGAACCTTTCCCGAACTCCGGAATTGGACTTTCCTTATATGAATCTTATTCTCCGGACCATTCCGGATCTCCTCGTGATATCCTAGATCCCATTCGAGACTCCGAACAACATTCGGTCTCTTTACTCACATTCCATATCTACTAAACAACATTGAATCCTTAAGTGTGTCTCCCTACGGTTCATGAATTATGCAGACATGATCGAGACTCTTATCCGATTAATAACCAATAGAGGAATATGGAAATTCATATGGCTCCCACATATTTCTATGATTACTTCGTGATCGAATGAACCATTTACATACGATACCAATTTCCCTTTGTCTCGCGATAGTTTACTTATCCGAGGTCTGATCATCGGTATCTCTGCATACCTAGTTCAACCTCGTTACCGATAAGTACTCTTTGCTCATTCCCGTGATATGTGATCCCTTGTGAGCCAGTCACATGCTTTCAAGTCAATTGGATGACATTCCATCGAGAGGGCCTAGAGTATATCTGTCTGTCATATGGATGGACAAATCCCACTCTTGATCCATGTGCCTCAACACATACTTTCCGAACACTCAATGCCACCTTTATAGCCACACAGTTACGGTGTGGTGTTTGATGTAATCAAAGCATCCATCCGATGATGGTGATTAGCATGATCTCATGGTCGAAGGATTTAGGTTACTATGTATCAGAAAGCTTATAACAAGTGAACTATATTAAATGACTTGATCTTTATGCTACGCTTAAATATAGGAGTATGTCCATCACATCATTCTCCTAATGATATGACCCTGTTGTTAATAACATATCAATGTTCATGATCAGGAAACCATGATCATATATTAACCAACAAGGCAGTTTAACAAGTGGCTTTAATAGGGACTCTTTTATGTTTACAAATCACACAAGTATTAATGTTTCCGGTTAATACAATTATAGCATGGTATGTAAAAATTTATCATAAGCATGAAGATATGATAATAACCTCTTTATTATTGCCTCTTGGGCATATCTCCAACAGTCTCCCACTTGCACTAGAGACAATAATCTAGTTTCAAATCTTTGTGTATTGAACACCTATGGTTTTCCGGTGTTGTATGTACATGATTGCTAGTGATCAACCGATCTTCGGACCCGACACTTACAGGTCCATGTGTAATTGCATGTATTTTGGTCTCTACGCATCACTCATTCTCTAATGAGATGGTTTTGTATAAATTTGGTCCTTTGTGAGACCTTTAGTTCCTAGGGGTTAAAACATGTTGACAATATTGTCGTACAATATATCTTCATAGTATTATCCCATTGTGAACTACACCTAGTTTGATAACAAACTACTTGACACAAATGCCCTCTTTTGCTGCTATAATAGCAGTCATATACTTAGCCTTTTGTTGTAGTATCTGTCACAATGTCTTAACTTTGGAACTCATCCAAATCCATTATGGAACTTACTTTCCATCATATTGTGCCACCGTTAGTTTACATTTGATATAAACTTAATTTGTACTTTGTGAGAAAACTAGTAGCAATGTAGTACTTTTACAATGAACTAATCATCTATTTGTCACCTCTACAAAAATAATATATTCTTAGTTATTCCAAAAGATCATAAGAATACCCTTACTATCGTCCAATGATCATCTTATGAATCATTCTGGTATATGCTCATAACATTTAGAGCATAGGATATATCTGGATTTGTACATATCACGGTATGATTGAAAAATACTCTTTGTGATTTTATTCATCAGTATCAATCAATACTTGAATCTTTGTTTCACTTACCAAGTGTCGATACACTTGAATTTTGATTTAATCCTTTATGTGTGGCAAGAACCTTTCTTGTCATTTCCATATTGAACTCATTCAATATCTCATCTATGTACATTTGGCACAACGATATTGGCGTCTCGATCTATCTATATAGATATTGATGCCAAATATTTGGGTTTTGCCTAAGTCTTTCATGAAATTCTTAACTTGTGTTAACAAAAGATACATCATTTCCAATAAACAATATGTCTTAGCACTCCCACTTAATTTCTTGCAAATGCAAGCATCTTCATCATCTCCGATGAGATTAAACTCTTTTAACTTTTTCATCATGATGAAGATTCCAACTCCGTGATGCTTATTTGAACCATTGAAGTTTGCATACGCTTTTAGCATCCTTTGAATTAAAAAAACCCTTTGGATCATGTTATGTAAACGTCTAGGTAACAATTCTATTAAAAGAACTTGTTTTGTTTATTCAATTACCACATAAAAAAATTATATGTAGTGGTCGCTACATTAATCCGTCTAGACTAAATATCGCTATGAAATATCAAATCTTGTCATAGTCAACCTTTGAACATTGTTGTGAACTCTTTCCCAACATGTAGACTATTTCATAGATGTGAAACATCCATGTCTATTTCTTTATAGATCCAAACACTACTATAAGGTCTTATACCTTTCCAGAGGGTCTTTCAAGTTCAAAGCTTGATTTCTCCTGTATGGAACTATCACGGATTCTATGGCTTCAAGCCATTTGATGGAGTCAGGTCCCATCATTGCTTCTTTGCATGTAGTCGGTTCATTATTATCAAACAATGATTCAACTCACAAATCTTGGTATTTAATCTTAGACCTACTTTGTTCAATAGGAACTTAGACCTCCGTGTCCATAACCCTTGAGGCACGTGAGCCATGAGCATTGTTGCTGCCTCCGGAACACATTTCGACGCTGCGAAGCTTTGCACATATAGCTAAGGTTCGTTTAACCTTATCAAAGTTTTATTGTCCTCTCCCACTTAACTTTTCACGTAAAATTCCTTCTCAAAGAAACTTGACGTTCTAAGCGACAAACATCTTTGTCTTTGGTGTTATGGAGGAATACTCAACGATTATTCGAAATAACATACAAAGACATGTTCATCCGACTTTGGTAGTAAACATATCACTTATGCATAGCATACCAATGTTTAAGAAAGGACAACTTGGGTTTTATCCCAAACCATAACTTTATATGGTGTCATTTCAATGGATCATGATGGAGCTCTTTTCAGTGAAAAAGCGGTTGTCTCTAAAGCTTTTAATCTTTAAAATATAATGGCAGTTTTATGAATTACACCTTTGATCTTTGATACGCCCAATTTGCATCACCATTTTATATCATAATTTACCTCTATTCATTGATATTTGTCTTATTATGAGGTATTACTTATGGATTTTCATCTGTTTATGCATGTTGGATGATTCCTGGAGGATGGACTGTCGGAGTCTGGATTCTGATGGAAAAGAAGGCGTTTCGGTGCAATTTCGCGAAGATCAGAAAAATACCAGAAAAATATGGAAACATATTATTTTACCAAAAGACGAAGGAAGCCAGAAGGAGGGACGAAGTGGGGCCTCAGGGGGCCCACACCCCCTAGGCGCAGACCCACCTGACCCCGCGCCTAGGGCAGGTGTGGCCCACCTGCCCAACCTTTGACTCCGCCCCTTCGTCTATATCTTCCCTTCGAAACCCAAAGGCTCGGGGAGCAAACACAGATAGATTTCTGCCGCCTCTGGGGGCGGAAAACACCGAGAGAGAAAGATCTCTCTGGCAGACAGATTTCTGCCGGGGGAATTCCTTCTCGGAGAGGGGAGACCATCGCCATCAACACCGTCATCAAGCTAGGCTTCATCGGGATCATCATCATCCACACCATCATCTCCACCAGCACCATCATTACCACTCCGTCCCACTGTAAGAATTGTGTTGGATATTGCTTTAGTTCTTAGGGGAAACTTTCCCGGTATTGATTATTTTGTAGTTGATGCTTGTGAGTGGAACCATTGGATTATTGTTTATGTTCAGATTGTTATCCATTATCATATCATCTTTGATATTGATCCACATGATGTCTTGTGAGTAGTTCGTTTAGTTCTTGAGGACATGGGAGAAGTCATGTTGTTAGTAGTGAATCTGTGATGAGTTATTATTCAATGGTTTAGTATTTAAGTTGTGGTGCTATTCTTCTAGTGGTGTCATGTGAACATCGACTACATGATACTTCACCATTTATGGGCCTAGGGAAATGCATTGTGTATTTGGATACTAATTGTGGGGTTGCCGGAGTGACAGAAACCTAAACCCCCGTTAGGACACCTTTGCACAAGGGAGCGCGGGATCTCAGAGTTTAAGGCTGTGGTTAGATTTATATCTTAATTACTTTCCTGTAGTTACGGATGTTTGCAGGGGGTTTAATCACAAGTATGTATTAGTCCTAGGAAGGGCGGTATGTTAGCACAGGTTCACCCACACAACACTTACAACACCAGATAAGAGTACTCAGCTATTTGAAGCAAAAGCACTTGACAGAATTCCCATGTGTCCTCGAGAATGTTTGGTCCTTATAAGTATTTCCATCGGCTTGCCCTTTGCTAAGAAAGGATTGGGACACTTGCTCCGTTTGTTCGTTACTTCTGTTACTCGCTCTTTGTTTTGTTGCCTTGTCAGAAACCACTAAAAATCCGTTTACTAAGTATTCACAGGGATTTCCTGCTCCATACCACTGTTCAGCACCTTCTACTCCTCGTTGGGATCGACACTCCTATTTATCGAAAGTACTACGATACACCCCCTATACTTGTGGGTCATCAAGACTATATTCTGGTGCCGTAGTCGGGGAGTGAAGCGCTATTGAAGAGTGGAACTGGTAAGGGAAATGTAAGATCCTGTCACATCCCAAGTTTTTTCAAATCTTGTAATGTGAAAAATAAATGAATAAAATAAAGCTTTGTTGATTTTCAGGGTGAGAAGAAACTTTTGAATCCAATTTGAAACTTTCAAAACCTATTTGGATCAAATAAAATCCTAAAGGGATTTGAAAAGATAAATAAATAATAAAGTTAAAATATTTGGAATTACTATTTTGAAGCTTTTAATAAAAAGATTTGGTTTCAAAAGAAAAGATAGATTTATAAATAAGGATTATTTTATAGAGCCAAATTAAACCTTGGCCAAGATTTTTAATTAAAACATTTTGTTTTGATAAAAATAGTAAAGGTTTGTTTAAATAAAATAATAAGGATTTAATATCCAATTTTATTTAAATAAAAGGTTTTACCATTTTAATTAAAACATCAAAACTTATTAAATTATTTTAAATAAGTTTTCCAAGTGTTTATTGTTTTCAAATAAAACGTACTGATTGGCTTTGGTACTATTTTGGATTTCAAATAAAGTTTTGAAAATAAATAAAACAAACCCTATTTGATTTAATAACTAAGGTCCATTTTTATTTAATTATTAATGGACCCTAAAACAAAAATGTTATTTTATTTTAAACAAGTTTTCCAAGTATTCTTTATTTTCAAATAAAACCTACTGATTTGGTTTTGAAAATAATTAGATTTCAAATGGAGATTTTAAATAAATTAAAACGCATTTGGTTTATTAGCTAATGTCCATTTTATTTAATTATAAATGGACTCTCAAATAAAAACATTATTTTATTTTTGAGACTTTGGTTTATGTTGTTAAACAGAACCAAATTCAATTGTAAAGTGTGATGAATGTTTGAATTGATTTGAATGTTTGTTTGTTTGTTTGTTTGAATTTCAAAACAGAAAAAGAAATAGAAAAATAAAAAGGTTTCAGAATAGGAAAAAAATAGAATTGGAAACAGCCCAACCATCTGGCCCAGCTCCAGCCCAACAACCCAACCTAGCCCACCTCTCCCTCTCAGCGAGCGAATCGTTTTTCACCGCGAAAGAAACCCGCAAAGACGCTGACTGGTGGACCCCAACTCCCTCTCACTCCTTCAGCTAAACGGCCCCTGGCAACCTTCTTCCTCACCTTGTGACCTCTTCTCCCCAAACCTCGTCGCCGTTTACATCCAAATAACTGCTTGATTCCTCATAACCATGCGTTGAATCAGCCCCGTGACCGCGCGCATTTAAGCGTCCCTCTCCCCTCTCTGATCTCCCTCACACGCCAGACCTCCCTTGCCCCCCAGGCTGCCACGATTTGAGATGGCACTCCCTCTGTTCCGACGAGCTTGCAACCAAAATTCTGGCAACCCCTTACCGCCCCTCACCTCCTCGACCACGCACACATACTCCCCACCTCCTGGCGCATCTCCCTGTGCCACTCATTCTCCCGCGAGTGCCCTGTAGCTTTGGCTTCGTCGACACCGAGCGTGCGCCGCCGTCTGCCATTACTCCGTCGAGCACCCCAGGTGAAGTCCGACCGCCCTAAGCTCTCTCGATGATGCACACATCTTCCCCAGATCATCCCGCGTCTAACCGTGCCTCTCTTTTGGCTCAGCGTGGTTCCTAACGACGCCAACGATGATGACCCGAGAGCACCGCCGCCCATAGCAACTCCGGTGAGCGATTCCTCCTGTCCTCGTGTGCCCCTTGTCAAGATGACTCCACGTTGAGCTTCGGCGTCGCCCTGCGATCACTGTGAGCATCTCCCCACCTTCCATTGCTTCCTGTATCGCCGGCACTGCCACCATCTGGCCGCTCCGCCGCCAGCCACCGCCGCAGTGCCGCTTGTTTTAGGTCAAGCGCGCAGCAGCCGTCCGATCTCGATCTAGTGGATAGGATAGAACCACTTAAAGCGAAGGGGTACGTAACCTGTGCCACTCGATTTGACTTTATACAACGCACCAGAATAGCCGATCCGAGCGAAGCGGTATAGACGAATAGGAATAGGACGCGTGTCACCAGTTCTGTTTAAAACAAAGTTTGAATCAGATTTGTTTGCAAAATTGAAACCCTTGTAACTTTTGATCCACATGTCCAAAATTTGCAAACTTTATATCAATGGAATCAGTGGAACAAGCCCTAACCAACCATGCCATTTGTTTAGTAAAAAGCTTCTGAAAAAATGTTTGTTTTTGCAGAAACATTTGTATGCTTGTTTAGATTATAAAAATTGTTCAAAAATGATTTTGGGAATAAAATATTTGGAAAATGGTGTGATTTGAACCTACTAACCATAGGAAACACTTTGTGGTTTCAAAAATGTATTTGGTGAAACAAAAGAATGATTCTTTGATTTAAAACCATTTCTAGTAAAATAAAAATATAGTTTATTTATTAAAAATAGTTTTGGAAGAAAACTTTGGGGAAATGTTTTGTTTTAAACTCTCTGACCCTAAACACCAAGTTTTATGGTTTGAAAACATATTTGGTGAACCCTATAGATTAATGCCTTAGTAAAAATATTTCTACACCACATAAAATGATACTTTGTTTTGAAAATGGTTTTTGAGGTGAAATCTTTTGCAAGTGACTTTGCCACTTTATAAAATGACGATTAGGTGTTTTCAAAGGTTTAAGACCTAATAGGAACCACTTTTCCAAATAAAACAATCCTTGGCATGCTTGCATGCATTATCTTGTCTATATGATTTTATGTGATGTTTTGCTTGATTGGTAGATTGAGATTGTGCCTTGCTTGATTGAATTGTAGTGACTGGAAGAGTGTGATTGTTGCAAGGACAAGGAGTGAACCTATACCCTCTACCAAAAAGGCAAGTGATGCTTCATACTTTTTGTCCCATTACTTTCACTATGCATTAGTGATTTCTCTAAATAAAACTTGCATGGAATTTTGCTAAGTATAAACCTTGCTTTAGGAAAACCTAGTAGATGAAACTTTAGAGAAAATTTCCTAAGTTAAGATTCCTACTACTATCAAGCTTAGCTTAGCTAATAGAAAACAAGGGTGGAATATATATTCACACTATGGAAAAATTTCTAAGTCTTTGGACTTATGTTTCTCTTAATAAAACAACTAAGTCAATGAATCACCTGGGTGGAATGGGACTTGATTGGTGGTTTTTGGTTGAGTGTTTCACAAGGCCCATGTCTATGGTTGACCTTGTGTATCTCACTTGTGGATGGCCACCCAGGAACAAAGAGATTTGAGATGTCAAATGTTGAGAAGCTTCAAGTGCAACCACTTGGCATTATGGGCTCTGCCTGGATCATATAGGTTGCAAGAACTTAGCCATATGGACAGTTGGTGGTAGAGTTTGATAGGTTGGAGCGCGTCCATTTTGGTCTAAGGGAAGGCTTCTGAAAGATCTTGTCTTGGGAAACCAAGTCTTGTGGGGAAAGTGCACCACCTCTGCATAGTGTAAAATCTAAGTACTTAGCCATGTCCCTGGTAAAGGACAATTTGAGCATCAAGACATGGAAGCAATCAAGAATCTCATCATCCAAATTTCTAAGTTAAAAACTTGTGGTTGAACAAGGGTTAAAGGATCTTCAATCTTTGATTTGGAGAAATGATTTTATCAAGCAAAAACTTAGTGTTTTCAAATGTTAAGGAAAAATCTATTTTGAGCAAAACAAGCCTTAACTCCACTTAGCCAAATGCAATTCAAATGTATTGACCCTTGTGGCTGTAACTTGTTATGTTGCAGGTTTGATTGATTTTAGTGAAGTTTAATGATTAGGATTACAAAGTCTACAACGAACATGTCTGCCTGTGGCACTTTGAAGATGAAGGACCCCATGCTTATAGATATTCTGCTGCAATGTAATGTAATAGACAAATAAGCTATGTAAGATGTAATAAAATTATGTTATTCCTGGTTATAAAGTTGTATGATGACCTTTGTTTCTTGATATTACATCTTAACTGTGGATGCTAGCTATTGATCCAGGGACTAGCATTGTAAACACAGGGGACTCTACCTTATTTAAAGGTTGGGACCCTTACAGATCCCACCTTTATAAAGGTAAAGATCCCTGTGATTGCAATGCTAGTCTCTGGATCAAATGCTAGCATCCATAGTTTAAGATGAAGTACACAGAAACAAAGGTCATTATTACATCATCATTCCAGAGATAACATAGTCTTTTACAACTCCATAGCCCTAGGCTAGTACAAGATTTTATCATAACAATATAAATAAAGTCTTCATCTTCATGTGCCACAGGCAAGCATGTTGAGTGTAGACTCATAACCCCTAATCATCATCAGAGTAACCTGCAACATCACAAGTTACAGCCACAGTGGGTCAATACATTGGAATAGTATTGGCAGGTGATACCTTAGTAGAATATTAGCATCTAGTTACTACATGAATTTGGCTAAGTGTAGCTTAGACTTGCTTTGCTCAAAATAGGTTTTACCTATTAGTTGAAAACACTAAGTTTTTTTGGCAAAAACATTCCCAAGGAACCACCAATAGAAATTGGTGAACCTTCTCCCTTGTTCAACCACAAGTTTTTACTTAGAAAATTGGGATGAGGAGATTCTTGATAGCTTCCATGTCTTTATGCTCAAATTGTCCAATACCAGGGACATGGCTAAGTACTTAGTTTCTTCCATCTGCAGAGGTGGTTCACTTTCCCCACAAGACTTGGTTTCACCAAGACAAGACCTTTCAGAAGCCTTCCCTTAGACCAAAATGGACGTGCTCCAAACCTATCAATCCCCTACCACCATCTGTCCATTTGGCTAAGTTATTGCAACCTATATGGTCCAGGCAGAGCCCATAATGCCATGTGGCTGCACTAGAAGCTTCTTAACACTTGGCATCTCAAATCCCTTTGTTCCTGGGTGGCAATCCACAAGTGAGGTACACAAGGTAAACCATATAAATGGGCCTTGTGTAACCACTCAACACAAACCATTCTTTCCACTCCACCCAGGTGTTTCATTCACTTAGTTGTTTTATTAAGCAAAACATAAGTCAAAGACTTAGAAATATTTCTCATAGCATGTATATATAATCCACCCTTGGTTACTACTAGCTAGGATAAGCATGGCAATAACAAGTATCTTAACTTAGAGGAAATTCTAACAATTCTACCAGTACTAGGATTTCCCAAGCATAGCATATAGATACTTAGCAAAATTATTCATGCAAGCCCTATGCAAAATATTTCTAATGCATAGTCCAAATATTGGGATAAAAATATGAAGCACCACTTTCCTTGGTAGTTGGGGGAGTAGCAACAATCCTCACAATCATAATCACCACTAGCACCAAAATCTACACATAAAATGATAGCACCACATTCACATATCAAAATATACAAGCAAAAATATATGTATGCATGCAAATGCCATGTGATGATTTTATAAATCAAACAAGACAAGTGAAACAGTACTGAATCATAAACAAAACATTTACACACTAAATAAAATCAATTTGGCCCTTAAAACATTTTCTATATATTTTTTATATAAAAAATAAGCTTATAAATGTCTCTGCAAAAACAACCCAATTTACAGATGCAATTTATTAAACAAAGTTCAGAATTGGATAGAATTCTTTCTCCTGATTCCAATGATATAAAATTTACAAAATTTGAACGTGTGGATCAAAAGTTATGAATTTTGCAAGTTTGAACAACTAATAGATCTAATTCTAAATTTTAGATCAAAAGCACAGACACACGGCGTGTTCTGATTGGCTGATACCTTTTCGGCTAGATCGATTAACGAGAGCCGTAGGGTTTTAATGAAATCGCACGGGCCAGATCTAATCATACCCTTTCGATAAGTGATCTAATCTAACGCGCTAGATCTAGATCCAACGACCCATGACGGTTTGTCCAAGAACTGGCGCCACGTGTGGTCGCAGCGGCGGCGGCGCTACTGGCAGCGACGGTCCGGCGAATACAGGAGGGGCTGGGGGTTGTGGTGTGGCTTACCAGACTCGCCAGAAAACGAGGAAGCTCAACGTGCTGCTGACGTGGACAGGGGTGGGCTGTAGCAGAGGCTAGCGCTCGTCAGAGTTGCGGGTGGCGTCGGGTTCATGCAGACAGTGATGTTGACGATGTTCGGGATCGCCCTAGCACAAGCTAGTGGTGTTAGCAGTTGCGCAAGGACACGGCGAATCTGATAGCATGCATGCGAAGTCAAGGGGTGCTCGGATTTTACCTAAATCGCTCGTCGGAGTTGAGCGGTGGCTCTGGCGTTTGCGGGCGTGAACGGGGACGGCGACCTGGGTCACGAGCAGGCAAACCAGAGGTGTCAGTAGATGCACAAGGACACGAGGGTCACGCTCGTTTGTACTAGAAGCAAAGGGGCGGTCGGAGCTCACCGTAATCGCTTGCCGGAGCTCGTCGGGCAGCGGCGGTGAAGTTCGAAATACTGGCAGCCTGGTGGCGAGGTGAGTGTGCTGTGTGAGGGGAAATCACCGCGGTGGCAAGGTGATTAAGTAGCCAGGAGGGGCGAGAGAATTACGCAGTGGTTCAATGCCAATTAAGCTAGAAATCAACGCGACATTTCTGGAGGAAACGGAGGTGGCGACGGAGTCTGCGCGCGCGGGGTTGGGGAAGAAGATGCTGACCTGACTTGGGCCCAGTGGCAGCATCAGCGGGGCAGAGCGGGTACGGGTGAGAGAGAGAGAGAGAAGGGGGAAACCCGGGTGGGCTGGATTTTGGGCCGTTTCTGCTGTTGGGATGGAATGGTGACGCCGGCCCTTTTCCATTTCTTTTCTCCTTTTCTATTTCTTATTTGATTTTCTGAAATCATTTTCAAATGCTATTTGAATGAGTTTGAATTCAAACTTTCTCTGGATTTTTGTAGAATGATCCAAGCATATATTTGTGTATAAAACATTGCTATTTGATCACAAACACCTTGGTCCATTAAAAATAGAATTAAAACCATGCCTTAAGTAAATATTTTTAATAGGCATACAAATGGTTTTAATTTTTGATTATCGTTTTGAAATTTTTGAACAAGATTTAGAAATTATCAATCAATCTTAGGATCAATACTCTACTGATCAAAACAAGGTCTTCCTTCTTATAAGGTAGCAATAAGGCTAATGCCTTGCTTTACATAAAATGATAGATCACAAGTTTCTGATTTTGAGGAAATGGTCCCAAATGAGTATGAATGCATGAATGATGTGCAAACTTTGAAAACATGATTTTAGGGATGTTACAAATCTAACCCCCTTAAGGTGAATCTCGCCCTCGAGATTCGGATTGGCTAGCAAATAGGTGAGGGTGGTATTCCCGAAGGTCATCCTCTCTTTCCCATGTTGCTTCTTCTTCGGAATGATGGTTCCATTGAACTTTGCAGAACTTGATAGTCTTAGTCCGAGTAACTCTTTCTGCAGTCTCAAGAATCTTGATAGGTTTTTCCTCATAAGTGAGATCACTTTCCAATTGGACCTCCTCCAAAGGTATAGTATCCTTCAAAGAAGTCTCTTCCCTCTCTGGATGGCATTTCTTTAGCTGACTCACATGAAACACATTGTGAACGGCACACAATGATCCCGGTAGTTCAATTTCATAAGCTACTTCTCCTTTACGACTCAGAATCTTGAATGGTCCAACATATCTTGGGGCCAATTTTCCTTTGACTCCAAATCTCTTCACTCCACGAAGTGGTGACACTCTAAGATAAGCTCTATCACCCACCTCATAGGTGACTTCTCTACGCTTATGTCACATCCCAAATTTTTCCAAATTTTGTAATGTGAAAAATAAATAAACAAAATAATTAATTGCTGAAATTTAGGGTGAAAAGAAACTTTTTGTTTCTAAATGGAAACTTAAAATCCCATCTTGAACAAACTTTGGTTAATGTTTGAATCTAACTAAATTCAAATCAAGTGGAATGCAATCTTCATAAATGCATCTGGAAATTTAAACACTTGGAGAATAAACCAAAACCCTAAAAACCCTAATGGAAGAAAACAATTTCCAAGTTATCTCTAAGCCTATGGATTTGATCCATATAAAATTGGTCAAACAAACATTTCAAAATGATCACGAATGACAATTAGAAATATTATTAAAACCATAGAAATTGGTTTCACTTAATTTAGAGCCATAGATAAAATCTTATGAATTTAGTAAGATAAGGAAATTGAATTTCCAAAGCTTATAAAACACTTATCTAAAAATCCATACCAAATGGTGAGCAATTAATCCTAAAGATATTTAAAGAATAAACAAATATTAAATAAGATTTTACCAATTGGAATCACCAAGTTTGGATCTATAAATAAAAAGATATGGATTTTATAAGATAAAGAAAGAAATATTAAATGAGGAATATTTAAAGACCAAATTAAATCTTGGCCTAATCCATAAGCAAATGGAAAGATTATAATCCAAATACAAATAAAATAATGGATAAAGAATTTTACAAATAAAATAAAATGGCATTAACCAAATTCCATTTGAATAAAGACAAAATCCCTATTAATAAATGATTAATTAAATCATGGGAAAATAGTATATGGAATTTACCAAAGTGGAATAAAAGTTATTTAATTAACTTAAATGGAATCAAGGAAATCACCTAAATAAAAAATTATGGAATTAAAACCATAATTGATTTCATTGGAATAAAAACAAATACCCAATTTAAATGATTAATAAATCATATTAAAAATATTCCAAATAATTCAAAGTGAATTATTTGACACCCTATTAAATAAATAAACCTACTGAATAGGTTTGGTAAAAATATGGATTTCAAATAAAGTTTTAAAACACATTAAAACCTATTTGAAATAAAGGCATTTGTCCATTTAGAAAATAAATAAAAGACACTAAAAAGAATAAAAGAATTATTCTAAACTTGACTTTAGAATGTATTATTTAATCAATATTAAATCCAGACAAAGTTTGGTTGAAGTTTGAAATCAAATTGTTGTTTGAATTAATTAAACAAAATCAAAACAGATAAATAGAAAAAGAAAAAGGAAAAAGAATCTGTACAAAAAAATGAAACAAAGCCAACCCAGTCCAGCAAGGCCCACTAAGGCTAGCTAACCCATTTCCCTCTCTCCCCGCGAGAAAACGTTTCGCACCCGAAAAGGAATCCACGCAGTCGCCGACAGATGGACCCCACCTCTCCTCTCTCTCTCTCTCTCTCTCTCTCTCTCTCTCTCTCTCTCTCTCTCTCTCTCTCTCTCTCTCTCTCTCTCTCTCTCTCTCTCTCTCGCTGCCGCCAGGTCCCACTGCCCCGTCAGCTTCTTCCTCACCCGCGGTGACCACACCCCCAACCCCTCCTCGCCGTTTCTGGCCGTTGAAGACGGCATCAATTCGCATTACTGCCTCCATTAATCCGCCCCGCGACTATGCCTTCTTAGCCGCCTCGCTTCCCTCTCAAAGTCCCCTCAGACCCCATGCCACCGGAGCCACCAGGCTGCCTCGAATCCACTTTGCACCGCCGCGGCCCCGACAACCTTCCGGCGATGATTCCGGCCAACCCCCGTCGCCCCTCACATCCTTGACCACACGAGCATGCTCCCCATCCGCTCGCCACCGTCTTCGGCTTGAACTCCGGCGAACTCCCCAGGTACCCTCTGTCCGCCCCTGTTTCCCCTGTTGATGCTCCTGTAATCTACGCTCTCGCCCGCATCTAACAACACCCCTCTCTTGCCTTTGGGTGGCCGGTAGCCTCGCCAACAACGACGACCAGAGCATGCCCGACGCCGTGCAAACTCCGGCGAGCAATTGCCGTGCACCCAGAGCGCCCCTCGACAAACATACCATACCTTGAGCTTCGCCACACTCCTGCAAGGCTGGTGAGCAACCTCTCCCTCTCCCGCGCGACCTAGTTCGCCAGCAAGCTTGCAGCCCGAGCGTCGCCGCCGCGCACCACCGTCGAGCGCCGCCAGTCTTTGGTCTAGTTAGTTTGAGCCGTTGGATTTTGATCGTGTGTACGCGATAGATTGACTAAACGAACCGGTACGCTCCCTCTGCACCGTGTGATTTCAGTTAGATCCAACGCCCCACAGAAGTTGATCCGCGCGAACCGTTTTTAACCAATCAGAGCCTTCCACGTGGACAACCTTTTGTTTTAAAGACTGAATAGAATCTATTAGATGTTTGATGTTGAAAAATGCATAACTTTAAATCTACACGTCCAAATTTTGCAAATTTTATATCAATGGAATCAGCAAGACAAGTACTTTCCAACCATGCACTTTGTTTAATGAATTGCTTCTGGAAAAATGGTTGTTTTTGCAGAAACTTGTGTAGGCATGTTTTGAACATAAAATTCTTTCTAAAATTCTTTTTGTGTTAAAATCTTTGGCAAATGGTTTGTTTTGAACCTACTGACCTTATAAACCAACTTGTGGATTCAAAAACATATTTTGTGAAGCAAAAGAATGAATCTTTGTTTTAGAACATTTCTAGTCAAATAAAAATATTGTTTATATGTTAAAAATGCTTTTGGAGAAAAACCTTTGGGAAATGTTTTGATTTAAACTCTCTGACCCCAAACACCAAGTTTTAGAATTAAAAATGTATTTGGTGAACCCTATAAAGATTGTTGCTTTGCTAAAGGCACTTTTAACCACATAAAATAATGCTTTGGTTTAAAAAGGGTTTATAGGTAAAATCTTTTGCAAATGGTTTTGCCACTTTTATAAAATGATCAATAGGTGTTTTCAAATGTTTATAACCTATTAGAAACCACTTTTCCAAATAAAACAATCTTTGGCATGCTTGCATGCATTGCTTTGTTTCTATTATTTTATGTGATGTTTGCTTGAATGGTAGATTGAATTATTGCTTGCTTGATTGAATTGTAGTGATTTGAGGAGTGTGAGTATTGCAAGATCAAGGAGTGAACTTATATTCTCTACCAAAAAGGCAAGTGATGCTTCATACTTTGTCCCATTATTTTCACTATGCATTAGTGATATTTCTAAGTAGGAATTGCATGGAATTTTTGCTAAGTATAAACTATGCCATGGGAAATCCTAGTAGATGAAACCTTAGTAGAAATTTCCTAAGTTAAGATTCCTACTACTATCATGCTTAGCTTAGCTAGTAGAAGACAAGGGTGGAATTCATGCTATGGAATATTTCTAAGTCAAGGACTTGTGTGTTTTGTTTAATAAAACAACTAAGTGAATGAATCACCTGGGTGGAATGGAAAGAATGGTTTGTGTTGAGTGGTTATGCAAGTACAGTATGCTGGGGAAAACTTGGGCATCACCAAGTCCAGTATACTGGGGAAAACTTGCTATCTCACTTGTGGAATGCCACCCAGGAACAAAGAGATTTGAGATGTCAAATGTTGAGAAGCTTCAAGTGCAGCCACTTGGCATTATGGGCTCTGCCTGGATCATATAGGTTGCAATAACTTAGCCAAATGGACAGTTGGTGGTAGGGGATGATAGGTTGGAACGCGTCCATTCTTGTCTAAGGGAAGGCTTCTGAAAGATCTTGTCTTGGTGAAACCAAGTCTTGTGGGGAAAGTGCACCACCTCTGTAGAGTGTAAAATCTAAGTACTTAGCCATGTCCCTGGCAAAGGAAAATTTGAGCATCAAGACATGGAAGCTATCAATAATCTCCTCATCCAAATTTCTAAGTTAAAAACTTGTGGTTGAACAAGGGTTGAAGGATCACCAATTTCTATTGGGAGATGCCTTAGGTGATTTTTTGACAAACAAAAACTTAGTATATTTTCAAAAGATAAGGAAAATCTATTTTGAGCAAGGCAAGCCTAAGATCCACTTAGCCAAATGCATATAGATGATAGACTCCACTATACTACCATAGTATCACTTGCCAATACAATTCAAATGTATTGACCCTTGTGGCTGTAACTTATTATGTTGTAGGTTTGTTTGATGTTAGTGAGATGTGTTGATTGAGATTACAAGTCTACAACCAACATGATTGCCTCTGGCACTTTGAAGATGAAGGACTCCATGCTATAGTTATTTTCTGCTGCATTGTAATGAGTTAGCCAAATGAGCTATGTAAGATGTAATGAATTATTTTATTCCTGGTTATAAAGTTGTAATATGACCTTTGTTTCTTGATATTACATCTTAACTGTGGATGCTAGCTATTGATCCAAGGACTTGCATTGTAAACACATGGATCTCTACCTTATTAAAGGTTGGGACCTCTATAGATGGTATCAGAGCACTGTGTTGCCTGTAGGATTTGTAACCCTAGGATTGGACAAAACCCCTTAGAAAAAATAGGAGTTGTATTTGTTCCAAAACTTATTTACAAACAATCTTGTAAAATCTTTCCTCAACCTTTTTGGTTTTGATTTTACATCTGTTCTATTTCAAACTTGATGGACAAAGCCTTCCCCATGGCCAAAGACTTCAACTTTAGTTTCACCAAGGACCTCAACTTGGATATCACTAAGGACTACAAGTGAGACAAGAAATATTACTCAAGACTTGAAGACTAAGGAAACACAACTTAGAAGGAACCATCATCACCTTTAAAGTTTTGTGACCAAGATGCAAGGAATTCTCCAAGGATACAAGGATCTTGTTCATGAAGAAGCAACCAAGAAGGATGGAATGATCTCAAGTGAACCATATAGTTGGACCACCATATTAAGTTTAGATCAAACACACCAACTTATGTGGTGTAGCAAAAATATTTTGTTGCCTAAAAATGTGCTTGAAACTTGTTGTTTGAGTGAAAGGACTATTTGTGATTGTTTGCATATTGCTTGTGTGAATGGTGTTGTGTGTGATTAGAATTATTTCCTTAGACATCTTTTGCCTATTCTAATCCCAATCCAACCCAAACAGATGATTATTCCAAGAAACTCCAACATCAAGGATGGTGACAACAACAATAACCAAGGGATCAACAAGAGAGAACTTATAGTAACCCAAACCCAGTTGAACCAAGTGACAACTCAGTTTTTAGCCAACAACAATGAGTTAGACCCAACCATGCAAAGGTTTTTGGAAACCCAAACTCAATTGATGCAAAAGGTGACAAATCAAATGATCAACATGGGAGACAAACCTTCCCAAAGAGTTTGTGACAACAAGGATGTCAATGATGATATTCTAGAAGGAACCCAAGCTTGCAATGTTTGTGGAGACATGGATCACACTTCCAAAGAGCATGAAGATCAATGCCCAAATTGTGAAGAGAAACATCCAACTAATCAATGCCCCACATCTCAAGCTACTTGTTTACTATGTGAAGGAAATAATCATGTCCCAATCCAATGCCCCATCTATTCCATAGTTCAACAAAGGAAACAAGGTGGAGTGCATCAACAGATTGTAAAACCCCATGAAGACAAAGGAAAATCTTAGCTTGCACCTCCATGCAATATGACTCAATTTGATGGACCAAAGAGGAGACATATGTATTATCCAAGGAAAAGATCAAGGAGACCAGGAAACTTTCCCACCTTTGAGGTGAGATATGAAGAGCATGAACTAGAAGCACTCCTAGCTTTGGAGAAACCCAAGAAGAAGAAGGACAAAAGTCAAGTGAAGTGTTGCCATTGCAAAGAGATGGGACACTATGTAAATGAATGTCCTGAGAAGAAACAAAAATATAAGGAGATTAGCCAAGTGTGGTGCAACAACTGCAAAGAGCTAGGCCATTATGTGTCAACTTGTCCACAGAAGATACATAAAGAAATCAATCTTGTCACATGTTACAATTGTGGTGATCAAGGACATTATGCAAGCAATTGTCCAGAAAAGATGAAGCACAAGATAAAGCCTATGAAGGATCTTAGCCTTGTCACATGTTTCAAGTGTGGAAACAAAGGACACTATGCATATGTTTGCCCAGAGAAGTTTCATCAAGATCCCAAGCAAGCCAAGATGTAATCTGGTTGGAAAATGTTTAAGGGTGGTAGTACCCTAGTTGCTTTGAGCCAATTTGTAACCTCTATCCTTCCCAAATCTCGGGACGAGATTTCTTTTAAGGGTGGTAGCCTGTCACATCCCAAAATTTTCAAAATTTTATAATGTGAAAAATAAATAAACAAAATAATTAATTGCTGAAATTTAGGGTGAAAAGAAACTTTTTGTTTCTAAATGGAAACTTAAAATCCCATCTTGAACAAACTTTGGTTAATGTTTGAATCTAACTAAATTCAAATCAAGTGGTATGCAATCTTCATAAATGCATCTGGAAATTTAAACACTTGGAGAATAAACCAAAACCCTAAAAACCCTAATGGAAGAAAAACATTTCCAAGTTATCTCTAAGCCTATGGATTTGATCCATATAAAATTGGTCAAACAAACATTTCAAAATGATCACGAATGACAATTGGAAATATTATTAAAACCATAGAAATTGGTTTCACTTAATTTAGAGCCATAGATAAAATCTTATGAATTTAATAAGATAAGGAAATTGAATTTCCAAAGCTTATAAAACACTTATCTAAAAATCCATACCAAATGGTGAGCAATTAATCCTAAAGATATTTAAAGAATAAACAAATATTAAATAAGGTTTTACCAATTGGAATCACCAAGTTTGGATCTATAAATAAAAAGATATGGATTTTATAAGATAAAGAAAGAAATATTAAATGAGGAATATTTAAAGACCAAATTAAATCTTGGCCTAATCCATAAGCAAATGGAATGAATATAATCCAAATCCAAATAAAATATTGGATAAAGAATTTTACAAATAAAATAAAATGGCATTAACCAAATTCCATTTGAATAAAGACAAAATCCCTATTAAGAAATGATTAATTAAATCATGGGAAAATAGTATATGGAATTTACCCAAGTGGAATAAAAGTTATTTAATTAACTTAAATGGAATCAAGGAAATCAACTAAATAAAAAAATTATGGAATTAAAACCATAATTAATTTCATTGGAATAAAAACAAATACCCAATTTAAATGATTAATAAATCATATTAAAAATATTACAAATAATTCAAAGTGAATTATTTGACACCCTATTAAATAAATAAACCTACTGAATAGGTTTGGTAAAAATATGGATTTCAAATAAAGTTTTAAAACACATTAAAACCTATTTGAAATAAAGGCATTTGTCCATTTATAAAATAAATAAAAGACCCTAAAAAGAATAAAAGAATTATTCTAAACTTGACTTTAGAATGTATTATTTAATCAGTATTAAATCCACACAAAGTTTGGTTGAAGTTTGAAATCAATTTTTTGTTTGAATTAATTAAACAAAATCAAAACAGATAAATAGAAAAAGAAAAAGAAAAAAGAATATGTACAAAAAAAATGAAACAAAGCCAACCCAGTCCAGCAAGGCCCACTAAGCCCAGCTAACCCATTTCCCTCTCTCCCCGCAAGAAAATGTTTCGCACCCGAAAAGGAACCCGCGCAGTCGCCGGCAGATGGACCCCACCTCTCCTCTCTCTCTCTCTCTCGCTGCTTGTCCCCTTGCCCGTCGACTTCTTCCTCACCATGGTGACCACGCTAACCCTCCTCGCCGTTTCTGGCCATTGAAGACGGCATAAATTCGCATTACTGCCTCCATTAATCCACCCCGCGATCGTGCCTTCTTAACCGCCTCGCTTCCCTCTCCAATTCCCCTAATACCCCATGCCATCGGAGCCACCAGGCTGCCTCGAATCCACTTTGCACCGCCGCGGCCCCGACAACCTTCCGGCGACGATTCCGGCCAACCCTCGCCGCCCCTCACCTCCTCGACCACACGAGCATGCTCCCCATCCCCTGGCGCTTCTCTCTGCACCCTCGGCTTGCCCACGCTTGACCCACAACGTCGACAACCTCAACGCCGCTCGCCACCGTCTTCGGCTTGAACTCCGGCGAACTCCCCAGGTATCCTCCGTCCGCCCCTGTTTCCCCTGTTGATGCTCCTGTAATCTATGCTCTCGCCCGCGTCTAAAGACACCCCTCTCTTTCCTTCGGGTGGCCTGTAGCCTCGCCAACAACGACGACCAGAGCGTGCCCAACGCCGTGCAAACTCCGGCGAGCAATTGCCGTCCACCCAGAGCGCCCCTCGACAAACAGACCATACCTTGAGCTTCGCCACACTCCTGCAAGGCTGGTGAGCAACCTCTCCCTCTCCCGCGCGACCTAGTTCGCCGGCAAGCTTGCAGCCCGAGCATCGCTGCCGCGCACCACCGTCGAGCGCCACCAGTCTTTGGTCTAGTTAGTTTGAGCCGTTGGATTTTGATCGTGTGTACGCGATAGATTGACTAAACGAACCGGTACGTTCCCTCTGCACCGTGTGATTTCAGTTAGATCCAACACCCCACAGCAATTGATCCGCGCGAACCGTTTTTAACCAATCAGAGCCTTCCACGTGGACAACCTTTTGTTTTAAAGACTGAATAGAATCTATTAGATGTTTGATGTTGAAAAATGCATAACTTTAAATCTACACATCCAAATTTTGCAAATTTTATATCAATGGAATCAGCAAGACAAGTACTTTCCAACCATGCACTTTGTTTAATGAATTGCTTCTGAAAAATGGTTGTTTTTGCAGAAACTTGTGTAGGCTTGTTTTGAACATAAAATTCTTTCTAAAATTCTTTTTGTGTTAAAATCTTTGGCAAATGGTTTGTTTTGAACCTACTGACCTTATAAACCAACTTGTGGATTCAAAAACATATTTTGTGAAGCAAAAGAATGAATCTTTGTTTTAGAACATTTCTAGTTAAATAAAAATATTGTTTATATGTTAAAAATGCTTTTGGAGAAAAACCTTTGGGAAATGTTTTGATTTAAACTCTCTGACCCCAAACACCAAGTTTTAGAATTAAAAATGTATTTGTTGAACCCTATAAAGATTGTTGCTTTGCTAAAGGCACTTTCAACCACATAAAATAATGCTTTGGTTTAAAAAGGGTTTATAGGTAAAATCTTTTGCAAATGGTTTTGCCACTTTTATAAAATGATCAATAGGTGTTTTCAAATGTTTATAACCTATTAGAAACCACTTTTCCAAATAAAACAATCTTTGGCATGCTTGCATGCATTGCTTTGTTTCTATTATTTTATGTGATGTTTGCTTGAATGGTAGATTGAATTATTGCTTGCTTGATTGAATTGTAGTGATTTGAGGAGTGTGAGTATTGCAAGATCAAGGAGTGAACTTATATTCTCTACCAAAAAGGAAAGTGATGCTTCATACTTTGTCCCATTATTTTCACTATGCATTAGTGATATTTCTAAGTAGGAATTGCATGGAATTTTTGCTAAGTATAAACTATGCCATGGGAAATCCTAGTAGATGAAACCTTAGTACAAATTTCCTAAGTTAAGATTCCTACTACTATCATGCTTAGCTTAGCTAGTAGAAGACAAGGGTGGATTATATTCATGCTATGGAATATTTCTAAGTCAAGGACTTGTGTGTTTTGTTTAATAAAACAACTAAGTGAATGAATCACCTGGGTGGAATGGAAAGAATGGTTTGTGTTGAGTGGTTATGCAAGTCCAGTATGCTGGGGAAAACTTGGGCATCACCAAGTCCAGTATACTGGGGAAAACTTGCTATCTCACTTGTGGAATGCCACCCAGGAACAAAGAGATTTGAGATGTCAAATGTTGATAAGCTTCAAGTGCAGCCACTTGGCATTATGGGCTCTGCCTGGATCATATAGGTTGCAATAACTTAGCCAAATAGACAGTTGGTGGTAGGGGATGATAGGTTGGAACGCGTCCATTCTGGTCTAAGGGAAGGCTTCTGAAAGATCTTGTCTTGGTGAAACCAAGTCTTGTGGGGAAAGTGCACCACCTCTGCAGAGTGTAAAATCTAATTACTTAGCCATGTCCCTGGAAAAGGACAATTTGAGCATCAAGACATGGAAGCTATCAAGAATATCCTCATCCAAATTTCTAAGTTAAAAACTTGTGGTTGAACAAGGGTTGAAGGATCACCAATTTCTATTGGGAGATTCCTTGGGTGATTTTTTGACAAACAAAAACTTAGTATATTTTCAAAAGATAAGGAAAATCTATTTTGAGCAAAGCAAGCCTAAGCTCCACTTAGCCAAATGCATATAGATGATAGACTCCACTATACTACCATAGTATCACTTGCCAATACAATTCAAATGTATTGACCCTTGTGGCTATAACTTATTATGTTGCAGGTTTGTTTGATGTTAGTGAGATGTGTTGATTAGGATTACAAGTCTACAGCCAACATGATTGCCTGTGGCACTTTGAAGATGAAGGACTCCATGCTATAGTTATTTTCTGTTGCATTGTAATGAGTTAGCCAAATGAGCTATGTAAGATGTAATGAATTATTTTATTCCTGGTTATAAAGTTGTAATATGACCTTTGTTTCTTGATATTACATCTTAACTGTGGATGCTAGCTATTGATCCAGGGACTAGCATTGTAAACACAGGGATCTCTACCTTATTAAAGGTTGGGACCTCTACAGCTTAGGATCTGCGTAGCTCTTCTGTCGGGACTGTGCTATTTTCAATCTGTCCTTTACTAGCTTGACTTTCTATTCAGCCTCTTTGATTAGTTCTGGCCCGAACAAGTTTCTTTCTCCCACACCATTCCATAGTAAAAGGGTAGTACACTTCCTCCCATAGAGAAACTCAAACGATGCCATCTCAATACTGGTTTGATAGCTGTTGTTGTAAGAGAATTCTGCGTAAGGCAGACTTTCATCCCAACTAGCTCCATAGTCTAGGGCACATGCCCTCAACATATCCTCTAGAATCTGGTTGGTCCTTTCTGTTTGTCCATCGGTCTGGGGATGAAAAGCAGTACTGAATTCCAATCTCGTTCCCAATGACTCATGCAGCTGCCTCCAGAAGTGAGAAGTGAACTGAGTTTCCCTATCAGACACAATACTCTTGGGTACTCCATGCAGACATACAATCCTATTCATATAGATCTTGGCCAACTTAGCACTTTTGTAGGTTGTCTTCACGGGTATGAAATGAGCCACTTTAGTTAGGCGATCCACTACTACCCAAATAGAATCATATCCTGACCTAGTCCTTGGCAATCCGGTAATGAAATCCATGCCAATCTTGTCCCACTTCAAATCAGGAATAGGTAGTGGTTGTAACAATCCTGCTGGTTTCTAATGTTCCGCTTTCACTCTACTACATACGTCACACAAAGCAATATGTTCAGCGATGTCCTTCTTGAGATTATTCCACCAAAATCTTTCCTTCATATCCATGTACATTTTGGTGTTACTCGGATGAATGGAATATGGTGAGTTGTGTGCTTCCGGTAAAATTAGTTTCCGAAGCTCCGGATCTTGCAGAACGCAAATACGTTTTCCATACCATAAAGTACCTTATTCGTCTTCATGGAATCCTTTGGCTTTTCCCTTGCCAATCTTTTCCTTAATCTTTTCAATTTCCTTGTCTGTCTTTTGGGCTTCCTTGATTTTGTCCAACAAGGTGGGTTGAACGTCTAATGACATGAGATGTCCCTCAGGCACAATCTCCAACCTGAGGTCTCTAAATTGGGCGCACAGATCATCTAGAAACTCTCCCTTAGTAAGGCCATTCACAAATACTTTACGGCTTAGTGCATCCGCTACAACATTTGCTTTACCGGGGTGGTATTGCAAACTCAAGTCATAGTCCTTGATGAGTTCTAGCCATCTTCTTTGCCTCATGTTGATTTCTTTCTGAGTGAAGATATACTTCAAACTTTTGTGATCTGTGAACACTTCACATCGCTTTCCCAAAACATAATGTCTCCATGTTTTGGGTGCATGGACAACAGAGGCTAACTCCAAATCATGAGTAGGATAATTCACCTCATGAGTTTTGAGTTGTCTAGAGGCAAAAGCCACGACTTTCCCTTCTTGCATCAGAACTGCACCTAATCCTTGATGAGATGCATCACAATACACTTGGAAATCCTTCTCCAAATCTGGCAGACATAGAACTGGTGCTGTCACTAGTCTCTTCTTCAATTCTTGGAAACTGAGTTCACATCCTTCAGACCAAGCAAATTTCTTGTCTTTCTTTAGTAACTCTGTCATTGGCTTAGCTACCTTGGAGAAATTTTCAATGAATCTTCTATAGTATCCTGCCAAGCCAAGAAAACTACGAACCTCTTTCACTGACTTAGGGGATTCCCACTCGCCACAATGACACTTTTATGGATCGATCTACACCATCTCCTGACACAATGTGTCCAAGAAATCCAACTTCATTCAACCAGAATTCACACTTGCTGAATTTGGCATACATCTTATGCTCTCTAAGCTTGTCAAGTATCAAGCGAAATGTCCTTCATGCTCCTCTTTGTTCTTGGAGTAGATCAAAATGTCATTGATAAAAACGACAACAAACTTGTCAAGGAACTCCATGAACACCTTGTTCATCATATTCATGAAGTAAGCTGGTGCATTAGTCAAACCAAATGGCATCATGGTGTACTCATACAATCCATACCTAGTGGTGAAAGCTGTCTTAGGTATGTCTTGTTCCCTTATCTTAAGCTGAAAATAACCTAACCGGAGATCAATCTTTGAGAACACATAGGCTCCTTCTAACTGATCAAACAAGTCATTGATTCTGGGCAAAGGATATTTGTTCTTGATAGTCACCTCATTGAGTGAACGATAATCGATGCATAACCTTTGACTTCTATCTTTCTTTTCCACAAAAAAGACTGGTGCTCCCAAGATGAAGAACTTGGTTGAATAAATCCTTTCTGCAACTGTTCTCCAAGTTGTTTCTTGAGTTCTTTCAACTCATCAACTGACATCTTGTAAGGTCTCTTTGCTATTGGTCATGATCCTGGTAGAAAGTCAATCAAAAATTCCACATCTCTATCTGGTGGCATTCCCGACAATTCTTCCGGAAACACATCCGGATATTCACTCACAATCGGCACACTGTCTATGCTAACCCCCTTAAGAGAATTTAGCTTATTCCCTTTTGATTCAAAGTTAGACTTGAATCTTATCCGTTTCTTTTCTGGGGTTGTGAGTGCGACAGTACGATTGGCACAATCTAGTACTCCCTCATACTTGGTCATCTAGTCCATTCCCAAAATTTCATCCAGTCCTTGGGAATCTAGGATTATCAGACTCACTGGAAACTTATGCTTTCCAAATTCTATCACTAGATCACGACATACAAGACTTACTATCATATCTCCACCACGAGAACTTAATTTTATTGGACACCCAACATTTTCAGTTGGGAACCCATTTATATCAACAAATGCTTTTGATATGAATGAATGTGATGCACCAGTATAAAAAAGAACAAGTGCTGGAATAGAATTGAGTTTGAACTTACCAGCCACAACATCAGGTTCCTCATAAATCTCTTCCACATTGATGTGGTTCACCTGTCCCTTCTAGAAAGGGTTGGGCTTGCTGGCACCTTCAACTTTATTTTTTGGACACTCATTAGCATAGTGCCCCATCTTCTTACACTTGAAGCATTCAACCTGACTAAGATCTTTCTTGACAGGCTGACTTCCACTACCACTTCCACTTCCATTGTGGTGGCTCTTGTATCCACTCTTGTGGTTCTTATACTTGTCATTATCATGACTACGGTGATGCTTGTTGTCATGATGGCGGTTGTGGCCGTGGTGGTTGTTGTACTTTCCATGTTTGTGGGATCCAGAACCCCCACTATCATCATGATGGGAACGCTTGCGAGATGATCCCGAGCTGTACTTGTCAAAGTTGTGCTTCCTCTTTCTGCTTTCAACCTATTTCATCTTGTTCTCCAAGATGGTAGCCTTGTCACAAAGTGATTGGTAGGTGGGGACATAGGCCACGGATAACTGCAGATTCAGTTCATCATTCAGTCCTTCGAGGAATTTTTCCTTCCTTTTGGCATTAGTATCCATTTCATCCGGTGCATATCGCGCCAGATTGTTGAACTCCTCAATATATTCAGCCACGCTGCAGTGACGCTGTTTCAGGTTATGGAACTCTTTCTTCTTCAAATTCATCACCCCGGATGAGATGTGAGCTGTGCGGAAACCATCCTCAAAGATAGCCCAAGTTACATCCTCAATGGGTGTGGTGATATGGAAGTTATCCCACCAAGTAGCTGCTGGTCCTTCCAACAGATGTGCTGCAAACCTGACCTTATCCTCGTCGGTGCAGCCTAAAGTTACCAAATCCTTGTTCACCGAACATAGCCAATCATTGGCCACCATTGGATCAGTGGTTCTTGAGAACTTTGCAGGCCTCAGTCTTAGGAATCTGGTGAGCATGTCAAATCCTGACGGATTATTCTGGTTGTTGTTGTTGTTTGTTGTTGTTGTTGTTGTTGTTGTTGTTGTTGTTGTTGTTGTTGTTGTTGTTGTTGTTGTTGTTGTTGTTGTTGTTGTTGTTGTTGTTGTTGTTGTTGTTGTTGTTGTTGTTGTTGTTGTTGTTGTTGTTTTTGTTGTTGTTGTTGTTGTTGTTGTTTTTGTTGTTGTTGTTGTTGGTTGTTGTTGTTGTTGTTATTGTTGTTGTTCTGATTCTGGTTCTGAATAAAGGTGGTCATCATCTGCATCAGTTGAGTTTGTGCTGTCATCAACTGCTGCATCTCGGGAGTGACATTGTTGTTGTTTGGGTTGGGGTTGGCACGTCAAGGAGGCATCTGTGGTTTTCATAAGGATAATAATGAGATACCCATAGATGCTTAACATGCACAATACATCACATAGTCAACCATAATAATCAAGCATCAAAATGACATAGAATTTGAACGACAAAAACAACAAGTTGAAAATGCAAACACACCATAGCAAGCCACCCACATGTTGGATGGTCATTGCGACTCAATAATCAAAATATGATAGATGAAAGTAAATCGAGTAGTCTACTCTACTCCTCCACATCAACCTCCTCGTCAACAAGTGTAAGACCTGCATTCTCCATGGCGGTCTTGTACTCATCAACACTAGTAGTCAAGGCCTCTATCTTGGTCTTAAGAGCCCTCTTCTGTGAGCGAAGACTCTCAATCACTCCTTGTTGATGCTCGAGCTTGAAGTCCTTGGCCTCTAGCTCTTCATTCATCTCCAGGATCCTCTTGTTCCTGTCTTGGACTCTTTTCTCTTGGCTCTTGAACTTCCTGTCCTGGCTCTCAAACTTGGCCTCCATTTCCTTGACTATCTCGTCTTGCTCCGCGAAGAGCTTGTCCTTCTCACGAAGCTGCACCTGGAGCTCGTCATTGCTAAACATGATGTTGGTCCTATCAGTATCTAGGTGCCTAATAAGAACCTCTAGGTCCTGAAGGTACAGACGAACCGGCTCCACCGTCTCTCTAGCAGCATCCTCGAACTCAATAGCCTCACCCTCCTCGTCGCGTCTCCCGAAGGGGTGAAAGTAAAGACCTCTAAGCTCTCTGGAGTGTCTCCCTACCAGGCGTCCAAGTAACTCCTGCATGACTACATCTAGGCCTTTATCCTTGTCATCATGCATCAGCTTGAAAGTGATGGTCTCCGTGGTTGGCTCTGCCTGGCGTCCGGGCTGAGTGACTCTGAAGCCCCAAAGGTCCTTCCTATCAAACTTGGTGAGGGGAAGCGTCATGATGCTAGGAAGTGGAAGGTTGAGCACGCTAGTGAGCTCAATGAGACGAGTGCCAAAACGAGTTCCCTTGAACTCCTCAGCCGTGTTGATAATAACATTAGGCATCTATTTTATAAGATAGAGAAAAGTTAGAATCAACATCAATAGAGAAAAATCACAAGACAAAATATCACAAGCATATCTTTTATAGTAAACACACAAGTCATGGCATACACAAATCCATTACAAGCATCAAAGGTTCAACATAACTTAGACAAATTTTTGGAATTAAAAACGATAAGTGTGGTGGTACAACTAATGAAGTACGTTACAACTCTCACTCACTGGACAAAATAGCTATTAGGATATCCTTAGTAGCCATTTGTCTATCTTGCTCACAAGATGTCACATCCCAAGATTTTCCAAATCTTGTTATGTGAAAAATATTTAATAAAATAAAACTTTGTTGATTTTCAGGGTGAGAAGAAACTTTTTGAATTCAATTGGAAACTTTCAAACCTATTTTGATCAAACAAATCCTAAAGGGATTTGAAAAGACAAAACATTAAATAAAGGAAAATAAAAATATTTGGAATTACTATTTTGGATCTTTTAAATAAAAAGATTTGGTTTTCAAATGAAATAGAAGTTTTACAAATAAGGATTATTTTGTAAGCCAAATTAAAACTTGGCCAAGCCTTTGAAATAAAATATTTCTATTTGATAAAAATAGTAAAGGTTTATTTAAATAAAATAATAAGGATTTAATATCCAGGTTTAATAAAAAATAAAGGTATTACTATTTTAATTAACCATCAAAACTTATTTATTTTAAATAAGTTTTCCAAGTATCCTTTATTTCCAACTAAAACCTACTGATTGGTTTGGTACCTTTTTAGATTTCAAAAGGAGATTTTAAAAATCAAATCCTATTTTGATTTAATAAACAAGGTCTATTTATTTAATTAATAATGGACCCTAAAATAAAATTATTATTTTGTTTTGGGGCTTTGGTTTATGTTGTTAAACAGAACCAAAACTCAATACAAGTGTGGTGAATGTTTGAATTGATTTGAATGTTTGATTTGTTGTTTGAATTTCAAAACAGAAATTAGAAATGGAAAAAGACAAAACATTCAGAAAAAAAATGAAACAGACACACAGCCCAGCAACCAGGCCCAGCAGCCCAACTCGCAGCCCAACTTTTCCCCTCTCAGCGAACCGTTTTTCACTCGGAAAAAGACCCACAGAGACGCTGACGAGTGGCCCCTTCCTTCTCTCTCTCCCCCTCACTGATAGCACGGCACCACACTCCTGTTCTTCGTTTCCACCCGCGACCACGTCCCTAGCCGTTGCTCCGATTGATTGCCGGCGTCAATTCGCGTTGATGGCGCAGTAAATCCCTCTCGCGACCACGCGCTCTTAAGCACCAATCCCTCCTCGCCATTTCCCCCTAGACTCCGCTGCCAGAGAGCCCCCAGGCTGTCTCCAATTTCTTCTGCACCGCCGCCGTCTCCGACGAGGCTCCTGGCCAATTCCGGCGTCGTCCAGCCGCCACTCGCCTCCCACTACTCACGAGCCTGTTCCCCACCTCCAGACGCACCTGCTCGTGTGCTCCATTCACTCGCGCCCGCTCCAGAACGTCGGCAACTTCAACGCCACTCGCCACCGCCGTCTGTCTCGTCTCCGGCGAAGTATCCCCGTAAGCTCCGTCCTCCCCTCTCTCTTCCGATGATGCTCCCTCACTCGCGACCCTCGTGCGCACCTAACCATGCCTCTGTTTTGTCTTAGCACGGTCCTAAACAACGCCAACAACGACAACCCGAGAGCACCACCGCCCGCAGCTACTCCGGCGAGGAATCCTAGTCGCATCTGAGCGCCCCTCGCCACGACGACCGCACGTTGAGCTTCGACAATCCCCTGCGAGCACGGTGAGAACCCCCGTTACCTCCCTTGCGTCCTGTATCGCCGGCACCACCGCGGCGAGGCGTGCTCCGCCGATCGCCGCCCGCGCAGCTCGCCGATTCTGGTCATAGCGTCGCAGCCGTTAGATCCTCATCCAGCGGATATGATAGAACCTGAGCGAAAGGGTATGAGCACGCCTGAGCCGTGCGATCTGTTTAGATCCAACGCCCCGCAGAGCACGATCCGACCAAAGCGGTACCAGCCAGTAACGTTGCGCCGCGTGGCACCCGTTTGTTTAAAACAGAAATTTGAAATCAGATTGTTTTGCAAATTTGAAACCCATGTAACTTTTGATCCACACGTCCAAAAATTACAAACTTTATATCAATGGAATCAGTGGAACAAGCCCTATCCAACCATGCAAATTGTTTAGTAAAAAGCCTCTGGTAAAATGTTTGTTTTTTCAGAAACATTTGAGTGCTTGTTTAGGTTATAAAAATTATTCAAAATTGTTTTTGAGGTTGAAATCTTTGCAAAATGGTTTGTGGTGAACCTACTGATCTTAGGAACCAACCCATGATTTAAAAATGGATTTGGTGAAGAATAGGATGGATTAATTGAATTAACCCATTTCTAGTCAAATAAAAATATTGCTTTTGTTATGAAAATGATTTTGGAATGAAAACTTTGGGAAAATGATTTGAATCAAACCTACTGACCCTAAACACCAAGTTTTGAGAATTAACAACTTATTTGGTGAACAACATAAAGTTTTTGATTTGATAAAAACATTTTCCAACACATGAAATAATGAATGGATTTAAAAATGGTTTATAGACAAAACCCTTTTGCAAATGACTTTGCCACTTTGGAAAATGACCACTTTGAACCTTACAAAGTTTAGAGCCTAGTGGAAACCACCTTTGCAAATAAAACTACCTTATGCATGCTTGCATGCATGACTTAGATCCCATTATTTTATGTGTGTTAATTTGTTTGATTGATTTTGGTTGGAATGCTAGTGATATTGTGTTTGCTTGATTGATTTGTAGTGAAGATAGAAAAGTGTGAAACTAGCAAGATCAAGAAGTGAACCAACATTCCCTACCAAAAAGGCAAGTGACACTATCATCTAAAGCCCTACTATTTTCATTATACTTAGTGGATTTTGAAACATGCATGAAAACAATTTCTATACTTATGCTATGCTAAATCCTAATAGGATACCTTATATATTCCTTAGTGAAAACAATGTAGTTGTAGTATGCTTAGCCCAGCTATATATTGGGATGGGATACATGTTATGATTATATGAAATATTGAAAAGACTTATGTTTTATATAATAAAACAAGTACTCAATGAACCACCTGGGTGGACAAGGATACTCAAGCTTTTGGACAAGGTGGCAACAAAAGGAACCATGTTTATATGGCAATCTCTTTTTGTTGTGCACTAACAGAAAACCACCCAGGGACTTAGAGATTGAACATGTTTCTCGTACAGTGGCTTCCGTGTACATCCACATGCTAAATGGGCTCTGGCTTAGTCAACTACATAGTGGAAGTCCCATGCATTGGCATCTTCAGGTTAACTTGATTTGTGTAAGGGAACTTGAACCCTACATTGGTGCCTGGTAGACAAGCTAGCATTTTGTATTGGGAGGACACCTATAGAAAGACTTTGTCACATTCTCAATCTGCCAGTACTCCATCTTGGTGAGTACTTATCCAGTGGCCACTGGTGGCATCAAGATGATATTGTGTCATGTGGGTAAAGTGTACAACTTCTGCAGAAGATCAAAATTCTAAGTACTTAGCCGTGTCCCCGGTTATGGACAATACTGAGCAACTAAGGCCTGAAGCTATGGAAGATCTCGACATTCCAATTTCTCAAAGTAAAACTTGATGGTGACAACAAGGGATTAGAAGCACTTGGAGTTTTCCAAGAAGTTCAAAAGATTTGACAAAGATCAAAAACTATTTTGAAAATATAGGATAAAACAATATTGCTTTCTGCAAATGAGCCTAAACCCCACTTAGCCAAATATGCATGTAATGATAGGATCCACTTATATTCTACATAGTAGTGAAACTTGCCAATACAATTCAAATGTATTGACCCTTGTGGCTGTAACTTGTAATGTTGCAGGTTTGATTGTTTTAGAGAAGGTTGATTGATTAGGGTTACAAAGTCTACAACCAACATGTCTGCCTGTGGCACTTTAAAGATGAAGGACCCCATGCTTACAGATTTCCTGGTGCAATGTAATGTAATAACCAAATGAGCTATGTAAGATGTAATAAAATTATGTTATTCCTGGTTATAAAGTTGTATTATGACCTTTGTTTCTTGATATTACATCTTAACTGTGGATGCTAGCTATTGATCCAGGGACTAGCATTGTAAACACAGGGGACTCTACCTTATTTAAAGGTTGGGACCCTTACACAAGACTCCCAAATTAAGTCTATGTTGTCTCCCCTTAGTTGTTGGTTGGTAGTCTCTAACTCTTGGGTATGCTTCTTTTCTTCTCTAAGGTCATTTTGAGTGTTGAGCATTCTGCACTTGAGTCTATATCCAAGTTCCTTGATAGCATTCCATGCTGCATTTCTTGCAGAGTCAAAGAATGTGGTGTGCATTTCTGAGTTGGTGACCATGCAGAATCCTAACTCCTTGTGGTTGTCTTCCTTGTTTTTGTACAAGTGAAGTTGCACCCACCAATACTCCTCTCCTTCATCCATCATAGGGAATCCTTTGTACACAGCTGCACCATGTATCCCCATGGTAACCATAAGGTTTTTGAGGGCTTTGGGAAATTCAGTCTCACACTCCAAGGTCATGGTCATGAGTGGTCCCTTCCTTACAGCTTCGTTGATGGAGTTCATCTACAAATAGAGATGTGAAAGAAGATTAGAAAAGTTTACGAGAAGAAAAAGACAAGTGTAGAAATTTTTCAAAGTGTTGAAATTTTTCCTTACTAGTTTCTAATCCAATCCTAGGGTCATAATCCTACAGGAAACCTGGCTCTGATACCATCTGTAAGATCCCACATTTATAAAGGTAAATGAAAGGATACGGATGTCGCCTAGAGGGGGGGGGGTGAATAGGTGATTAAAACTTTTCCTAGAGTGGCTCAACAAAGGCGGAATGAAACTAACGTTTACTTTGTTAAGCACAAAACCTAGAACAATCTAGGGTTCAGCTATGTGCACCAAAAACTTATGCTAAGCAAGACAAACAACTATGTGATAGCAAGATATATACTTCAAGCACGAAGGCTATCACAAAGTAAAGTGCATAAGTAAGAGCTCGGGTATAGAGATAACCGAGGCACGTGGGGACGACGATATTTTACCGAGTTCCTCCCAACATGGAGTACGTCTCGTTTGGAGAGGGGGTGTTATCTAACCACCTACGCCACAAAAGGCCTCCCTTATTCTCCGGTGAATCACACCCCAACGGGATCGATCCATGCTTCCACTATCGGTGCACTTGTCAGTGGCAACCAGAACCTCTCACAAGGTTGGGGCACTTCTCCACAACTTAATTGGAGGCTCCTAACAAACGCCACAAAGGCCACAAGGTTGGGGCACTTCTCCACAACTTAATTGGAGGCTCCCAACAAATGCCACCAAGGCCTCAACCTGCAACACAACAAACCGTCTAGGGTTCCAAGAACCCAAGAGTAAAAAGCTTCTCAACTTTCACTCGCCAAATCCTCCGGAGAGAACTCAAACCGATGCACCGAATGCAAATGGCAAGAAAACCAAAAAGGTGTTCAAATCCTTCTCTCCCAAATTCCACCAAAGCTACAAAAGCTTATGGGGGAATAAGAGAGGAAGAAAAATGGAGGAAATCCACAAAAGACTCCAAGATCTAGATCCCAATATGTTCCCCTCACTTAGAGGAGAGATTGATTGGTGGGATTGTAGATCTAGATCTCCTCTTTCAAATCCCTCAAGAATATGCAAGAATCATAGGATGGATTGAGAGAAAGCAAGCTCAAGAAGGTCAACAATGGAGGGGAAAACTTGCAAGAATGGTTGAAGAACCATTGGGGAAGAATGCCCCTTATATAGGTCCCTCCAAAATCCAACCGTTGCATCCCAAAAACGCGATTCCCGGTACTACCGGACTTTCCCGGCACTACCGAACATTTCCTGGGGTTCCTGGGGCTCCAAACGCATTTTTCTCTGTGCTCCCCGGTACCAAAATGCGGTACTAACGGATCCTGGTCCGGTACTACCGGTCATCACACAACGAAAACAGCCATAACTTTTGCATCCGGACTCCGATTTCGATGATCTTGGGATCGTTTCGAAGAGGACAACAACCTCTACAATATCATGCAAAGAAACATCATAGTACAGAAAGGGAGGATAGATCCAAATGACGAAGTAAAAAACCTTCTGCCGTACTAGGTACTAAAATGCGGTACTACCGCTTTTTGGTACCTAGCCCGGCAGTGGCTTTTGGAAACTTGTCAAAAACCTTCTGCTGTGCTAGGTACTAAAATGCGGTACTACTGCATTTTGGTACCTAGGAGGGAAGTGGCATTTGGCAACTTGCCAAAACCTACTGCCGCGCTAGGTACTAAAATGCGGTACTACCGCATTTTGGTACCTAGGAAAATTCAAACCTCTATAACTTTTGATTGGTAACTCCGATTGACCCGATTCCAATTGCGCTGGAAAAAGGACGACATGAGCTACCCTATGAAAGGTGAAAATATTGGTTATCACCAAGTGAGAATGTATCATGTAAAATAATGTGAGATACCTCACTTGGTGAGAAACCGAAAAACTGCCAAGATCAAAATCGCAACAAGATACTAACGGAAGATCCGATTTTGATGAACAAGAGCTTGTTATGGAGATTACCACAAGCTCTATATCCTCACATGGATAAGACCAAATAACAACCAAATATGATGATGCAAATATGCAAAGTTTGAGCTCTCTCCGAACGAAGTGAACGGTTACTCATTCGAGAGCCCCTCTTGATAGTACGGCTATCTATCCTAAACCCGGTCTCCTACTAACAATATGAGACCGGCAAAAGGGAAAACCTATCAAGATTATACCTTTGCCTTGAGGATTCCACTTGAGCTCGATGTAGACGATCTTGCCCTTCTCAAGATGGAACGCCTTTCTTAATTCCTCATCATCGACCTCGCATATTGAGCATGCACAACATATCTTCTTTGCATTTCATCGACCTTGAAGCCAAAACATGCTCCAAGCGATGCCAATGGACAAATCCTACAAATATAACTTAATACACACATTAGTCCATAAAGATTGTCATTAATTACCAAAACCACACATGGGGGCCTCACATGTTCTTTCAATCTCCCCCATTTTGTTAATTGATGACAATCCATTTAAGAGGGTTTATATAAGGAATATTAATGAATAAAATGGTAATACCAATATCAAATACTATAAAAGTATGTGATATTGGTACCATCACCATATATAGAGCAAACTCCCCCACAATCTATGCATGTGTGATGAACTTGAATTTCATTGCATATATTGCCAATTATCGTTGGTGGAGTTTCCTCTATATATCACATGCTAAGCAACAACAAATATGCAAGAGCATGAAAGGCAAATGCTTAATAACCAACTCATGAAAGGCAAATTCTTAAGAACCAACTCAATGCATAGCCCAACTTCCCTTAAACCCTCTAAAACTTCTCCCCCATTGGCATCGATTGCCGAAATGGGTGACAAGTTCTAGAAGGCAAATATAGTAATAATTCCTCCAAAGGTGTGACTTCGCACATATCCAATGATGAATACTTGGGAGGGAGTAGAACTATATTGAGGACCCGAAGATTGCCAAAATAAAGTCAAATGATGCAAGCAACTACAAGTCCGACAAACCAATTTGAAGACAACAAATGAGTTCAAATGGAAACTACAAGATATTATGATATGAGCCAGAGAGTGCTTTAAATAACAAATAGAGAAGCTCCCCAAGATTTGTGCACTATTCAACATAAATGCATTATAATACATATTGCACAAATATGGAATCCTTGCTCCCCCATAAGCATTTCAAGCACAACAAATGAGAGATCAAATAAATGCTTAAATAAAATAGAGAAGCTCCCCAAGATGTGTGTGCACTTAAGAATCGTTGTATTTCAATACAAAAATGCACAAATATGGAATCCTCACTTCCCCATAAACATTTAAGATGCAATAAATGAGAAAAAAAAGATAAATGAGCATTATTAAATGAATTAGATGAGCTCCCCAAAGATAATGCACCAATTATGAAAATTGCAATTGGGATCAAGGTGCGTAATCATGGAATCCTCACTCATCCAAATCCATTTAACAATACAAGGCATGAGAGAATAACTATGAGTGCCCGAAGATGCAAACAAGAAGAACAAGCACTCATAGGCAAATAAATTTGGAAACCACCGAAAAATCAAAAGGAATAAAAGGTGGTATCCAAGGAATAAATTCAACTAAAAATTATCTTCTCATATGTGTATATGTTTCTAAGTGGATAGCATCACAATGACATATGTCCATAAAGAAACAAGCACACACAAGGAAGATATACAATAAATCACATAAAAGGCTAAAATGAAGTCATAACATATATCAATAAGATTTTTGCTTCAAAGCATGGCCAAGGGCACAGATATATCTTATTGGACATTAATTAACTTCAAACACCAACACACTACATATATTACAACAATCACCAAGGGAAAAAGGAGAAAGTTGGAACATATGGAGAAAGGCAACAAGTATCACAAGGAATAAACAACTAGCAAAATCTCACTATTGCACATGAGAGAAGTTGAGGACAAGATAGGCAATAAATTGCTAGATTGACATATTTGGGATTGGTGGATCATATGCATGATTTTGTATAGTCCCAATTATATGTACTCATCTCAACTTATACACATTTACAATAGAGAGTTCTCTTAAAACCATGGCTAGAACTACAACAATTATAAATACATGAATTCATGCTAGAAGGCAACAGACAAACGGTTGGAATCAAGATATATGAGCATGAGAAAGAGATACTTGTTACCGAGATATAATTGGTAGGATGTAGATGATATGAATTCGTTGAACATCCTATAGCTTGCCTCCAATTTTCATTAATGCACCACTTCTTCAAGATTGAGAGACAAGCATCCAATATATCTCAAATGTACCTAAAACACATTTAAGTACAAAATGGTCCCCAAACTTATTGGGTCCAATGTAGTTAGTGCAACTACAATACATAGGAGAGACTCCACATAAATATGTGCATATTGATATGAAATTGAATTTCATGCACAACTTAGCCGATGGGATTTGGTGGAGTTTCCCTTATATATTGGATCAAAGAAAGCAAGCATGCCATAATATAATCATATAGTAAATATGCATGCATAAATCTTTCAAGAACCAAAAAGGAGATGCAATTTGAACAAAAACACCAAGTAAATCGAGATTGCACACACAAGAGTGTGACATGACAAATTATGTCCAAATTGTATCAAAGAACCAATTCAACACATGAAAGATCACAAGTTCAACAAATGAACTAGGCAAAAGCCAAGGAGCAAAAGATATATAAAAATACAAATGCTCAAGGATTTATCTCATTCTAAAATGGTCAAAATGTGAAACAAGGAATGAGACAAAACCAACTCCCAAAAAGAGTAAGGTTCCAACAAGTAAACCAACCTCTCCAAACTTTTCATGATGGCACAAAATACCAAAACAAAAAGATCAAACTTCCAAGCACATAAAACCCGATATGGACCAAACAAAGAAGCATAAATATGAGTGTTCTAAATAATGTAGGAGAACTCCCCCATAGATAGTGCATGATGTAGGATTTTCCTTTTAAATGCACAATGCACACAAATGGGATCATCAATAGTACCTACAATAAGTAAAACACAAGAGGATATCAATAAAATAAGAAGATCCACAAGAAGCAAGGAAGGCTTGGGAGACAACACAAAACATTTTCTTGGCCAAAGATAGGATAAAATTAAGCAAGGGCCAAAGTGAATATGATCAATAAATTCTACCATAAGTTGGGTACTCATTGTCCAAGGACAAGAAATATTGGGAATAATTTTCCCAAGGTAGCTTGCATGGATATCCAAGATCATAGTCACAACAAGAAGCATATAACTAAATATAAGAAATTAAGCATGATACTTCGAACAAGATTCTTGGTAGCTTCCAATAGTCACACAATCACTAGTGATTAGAGTAACTTGAAGCAAATGGTTTCCATGAGGATATATATATCTAAATATGAGGAAACACATACCAATAAACATTCTCATATACAAGATCCAAAATAAGATCAATAAAGGCATTCAAGCAATTTGGAACTTGTATGAGCAAATGTGTCACATAGGAGCTAGATAATAATCAATATCAATTCTAAGTGACACAACCTCGAATATTCACATTTTCTAGGATTTGTAATATGCACTAAGCTTATGACTCCCCCATAATGTGATACTACCATATAATCAACACGAGGCAAAATAATACAAATATAGATAATTAATGGACATTATAAAACTTAAATTTGTCATGAGAATTGTACCACATAGAGACTAGACAATAATCCAATATAAATACTAGGTGGTATTCCTCATGTACACACAATTTTAGGATTGTGGAATTCCCATGCATAACACTCCCCCAAAATGGGATAATCCATTAATCTCTCACAAGAGCTAAATAAGATATCAAATATAATCAATTAAGGCTCAAACATAAGAAACACACATACATGGTGTGCCACCTAATCATACACAAATATGCTTGATACCTCAAGATAATTAAGTGGATAACACAACATGTGCAAAAGCATGGAAGATATAAAACCAACACATGCACAAGGGGGCGAGTAACTTTCAATGTAAAGAGTTTAGCATATGTTATCGCAAGGAGGAACATTGGAAATATAATATAATCAAGATAATCCAAATGGTTTGGCTTGACAATAATAATTGATGAAGATCCCTCAATTCTTCATAATGTAGCCAAAACTCCAATGCCCTCCAAAACACACCTATTGATCAAGTTTTGGCTTGTTGGTCCCCAACCAAGTTGGGTCCTAAGAGGTTAGTCACAATAGGCTTGGCAACCCAAATGGATCTTTTCTTGACACCACATTGGGCACCAACAAACTTGGCAAACACATTGCCAACCTCATCCTTATAAAGTGAATAAGCATCATCAATTAAGATAGAATTGGATGAGGAGATACCAATAGTGCATGCGGAAGAAATGTGCCCCTTCTCACGGCATATGTAGCAAGTTCTACTATTGCCATCTTTCTTCTTAGGTGAAGCCACAACTAGAGGAAGATCTCGAGTAGTCCTCTTAGGAAGAGGCCCATTAATGACTTGAAGTGGAGCTTGAGGCCGCTTACCTTGTTGCTTCACACTAGGAGACTTCTTCTTCAATGGGCAAGATCTAACATGATGCCCTTCTTCCTTGCACATGAAGCAAACAATGTTGGCCGGATTCTTGACTTGATCTTGGCCATTCTTCTTGTTATCCTTGTGCTTCAACTTGATAGTGGATTTGTTCTTGACATTTGAGTTAAATCCAAGCCCACTCTTGCAATTGGGGGATTTTTGCACACTCAAGATTTTGTTGAGTGCGGCCTTCCCTTGATGACCCCTTTTCAAGTCATTCTTCAAAGAAGTGACTTGAGCCTTGAGCTCTTTGATTTCCTCTACATGGTTAGTTTCAACAAAAGTACTAGAGGAAGTAGATGCTACATTGTTAGAGAAACAAGTCATGGAATGTAATTCATCACGAGATTTATCATGGTTGTGAGAGGATGAATTACAAGGACTAGCACATGGCAATATAATATTTGGAGTAGATATAGTGCTAATGTCCACATGAGGCCCACTAGATGTTACCTTTGACACGATGGCCTCATGAGCTAATTTTAGCCTACCATGGGAGACTAGAAGATCCTCATGCTAGCTCGAGAGATTAACATGACTTTCTTCTAATTTCCCATAGTTTATAGTTAGCAAAGCAAGTTGAGCCTTTAGCTCAACATTCTCCTTCAAAATAGATGATTCACAAGAAATAGAGTTAGTAGCACAAGCATCATTATTATTAGCAAGAGGTGAGGGTAACTTGTCAAGCTCTTTTGAATATGAAGCTTTAAGTTGCTCATGCGACTCGGTGAGTTTGATGATCTCCCTCTTAACGACCCGAGAGCCATTTTTGAGGTTCTCAAAATCCTCAAGGAGTTTAGCATAAGCAACTTGAGTCTCATCATTTTTAATCTTGAAGGAGTTAGCCACCGCAAGATCTCTATCATGAGATTCCTTTACTCTAGATAGCTCTAAAGCAAAGGTCTCCTCAAGAGATTCCTTAGTGGTTTGTTCCTCTTCAAGCGCTTTATTTAGGTTTGTAATTATATTAGCATACTCACGCTCAAGACAACACATTTTATCAACGTTGTTATCATGCACCTCAATTTTTGTTTCTAACTTATCAATATGTTCTTTGCTCTTAATAGCAAAGTCCAAGACTTCAACAAAGTTAGAACAAGCAATATCCTTTTTAACAAGGGCACGATAAACAATCTCACCCTTTTCATATAAATCATCAATATCAAGCTCTTCTTCCATATTATCTACATCCTTCTCATCACAAGAGGTAATGGGTTCCAAAGTAGGGGTTACCTTAGAATCCTTAGCCATAAGGCATAGGTGTGTACCGGAAGAAGGTGAAGATGAGATTGCATTTGTGGCTTCATTCAAAACCATGTCTTGGCCCATAGAATCTTCGGTTTCCTCTACATGGTTAGCAACAAAAGCACTAGAGGAAATGGAAGCATTTTTATCATGGCAACAAGACAACACAAGCATATCATCATGAGATTTATTCAAGTCATTTCTACATGATATGCAAGGACTATTAACACAAGCATGTAAGAAGTTTGTAGTGCTAGAAGTGTTAAGGTCCAAAGATAGATCATTGCAACTAGATAGAGATGAGGGATTACAAATAGTAAGCACATTATACAAATTGCAATTTCTGTCACCACTCACCATATCATTACCTTGTGAAAAGTCACATGTTGGTGAAGTGGTAGAGGATGAGAACTCATCTCGACCGGAAGTGGAAGCAACACAATCATCCTCGATAATGTTGGACACAACATATTTATCTTGAAGTTTTGTCCATAACTCATGAGCGCTCCAAAAAGGAATGATTGAAGATGTAACTACATAGCTCAAATCATTAACAAGCACATTAGAAGCTTGAGCATCGAGATATAGGTTTTTCTCATCCTCACAAGATAGATTTTTGAAATCCATAGGAGGAGAAAAAACCATATCTACAATACGCTCCAAATTTGGGTCCATGTCCCGAAAATGAATGAGCATACGCTTTTTCCATATATCATAATTTGTGCCATCAAATATGAACATATCATTGTGCACTAATCCTGTAGCCGACATCTTTACTCTCAACGCGGTGAAGCCTAAAATGAGAGACCGTGCTCTGATACCAATTGAAAGGATACGGATTTCGCCTAGAGGGGGGGGTGAATAGGCGATTAAAAAATTTCCTAGAGTGGCTCAGCAAAGGCGGAATAAAACTAGCGTTTACATTGTTAAGCACAAAACCTAGAACAATCTAGGGTTCACCTATGTGCACCAACAACTTATGCTAAGCAAGACAAAAACTATGTGATAGCAAGATATATACTTCAAGCACGAAGGCTATCACAAAGTAAAGTGCATAAGTAAGCGCTCGGGTATAGAGATAACCGAGGCACACGGGGACGACGATATTTTACCGAGTTCCTCCCAACATGGAGTACGTCTCGTTTGGAGAGGGGGTGTTATCTAACCACATACGCCACAAAAGGCCTCCCTTATTCTCTGGTGAATCAGACCCCAACGGGATCAATCCATGCTTACACTATCGGTGCACTTGTCGGTGGCAACCGGAACCTCTCACAAGGTTGGGGCACTTCTCCACAACTTAATTGGAGGCTCCCAACAAACGCCACAAAGGCCACAAGGTTGGGGCACTTATCCACAACTTAATTGGAGGCTCCCAACAAATGCCACCAAGGCCTCAACCTGCAACACAACAAACCGTCTAGGGTTCCAAGAACCCAAGAGTAAAAAGCTTCTCAACTTTCACTCACCAAATCCTCCGGAGAGAACTCAAACCGATGCACCGAATGCAAATGGCAAGAAAACCAAAAAGGTGTTCAAATCCTTCTCTCCCAAATTCCACCAAAGCTACAAAAGCTTATGGGGGAATAAGAGAGGAAGAACAATGGAGGAAATCCACAAAAGACTCCAAGATCTAGATCCCAATATGTTCCCCTCACTTAGAGGAGAGATTGTAGATCTAGATCTCCTCTTTCAAATCCCTCAAGAATATGCAAGAATCATAGGAGGGATTGAGAGAAAGCAAGCTCAAGAAGGTCAACAATGGAGGGGAAAACTTGCAAGAATGGTTGAGGAACCATTGGGGAAGAATGCCCCTTATATAGGTCCCTCCAAAATCCAACCATTGCATCCCAAAAACGCGATTCCTGGTACTACCAGACTTTTTCCCGGTACTACCGGACATTCCCGGCACTACCGGACATTTCCTAGGGTTCCTGGGGATCCAAACGCAGTTTTCTCTGTGCTCCCCGGTACCAAAATACGGTACTACAGGACCCCAGTACTACCGGATCCTGGTCCGGTACTACCGGTCATCACAGAACGAAAACAGCCATAACTTTTGCATCCAGACTCCGATTTCGATGATCTTGGGCTCGTTTCGAAGAGTACAACAACCTCTACAATATCATGCAAAGAAAAATCATAGTACAGAAAGGGAGGATAGATCCAAATGACGAAGTAAAAAACCTTCTGTCGTGCTAGGTACTAAAATGCGGTACTACCGCTTTTTGGTACCTAGCCCGGCAGTGGCTTTTGGAAATTTGTCAAAAACCTTCTGCCGTGATAGGTACTAAAATGCGGTACTACCGCATTTTGGTACCTAGGAGGGAAGTGGCATTTGGCAACTTGCCAAAACCTACTGCCGCGCTAGGTACTAAAATGCGGTACTACCGCATTTTGGTACCTAGGAAAATTCAAACCTCTATAACTTTTGATTGGTAACTCCGATCGAGCCGATTCCAATTGCGCTGGAAAAAGGACGACATGAGCTACCCTATGAAAGGTGAAAATATTGGTTATCACCAAGTGAGAATGTATCATGTATAATAATGTGAGATACCTCACTTGGCGAGAAACCGAAAAACCGCCAAGATCAAAATCGCAACAAGATACAAACGGAAGATCCGATTTTGATGAACAAGAGCTTGTTATGGAGATTACCACAAGCTCCATATCCTCACATGGATAAGACAAAATAACAACCAAATATGATGATGCAAATATGCAAAGGTTTGAGCTCTCTCCGAACGAAGTGAACGAGTTACTCATTCGAGAGCCCCTCTTGATAGTACGGCTATCTATCCTAAACCCGGTCTCCTACTAACAATATGAGACCGGCAAAAGGGAAAACCTATCAAGATTATACCTTTGCCTTGAGCATTACACTTGAGCTCGATGTAGACGATCTTGCCCTTCTCAAGATGGAACGCCTTTCTTAATTCCTCATCATTGACCTCACGTATTGAGCATGCACAACATATCTTCTTTGCATTTCATCGACCTTGAAGCCAACACATGCTCCAAGAGATGCCAATGGACAAATCCTACAAATATAACTTAATACACACATTAGTCCATAAAGATTGTCATTAATTACCAAAACCACACATGGGGGACTCACATGTTGTTTCAGTAAAGATCCCTGTGATTGCAATGCTAGTCCCTCGATCAAATGCTAGCATCTATAGTTTAAGATGAAGTACACAGAAACAAAGGTCATTATTACATCGTCATTCCAGAGATAACATAGTCTTTTACAACTCCATAGACCTAGGCTAGTACAAGAGTTTATCATAACAATATAAATAAAGTCTTCATCTTCATGTGCCACAGGCAAGCATGTTGAGTGTAGACTCATAACCCCTAATCATCATCAGAGTAACCCGCAACATCACAAGTTACAGCCATAGTGGGTCAATACATTGGAATAGTATTGGCAAGTGATACCTTAGTAGAATATTAGCATCTACTTACTACATGAATTTGGCTAAGTGTAGCTTAGGCTTGCTTTCCTCAAATAGGTTTTACCTATCAGTTGAAACCACTAAGTTTTTGTTTGGCAAAAACATTCCCAAGGAACCACCAATAGAAATTGGTGAACCTTCTCCCTTGTTCAACCACAAGTTTTTACTTAGAAAATTGGGATGAGGAGATTCTTGATAGCTTCCATGTCTTTATGCTCAAATTGTCCAATACCAGGGACATGGCTAAGTACTTAGTTTCTTCCATCTGCAGAGGTGGTGCACTTTCCCCACAAGACTTGGTTTCACCAAGATAGGACCTTTCAGAAGCCTTCCCTTAGACCAAAATGGACGCGCTCCAAACCTATCAATCCCCTACCACCATTTGTCCATTTGGCTAAGTTATTGCAACCTATATGGTCCAGGCAGAGCCCATAATGCCATGTGGCTGCACTAGAAGCTTCTTAACACTTGGCATCTCAAATCCCTTTGTTCCTGGGTGGCAATCCACAAGTGAGATACACAAGGTAAACCATATAAATGGGCCTTGTGTAACCACTCAACACAAACCATTCTTTCCATTCCACCCAGGTGTTTCATTCACTTAGTTGTTTTATTAAGCAAAACATAAGTCAAAGACTTAGAAATATTTCTCATAGCATGTATATATAATCCACCCTTGGTTACTACTAGCTAGGCTAAGCATGGCAATAGCAAGTATCTTAACTTAGAGGGAATTATAACAATTCTACCACTACTAGGATTTCCCAAGCATAGCATATAGATACTTAGCAAAATTATTCATGCAAGCCCTATGCAAAATATTTCTAATGCATAGTACAAATATTGGGATAAAAATATGAAGCACCACTTGCCTTGGTAGTTGGGGGAGTAACAACAATCCTCACAATCACAATCACCACTAGCACCAAAATCTACACATAAAATGATAGCACCAAATTCACATATCAAAATATACAAGCAAAAATATATGAATGCATGCAAATGCCATGTGATGATTTTCTAAATCAAACAAGACAAGTGAAACAGTACTGAATCATAAACAAAACATTTACACACTAAATAAAATCAATTTGGCCCTTAAAACATTTTCTATATAATTTTTATATAAAAAATAAGCGTATAAATATCTCTGCAAAAACAACCCATTTTACGGATGCAATTTATTTAACAAAGTGTATAATTGGATATAATTCTTTCTCCTGATTCCAATGATATAAAATTTACAAAATTTGAACGTGTGGATCAAAAGTTATGAATTTTGCAAGTTTGAACAACTAATAGATCTAATTCCAAATTTTAAATCAAAAGCACAGACACGCGGCGTGTTCTGATTGGCTGATACCTTTTCGGCTGGATCGATCAATGAGAGCTGCAGGATTTAAATGAAATCACACGGGCCAGATCTAATCATACCCTTCGATAAGTGATATAATCTAACGCGCTAGATCTAGATCCAACGACCCACGACGGTTTGGCCAAGAACTGGCAGCGCGCGTGGTCTCAGCGGCGGCGGTGCTACTGGCGGCGATGGTCCGGCGAATACAGGAGGGGCTGGGGTTTTTGGTGTGGCTTACCAGACTCGCAAGAACACGAGGAAGCTCAACATGCTGCTGACGTGGACAGGGGCGGGCTGTAGCAGAGGCTAGCGCTCGTCGGAGTTGCGGGCGGTGTCGGGTTCGTGTAGACGGCGACGTTGACAATGTTCAGGATCGCCCTAGCACAAGCCAGTGGTGTTAGAAGTTGCGCAAGGAAACGGTGAATCTGATAGCATGCATGCGAAGTCAACGGGCGCTCGGATTTTACCTAAATCGCTCGTCGGAGTTGAGCGGCGGCTTTGGCGTTTGCGGGCGTGAACAGGGACGGCGACCTGGGTCACGAGCAGGCAAACCAGAGGTGTCAGTAGATGCACACGGACACGAGGGTAACACTCGTTTGAACCAGAAGCAAAGGGGCGGTCGGAGCTCATCGTAATCGCTTGCCGGAGCTCGTCGGGCAGCGTCGGTGCAGTTCGAAATACTGGCAGCCTGGTGGCGAGGTGAGTGTGCTATGTGTGTGTGTGGGGGGGGGGGAATGACCGCGGTGGCGAGGTGATTAAGTAGCCAGGAGGGGCGAGAGAATTACGCAGTGGTTCAATGCCAATTAAGCGAGAAATCAACACGGCATTTCTAGAGGAAACGGCGGTGGCGACGGAGTCTGCGCGCGCGGGGTGGGGAAGAAGATGCTGACCTGACTTGGGCCTAGTGGCAGCATTAGCGGGGCAGAGCGGGTACGAGTGAGAGAGAGAAGGGGGAACCCGGGTGGGCTGGCTTTTGGGCCGTTTCTGCTGTTGGGCTGGAATGGTGACGCCGGCCCTTTTCCATTTCTTTTCTCCTTTTCTATTTCTTATTTGATTTTCTGAAATCATTTTCAAATGCTATTTGAATGAGTTTGAATTCAAACTTTTTCTAGATTTTTGTAGAATGATCCAAGCATATATTTGTGTATAAAACATTGCTGTTTGATCACAAACACCTTGGTCCATTAAAAATAGAGTTAAAACCATGCCTTAAGTAAATATTTTGTAACACCCTCGCCTGATAAAGTTGAGTTCATGTGTATAGTGCCAATCCCTGGATCGGTTCACTGGCACACACAGTACAAAATGATACCAAATATAACTGTGCATCATAAATACAACGAATATGATCCAGAATTTACATTATTTATTCAAGTACACAATAGAAAATGAATACAAGGTAGATCTCCATCCTCCAAATGTGCCACAGGCGAACAATTGTTGAGTGGAGTCTCGCGACCTATGAACGATCACTCAGATACAATATAACCTGCAACATGAAACGTTGCAGCCACGAATGGTCAATACATTGAATGTATGGCAAGTAGGCTAAAGTGGTTAACAACATATCTATCAACTACATGCTTATTTGGCCAAGTGGAGTTCATGCTCATTTGCATAAAGTAACAGTTTTATCCTAACATTTGTAACAAAGTAGTTTTCCAATACGATAAATAGGACACTCTGGTTCACTCCCAGGTGCTCCTACCCAATTATGTTCACCCAACAAGTTTTAAGTAATTAAGAAATAAGGATGAGTGAGAAATGTCATAGCATCAGTATCAGGTCGCTCAAATTGTCCATAACCGGGGACATCGCTAAGCACTTAGTTTATACACCCTGCAGGGGTTAATACACTTTACCCATGTGACTTGGCCAGCCCAGCTCGTACCACCACTCTCATATTGGGTGATGATAGGGAGAAATCCAAGAAGGAACCGTTCGGGAAGTAGCTCCCCAAACCCGACACGCACCGGTCCAACCTACACTATCTACATCTCTAGATACGTGGGTTCGAGTTACCACAACCTACTGATTCCAACCAACCGCCCATTTCATTATTGACACATGGTTGCACATGAAAGCTACCAAACAAAGAAGCCAATCCTTTCTCATTGTCCTGGGCGGCATTCCCCACCATAATCCACACTCGATGACCCAATCAATGCCATTCCGCCCAGGTGGTTCATTAAAATCATGTTGGTTTGTCATTTAACAAAATAAAATCCTTTCAAAACAAATAACTTTTTCATGGTATGATTCCCTTCCTCGTCTAAATAGCATAGCTAAGCAATCTACCAATACGATGGCTCATAAACAAGGAATACTAGGAAATAATATGGGACATAGCATAGCATATACACATCAATTCCTACATATGCAATTCTACAAAAACATCTACAATGCATAGGAAAACAGTAGGGCATTTATGAGCAAGATAGCACCACCTGCTTTTGTTGTAGATGTAGTCGATTAGATAATCCTCACAATCCTCATAGATATAATGGTTGCACTCGTCATAACCACAATACTTGCAATCATAGTAGTTGCAATCACACACGTTGCACTCCTCGCAATCTATCGAGCAAACAATTGCATACAATCATAAACAATAACACATAGAGATCAAACAAATGCAACAAATGCATGCATGACAATTTAATAAGTCACAATGGTTGTTACTTTAGTTCTCTAAACAATATTGAAGTATATGATGCATGCAAGAGGCCAATTAATGCAATGGAGTACTTGTTCTTAATAATTACTTGCCAATATAGGGTTTTTAATAGGTCTGTTGTAACGCCTATTCTAACTGTCCAATTAAATTTGTTTCTTGGGTTTACTGGATAGAGGACGTTAATACGAACCAGTAGGTGTTGGATTCACCCTAATCGAAGTTATAGATCTTTTTGTATGATTTAAACAGTGTTTAATGGGTTTTAAATGATTCATATAGTTTCTGTTGCCTAAAAATCAAACTAAAACTATATCTGTAATCTCCACGGAATTGTGATTCCAGGGACATATTATTTGTAATTTTCTGATCAGTATTCGAATTACTATGATTTTAATACTCTAAATAAGCCATTAATCTATTTATTTAATTGCTGCAAAACCTTACAGTATTTGCCTGAACCATTTGCATATTGATGATCTACATGAAACCATTTTTCCACCGGTATATCATTTATATTTTTGTGACAAGCAATTAATTTACTATGAATTTAATGATTTATAAAGCCATTAAAACTAATTAAATTGCTACGCGGTAAATAGTCCACAAAATCTGGATCCAACTAGATATTATTAATCTACATTATAGTAGCTTCAATTTGATATATTGTTCATATTTTTTGGAGTTACGTATAATTTCCTATGAATTTATTAACCTAAAGACCGTTAAAACTAATTAAATCATTACAGTAAGTACGTACTGTAAAAGTTGGATCTATTCTAATAAGATGATTCTACGTAAAATTATCTTCAATTTGATATATTATACGCAATTTTTGGACGTGGTATGAATTTCTAATGAATTTTACAAGTTAGATCTATAATATGCAATTTTAAATTCGAATGGAATATTCCAGAGAATATTCCGCTGACTGGACAGGTTGACTTTGCATGCTGACTGGGAGTAGATGCTGACCTGACGTTGACACGTGGCGAGATCCGGTTGGCTCGTACCCCTTCGAGGTATCGATCTAATCCTGGCCGTTAGGATGAGATCCAGTGGTTAGGAGAGGAGATTGATCCGATTTTGGCTCAGAATAGACAAGAAATAGATCTGTGTTAGAGAGACAAATCCGTAGGTCAAATTCAAAAACTGAGAACATGAAAGTTTTGAGGAATCATTAGTCCTACCTTCTCACCAAAGGAATTTGTATTTGAAGAAACGAGCGCGAGTACATCTTGGATTTACACCGTCATATCTGAAATATTGCGATGCAAAATTCTCCGGCTGTGGTGGATGAAAAGAGGTGAGGTTTATCGGGATTGGAAGATTTCAATGAGATCTATAACTCTATTTTTTGACCGAAGGCAAACGACGAAGTCTAGATGGGTTAAAAAGCAAAATAAGATTTGGGCATGTGTAGATTCGGGATTTCGAGAAGAGAAACTCGTACATATGTGGATCCATGAGTTTTTATGGAGATTTAGGATGGTGTAGAGATAGGTATTGGAGTAGGGAACAAGTAGAAACAAACAGAAGTCGATTCGGTGTTGTAGATAAAAAGTTATAAGAGTTTGAATAGAGATAGGTTTGACAAAAACTGTTTTACACGATTTTTAAAGCACCTGGACACGATCGGTTCTTCATGTAGGCTGGCTGGTTGGCTGGCTGGGTCCGGTCCGGTAGATGGGCCGCCGGCTGGCTCGGCCGGCCCAGTTTTTTTTTCTTTTTTCTTTTTTTTTTCTTTTTCTATTTACTTGTTTTCCCTCATATCTTTTGCATACGAACTCCAAATAACACGATTCTTATTTCTAAAATTTTCTAAAATCGAATAGATTATTGTAGGATCATATTTGTAATCTTTTTACTAGTTTGCAAGTAGTGGGTTTATAAATCCTTTTATATTCCATTTTATTTATATCTTTATTTGTTTGTATTTATTCCATAACTTTTTCATAGTAGCTCCAAATGAGCTCAATTTTGTTTCAAAATTTTTATAATATTAATTGGATCTCTTTAGGCTATAATTATCAATAATTTATGCCTTAGAAATATTGGGTTTTATAAAGTCAATTTAATTACCTTTAGGAACATTTGGGCGAATCAACTATAGGATTTAGATACCAGGATTTGGATTTAGTTTGTGAGAACTTTGCATGGACGTAATGAAATGCTTATGAATGCTTCATTATTTTCATTTTGAAATCTTGCACACCAATTCTACAATCCATAATTAATCCATGCCCTTTTTCCTATATGGCTACTTAGGTCATAACAAAAGAATATAAGATTTTGAATTCAAGGTTGAGAGGATTTTCTATTCAAAAAGTTTCTTCTCTTTGAGAATTTTCAACATAGTCAAACAATCAATCAAACTTATTTATTTATTTCACATTCCAAAATTAGGAGAATTTTGGGATGTGACATATTTATAATAGGCATACAAATTGTCTTAATTTTTGATTCTTGTTTTGAAATTTTTGAACAAGATTTAGAAATTATCAATCAATCTTAGGATCAATACTCTACTGATCAAAACAAGGTCTTCCTTCTTATAAGTTAGCAATAAGGCTAATGCCTTACTCTACATAAAATGATAGATCACAAGTTTCTGATTTTGAGGAAATGGTCCCAAATGAGTATGAATGCATGAATGATGTGCAAACTTTGAAAACATGGTTTTAGCGATGTTACAGGAAACTTTCACTGTGAGTATTGCTCTTGTTACTGCTTGTTACTTTGTTTCCAATATGGATAACCCACTTGGTTTTCTATTTGGGAAAACTACTACCACTGCTAGGGTAGTAGATGAACCACCACCTGTTGAGATAGATCCTTTTAAGATACCTACGAGTATTGTTAATCGTGTTATGGATAATTATTATTTTGGGGATGGAACTGTCCATCCCGGTGATCACTTGATTTTTATCCATGAATTATGCGGGTTGTTTAAGTGTGCAGGTATCACAACTGAACAGGTGAAGAAGAAGTTACTCTCCATATCCTTGAAAGGGAGAGCTGAAGAATGGTATAAGCTGCTGAAGAATGGACAATCTATGGAATGGGAGGAGATGGCATCTCTCTTTTACTCTAAATTTTATCCTCCCAATGAGATTCGTAAGGATAGAAATCTTATATTTAACTTTTGGCCTCTTGATGGAGAGAGTACAACTCAAGCTTGGGGGAGATTGAAGTTACTAATGCTTAAATGTCCTATTCATGAACTCCCTAACAATATTATTCTCAATAACTTTTATGCTAGGCTTTCTCTTCATGATAAAGATTTAGTAGATGCTTCTTGTGCTGGATCATTCACACGTATGAAGGAAGAAGCTAAATGGGATCTTATAGACCGTATTCAAGATAACATTGAAGCTTGGGATAATGACAAATGAAGAAAGTCAGGTATAAACTATGATTATGAATGCATTAAATCTTTTATGGGAATTGATATCTTCCGTGATATTAGCAATGAGTTTGGTCTTGATCCTCAAGTTCTTGTAAAATGTTTTAATGCTTTTGCCTCTTATATTAAGATTCCCAAGAAAGAGTGGGACAAGTACCATGCTCCATATAAAGACATTGTTACCCATGTTCCTACCAGTGTAGAGGTTTGTACTGTTGATCCTATTTTGCCTGAACCTTATGTTGATAAGATCCCTTTTCCCTCCAAGGTAAGGGAACATTCTATTATGGCTAATATGGTTATCAAAAGCGCAAAGAAAACTATAGGGTCCGATGATCTTATTGATATTGAGCCTATGGTAGCTATTGTGGAAGATCTTGTCACTAGAAATATAGAGGATGAGCATATTGTCTTCTGTGAAGACGCTACTAATATTGTTTCTCATCCTAAGAAAGTTAGAAAAGCTAGTGTCCTTGTGCTTTCTGTTAAAATTGGTAGTCATAGCTATTATGGTCTATGTGATATTGGTGCTAGTTCCAGTGCTATTCCTTATGAGCTTTACAGGGAAATTATGCATGAGATTGGTCCTTGTGAGCTTGAGGACATTTATGTGGTTATTCATCTTGCTAATAGAGAGAAAGTTTGCCCCATTGGCATTGTAAGAGATGTGGAGGTCCTTTGTGGTAAGATTAAATATCCTGCTGATTTTCTAGTACTTGGTAAAGAAGCTAGTAAAACCTATCCTATTATCTTTGGTAGACCCTTTCTGAATACTTGTGGGGCTATCATAGATTGTAGGAAGGAAAAAGTTTTGACTAAGTCTTAGAGAGTCTTATGACTTTAATTTTTCCAAATTTTCCAAAACTCCTTATGAAAATGAACTGCCTGATGAGGATTTCAGGGTTGAACAACTTTCTGCTATTTCTCTTGCTCCTAACAATGCCTTGCAGTAGTTCATGGAAGATCATGAAAGTGATGCCTTCATGAAGGAAAGAAATGAGACATTGAAGAAATAAGGGAGGTTATTGGAGATATTGAAGAAACACCACGGTGCTATGGGCTATACTCTTGATGATTTAAAGGGAATTTCTCCTACTATATGTCAGCATGCTATTAATATAGAGCCTGATGCAAAACCAGTTGTTGAGCACCAACGTCGTCTAAATCCTAAGATGAAGGATGTGGTAAGAAATGAGGTATTAAAACTCCTTGATGCTGGTATTATTTATCCTATTGCTGATAGTAAATGGGTTAGACCTATTCATTATGTTCCCAAGAAAGGGAGGATAACTGTTGTGCCTAATGAGGATAATGAGCTTATACCCAAAGAGTAGTGGTTGGGTATAGAATGTGCATTGATTTTAGAAAGATTAATAAAGTTACTAAGAAAGATCATTATCCTTTGCCCTTTATTGACCAGATGCTTGAGAGGTTGTCCAAAAAGACTCACTTTTGCTTTCTTGATGGTTATTTTGGGTTTTCTCAAATTGCTGTGAAAGCACAGGACCAAGAGAAAACCACTTTCACTTGTCCTTATGGTACTTATCCTTATAGGCGTATGCCTTTTGGTTTATGTAATGCTCCTGCTACCTTTCAGAGATGTATGTCTGCTATCTTTCATGGTTTTTGTGAAGAAATTGTGGAGGTTTTCATGGACGATTTTTCCATCTATGGAACTTCTTTTGATAACTGTTTGCACAACCTTGATAAAGTTTTGCAGAGATGTGAAGAAACCAACCTCGTTCTTAACTGGGAGAAATGCCATTTCATGGTTAATGAAGGGATTGTTCTTGGACACAAGATCTCTGAAAGAGTCATTGAAGTTGATAGATCCAAAATTGAAGCAATTGAGAAGATGCCTTGTCCTAGAGATATCAAAGGTATTCGTAGTATCCTTGGTCATGCTGGTTTCTATAGGAGTTTTATTAAAGATTTCTCCAAAATTTCAAAGCCCCTTACTAATCTTCTTCAAAAATATGTACCTTTTGTTTTTGATGATGATTGTGAGGAAGCTTTTTAAACTTTGAAGAAAGATTTGACAACTGCTCCTATAGTCCAACCACCTGATTGGAGTTTACCTTTTGAAATCATGTGTGATGCTAGTGACTTTGCTGTGGGTGCTGTCCTTGGACAACGTGTTGATAAGAAGTTGAATGTTATTCATTATGCTAGCAAGACTCTGGATGCTACTCAAAAGAATTATGCTACTACTAATAAAGAGTTCTTAGCTGTAATATTTGCTTGTGATAAGTTTAGACCTTATATTGTTGATTCTAAGGTTACTATTCATACTGATCATGCAGCTATTAAGTACCTTATGACAAAGAAGGACGCTAAGCCTAGGCTTATAAGGTGGGTGTTGCTTTTGCAGGAGTTTTATATGCATATTGTGGATAGGAAAGGTGCTGATAATCCTGTTGCTAATAATTTATCTCGTTTGGAAAACATTTCTTTTGACCCTTTGCCTGTTAATGATAGTTTTCCAAATGAGCGATTAATAAGGGTAAGTCCGCATGAGAGTCCTTGGTATGCTGATTATGCTAACTTTATTGTTTCCAAGTACTTGCCTCCAACCTTTACAGCTCAGCAAAGAAGGAAGTTCTTTTATGATCTAAGGCATTACTTTTGGGATGACCCACATTTATATAAAGAGGGAGTAGATGGTATTATGCGAAGATGTGTTCCAGAATTTGAACAACAAGAGATATTGAGAAAATGTCATGACAGTGCTTACGGAGGACATCATGCTGGGGATAGGACTGCACAAAAGGTTTTACAATCTGGATTTTATTGGCCTACCCTTTTTAAAGATGCAAGGAAGTTTGTCTTATCATGTGATGAATGCCAACGAGTAGGTAACATCTCTAGACGGAATGAAATGCCTATGAATTATTCCCTTGTTATTGAACCTTTTGATTGTTGGGGATTTGACTTTATGGGGACTTTTCCTCCTTCAAAAGGGTATACTCATATTCTTGTTACTGTTGACTATGTTACAAAGTGGGTAGAAGCCATACCTACAGACAATGTTAATGGTAAGACCTCTTTGAAAATGCTTAAAGATGTCATTTTTCCTAGGTTCAGTATGCCTAGATATCTCATGACTGATGGAGGCTCTCATTTTATTCATGGGGGTTTTAGAAAAACTCTCTCTAAGTATGATGTCCACAGAATAGCTTCAGCCTATCACCCCCAAACTAGTGGACAAGTAGAACTTTTCAATAGGGAAATTAAATCTATCTTGTAGAAGACTATCAATAGGTCTAGAAAAAATTGGGCTAAAAAGTTGAATGACGCTTTGTGGGCTTGTAGAACTGCTTATAAAAATCCTATGGGGATGTCTCCTTACAAAATGGTCTATGGGAAAGCTTGTCACTTTCCTTTAGAATTAGAACACAAAGCTTATTGGGCAGTGAAAGAGTTGAATAGAGACTTTAGACTTGCTGGTGAGAAAAGACTGCTCGACTTAAGTAATCTAGATGAGTGGAGAGTGAAACCTATGAAAATGCTAGGCTCTTTAAGGAAAAAGTGAAAAGATGGCATGATAGGAGAATTCTCAAAAGGGAGTACCATGTTGGTGAGAAAGTTCTTTTGTATAGGTCTCGTCTCAGATTTTTTGCAGGGAAACTACTCTCCAAATGGGAAGGACCTTTTGTTATCAAGGAAGTGTACCGTTCAGGTGCCATCAAAATTTCCTCTCTAAAGGATGACACAACACAAGTGTTTAATGGTCAAAGACTAAAACATTATATTTCTAGAGATTCTTATAATGAAGATGTGGATGTTATTCAAATGGTGAATCTAGAAGAATTTATCAGAAGCCAAACACTAGAAACTGCAGAGTTCGTCCTTGAAGAGGTAAAAGTGGTGAAAACAGAAGGTTCGTGAAACTCCAATCTTTTTATATTTTTGATGTTTTTAATACATAAGGGAAGTTACGAGACGAAACTGAAGAGGAAACGGAGCCCGGGATGGACAAACCCACCCCTGGCGCGGGCCCAGCCTGACCGCGCCTAAGGGGGGGTGTTCCACCCCCGAGCTCCGACTCCGCCTTGTTTCCATGTCAAAACCTTCCTTATGCATTGAAACTTCATAATATATAACCCCCCTGGGTTCCCCGAGGTTCTTGCATCGTGTTCTCGTCGTGTTTTCGTTTTGATCTGTTTCTATCAGGAAAATTCTCAGATTTGGAGCCTCAATGTCTTCCTCTGGATCACCCATGGAGGATTCCTCTGTGGACGTCCTCAACCCATACATGTATGAGTTGAGGATTCATCCCAAAGAGTTGATCCTCAAAGAGGTGAAGGTACAGATGAAAGAAGTTCAAGGCCCTAAAGGAGAGGGCAGTCTAGAAGACCAGATGGAAGCGTTGGAACAAGAAGTTTTCAGGTACAAGAAGACGGCAGAACGCGAAGTGGATGTTATTCACAAGATAAGTTCAGAACTCATCACCAAGCACGAGGGAGAAGTTGCTGAGCTCCGAGAAGAGATCTTCTCACTCCGCCAGACCACCAATCAATTGCAAGCACAGCTCTATGACATATAGAATCAAAACTGTGAGTATGAGGCTAGATTTGATCGCATAAGCTCTGCTGCTAGTTTTAGGATTTCAGAGACAAGGAGATCCTTTTTGTATGAGGAACCATTACCTTGGAAGTTTTATGATGACAAGAGAATACCACCACCATCGAAGGAGTAATTCGTCATCAGGTTTGGCATCCCCTTGGCTTGTTCCAAGCTTGGGGGAGTGCCGCGGTATCACCACCATTATCTTTTATCTTTTACCTTTTTAGTGGATTCATATCTGTGGTAGAGAGGTTATCTTATAGTTTGGTTTGCATGTGGAAGTATCTCTCCTTTATTTGATTATCTATGTTTCCCTTGGTGTGAGTGCCTTTATTGGAATATTAATGAGAAGTCTCATCTTTTACTTTTTGCACTTCTTATTTTTAGTTTGCAATCTCTATTATATGATGGATCTTTTTGTTCAGTATTGGCACCACTTTGGGATCATCAAGTGGATCTAAATTGGTTTTGGCAAACCGAGTTCTGGTTAGTGGCATTAGTTTGAAAGAAAAGAAAGAGAAAAAAGCTTACAAGTATTTTGTATCATTTGTTTTCTTTCTTGTTGGCTCATAAGCTTAGTATTCTTTATTTAAGATATTTTGTGTCTTGAAGAAAGATTGCATGTTTGTCTCTATTACTTGTATGTTTTCTTGTTTCTTTCAACTCTCTTGCTTGCTACCCAGCCTTGCTAGCCAAAAACCTGTTTTGAGAAAGCATACTTCTCATGTTTCCGAAATCCTTTGAACCCAATATTTTTGCCACTTGTGTCCACCATATCTACCTAGTAGCTTTTGCTATTCCAAGCAAATTCTCAAGCTTTATCTACCTTTTGAATTAAAAAGTATTTTGTTATGTGAAAACTAGTTAGTAAAGCTCTCACGAACTTGATGGCACACTTTATTACTTGCCCATAATAGACTTGAACCATTGTGAACATCGAAGTTGTATATGCTTGCATCTATATGTTGGAATTAGCAGAACCATGCTGTCACGAGGAACATTTTCAACATTGCCCTTATACTCTGTACACAGTTGATATCGTGCTCTTTTGTCTATGGATGTCAACTGTGTGAAATAAAGAGGGAACTTGTAAGTCCATGGAGTTTGTATCCTGTGTTAGAGAAACGCCTGGGCCGCTAGCCTAAGCCATGCTTAATCTTGGTGGAAACTTGCAACATCACCATAGTGAGTCATCTATGAAGCATCCTTAATAAAAAGCTATGCACATAGTAAATAAAAAGATTGCTGAGATGCTCATTGTCTGCTTGCCTTGTCATTTTGGTTATGGGAAAGCTCCTGTACCATGTGCAGGGGGTACCCCGTTGGCGGTTCTCAATGATATGCAAATACTTACAATGACAAGAACTACATGGGCCCAAAGCTGAGTATGCATGAGGAGTGGCCCTCATATTCAAGGGACATGAGATTGCCAACTTATATTTCGTCAAGCATATACTCCATCTTTGTTCACTTTAACCTTAATCATCTCAAGATGCTTATGATAGGGGAAATGAGGGCTCAAAGCTAGTAAGTACCATTATCTTTTGGAATCTCTTTATGACTTGTAATCCCTGCTACCCTCTAAGAAGGGACCTTTCTCCCACTTCCAAGTTGAGTCAGTAAACCTACTTCCTCTCTATCTCCAGCAAGCTTTTGAGTTGTTGTGTTTCAAGCATTCATATGGTGATTTATTCAATCATGTTCTTTATCTTCCTTGTTTGCACAAAACTCTTATCTATTGAGTATTACTTTGAAAGCCTTCACTTGTGAAAAACCTTTTTGAGTAAAGAGTGTTCCTGTTCTGACCAAGAACAAGTTTGCCAATTCCAATTATGATTTATCTTTATGCATATCTATTGTGACTGTTGTACTTGGTTGCAAGCTAAGTTATATAATGGTGAGTTGCTTTCTTCTATGAGTTGTGCATTGGTAAGTGTGATGCTTCTTGTTCGTATTCTTTTATCGACACTTCACTCCATAAACCTGTGGACATGTTTACTGAGCTCGATGTTAAGCAGGGACAAGCGAAGTCTAAGCTTGGGGGAGTTGATACGCCCAATTTGCATCACCATTCTATATCATAATTTACCTCTATTCATTGATATTTGTCTTATTATGAGGTATTACTTATGGCTTTTCATCTGTTTATGCATGTTGGATGATTCCTAGAGGATGGACTACCGGAGTCTGGATTCTGATGGAAAAGAAGGCATTTTGGTGCAATTTTGCGAAGATCAGAAAAATACCAGAAAAATAAGGAAACATATTATTTTACCAGAAGACGAAGGAAGCCAGAAGGAGGGACAAAGTGGGGCCTTAGGGGGCCCACACCCCCTAGGCGCGGGCCCACCTGATCCCGTGCCTAGGGCAGGTGTGGCCCACTTGCCCCGGCCTTCGACTCCGCCCCTTCGCCTATATCGTCCCTTCGAAACCCTAAGGCTCGGGGAGCGACCACAGATAGATTTCCGCCGCCTCTGGGGGCGGAAAACACCAAGAGAGAAAGATCTCTCTGGCAAACAGATCTCTGCCAGGGGAATTCCTTCCCGGAGAGGGGAGACCGTTGCCATCAACACCGTCATCAAGCTAGGATTCATCGGGATCATCATCATCATCATCCACACCATCATCTCCACCAGCACCATCATCACCACTCCATCCCTCTATAACAATTGTGTTGGATATTGCTTTAGTTCTTAGGGGAAACTTTCCTAGTATTGATTACTATTGTAGTTGATGCTTGTGAGTGGAAACATTGGATTATTGTTTATGTTCAGATTGTTATCCATTATCATATCATATTTGATCTTGATCCATATGATGTCTTGTGAGTAGTTCGTTTAGTTCTTGAGGACATGGGAGAAGTCATGTTGTTAGTAGTGAATCCGTGATGAGTTATTATTCAATGGTTTAGTATTTAAGTTGTGGTGCTATTCTTCTAGTGGTGTCATGTGAACGTCGACTACATGATACTTCACCATTTATGGGCCTAGGGGGATGCATTTTGTATTTGGCTACTAATCGCGGGGTTGCCGGAGTGACAGAAACTTGAACCCCCGTTAGGACACCTTTGCACAAGGGAGCGTAGGATCTCAGAGTTTAAGGCTGTGGTTAGATTTATATCTTAATTACTTTCCTGTAGTTACAGATGTTTGCAGGGGGTTTAATCACAAGTATGTATTAGTCCTAGGAAGGGCGGCATGTTAGCACAGGTTCACCCACACAACACCTACAAACACCAGAGAAGAGTACTCATCTATTTGAAGCAAAAGCACTTGACAGAATTTCCATGTGTCCTCGAGAACGTTTGGTCCTTATAAGTATTTCCACCGGCTTGTCCTTTGCTAAGAAAGGATTGGGCCACTTGCTCCATTTGTTCGTTACTTATGTTACTCGCTCTTTGTTGTGTTGCCTTGTCAGAAAACCACTAAATATCCGTTCGCTAAGTATTCACAGGGATTTCCTGCTCCATACCACTGTTCAGTACCTTCTGCTCCTCGTTGGGATCGACACTCCTATTTATCGAAAGTACTACGATACACTCCCTATACTTGTGGGTCATCAATCTTACCATGTCAAACATGGTTTCATTGCACTATCTCGATTATTCCATACTCATATGGTGTTTCGGGAAAAACAAATCCATGGAACGATTCCTCAAATCTTAGGTGTTATGCTAAACTTGTAACTCAAACATATTCCTTTGTGATCCTATCATAAATTCTTTATTTTCTTATTACATTGATTTTGTACTTCATCTTGGAAGTCTTCGAACTTTTCAAATGTTTCACACTTCATCCTTATTAAGTAAATATTCATATATTCACTCAAATTTTCGGAGAAAGCATATGAAGTTGAAATCCATCGCTCTTGACTACACATAATGGACTTCATACAACAATATGTATAAGTTCCAATAAGCTAGTCATCCGTTCCCTTTGGCCTATGAACGGAGTTTTAATTATCTCTACGAAAGTTTCACAAGCGTCATTTGATCAAAAATCAAAAGACTCCAAAATTCCATCCACATGGAGTTTCTTCATGTTTTCTTTCCAATATAATTTAAACAGCGATGTCACTTCCTAAGTGATCTTTCAATCAATTTGTCTTTCGACATTTTTGGCACTAGTTTTATGGATGTGATTTCTCCAACGAGATTTGTAAATCATTCATATTTTATGGATTACGGCAATTATTTGAACAACCCTTTTGTTCTCATAATACCTGATCAAAATAACAATTATTGAAACAAATCTTGAAGGTAAGCTTTGATTTCAACAAGCAACACAACAACCCTTTATTTGTTCTTGATGAACATCATCACATATTATTTTGCTATTTACTTAGGCCATTGTAGTTCATGAATTGTGTTGTTTCGTATGACGATTCACACCAACAAATTCAGTATCCAATACTCAAGAACTACATTGTTTAACAAGCAAAGAATACAGCCATAACATGTATATCCTCTATATACCTAAGCTGAACAATTCTAGTCTTTTCTCTTGTGCCAAATATTTCTTAGATTTCTCTTTCAGTATTTATTTATCCTTTCAAAAGAATCTTATCAACATCAACAGTGGCGCCATACTTATGACACATAGTCCAAAAGATGTATAGTTAAATACCAATGCCTTTGGACTTGCACTTTGAAGTAGATTACCATTATCAAATACTTGGTGTTCTTTCAAATTCCATTCTTTAGTAATATTTTAGTGTAGTAAACATTTTACCTACATCAAATATTCATCCTTATCATGGAACTATTCATGATCAAGCTACTTTAGCTTATAGTGGTGAATCGCGAGTATAATGTTGCTCTCCAAAACCTTTTGGAGAATTAGGACGACTAGCGTCTCCAATCTTTTTCAAATTCTCATCAATCATGAGAACATAAAATTTGCCATATTATACTCTCTCATGTTGCAATCAAAACATTATTTCAGATATCGCAATATCTTCCACATATGATGGTTTCTGAAACAATTCTTTCAGCTCCTAGATAACCTTGATATTAAAACAATCTTTTGAATATCAAGAATCATGGAGACAAACATGATACTTATTTACTAACACTAGAATTGGTACTCTTAATTTAATACCAATTATTAAACTTGATAGAGTAACTGCAACTTACTGAAAGTTTGCAATAGGACTTTTAAAATTTAGATTAACACTTCAAAACAATATGATACCAGTTCGTAAAGTAACTAACCAGAATTCTATAGTTCTATTATCTCAATTATAACTAAGCGCAAGGTGGTAAACGGATGCCAATGACTACAACAACTATGCAAATTCACTTTGATTTAATTTATGATAAAGAGTGTTCAACTTTTAATCATATTGCTATTGAACTCCCACTCAAAAAAATATCCCTCACATTGTTTTAGTGATTACATGAACCAAATCTACTATACCAAGTCCGATCATCACGTGACATGATGTAGTTTCAAAGGCGAACAATCATCATGTTCATCATATCATCTATATGACTCATGCTTTACCTTTCGGTATTCCGTGTTCCGAGACCATGTCTGTACATGCTAGGCTCGTCAAGATGTAACCTTAGTTTCCTCATGAGCAAATCTGGCTTGCTCCCGTTGTATACACTCGTAGAATCTAACACACCCGATCATCACGTGGTGCTTCGAAACAACGAGCTTTGGCAACGGTGCCTACTAAGTATGAACACTTTATAACTTGATATTTTGTGAGAGGGATCATCTTATAATGCTACCGTCACGATCTAAGCAATCCAAGATGCATAAAAAGATTAACATCACATGCAATTCATAATATGTTATATGATATGGCCTTTCTTATTGTGCTTCCGATCTCCATCTTCAAGCACGAACATGATCTCCATCATCACCGGCGTGGCGTCAAGGTCAATGGCACCGCTCCATGGTTGTCGTCCACCAGCATCAACTATTACAACTACTTTGAATAATAGACACGCAGGTCTTAACGAAATTAAAAACAACCATAAGGCTCCCGCCGGTTGCCGGCTTACAATAAGGAACATTGCATACATCATATATAATCACAATCATGGCCATATCGCATCACAACACACCCCTGCAAAATAAAGTTAGACGCCTCTAATTTTCTTTGCATGTTTTACGTGGTTTGGTGATTTCAATAAGTGTCGTTCTAACTTACGAACAAGAACCACAACATTGATACTAGTATTGTCAATCACCCGTTGTAAATTGAATCTGCACTATGTTGGAAGAAACAGGCACCCGCAAAGCCACTTATGCAATACAAGTGGCATTTCAAGCGTGGAGCAAGTCTCATGAACGATGTCATGTAAGGTTAGCCCGAGCCGCTTCATTCCACCATCCCACAAGATGCAAAGTACACAAGAGCAATCGACAACAAAAGCATCAACGCCCAAAATGACCATTGTGTTCTACTCGTGCAACAGATCTACATATAGACACGACTCTGATAAGATTGTAGGGGTTCGTAGCATGGAAAACAAAAAAATTCTACCTCATGAACACACAATCAAGATCTAATCTATGATCAAGCCAAGATCTATCTACTAGATCGGTGCAACGAGTTGATAGAGTACTAACCCTCGAAGATCCAAAGCGGTTAACGAGAGCAGATTCTCGTGGGTGATGTAGTCGTTCACTTTCCGATCTCAAGATCACGTAGACGATCCTTCCGGCGCCGTGTTCCGGCAGCACTCCCGCAGTCGATCACACGTACGGTACTTGATGAAGACCTTCCTCTCCCTTGTTCCAGCAGGCAGTGGAGGTTGTAGCTTTCTCCTTGCAATTCCGACAGCACGACGGCGTGGTGTCAGAAGTAGAGGGGAGATCCCGCAGGGCTTTGCCTAAGCCAGAGCGAGTATGGTGGAGTAGAGAGAGGGCCTCAACGGTCTAGGGTTTAGAGGGCCAAGGAGTTTAGAGTAACTGGCAGCTAGGGTTTAGCTAGACGACGGTTTAGAGGATATCTAGGGCAGCCACATCTAGAAGGGGGGCAGTGGCTGGCCTAGGGTTTAGAGGGGGGCGCCGGCTAAGGGGCAAGGTCTAGGGAGAGGGGGCTCCCCCTCCCTTCCTTTTATAGGTGAGAGGGGCGGCTAGGGCTAGCCGTGCCCTCCCCCAACTCCCTTGCTGGCCGGTGGATTGGAGGAGGGAAGGGAAACCTTCTCCCCCAAGGTTTCCTTCTCTTCCTCCACTTGGAAACCATTGTCCTAGTTTAACTTTTTCAAACTGGTCCTTTTACTTTCAAACTAGTGTTTGATTTCTCTCTTACAAGTGTCCAGCCAAGTGACCTAGGACATGATGCAACCATTCCACTTTATCATGACACATCCATGTACCCTTCCCCTTACGGATCGGTGAACCTTCTAGATCCTTCTAGAACATTCCGATGAAAACACCGGAACCTTCCCCGAATTCCGGAATTGGACTTTCCTTATATGAATCTTATTCTCCGGACCATTACGGATCTCCTCGTGATATCCCGGATCCCATCCGAGACTCCGAACAACATTCGTTCTCTTTACTCACATTCCATATCTACTAAACAACATCGAATCCTTAAGTGTGTCTCCCTACGGTTCGTGAATTATGCAGACACGATCGAGACTCTTCTCCAATCAATAACCAATAGAGGAATCTGGAAATTCATATGGCTCCCACATATTTCTATGATTACTTCGTGATCGAATGAACCATTTACATACGATACCAATTTCCCTTCGTCTCGCGATAGTTTACTTATCTGAGGTCTGATCGTCGGTATCTCTGCATACCTAGTTAAACCTCGTTACCGATAAGTACTCTTTTCTCGTTCCCGTGATATGTGATCCCTTGTGAGCCAGTCACATTCTTGCAAGCCAATTGGATGAAATTCCACCGAGAGGGCCCAGAGTATATCTATCTATCATATGGATGGACAAATCCCACTCTTGATCCATGTGCCTCAACACATACTTTCCGAACACCCAATGCCACCTTTATAGCCACCTAGTTATGGTGTGGTGTTTGATGTCATCAAAGCATCCATCCGGTGATGGTGATTAGCATGATCTCAGGTCGAAGGATTTAGGTTACTATGTATCAGAAAGCTTATAGCAAGTGAACTATATTAAATGACTTGATCTTTATGCTACGCTTAACTATAGGAGTATGTCCATCACATCATTATCCTAATGATATGACCCTGTTGTTAATAACATCTCAATGTTCATGATCAGGAAACCATGATCATATATTAACCAACAAGCCAGTTTAACAAGAGGCTTTACTAGAGACTCTTCTATGTTTACAAATCACACAAGTATTAATGTTTCCGGTTAATACAATCATAGCATGGTATGTAAAAATTTATCATAAGCATGAAGATATGATAATAACCTCTTTATTATTGCCTCTTGGGCATATCTCCAACAAAGATTTTAAAGAAGTTTAAAATGGACGGAAGTAAGAAGGTGTTCTTACCTATGTTGCAAGGCAAGACATTGAGTAAGACTCAAAGTCTGGCTACGTCGGAAGAAAGAGAGATAATGGACAAAGTCCCCTATGCTTCAGCCATAGGCTCTATAATGTACGCCATGCTATGTACAAGACCGGATGTGGCACATGCTATTAGTTTGACTAGTAGGTACCAATCGGATCCAGGTTCGGAACACTGGATAGCGGTCAAGAATATCCTTAAGTACTTGCGAAGAACTAAGGATATGTTTCTTGTGTATGGAGGTGAAGAAGAGCTCGTCGCTAAGCGTTATGTCGACACAAGCTTTAACACCAATCCGGATGACTCTAAGTCTCAATCCGGATACGTATTTCTCATGAATGGTGTAGCGGTTAGTTGGAGGAGTTCCAAACAACCTGTGGTGGCGGGATCGATAATGGAGGCCGAATATGTTTCTGCTTGAGAAGCGGCTCAGGAAGCGGTTTGGATGAAGGAGTTCATATCCTAACTAGGTGTGGTTGCGAGTGCATTGGATCCAATGGTGATCTATTGTGACAACAATGGTGCCATTGCCAATGACAAAGAACCAAGGTCTCACAAGAATTCCAAGCATATTAAGCGCCGGTTTCACTCCATCCGCGAGCATGTCAAGGATGGAGGCATAAAGATTTATAAAGTACACATGGATCTCAATTGCGGTGACCCAACATACCACTACATGATGTAGTACACTATAGTCGTTGACATAACACCAATGGAACACCGTTCCATTCGCATTACATACCTCACAGTGGTACAACAGAAACATCGCGGGTCCAAGACATTACTTTAGATTACATATAACATATTACAAAAGATCTAGAGAACTTCCTCGAATAGTGAGGAATATTATACAGAAGGAACCAGAAAGATCTACTCAGAGTTTACTTTAAGAGTACTACTATTAGTATATATATAAGGCTTGAAAGTGCTACTATAGTACTGTTCTACAGAAGTAGATTCTAGATTCTAGGAGTTCTATTTATACTCTACACTTCAGCTTGACTTCCTTAGCTTCTGGTAAGGACTTCGACTCTGTTGATCTCCATCAGATATCTTCAGCTCTTCAAGTAACTTATTTCCTAGGAGTGCCATTGGTTTCTTCCAGATCTAGCAAGGGTTAAGAAGATACGGTTGAGTACAAGCATACTCAGCAAGTCCACTAAAGAGAATTGTTTGATGCACTATCTACAGCCACAGACCATAGGTCATAGTCAATGCAAGTTTTTGAAAACATTTCTTCAAAGGTTGTTTTTATTCTGAAAAAACTATGTCCGTCATCCTTCATAGGTTTACCAGAACTTTCATGGAGTTCCTTTCCTACCGCGTTCGTAGCTCCTTCCCGGAAAAGGGAGTAACAAGTTACAGTTCTTACACTCTGCAGAGGTGCGTTTGTTTACCCATGAGAGATCTTAGCTTTGTTGCACATCCGAGTTATAGGCTCGTTCACACTTCCTTGGTATGAGGCCCAGACTAAGATCCAAGCCAATCACTGTCCTTCTCCGTGACCCCACATACCTGACAAATTGCACATTAGGCCTAGGATAAAACTTGTTTCCATTATCATCCTAAGGTGTACAACCCTCATAGATACCATAAGCCATGGGACGTTGAGGGATCCCACCCATAACCTGCTAACCCTCTACAAGAGGAGTTGCAACAACGGCCCGGTCATCCGTTGGCATGCGAGAGGGAGCTGATCCAGCTGACTTCTCCATCCCATTCCAAATATCATGGTTAACACGTAATATACGGCGCAAGAATCACTGATGACATTGGTTGTTAAGTCCTAGATATTATGTTCCTTTACCACCGGAACTTTTCATAGTTGGTTGTTACCTCATGGTAAATAACCTATAATCATATTATTATGAAAATAATGTTTTCTGACATTTTTTAAATGCAGGTGATGACAACACTGTATTTGCAAAATACTTTGCCGAAAATAATAAAAGGACATGAGAAAGTGTGAACTTGCCTTTTGTGATTGCAAAATTATGCACTCATGGTCTTCGAGACAATAGAAGATCCAATATCTGAAATCATCATCATTGGTCCGGTAAGGACTAATGTTTAAAGAAGCAAGATGCCATTATGCATAAATAATGCTATGCAATTTTATAATTCTCAAAGTGAAACCCTCAGCATTATAAATGAGTTGATCTTAGGTATCTTCTTTAAGATTGGGTTTATTTTTAAGTTTATTTCATAAGAAATGGCATTGATAAGGAACTTAATGTTAACAATCCAAATATACAAGTAAGGATAAAGTAATGTGATTATGATTAATTGTTATCTGGTGATTAGGATAAAAGTCCTTGGGTTGAGTTGTTAAGAGTTGAAAGAACTACTATAGACTTGTTTGTTTGAAGTGGCAAAAAGAATAACACTTGAAGAAACTAGTGTTTAGTTAAGGTTAATCAGTCTTGAGGTTTATTAGGTTTTACATTAGGGTTTGTGATGGTTACAAATGATGTTGAGTTATCGTATTTTAATTGATGGTACAAGTTACCAAAGTTAACTATAAAAACATGAATAAACTTCAAATGAGATGTTTATAATTGTTTAGACCAAAGTTAACTATAAAAATAGAAGTAAATCTTAAGATGTAGTGAGTTTTAGAACATCATCTAGTTTTAGGGTTTTGACAAATATGATTATGAATTTAGACTTAGTAATTAAATTTAAAGGATTTAGTGTTTTTATTAAGAAATGTGATTATTTCTTTCTTAAATAAATTTAAAGAATTAACAAAGTGGTTATTTTATTTTAGTAAAATAAGTAAATGAATTTTATTATCTTAGGTTATTAAAATGTTCTTGAATAATATACATAGTATTTTTCTAGTAAAATATACTTATTAAAGATCTTAAAGGTATTATCTTTATTTTTATAAAATTCTTCAAAGAATTAAATGTCTTTAAATATTTGCTTTATGTTTTATTTGTAAAACTCCAAGTTAGTATTTTTATAAAATAGTAGATTCATTTTTATACATAAAAATTATTTTTATTAATTTTTAGGACTTTTCCTTATTTTATGAAATGTCACTAAGGCTTTAGTGGTGTTAATATTTATTTGCATTTTATTTAAATTAAATAAGTAAAGTTATATTTTTCTTAGGTGGATATTATTTTTATGATGATTTTTATATATCATAAATATTTTTAAGATTTTTCTATATTTTTCTAGAGCTTTAAATATCTTTAGGGTCATTTTTATAAACTTGCATTTTTTTCTTGAATTATTTTATTTTATTTTAAGATGGGCCTAGCACCCAACAATGGGCTAAATTAGCCCAGCAGGGGGGTACTGGATCGGTCAAACCGACCCAGCCCGTAGCTCGCCTCATCCCCTCGAAGCTTATCTCCTCCTCTCATTCTCTCTTCTCGTGCTCCTGGGCGCTTCCACCGCCAAAGATCGCTCTGTGTTCATTTCCTTGACCACTGCCGCTTACGCTATCTGGCTCTATTGTTGCCTCCTCCACGTCTAGGCTTGGTCCACCGGAGCGCATCACCCTGTACCGGAGTTTTGGCCGCCTCCCCTAATCGAGCGAGCCTCCTCATCGTCCCCGCTGAGCTATTGCTACACGGCCTCGACACCCGTGTGTTCTGCATCGAGACCTGGATCAACCACCTAGCCTCGGCCTTCCCATGGTGGTGTGGTGCTACTACTACTGTCTAAGGCCATGGTTGGCTATGGTCTCCTGATGCTCTTCGTTGACCTGGATTTCACCTTCCTTAACTCGACGCTGGTGGGAAGGTGCGTCGGAGCAACCCCGATGTCCCTTGTTCCTGAAACCCGTGGGACAGTGCGGACAGCGCAACCCCGGCATCAGGTGCTTCCACTGATTCGTGGATGGTGTTGGACAGGAGCGGTTCTATGGCTTCGTCAAACCTACGCTCCAGGTTCTCGACACCCACAGTGAGTCATATCTCTTTTGTGACCAGCTTTTGTGCTGATGATGTCCTGATGATAGCACCTAGTGGTATTTGATCAAGATTGAGGGAAATGAAGCTTGATGTGCTTCCCTTCTAGTTATAGATAACACATATGTGTCTATTGCAAGAGAAATCAGTGATGATTTAACATATCTGCTTGACAGTTTAGTATAAAAAAACTAAATGATTCCTAGGTATTCATACCAGGAAAATGATTTGTTCTATACTAGTTATTGTTTATGGATGAAATGGTATATCATCTATGGCTGGTCCATATGGCAGTGATTCTTTTAGAATGATTCCTAATGCTTATACTTAGGAAAATGATTTGATTAGAATCCTTTGTCCTCAATTGTTGGTGGTTGCTAAGCAGTACCTTGGGCTTGGTCACTCCAGGCCTGGTAGCTCTTTTGGCTTGGTAGTTATAGAGATCATATTATCTTCTTAGGCTTGATAATCTATTTAATGTCTTCTAGTCTCTGGACTAGATAAGTTTCACAGACTGGATGCTTATGAACCAGAGTTGAAAGAGAAGGATTCATTTTATGGTTAGTTTATTCTATTGTAACTAACCTTTGATAAATAATTGTGTAAATGATTCCTTAAAAACTATTAGGAGGATGATTTGAATTCTTCATAAGTAAGATAATGACCATATGTTTATACTAACCATATGATAGTCAGATGATTATAACTGATTCCTAGATTTAACTAGGAAGATGATTGGAAAATTGTCTTGCTTGCTATCAGATGAATTAAAAAGTGATGGTGGTTTTCTTTGGCTTGTATATGTGTTTTGGTGGCTTCTCTTGCCTAGGTGACTATTGTGGTGCCTCCCTATGGGAGTGAGCACAATAGTACTTCAGGTAGATGAATTGTTATTTGCACAGCTCGATAAAATCCATAGAGAGTTAATGCTTATGATGCTGGTCTGAAGCTTTGGTGAATTCACTTTGAATTAAAAGTTGGAATGCTATCATAAGTACTGTTACTATGTCACAGTACATCCTTGGATGATTTCTAGCTATTATTAGCTAGGAAGATGATCTTCTTTGGTTGGTTATATTTTCATTTCCAGATTGTTAGTTAAGCTGCCACTATGGTACCTCCAATTCCTAGAGTGTGCCCAGTAGGTGACTGAGCTAGAATATCTTGATGCTCAAGGTTTGGTTGCAATTGTGTCTGCATAGTAGTGGATGATGTGGAGATATGGCTAGTGATGCACAGTTTGAGGCCTTGATTAGAAAAGAATAAAAACAGATGTTATTATATGGCTTTTAATAACTCTATGATGATTTTGGAAAAGCAATTCTTTGCAACACTGAGAGTATCACCCTAACCACTCCTCCTAGATGAAACTCTATTGAAGGAGGGTTGAAATTGGATGAGTTTGTACCAGCGATGTCTTTCTACTTGAGCCTGATGATGCAGTTTAATAAGAACAGGTGCTATAATATGATTTTGGTGGTTAACCTGTGAGTTATTGAGTTGTTGCAGCCACTGGCTGGTGTTGATCTTGATCAACCACTATTGGTTTGGTGTATCCTTTATTCCCTTTTCTGAGGTATCTACTGCTGCTACTCTCCTTGTCACCTAGGCCTCCTCCTTGTGCTCCTGACTTGATTTATTGAATCTGCTAATTCTTTTCCTTCTGCTGGTGCTCCTGGATCTGTCTTCCCCTGATTCTAGCTCTTGGATGGCTCCTGGGAGCAATGTCACATCCCAAGATTTTCCAAATCTTGTAATGTGAAAATAAATGAATAAAATAAAACTTTGTTGATTTTCAGGATGAGAAGAAACTTTTTGAATTCCAATAAGGAATCTTCAAACCTATTTTGGATCAAATAAAATCCTAAAGGATTTTGAAAAGATGAATAAACATTAAAGTTAAAATATTTAGATTTACTATTTTGTTTCTTTTATTAAAAGGTTTTGAATTTCAAATGAAAAGGAAGGAATTTAAATAAGGATTATTTTATAAACCAAATTAAAACTTGGCCAAGCCTTTGAAACAAAATATTTCTATTTGAAAAAAAAATAGTAGAGGTATATTTAAAATAAAGTAATAAGAATTTAATATCCAAGTTTTATTAATAAAGGTTTTACTATTTCTAAAACATCAAAACTTGTTTATTTGTTTAAAATAAGTTTTTCAAGTATTTTATATTCTCAAATAAAACCTACTGATTTGGTTTTTAAAATATTTAGATTTCAAAAGGAGTTTTTAAATAAATCAAATCCTATTTTGATTTATTAAAACAAGGTCTATTTATTTAATTAATAATGGACCCTAAAATAAAATTATTATTTTGTTTTGGGATTTTGGTTTATATTGCTGAACAGAACCAAATTCAAAGTTGTAAAGTGTGATGACTGTTTGAATTGATTTGAATGTTGATTGGTTGTTTGAAATTCAAAACAGAAAATAGATTCAGAAAAAGGAAAAACAATCAGGAAAGAAAAAAATAGAAGTGGACTCAGCCCAACTGGCCAAGCCCAACTAGCCAAGTTTCCCTCCCCACGCGCGAAACGTTTTCCACCAGAACACACACCCACAGAGCGACTGACTGGCCTCTCTCTCTCCCTCACTGCCAGGAAGGCCCCACAGCACTGTCATCGTTTCCACCCGCCGCGACTTCTTCTCCCCAAACCTTGTCACCGTTTCTGCCTTTTGAATGCGCGCTTGATTCCTCTTTAACCATGCATTGATTCAGCCTGTGACTGCGTGCACTTAAGCATCTCTCTTCCCTCTCTGATCTCCCCCACACTCCATACCCTCTCTGCCCCCAGGCCGACGGAATTTTGAGCTCGCAACGCCACTGCTCCGACCATCGTCCCCAGCAAATTCCGGCGAGTCCCGCCACCGCCTTGCCTCCCCGAGCACACGAGCACACTCCCCACTCCCAGGCGCATCTGCCTGTGCCTTCCGTTCAACCACGGGCACCCCTGAGCGTCGCCTTCGACAACCACTGACCGCCATGGCGTACCGCCTCTCTCGTGAAGTCCGGTGGTAGCTGCAGACCGCCCAGCTCTCTCGTTCACGCTCCCACACTCGCCACATCCTCCTGCATCTGACCATGCTCTTGTATTGCCTTAGGGCGATCTGCAGCATCGCCTCCGACCAGGACCAGAACCACCCGACGTCGTTCTCCACTCCGGCGAGCGAGTAAACCCGCTCCAGTACGCCCCTCGCCTCCTCGCCACCATGTTGAGCTTACCCACGCTACTGCGAACACGGTGAGCATCCTCATTTCCTCTATAGCTTCCTGTAACCACCGATAGCTCACCGACTGACCGTCGCTGCCGCTAGCCACCGCCAGCGCCGCTGCGTTTTGGTCAAATGCGTAGAAGCCGTTAGATCTGAATCGGACGCATAAGAATAGAACTGAGTGAAGCGGTAGGAGCTAGTCTGAGCCGTGCGATCTGCTTAAGATCCAACGCACCAGAGAGGCTGATCCGCGTGAACCGGTACCGCCCAATAAGATTACGCCGCGTGGCACCACACGATTTAGAAATAGAATTTGAATCTGATTTAGATGCAGATTTGAAAACCCTATAACTTTTGATCCACACGTTCAAAAATTACAAACTTTATATCAATGGAATCAGTGGAACAAGCCCTAGCAAACCATGCAATTTGTTTAGTAAAAAGCCTCTGGTAAAATGTTTGTTTTTGCAGAAACATTTGTATGCTTGTTTAGATTAGAAAAAAAATTCAAAATTGTTTTTGAGGTTGAAACCTTTGCAAATTAGTTTGTGGTGAACTTACTGACCCTAGGAACCAACCCATGGTTTTGAAAATGGATTTGGTGAAGTTTAGGATGGATTAATCAATTTAGCCCACTTTTAACCAAATAAAAATAATGGTTTTGTTGTGAAAATGTTTTTAGAGTAAAAACTTTGGGAAAATGTTTTGAATCAAACCTACTGACCCTAAACACGAAGTTTTGAGAATTAACAACTTATTTGGTGAACAACATAAAGTTTTTGTTTGGATAAAAACATTTTCCACCACATAAAATAATGATTGGATTTAAAAATGGTTTAGAGACAAAACCCTTTTTGCAAATGACTTTGCCACTTTGGAAAAATGACCACTTTGGACTTTACAAAGTTTAGAGCCTAGTAGAAACCATCTTTGCAAATAAAACTATCTTATGCATGCTTGCATGCATGACTTAGATCCCAATATTTTATGTGTGTTTTGTTTGATTGATTTTGGTTGGAATGCTAGTTGATATTTTGCTTGCTTGATTGATTTGTAGTGAAGTTAGAAAAGTGTGAAACTAGCAAGATCAAGAAGTGAACCAACATTCCCTACCAAAAAGGCAAGTGACACTATCATCTAAAGTCCTAATATTTTCATTATACTTAGTGGATTTTGAAACATGCATGAAAAGAATTTCTATACTTATGCTATGCTAAATCCTAATAGGATACCCTATACATTCCTTAGTGAAAACATTGTAGTTGTTACATGCTTAGCCATGCTATATTTTGAAAAGAGATACATGTTGAGATTTTATGAAGTTGAGAAAAGGACTTGTGATTTATATAATAAAACAAGGACTCAATGAACCACCTGGGTGGACAAGGATACTTTGAGTTTTGGAGAAGGTGGAAACAAAAGGAACCATGTCTATGGCAATCTCTTTGTGTTGTGCTCCAAAAGAAAACCACCCAGGAAACTTAGAGATTGAACATGTTTCTCCAATTGTGGCTTTCGTGTACAACCACATGCTATTATGGCTCTGGCTTAGTCAACTACATTGGGAAGACCCATGCATTGTCTTCAGGCTACTGAAAATGAGGACCTGGAATCCTACATGGGTACTGAAGACAAGCTAGCAATGGTGTATGGGAGGACCCTCTAGAAAAACTTCGTCACATTCTTAATCTGCCAGTACTCCATCTTGGTGAGCACTAATCCAGTGGCCACTGGTGGCAACAAGATGAGATTGTGACATGTGGGTAAAATGTACTACTTCTGCAGAAGATAATAAAATCTAAGTACTTAGCCGTGTCCCCGGTTATGGACAATACTGAGCAACTAAAGTATGAAGCTATGGGAAATCTCGACATTCCAATTTCTAAAATAAAAACTTTTAAGTGACAACAAAAGGCTTGATGCACTTGGGGGTACCAAGGAGCTCAAGGGATTTTGATAAAACTTGATGCACTTGGGGGTACCAAGGAGCTCAAGAGATTTTTGACAAGGACTTGATCACTTGGGAGTTTACCAAGGAGCTCAAGAGATTTTGATAAAAACTTGAACACTTGGGGGTACCAAGGAGTTCAAGGAGATTTTGAGAATAACTTAAACACTTGGGCTTTACCAAGGAGTTTTCAAAGACTTGATCAAAGATCAAACCATTTGAAAAGATAGGATAAATTATTGCTTTATGAAAATGAGCCAAAAAAACCCTACTTAGCCAAATGTGCATGTAATGATAGGATCCACTCATACTCTACATAGTAGTGAAACTTGCCAATACAATTCAAATGTATTGACCCTTGTGGCTGTAACTTGTGATGTTGCAGGTTTGATTGATTTTTAGTGAAGATTGATTGATTAGGATTACAAAGTCTACAACCAACATGTCTGCCTGTGGCACTTTGAAGATGAAGGACCCTATGCTTATAGATATTCCGCTGCAATGTAATGTAATAGCCAAATGAGCTATGTAAGATGTAATAAAAATATGTTACTCCTGGTTATAAAATTATATTATGACCTTTGTTTCTTGATATTACATCTTAACTATGGATGCTAGCTATTGATCCAGGGACTAGCATTGTAAACACAGGGGATTCCACCTTATATTATTTAAAGGTTGGGACACTCCCTCTACAAGCAACCAGGGATAGAGATGGTTTGGTGGAATGATCTGGTTTCTAGTTGATAAAGCTGTATAGATCGGTGATCATCTGATTCTATATTATGGTTGTTTATGTGTGGGCTTGAGAGTTCTAGTGCTAAGAAATGAGCTGGGTGGAAGGAGTAGCTAGCAGTAGTGACTGCCACGGCCGGTTCCTTCTTATCCTCCCCTGGTGTGCTCCTGTGTTGACAGCAGATACCTGCATGTTGATGTGCAAGCTGCTTGCAAGTGGGATCTGCTGGTGTGGATGAGATCAAGTGAAAACTTGATATTTGTGGAATCTTTATCTTATTACTTTAACTGCCATGGTGAAATTTCCCCTCTCCAAACCTGTGATGTTGTACCGAGGCCCTCACGGGATAAGAACAAATGCTCATATTTGGTGAAACTTGCCCCTTACAGATTAGCTCAATGATGAAAACTTAACAGTGCATTTCACCGTTCACTTCTGAGAGCAAAACTAACTATCCAACTAACATTCTTTTATTTTATTTTTATTTTGCTTTCTTTCTTCTTTTTGTTGTGTTTGCAGGAAGTGAGAAGAAGAAATAAAATGTCAGTTGATGAAGGGATAAGAGAACAGTAGCTTAGGAATTTCTTAATATTAAATATTGTAATTTATATTCTGTTTAAATATTGTAGAAACATTGTATTGTTGTATTTTATTCAATAAAGTTTACTTATTTCATTTTTTTCTTTTACAAATCTTTTGTAAAGACAATGTCATATATATTTTGTTGTAATAAAGAATTCTTTTATTTATTTCAATAATGTAATTATTTTTTTCTACTTATTTGTTTCCTGATGCTTTACTTTTATTTATCTATTGTAAAAGATCAATGTAATACTATATGTATATATATTTATATTAATAAAGAATCCTTTTTATATCATTTCTCTAATCATTTTATGTCAAGTTACTAAATATTTCCAATTCCTATTTGTGAATTTTATAAATTCATTTGAATTTCATATTTGAAATTCAAATACATGTTTGAACAAATTTTCCCCGGAACAAAGAATTCTACAAAGGTCATGTCGAAATCTATCGCACTTGCTCCGAAGTTTCCTTCAGTACAAGAGAGATCCCGATCCCTCTATAGCTCTTTTGGTTTTGCGCGAAAATTTCCCGGATTTTCTTATGCATGAATGCAATGCACACACATGTGTTCTCTCTATTTCCAGGTGCTAATCCTGGGATGTTACATCAATGTAGCAGATCTGTTGACTAAAACTCTCGCTAGAGCAAAACATGATCAACACCAGAACTCCATGGGTGTTAGATTTATCACTGTGTAACTAGATTATTGTCTCTAGTGCAAGTGGCATACTGAAGGGAATATGCCCTGAGAGGCAATAATAAAGTGTTTATTATATATATTCCAAGTATATGATAGATGTTTATTTTGCATGCTATAATTGTATTAATACGGAAACATTAATACATGTGTGTTTAATAAGCAAACAGAAAGTTTCTAGTTATGCCTCTCTCATAAACTAGCTCGTTGATTAACAAGATGATCAAGGTTTCCTGATCATAGACATTGGATGTTGTTAATAACGAGGTCACAACATTAGTGTAATGGTGTGATGAACATTCATCCGAAGTATAGCATTACGATCAAAGTCATTGAGTTTATATTGCTATAACATCATATGAAGTGATCCTAATCCTTAGACCATGAGATCATGTCAATCACTAACACCGGAAGAGTTTGTTGATAACATCAAACGGCACACCATAACAGGGTGATTATAAAGATGGGTTCAGTACTACTAAAGTGTTATGTTGAGGCCCATGGATCGAGAGTGGAATTTGTTCATCCCGATGAAGGATAGATATGCTCTGGGCCCTCTCGATGATATAACATTGATTAGCTTGCAAGTAAGTGATTTGATCACTAGAATGTTATATCACGGGAACAAGAAAAGAGTACATGTCAGTAACGAGATCAAACTAGGTATGGAGATACTGATGATCTAATCTCGGACATGTAATATATCGCGAAACAAAGGGATTAATATACTAGCGTAAAATGTTCTCGCGATCACAAGAAAGTCATTGCTGAATGTGTGGGAGTCAGTATGGACCTCCAGGTCCCGCTTCTGATTATTGATCTGAGAGGAGTCTCGATCATGCCCGCATTATTCGAGAACCGTAGGTTGACACACTTAAGAGACACCGACATCCATTTGGAGCAAAAGTTTCATGCCGGAAAGAACAACAAGCGCAGAAATTTATTTCACTAGATACCGAAACAGGTTCTCGGGTGAAATTGCAGAAAGTGTTTTTGCATGTGAAATGAAATACTAGCAAGGGGTTATGTGTGAATGTTTGTCATTAAAGTAATTGACAAAATTATGAATAAATAAAAGGAGTTTTATTTAATGAGAGTTTGCATTAAATTTGGTGGAAATTTAATGGGAATTTGAGTGGGTTTTTGAGTGGAGGGAATTGAAAGGTATTTTTGTGAGTGGAGTGTCCACCCACATGAATGAGGGGAGGGCAAGGGGCATCCCCCATGCGCTGGCCACCCCCTTGGGGTTCCCCCCTCTCCTATAAAAGGAGCCCCCTCCCTCTCTCTCTCACTCACACCTCCTCGTGAAGGATCTCTCTCCCCCTCTAGTATTTATCCCCCATAGTATCGGACTAGCGAGATACATGTTCCTGATGGCTATTCGTCAAGAAAGATTTGTGCTTCCGTTGCATCGCTGGAGCGAGGAGGTGGAGGTTTCTTGGTGCCTCAAACGTGTGTGCGAGCACGGACGCGCCGCTGATTTGCGGTGCTAGGACTTCCTCTCGATCTTGAGATCGGCAAGAGATCGTCTATATCAACCACGAGTTTAACTTGTTAAGCTTTGTCGGTCTTCAAGGGTATGTTCTCTACGAATATACATCCGCCCGTTGATTGTATCTAGTAGATAGATCTTTGTACATAGTTGTTCCCATCGTAGGAATTTTTTTGTTTTGTATGTTGCGAACCCTACAGTTGTGCCTTGCTCAGTCCTAACAATTGCCCTGCTGTAATTTGTTTACCTAGCATGACATGTTTGTTTATCTAAGGAGAACACCTCTAGTGAACTATGGACCCCGGTCCAATCTTTACCATTGATACATCCTCCACTGTTACTGTTCACTTGCTGCAAACCATCATCACTTTCCATACCATACAGTTAATCCTTTGTTACAGCAACCGGTGAGATTGACAACCTCACTGTTAGTTGGGGCAAAGTCTTGAGTTTGTGTTGTGTAGGTTTCCACGTTGCTTGAAACATCTTTGAGACGTCTCCTTTATCCTACTGGTTCTATAACCTTGGTTTCTTACTGAGGGAAGACTTGCTGCTGTGCTGCTTCATACCTTGCTCTTGGGGTTTCCCGACAAAGCGCTTTCAGGTGCCATCAATCTCCTTGCAAGAAGAATCCGCTGGAGAACTCTCTTTGAAACTTGGAAGAAGGATACCATGTACAATATCATATTAGTGAGGATGGAATTAATCAGAACTAGTCTTCCACCAACTGAAATTACTTTTTCTTTCCAGCTACTTAGACGTTTATATAGTCATTCATCAATCGCTTTCCATTCCGCATTCGTGGGTCGCTGATAGTGAATCGGGATTCCCAGATACGTCATAGGAAATTTTCCTTGCTCGCATCCATATAATTTGGTATACTAATTCATAGCCACTTTTTCTTCTTCAAACCAAAATAATTCACTCTTATAAAAATTTATCTTTAGACCCGAAAGGTGCTCAGACGCTGAAAGAATTAACTTCAGGTTTTTAGACTTTTCGATATCATGTTTCATAAAAAATTGTGTCATCAGCATATTGTAGAATTGTCAATCCCCCATCAACTAGATGTGGTACTATCCTACAAATTGTCCCATATTTTTGGCACGCTCTATCAAAATGCCAACATATCAATCACCATGTTAAATAACATTAGGGATAGTGTTCACCTTGACATAAAACTTTCTTTGTTTGAAAGTAGGAGTCGATGCCATCGTTGACTTTTACAGCAACACTACCTTCTTGCACAAAGTTTCGGATTAAAGCATGCCACTCTAGGGACTAGCATTTTAAGAACTTGAAGAATACAGGCCATTTGACTTTATCATAGGTTTTTTCAAAGTCAATCTTAAATATCACACTGTTCATTTTTTGGTGCAGCTCATGTACTGTTTCATGATGGGTTACTACTCCGTCGAGTATATATCTCCCTTGCATAAACGCATTATGTGTAGGATGAACCACATTGTCTGCCACTGAATTTAAATGGATGGTTGCCACCTTTGCGAATATCTTGAAGCTAACATTAAGGAGACATATTGATCTATATTATTGAATCCTTTTTGCATCCTAAACCTTAGGCAACAGAATAATTTCATCAAAGTTAAGCTTGAAAAGATCTAGTTGTCCCTTATGAAGACCATTGAACAACTGCAACATATTAGAATTTATAATATCCTAAAAGGTTTGATAAAACTCTGTTGGTAATCCATCTAGACCAAGGGATTTATTATGTTCCATTTCAAAGATTACATTTATTACTTTGTCTTCTATGAAGGGATCGGTCAAGAAAGCATTCTTCACTAGATAATTGAGGGATATATCCCGCTTGAGATTCATCCCGAGAAATAGTTTTTTCTTCTAATGGTCCAAACAGGGTCTTGTAATATTTTGTTATGTAATTTTTATGTCATATATTGACCCTCAATTGTACGCTCATCTTGATTAAGCTTACGTGTATACTTATTTCTATGATGTTCATTTGTCATCATATGGAAGTATCTTGCGTTACTATCGCCTTACAAGATGAATTGGGCTTTGGATCTTTGATACCACTTAATTTCCCCCTCTCATAACAGGAGATCTATTCGTTCATTTGCTCATTTTCAACTCAAGTTCATATATTAATAGCACTCGTGTCTCATCGAGAGATTCCAGAATATCAGTTATCTCGGAGAGTCTTTTCTTTTCTTTCTTGTATAGACCACTTATGTGCTTTGTTCATCCTCGGAGGTGTTTTTGTAGAGCACGGATTTTTTCCACCTTAGGATATGCGAGCTCTCAACCACTGGCATATTCCCAGGTTTTTTGATCATTTCCTCAAAAGCATCACGGGACAGCCAAACTAATTCAAATTTGAGTGGAGGCTTCTTCCCATGTAGTTTATCGGATCTAGTGTCAAGAAGTAATGGGGCATATGACCATAGAGTGTCTCAATACATTCCATGACACGTGCCGACACCATAGGGTACTTTATTTCCCACTTGACATACATTAGTACGTGATCCAATTTCTCGTATGTAGGCACTGGTCTATTATTAGCCAAGGTGTATTGTCTCCTAGTCATACTTACCTCTCTAAGATTCAAGCTATCAATGACAATATTGAACAAGAAAGACCAATAGCCATCAAATTGGTCATCATTCTTGTCAACCTTAGGATATTAAAAACTTCTCCTATATGAATAGGGTGTGGGTTATCTTTGACAAGATTGACCAATTCCCGAAGAAGGCATCTTTATGCTCATCTTGGACGACAACTATACATGGCAACTAGGCTTCATATAAAATGATCGTACTTATCATAGAGTTTGAATTTAATATGGAATTCCCCAACTGAATAGTCTAATAACTTCAAAGAAGAAGCCCGTACACCAAGTAAGTTCCCCCCAAATTTGTCCGTGAATGTATCGATTTTCAGATGAATTCAACGACACCTAATAGGTGAGCCATAATATGCACCAGGAAATCATGTCTACCCGATTCCGTGATCACGACAAAGTCCAACTCGTGATCCATAATATAGTCGACGATATATAGGTGTTTAGCCAAGTCACATAAAGCTCCGCTTTCTATAGTACGAGATGTAACCCTCAGACTCACGATTCTAACAGGAAGTCCGAAACTCTTGTCCATATTTTAATGAGCTTAAACTATAATCCACGGGCTAGATTTTGGTCCACTAGTACCGCATATTGTGCAATGGCCGTGAAACCTCTTTGCGCAATATCCATTTCCTACTTTAATCACCTGGGGCGATGTAGCAATAGATGCTGCACTCTTTTGTACACCTCGGTTTTCGTAGAAAGTTGCAGCAGGAGCACGCTGTATATAAAAAAAGGATTGTGGGATGCATGGGCTGGCCTACAGGCACTTGCTCGCTCCTACCTGACTACGTGATCGTGCGGTTAATAAAAATTTTTTTGGACTCTCTCTCCCTGAGACTAGTCATAGTGAAGAGTAACATAGACTAGTAATATGCATAAGTGATCTGCAAGGTGCGGCAGACCTAGACGTGATCTGCAAGGTGCGGCAGCCAAAAGGTGTCATGGAGGATGTGAAGGGGATGATGAAGGGGTTACGGCTATCGGAGGCGGATAAGAAGGGGATACAGATTGGCTGATCAGATGGAAGGAAGACAGGGGTCGTGGAGGTACATGTTATTGCCAAAGTGATGTTAGAAAAACTGGCATTCGCTGAAGGTATGGAAAATGCACTAGGACCAATATGGTGTCAGATGAAAGGGATCAAGTGTAAGGATCTAGGCTACAATATTATTTTGTTTACGTTTCACCAAGCTTCTGGAAAGAAGAAGGCATTAGAAGGAGGTCCGTGGTATTTCGATAAAGAGTTGCTGTTTTGGAAGAGCTTGTGGAGAGCAAAACAACTGATGATTATGAGTTTGATAAGATACCGATATGGATCCGAATTTTCAAGATCCCCTTGGGTATAATGAGTAGAAAAATAGGCGAGAATATAGGAGATCAGGTGGGGGAGTTCATGGAGGTAGATGGGGTGGAAAACGGACTAGCGATGGGGAAGTACCTGCGAGTTAAAGTACGGTTGTGCGTCACAAAGCCGCTAATGAGAGGTACTTTGATTGAATACCTGCCCAATTTTTTCTATGTTTGTGGTATTATTGGGCACGTGGATAAGGAGTGTGTGAAAAAATTGCAAAGGGGAGAAGAGCCATAATACGGGAAGTGGTTAAGGTGGATGCCTCAATGCCATACAAGCTATGCTGATAGGGGAAATTTTTGGAGTGAGAGTGGAGGAAAGAAGCATAATAGTTGGGGAAGTGGCAGTAACAAGCTACAAAGTGATGTTCCCACCTGGAGGAAAACTAGTTCTAGTTCTAGGGAGAGTGGAAAAAATAAGGAGGGAGATGCAACCGGGGTTAATAGCCCTTTGAAAATTACCGACGACAAAGATAAGTGATGACCCACAAGTATAGGGGGTGTATCGTAGTACTTTCGATAAATAGGAGTGTCGATGACAACGAGGAGCAGAAGGTGTTGACTAGTGGTTTGGAGCAGGAAATCTCTGTAAATACTTAGCAAACAGATTTTTAGGGTTTTTTGATAAAGCAAGGAAATAAAATGCAATTAAATAAAGACACCAAATAATTGCAGCAAGTGGCCCAATCCTTTCTTAGCAAAGGACAAGCCGGAGGTAATACTTATGAGGACCAAACGTTTTCGAGGACACATGGGAATACTGTCAAGTGCTTTCGTTTCATATAGTTGATTAATCTTCTTTGGTTTGATAAGTGTTGTGTGGGTAAACCTATGCTAATGTACCGACCTTGGACTAATACATACTTGTGTTTAAACCCCTTGCAAGCATCCACAACTACAAGAAAGTAATTAAGATAAAAACCTAACCACAGTCTTAAACTCTGAGATCCTACACTCCCTTTTGCAAAGGTTTCCTAACGGGGGTTCAGGTTTCTGTCACTCTGGCAACTCCACAATTAGTAGACAAATACACAATGCATTCTCCTAGGCCCATAAATGGTGAAGTATCATGTAGTCGACATTCACATGACACCACTAGAAGAATAGCACCACAACTTAAATATTAAACCATTGAATAATACTTTAACACAATTCCACTACTAACAACATGACTTCTCCCATGTCCTCAAGAACTACGAACTACTCACGAGACATCATATATATCAAGATCAGAGATGATATAATAATGGATAACAATCTGAACATAAACAATAATTCAATGGTTCCACTCATAAGCATCAACTACACAAGTAATCAACACCGGGAAAGTTTCCCCTAAGAACTATGCAAGATTCCACACAATTGTTACAGCGGGATGGAGTGGTGATGATGGTGCTGGTGGAGATGATGATGTGGATGATGGTGCTAGTCCCGATGAAGTCTAGCTTGATGACGGTGTTGATGGCGACGATCTCCCCTCTCCGGGAAGGGATTTCCCCAACATAAATCTGTCTACTAGAGAGCTCTTTCTCTCTCGGTAGTTTCCGCCCCGCAGAGGTGGCAGAATCTTTCTATGGTCGCTCCCCGAAATTTAGGGTTTTGGGAGGAATATATAGGCGAAGGGGTGGAAACATAGGTGGGCCAGGTGGGCCACACCCCCTGTAGGCGCGGCCTAGGGTGGCCCGTGATACGCCCAATTTGCATCACCATTCTATATCATAATTTACCTCTATTCATTGATATTTTTCTTATTATGAGGTATTACTTATGGTTTTCATATTTTTATGCATGTTGGATGATTCCTGGAGGATGGACTGCCCGAGTCTGGATTCTGATGGAAAAGAAGGCGTTTCGGTGCAATTTCGCGAAGATCAGAAAAATACTAGAAAAATATGGAAACATATTATTTTACCAGAAGACGAAGGAAGACAGGAGGAGGGACAGAGATGGGCCTCAGGGGGCCCACACCCCCTAGGCGCGGGCCCACCTGACCCGCGCCTAGGGCAGGTGTGGCCCACCTGCCCGGCCTCGGACTCTGCCCCTTCGCCTATATCTTCCCTACGGAACCCTAACACCATGAGAGGGACGACAGATAGATTTCCGCCGCCTCTAGGTGGGTGGAAAACACCAAGAGAGAAAGATCTCTCCGACAGATAGATTTCTGCTGGGGGAATTCCTTCATGGAGAGGGGAGACCGTCGCCATCAACACCAACATCAATCTAGGCTTCATCGGGATCATCATCATCATCACCCACACCATCATCTCCACCAGCACCATCATCACCACTCCGTCCTGCTGTAACAATTGTGTTGGGTATTGCTTTAGTTCTTAGGAGAAACTTTCCCGGTGTTGATTACTATTGTAGTTGATGCTTGTGAGTGGAACCATTGGATTATTGTTTATGTTCAGATTGTTATCCATTACCATATCATCTTTGATCTTGATCCATAAGATGTCTTGTGAGTAGTTCGTTTAGTTCTTGAGAACATGGGAGAAGTCATGTTGTTAGTAGTGAATCCGTGATGAGTTATTATTCAATGGTTTAGTATTTAAGTTGTGGTGATATTCTTCTAGTGGTGTCATGTCAACGTCGACTACATGATACTTCACCATTTATGGGCCTAGGGGGATGCATTTTGTATTTGGCTACTAATCGCGGGGTTGTCAGAGTGACAGAAACCTGAACCCCCGTTAGGACACCTTTGCACAAGGGAGCGTAGGATCTCAGAGTTTAAGGTTGTGGTTAGATTTATATCTTAATTACTTTCCTGTAGTTACAGATGTTTGCAGGGGGTTTAATCACAAGTATGTATTAGTCCTAGGAAGGGCGGTATGTTAGCACAGGTTCACCCACACAACACCTACAAACACCATAGAAGAGTACTCAGCTATTTAAAGTGAAAGCACTTGACAGAATTCCCATGTGTCCTCGAGAACGTTTGGTCCTTATAAGTATTTCCACCAGCTTGTCCTTTTCTAAGAAAGGATCGGGCCACTTGCTCCGTTTGTTCGTTACTTCTGTTACTTGCTCTTTGTTTTGTTGCCTTATCAGAAAACCACTAAAAATCCATTTGCTAAGTATTCACAGGGATTTCCTTCTCCATACCACTGTTCAACACCTTCTTCTCCTCGTTGGGATCGACACTCCTATTTATCAAAAGTACTACGATACACCCCCTATACTTGTGGGTCATCAAGACTATTTTCTGGCGCCGTTGCCGGGGAATGAAGCGCTATTGAAGAGTGGAACAGGTAAGGGAAACTTTTACTGTGAGTATTGCTCTTGTTACTACTTGTTACTTTGTTTCCAATTTGGATAACCCACTTGGTTTTCTGTTTGGGAAAACTACTACCACTGCTAGGGTAGTAGATGAACCACCTCCTGTTGAGATAGATCCTTTTAAGATACCTACAAGTATTATTAATTGTGTTATGGATAATTATTATTTTGGGGATGGAACTGTCCATCCCGGTGATCACTTGCTTTTTATCCATGAATTATGCGGTTTGTTTAAGTGTGCAGGTATCACAACTAAACAAGTGAAGAAGAAGTTACTCTCCATATCCTTGAAAGGGAGAGCTGAAGAATGGTATAAGCTGTTGAAGAATGGACAATCCATGGAATGGGAGGAGATGGCATCTCTCTTTTACTCTAGATTTTATCCTCCCATTGAGATTCATAAGGATAGAAATCTTATATATAACTTTTGGCCTCTTGATGGAGAGAGTACAGCTCAAGCTTGGGGGAGATTGAAGTTACTAATGCTTAAATGTCTTATTCATGAACTCCCTAACAATATTATTCTCAATAACTTTTATGCTAGGCTTTCTCTTCATGGTAAAGATTTACTAGATGCTTCTTGTGCTGGGTCATTCACATGTATGAAGGAAGAAGCTAAATGGGATCTTCTAGACCGTATTCAAGAGAACACTGAAGCTTGGGAGAATGACAAAGGAAGAAAGTCAGGTATAAACTATGATTATGAATGCATTAAATCTTTTATGGGAACTAACAACTTCCGTGATATTAGTATTGAGTTTAGTCTTGATTCCGAAAGCATTGCCAACTGTTTTAAGGCCTTTGCCTCTTACATAGAAATTCCCAAGAAAAAGTGGAATAAGTACCATGCTCCTTATAAAGATGTTGTTAGTCATGTTCCAGTTAGAAGTACTCAAGTTTGTACTACTAATCATATTGTGCCTGAACCTCATGTTGAGAAAATGCCTTTCCCAGCTAAGGTAAAGGATTATTCTATGATTATTAGTGCAAATGACAAAGGTACAATGAAAACCGTGGAGCCTGGTAAGCATTTGAGTGATGAACCTGTGGTAGCTATTGTGAAAGACACTATCACTAGAAATATAGAGGATGAGCACATTGTCTTCTGTGAAGATGCTTCTAATATTATCTCTTATCCTAGTAAGGCTAGAAAAGCTAGTGTTCCTGTGCTTTCTATTAAAATTGGTGATCATTGCTACTATGGTTTATGTGATATTGGTGCTAGTTCTAGTGTTATTCCTTATGAGCTTTACAGGGAAATTATGCATGAGATTGGTCCTTGTGAGCTTAAGGACATTGATGTGGTTATTCACCTTGATAACAAAGAAACCATTTGCCCCATTGGCATTGTAAGAGATGTGGAGGTTCTCTGTGGTAAGATTAAGTATCCTGCTGATTTTCTAGTTCTTAATTCAACAGCTAGCAAAATTTGTCCTATCATTTTTGGTAGACCTTTCTTGAACACTTGTGGAGCTATTATTGATTGTAAGAAGGAAAAAGTTTTAACTAAGTTTGATGGAGATTCTTATGAGTTTAACTTTTCCAAATTTGCTAAAGCTCCTTGTGAAAATAGCTTGCCTAATAAAGATTTCAGGGTGGAACAACTTGCTTCTATTGATTCAGTTTATGACCTTGGACCTCTTTTTGGTGACTGTAAGTATGCTTATTCTGATGATAAAGTTGTTTCAAGTGACATTTATATTGTCAACTTTATTCAAAGTACTACTGAAAGTTATTATGAGAGAGGGAAACATGGTTTTATGCATCTCAATGATGTTAAGTTTCCCCTTTTTATGTTGAAAGCTTTAAAGTTGCATTTGTTTTGTCTTCCTATGCTTGTGGCCTTTTGTTTCAACAATCCATTTTATAATGATACCCCCATGCATAGGAAGTGGGTTAGACTCAAGTGTGTTGGTTATTTGCTCCTCGATGCTCTCTTTCACTCCAGATATATATATCCTATGTGACCATCTTGGGAAGTTTCAAGCCTAACTTAAAGGCATTAAAGAAAAGTACTTGTTGGGAGATAACCCAAGAGTTTGGTCGAGTCTTGGAAGTTATTACCTCTGTAATAACCGCTCCTTATCCTTTTTTTTGGTTTTTGTGTCAAGTTCAACTACTTTTGTGAAGTAGAGGAGTTGTGAAAAGTGGCTGTCCTGGGATAGATTTTTGTGTTGCATTGTAAAAATTCGTGAGGAAGATCAGTACTTCGGATGGAGCTACATTTTTCTGAGATTGTTCTCCAAGTTGTTACCCAACTTTCATCAGTTCTGCACTTTTTGATTTGAGCAACAGAAAGTCTTCGAAAAAAATCAATCTTTACCTGCTGGTCTGTTTTGACAGATTTCTGCCATCATTTGCATTTGCCTCTTACAAAAGCTTTTGTTTTGATGGGCTTTCAGTTGAAGTGTGTACCAAAGATTTATTGTTTTTGCTTACACTAATGTTGTCTTTGAGTTTGTGCAAGGGTTTTTTATGAAGGAAATTCTCAGGAGAAAGAGAAAAGGAATCTGCAAAGTTTGTTTTTGAATAGGTAAAAGTGGTGAAAACAGAAGGTTCGCGAAACCCCAATCTTTTTATATTTTTTATGTTTTTAATACATAAGGGAAGTTATGAGACGAAACTGAAGAGGAAACGGAGCCTGGGGTGGACAAACCCACCCCAGGCGCAGGCCCAGCCTGGTCGCGCCTGAGGGGGGGTGTTCCCCCCTCGAACTCCGTCTCTGCCTCGTTTCCGTGTCAAAACCTTCCTTATGCATTGAAACTTCGTAATATATAACCCCCCGGATCCCCCGAGGTTCGTGCATCGTGTTTTCGTTTCGATCTGTTTCTATTAGGAAATCTTCTCAAGTTTAGAGCACCATGGCCTCCGCCAACGACAAAGGCAAGAAGCCCGAGGAAGAAGAACCTCAAGTCCCCAAGGAGGAGGAGATTTCAGTAGGGTATGAAGGTGACATGGAGGAGGACAAGCAACCGGACACACGCGCTACCGTCCCAAGCATTGGTTTGGTGGCACAACCTACCCAGCTTAGGAGGACAACACATATGTCTATGGGAGGGAGAACTCCGCGTCCTCCTAGTACCCCTTGTTCTAACCATGCAGGGAAGAAACTGTAACATCCCAGCATTAGAGCTTAGAAATAAGCTGAACACAGGTGTGTGCATTGCATTCATGCATAGAAAATCTGAATAATTTTCGCGCTTTTAAATAAAAACTTGTCAAAGTGATTGAAGCTTCTCTTAACTTGATGGAATTGAAGTAGATCATCAAGTTGACTGCGATAAGTTTCAATATGACCTTTGCTAAAACCTTATTTTGGATAAACATAATTTGATCTAAGTGTAGATCAAATGGAATAAAATTAAACCCTAATACATTACTTAATGATTTATATTTGATCCTTAGGTGATCATATCATGGTATTCATTTTAAGCACTCATGAATACCAAATTATAAATGCAGAACAAATAATAAGAATGTAACAACTATGTCTTAATATCATCTACTTATACCATGGGTATCATTGAAATATCTAACTCTAAATCTCTAGTGAGATTAAGTAGGAAAGAAACCTAAGTTATGATCATTCACCATACATCTTTATTTCCATATCAATCTTTATCATATCTATTGAATCCTATCTCAATATCTATTGTTCATCAATCTTGAGTAATCAACTATTGATTCACCAATTATTAACCTATCAACTCATGTCCTTATTATGGCATTTACTTAAGGCTTATAAAGAAAGAAGTCAGAAGAGGTAAATAGTAATGCTAGAATTGAATATAATCTATAGGATGGAAAGGCTTGTAGAGGACGAAATCATTATGATAATTAATGGAGTTAACTCACTCCTAAATGGATAGAAGAGTTATCTGGAAGACATAATTATATATGGTAACAAAGAAGATTACAAGAATGAAGTCTAAAGATAGTTACCAGGAGTAGTCCTATTGGATCAAGTAGGTATAGTCAATGAATTATATCTCTTAATCCAATAAAGCTAAACATAAGATAATTTTTATACAGCTGTAATGTTGTATTGAAGAAGCCTTGTTTAGTTAACTGGAAAACCAGAACCATAAAGAATCAAAGGATTATAATGATCATGCCTTATTCATCAATATTGAATGCTTATACCAAGTATAAGTGACATTGGTGGATAAAACATGATTGAACCATAGTATAGATATATTATCCTAGATTAGTCATTACAAGTCACATTAATATAATGTGAGGTTGGAATGTTAGATATTGGAGTCAAGTAGAGACAAGATAGTAGGAATATAATGATGTTAGAGCAACATTGGATTATAGAAATAGTATTTTCCTCTTGGGAAATACTAAACACTTAATGAGAGTAGAATTTGATGTATACATATATTAAAGAAGTAGTATTCTCCTCTTGGGGAAAAACTAGACACTAGAGGAGAGTAGAACTTGATATAAACCTCTACTAGAGTAGTATTTGTGATGGATGATTTAGGAAGGGTATGAATGGAATTAAATGTAACCACTTGTTGGATTAGAGATTGTGAATAGTAGAATAGTTATCATAGCCAAGTATAAATATGAGAATATTATGAAAGCTTTAGTGTTAAGCACATTGCATTTATAAATGGTTTTAGAATAATAAAAGATGGATAAGAAGTTTCTATAAAACAAAGCTCATCATGTTAGTACATGATGATGGACATAAAGGAGTAATATATCTAGGAAAAGAATTCCTTAATCAGAAGACCAGAATTATGAGGTATGGAATATAGGAATCCTTGTTAAACACTAAACCCTAACTCTTTAACCAAATAGAATATCCATCTCAAATAATGAATCTATCATCTTGTTTCCACAATGGTTTATGGAACTATTTACTATATCAAATCACCTGAGCACATCTTTGTAATTTTCAACCATCATTATCATAGGTGCTTAGGAACCATCTTCATCAATTCTTTCTCATAAGTTATCCTAGAAAACAAGTCCACTATTTTACTTTGAATGGTGATATTATTAAAATTACCAACATAAAGACAATCTATCTTAGCCATTAATTTTTATACACATCAATAAAGGAAATATGAGAATAATATTAACCATATTAAGTTCGAAAAACTTTATATATTAAATAACAATAAAGGATCAAGATATCAAAATTATAAGATCCTAAACAAATCCTAAAACCTAAGATCCTAATTTATACCTATTCTATTTGATATAACAACCTTCATATGATTATGAATATGAAAGTATATAAAAAGGTAAATCAATAAAATATATTGTTACAAAAATAGTATTAATATTAGAATCTTAAGTTATCCCCATAAACTTACAAAATTCTAAATAAGAAATTCCTATAAAGTTAAAACAAATGAATATATACAAGTGAAATAAAGAAAATATCACAAACCATAATAAAGGTTCACAAATTGATTTTTAATAACTTTATTGTTGCTGCAATTAATTAGCTAATAATTTTCTATGGGAAATATTCAAATAATTGAGTATTATTCAAATCTGAAAAGAAAATGAAATAAAAAGAAGAAAACAGGAAAAAAATAAAAGAACTAGGTTAGCCCAGTTTCTGGCCCATGGCCCATTTCCTCTTCGCCCTATTCATCGCTCAGGAGCTGCATCCAACCCTCTCCACTCACTTCGCATCAGCCCAGCTTCGGCCCATGGAACGAGCGTCGTCGCCCGATGCTGGTCATCGTCGTCAGCAGAAATTAGACCGCCATGATGCACGCCGCCACCCCGGACCTGGTTGATAAGGTCGACCGCGATCTCCTCTATCCATCCATACCAGTCTTATCCACTCCCTCGCTCTCACTCGCAAACCCCTCTTCCTCACCGAAACCCTAACTCCGGCCGTCTCAAATCCCCATCGTTTCCAACCTCCCCGAGCTTAATCATGGGGTCTGGAAGCTTCCTCTCATTGTTCAGGATTGTTTAGCAGTAGGAATTGATCCCTCGCACACGCTATCAGTGTCACTGACCTCATCGGTCCGCCGCTCACCGTCGACCATGGCGACGTTGCTCGAGCTTGCCCCTTCTCACCGTCGCCTCTACCAGCTTCCTGGTAAGATTCTGCTTCCAATGGTCCTCTCCAATTCGTTGTTCGCTCGCCGTAGATGCCTGTCCACGTTAGTACCGACCGCACCATCACTAGAGCTCGTCGCCGACGAGGTTCCGACGACCCTTTCTTGGCAGCGCCACCACACTAGGGTTCAGCACGTCGTGCTTATTCGATCTAGGCTGGTCACGTTTGCTGGGGCGCCAACGATCGCCGCCGGCGACCTCATTCTGGTGGTGGAGGCCAGGCTTGCGTCATGCTGACGTCATGCCTGCGTCTGTTGACTCGGTCCTTGCCCCGGTGGCATGTGACGTGGCCTATGGCCCATCCGTCATATACTATGGGTAGAAATAAGGCGAGTAACAAATGTTTTCACTAACTTAAAGGATGACGTGGCATACGGCCCACTAGTCAGTGGCTTGGGTAGGTTCAGGCTATGTATAAAAAGTTCTGTGTATGTTTAAAAAAATAGTTAAAATGATGTGAATTCAAATTTAAAATATTCTAGAAATAAAATAAAATGATTAAATCTTGTAAATTTAATATCTTTTGTTTTATAAATCAGAAAAATACATATAATATAAGAAAATGTTTAGAAAAATAAAATCTACAACTTAAAACTATTATTAAATATTATTATGATAATTATTTAAATAAATATTATTTAATAAATACTTTATCAAGTTTTAATACTTTGATAATTAATGTTTTAATAATGATAAATATTAAAAATACAAATAAAATACTAAAAATATTAGAAAAATAAGAATTGGAGTTTAAAACTATAATCATGCATTATTATTTCTCTTAATTAAATATTTATTATTTATTAAGTATTTTAAAGTAATAAACCTTATTAAAATCATATCTTATTATTTTTAAATCACAAAAATAAATGTAATATACCAAAATGATCACAAAAATAATACCTACATGTTTAAAATGTAATATTCCACTTTTGAGTTAAATAAAAAGTTAAACACTTTTATAACTTGAATTTAAAACCTATTTCCTTAATTAATAATTCATATAAAGGTAAATTAAACTTGTAAATAATTCTAAAAATTAACCAATTACATGTAATAAATAGTATTAATCTTAAATACTAATCTTATGAAGTCAAAATGGTTTAAAACATTTTAAGTATAATTTTATAAATTTATCTTTCAACCATAAGTGTAAATTATTTTATAAAAGGATCCTTATCCAATCCAAAAACTCCAAGAATAATTATAATAAGATAAAACCTATTCTTTATATTAACCACAAGTTTATAAACAAATCAAAACATTACAAGTGAGTTCATAAGTAGTAAATAATATTGTATCAAATCAATATAATCTCATACTTAAGTAACTCTAAAGAAACATTATAAAGTGAACAAGACATAAGTATAACAAGCATTACACCTAAATTCCATCTATGTTTTAAAGTTAGCTTTAATCTACCAAACTCCAAGTATACTACTAAAAAAATTATTATATACTTTATAGTTTACTTTGGTCTGGTATAATTAAGTTATAAAGCATCTTAATACCAAACCAACTCAGTTAAAAACCAAGATAGATAAGTCTCAAATACTACTAATTTCATTATTCCAATAAAGGCAATTCCTTCTTACTTAAAGACTATAACTAGAAAGAACACCTCATAAGGTTCACTTAAAAGCTTAAATACTTCTACTTAGTTGAGAAAGATTTTCTTCAAAAGTTATTTATTTTGCCACTTCAATCAACATATAACAATTAATAGTAAACACTTTACTTTATACTTTACTTGTATAATAATATTGTTAATACTTTAATTCTTTATAAGTGACATTACTTGCATGTAAAACTTGAAGATAAACAATTAAGATGTAAGCAACCTTAAGTAGCATTCCATATGTGTGTATGTTGTTGTTGTATAAATACATGTTGTATTCCACACACTCACAAGCCTTAATAAGAAGCACATGTGTGAAACCTAATCTAAAAGGGCAACACATTCCAAGAAAACCAATTCCAGTATCCAAACCTTAGAACAACGTTATTCTCGGGATTTGCGTTTATCAACCTGCATTACATTACTTATGCATAAAAGCATCTTGCTTCTTTAAACATTAGTCCTTACCGGACCAATGATGCAGATTTCAGCTATTGGATCTTTTATATTACCTTGAAGACCATGAGTGCATAATCTTGCAATCACAAAAGGCAAGTTCACACTTGCTCATGTCCTTTGATTATTTTCTATAAAGTATTTTACAAATCCAGTGTTGTCATCACCTGCATTTGAAAAAGGTCCAAAAACACTATTTTCATAATAATATGATTATAGGTTTATTACCATGAGGTAATAACCTACTATGAAAGTTCTGGTGGTAAAGGAACATATTACCTAGGACTTAACAACCAATGTCGCCAGTGATTCTTGCGTCGTATATCACGCGTTAACCATGAGATTTGGAATGGGACGGAGAAGTCAGCTGTATCTTCTTCCTCTCGCATGTAGCCGGATGTGCAGGTCATGGCTGTTATCACTCGTAGCATGCATATTAATTGGTAATTCGTAGAGGATATGCAGCATATGGGTGGGAACCCTCAACGTCCCACGATAGTTCTGGCATCTAACGGTCTGTACAAACCATTGCCGTAATTCAATATGTGGGCATGGTGTACACCAAGGAGGCATGCGAGGTCACGAATGGGGCAGTGATTGGCTTGGATCATCTACTGGGCCCCACATCATGGAATTGTGGACGGGAATAAGCTGCCCGGTTGTGCAACAAAGAGTTGATCTCTCATGGGTAAAGTAACACACCTCTACAGAGTGTAAGAACTGTAACTTGTTACTCCCTGTTCCGGGAAGGAGCTGCGAGCGCGGCGGGAAAGGAACCCCATGAAGGTTCTAGTAAACCCGTGAAGGCTGACGGACATAGTTTTTCAAAATAAAAGCAACTTTTGAAGAAATGTTTATAAAAACTTGCATTGCCTATGACCTATGGTCCGTGGCTATATATATAGTGCATCAAACACTCCTTTTCTAGTGGACTTGCTGAGTACGCCCGTACTCAACGTATCTTCTTAACCCTTGCTAGGTTCTAAAGCTAGTACAGACGACGTCCACATCAAGAGATGCTCCAGGAACCATCATCAACAGCTAAAGCTCTTCAAGGAAGTCAAGGAAGTCAAGAAAGTCAACATATACATCAACTCAAGTGAAGACGAAGTTGCTGATTAGATAAGAATAGAATTTATAACCATAGAACCTACTTCTGTAGAGTATTGCAATAGCAGCAATGCAAGCCAGTAGTTCAGCTACTAGTTTTATAAGTATGGTAGCTATGAGTTATTTATTCTTGATTCTTCTTCATAAGAAGTTTCTTTCTCTCTCTTTAACCTAGAGTGTTCTCTGGATCTTGTGTAAAGAGTTGAGTTGTAACCTATAGTCATGTCTTGGATCTGCTATGTTTTTGTTGTACTACTCTAAGGGATGTAATACTAGTAACAATGTTTCATTGGTGTTATGTTAATGACTATAGTGTAATACATCATGCAGTGGTATGCTGGGTCACCGCAGAAACACTCTAATTTGGAAGAATGGAGGAAGAATAACCAGGACTGGGATCCTCGGTCCGAGTTGATCATGGGCTGCATTGAGCATAATTCGGAGTTGATTCGTACTCTAACCTTCAATATGGAGGATTTGAAGAAACTTGTTGAAGACCTTATCAAGAGAACACCACCACCACCGAAGGAGTAATTCGTCATCAGGTTTGGCATCCCATTGGCTTGTTCCAAGCTTGGGGGAGTGCCGCGGTATCACCACCATTGTATTTTATATTTTACCTTCATAGTGGATTCATATCTGTGGTAGAGAGGTTATCTTATAGTTTGGTTTGCATGTGGAAGTACCTCTCCTTTAGTTGATTATCTATGTATCCCTTGGTGTGAGTGCCTTTATTGAATATTAATGAGAAGTCTCATCTTTTACTTTTTGCACTTCTTATTTTTAGTTTGCAATCTCTATTATATGATGGATCTTGTTGATCAGTATTGGCACCACTTTGGGATCATCAAGTGGATCTAAATTGGTTTTGGAAAACCGAGTTCTGGTTAGTGGCATTAGTTTGAAAGAAAAAGAAAGAAAGAAAAAGCTTACAGGTATTTGGTATCATTTGTTTTCTTTCTTGTTGGCTCATAAGCTTAGTATTCTTTATTTAAGATTATTTTTGTGTCTTCAAGGAATATTGCATGTTTGGATTTATTACTTGTATGTTTGCTTGCTTCTTTCAACTCTCTTGCTTTCTACCCAGCCTTGCTAGCCAAAAACCTGCTTTGGGAGGGCATACTTCTCATGTTTCCAAATCCTTTGAACCCAAAACTTTTGACACTTGTGTCCACCATATCTACCTAGTAGCTTTTGCTATTCCAAGGAAATTCTCAAGCTCCATCTACCTTTCGAATTAAAAAGTATTTCGTTATGTGAAAACTAGTTAGTAAAGCTCTCACGAACTTGATGGCACACTTTATTTACTTGCCCCTAATAGACTTGAACCATTGTGAACATCGAAGTTGTATATGCTTGCATCTATACGTTGGAATTAGCAGAACCGTGTTGTCACGGGGAATGTTTTCAACATTGCACTTGTACTCTGTACACAATTGATATGGTGCTCTTTTGTCTATGGATGTCAACGATGTGAAATAAAGAGGGAACTTGTAAGTCCATGGAGTTTGTATTCCGTGTTAGAGAAATGCCTAGGCCGCTAGCCTAAGTCATGCTTAATCATGGTGGAAACTTGAAGCATCACCGTACTGAGTCATCTATGAAGCATCCTCAATAAAAATCCATGCACATAGTAAATAAAAAGATAGCTGAGATGCTCATTGTCTGCTTGCCTTGTCATTTTGGTTATGGGAAAGCTCCTGTACCATGTGCAAGGGGTACCCCGTTGGCAGTTCTCAATGATATGCAAATACTTACAATGACAAGAACTTACCTGGGCCCAAAGTTGAGTATGCATGAGGAGTGGTGTAGCACCCCGGGTAAAACCACTACTCGAAAATTGCTGTTGTTTGTACTTGTACATCATCATGACATCATCATGCATCATTTTGAATAAAACTATTTTACAAAAGCCTATCTTGTTTTACCAAATATCCTCATCTTATTTCAAATCAAACTCCCGGCCGTCCGGATATTTTGTTTTGTCTAAAAATCATTTACAAAAGGCTTTAAAATGAAACAGTATATTAAATAACAAAAATGTTTTGTACTGGGGAGGCAGTCCAGCCGGTTAGGCCAGTGGCCCAACCGAGCTAGACCACCTACGACCCGGCCCAACTAAACCCTAAAAGATCTAAACCTAACCCTAATCCCTTTTAACCCTAACCTCCCTCTTTTCCCACCAGCCGCCGCCACTACTTCTCGCGCGCAGCGTCGCATCCCGCGCGGTCAACCCAGCGCGACCCATGACCAGGCCCCACCCAGACCTGGTACACGCCTACCCCAAGCGATCCCGCACAGGCACGCAACGCACACATGCCCCTAGCCACTCCCGTCGCATCCCCGCTCCCCGCCTGGGCCCCACCCTGTGACCCACCACTCCCGCACACGCCACCACCTCGCGACCTACCCCATTCCTCCTCCCACATCGCGAGCCCCGCCGCTGCACATCTTCTCTCCGGCGCCGCTCGCTCCAAGCCCGCTCCTCCCTCGCCTATTTCTGGCACCACCTGCAGGTACTCCCCATCGCCCTCCTTCCCCCGGTCGAGCGCCACCGCCGCCCCCCTCCTCGTGACCCACCTTGAGCTCTGCCGCCGCCGCCGCATGGCCTCGACTTGGACCGCGTCGTCGTCGTCCCCGTCGTCTGGCCGCTGCCCCTGGCCTCTCTCCTCGAGCCGGACCCGTCATCTGTAGCCCCCGTCCCCAGCGCCTCGGCCCGCCTCCATCGTCCTCTGCTGCCAAGCTCCATCGCTACAATGCGTCACCGCCACGCTGCAGAGCCCGTCCTTGAGGCTGACCCTCCTCTGGTTCGTTCGGCTTGCCCATCATCGGCATGGCAGTCTCAACAGCGGTGACCCCTTGTGTTTCCTTGGCCTCTGCACCAGTTGTCCCTCGCGCGTGCACAGTTGTAGCAGCTTTGCCTGCCTACTAGGCAGCCGTGCGAGCTCCTTTCTAGATGCTGGACCATGTTGTTCCTTACATCCTTGGCCCATGTTGCGTAGATGTCGTGGTGAGGGAGACGTGGAGATGACAGTGTGCATCCACGACAAGGATTTCCTCCGGTTCAGGGCGACAAGATCGACAAGTGGTCATGTGACCCGAAGTACCCTGGCAATGACAGTCCGCTGTCAAGATCTTCATCATGGGACACGAAGATATACCTCATGGACTCGAAGCCCCATCGCCGTAATCGATGGATGAGCCACGAAGACCGATCCCGTGAGACCGAACCAAAACCTTTGGCGAACCCCAAGATCGTCGAGTTTCCTATGTGTGACCCCTTTTTCCCAAGACCCCTATTTTATAAATGATATATATACTTGTTGCATCTCAATCGTCATGCTTGCATACATATTTGTGTGGTTTGGGGGCATTATGCCGATTCACCTCGTAATTAAATATGGAGGCCATATGCGGGCGATTCTAGTCTAATATTGGTCCCATTTAAATTTGTGCATCGAACCGATAGCATATTTTGCCATGTTAATACAACATTTAAATTGCAGGGTATCTAAACAACATGAACCATCTAATTAATTGCCGGGACACCGGTTCCACTTAATATGGCCTAATTGCATCACATCTTTGCCATGTCCTACATCATACATGAATCATGCCTGATCTTTTGCTGTAGTATTAAATAGTGCATCCGGTGTTTCTTTTACTGCATTGCTTCTTTACGGATTAGGCCGATAAGTTGATGTGAGCTTTGCTCCAATCTTCGGATGAACCTTCGGCAATGTTTTTCAGGCGAGCATTCTCCCCCTTTCTACCTATTTTACTTTTATAGTCTTTATTTCCTCATATTGATCTATTGCTATCTGTGTTGCGATACTCTAGTTTTCGTACCCGTGATATCCCTTGCAGCCTTATATTGCCTTGGATACATCCTGTTGAAGGGTTTCGCGGCATAGTAAATCAAAATTTTCTACGGATGCGAACAGAGGGAAAGCCAAGATCTAATCTAGGAGATGCAAACAACGAGAGAGATTGGATTAGATCTTCATACCCTTGAAGATTCGCACAGCGGAACATTCGTCGGAACGTGGGTGATGTAGTCGTACTCGCTTCTCCTCCTCGCGATCCGATCCGATCTAGCACCACAAGTGGCGGTGCCTCCGTGAGATGCACACGTGCAGCACCTCGACGTCTCCTCCTTCCTTGGTCTAGCAAGTATGGTGGAGAGATGGGTTGGATCTACAACGCGACGGCGCGGTGCAATTGGTGGAGAATTTCTGCAGCAGGGCTTCGCCTACAAGCAGTCGGGAGGGAGAGAGGAGGGCAGCAGGGCAGCTAGGGTTGGAGGGGAAGGTGTAGGGGGTTGGTGCACCCCCATCCCTCTATATATAGAGGGGTGGGAGCAGCCCTAGCCCCTCCCCCAAGCCAAGGCCGGAGGCCCCAAGGAGGAAGAGTGGGGGGCAAGGAAACCCCCCCTTCTAGAAGCTCTATCTAGAGTTTAAACCTCTCTTGGCCGGCTGGGCCCTATGGGGCCTTGTGCCCCTGGCCCAATGCGGCCAGGGCACTCCCTCATAGGCCCAGGGCCTTATATGAATCTTATTCTCCGAACCACTCCGGAACCTCTCGTGATGTCCCGGATCCCATCCGAGACTCCGAACAAAAACTCATAAACCAATTATCCAATCTATCCTAGCGTCGAGACACGTTAAGTGTGTGACCCTGCGGGTTCGAGAATATGCAGACATGATCTTCTATCAATAATCAACAGCGGGGTCTGGAAACCCATATTGACTCCCACACATTCATCGATGATCATATCGGATGAACCACGATTCCAGGATTCAATCAATCCCATATATATATTCCCTTCGTCTCGCGATATTTTACTTGCCCGAGATTTGATCGTCGGTACCGTCATACCTAGTTCAATCTCGTTCACAGCAAGTACTTTACTCGTTCCGTAATCCGATATCACTTTGTGATTAACTCCTTAACCACATGCTTGCAAGCGTTGTTGATATCGATTACCGAGTGGGCCCGAAGTATATCTCTCCGACTTGGGAGGGACAAATCCCATCTCGATACATACAACCCAACAGATACTTTCCGATCACCTGAGAGACACCTTTATGATCACCCTCTCATAGGATGACGTTTGATGACCTCAAAGCTTTCTTCCGATACCAGGGAGTTGTATTATCTCATGGCCTAAGGAATACAATATTTGACATAAGAAAAGCTTCGCAAAGACGAACACGATGACACGATCTAATTGCTTCGCTTAGTTTGGGTCTGTCCACCATATCATTCTCCCAATGATATGATCTCATTATTAATCGACAACTCATGTCCATGGTTAGGAAACCTTAACCATCATTAATCAATGAGCTAGTCCATAGAGGCGTACTAGGGACACGGTGTTGTTCACAAACCACACAAGTATTAATGTTTCCGCTTAATACAATTCTAGCATGGAATATAAACTTTATCATGAACAAGAATTATAATAATAACATCTTTATTATTGCCTCTAGGGCATAATTCCAACACCTGTTACCTGTTGTTTGGTAGATAGTTGGACTTGCGTGTCGTAGTCGCTTTCTCAAGTGCTGTTGCGTGTCGTCAAGTACCACAGTTGTTGGCAGACTGCCATATGCTTTATGTTGGAGATGATCATGGCTTTAATTATAGTTTAATAACTAAAATTGAAAGTAGATAAATAATGCAGAGGCACAGGTGGGCAATAGATGTTATTTGGTTTTTAACCATCCACTTGTGTCCCGTAGGACCCCGAGTACTTGATACCCGTTCCTTGACTATTCGCACTATCCGCATGTGGGACCATGAATCCCCTTAGCCAGAGCTTGAGTCATATATTATTTCTTGGGGGCACAAAGTAGTTTGGGGCTTTATTACTATCATGTACTTATGCCATGCTTTACTGCTTTATTTACGATTGCGCGTGGAGCGCCTGTACTGTTTAGGTAAGTGGAGTGTTTTAGCGGTATCGACAAGCCCAGTCACACTTTCGGGTTCCCAGCCGTTTACAGCCATTGATGCAAACCTCTGGGTCCGTTCCAGAGCCGACCAACTTTGTCACGGGTAGCTTGGTGGGGTGGCCCCCTGAAATATTATATGAATCTTGCAATTGCTCTGTCGTGATGCCTCGTTGGGTTTTCATTTAGTTTTTTACGAGGTTGATCATGCGTGTGTTGCTATTTGTGCCCCCTGCAGGGTAAAACTTTCTGAAAGCCGTGTCCGCGGTTATGGACGACTTGGAGCACAGCATCTGGATCATAGACAACTATAACTAAAGTAGTGCTATAAATTTGCCTTTGGAATGACTAGTAATCAGCTTCACTATAATGGAATGGCTAAATAAAAGTGCCAACAACTGCTAGGTTTTTGAATGTCTCATGGTATATGTATTTGACTAGTAAGTATTGCAACTACAATGGAATGATTATCTAAAATTGTCAACTACTTATGTTATCAGGATGACTCATGCTATCTATAGCTGACTAGTAATTGCCGCAACTATAAGAGAATGGATAAAATTGCCAACTGTGTGAGTTTCCTCGGTACGACTTCCTCAATTGGTATCGAGGGGGAAACACAAGGATGGGTATGATTGGTGTTAGTATTAGGTTTGGTCCGAATAGGTCTTTCTTATCCCTCTCTAATAGCCGATAGTTGTATCGAGTCTCTATAGGTTGTTTAGTGCATGCTGCGCTGCCGCTTCAGTCCACCATACCTATGTAGGTGAGAGCCGCCGAATTCTAGTCTCGCCGTGTATTGGCATCAGTACTGACCGCTCTCTTTTTTCCTTTGTCCTTAGCCAGCACCTCTTTTGTTTTAGCAGGTTTTGAGATCGACGTCGTTAGCGGGGTTACCCTTCCGGCTTGGCCTGGGCAGGGTTATGGACGCCATTGGTTATTCTTCAGGGCTCTTAGACCCATTTGAATTTTGTCCGTAGTCGGACGTTGTATCGTTTTCAAGGTGATTTGGACCTTTGTATTGTATATCTGTATTCTTGACTCATGGAGACGTCGTTGTATATATATGTTTTGTGGGTTCCGTCATGGACTATTGTGTAATGATATTACTTCGTTTTTCACCCGCACGCAAGTGCCTGGTGGGCGCATTTGAATCGTTTCTATGCGGGTTTGGCGGGAGTCGCTAAAACTTGCATAGGGCCAATCCGAGGGTGTTACAAGTGGCCCTCATATTCAAGGGACATGAGATTGCCAACTAATATTTCGTCAAGCATATACTCCATCTTTGTTCACTTTAACCTTAATCATCTCAAGATGCTTATGATAGGGGCAATGAGGGCTCAAAGCTAGTAAGTACCATGATCTTTTGGAAGCTCTTTATGACTTGTAATCCCTGCTACCCTCTAAGAAGGGACCTTTCTTCCACTTCCAAGTTGAGTCAGTAAACCTACTTCCTCTCTATCTCCAACAAGCTTTTGAGTTGTTGTGTTTCAAGCATTCATATGGTGATTTATTCAATCATGTTCTTTATCTTCCTTTTGCACAAAACTCTTATCTATTGAGTATTACTTTGAAAGCCTTCACTTGTGAAAAACCTTTTTGAGCAAAGAGTGCTCCTGTTTTTGAAACTTCTACAAAAAGCTTTTGTGAAACTGTTTGCCAGGTGTTCTCTGACCAAGAACAAGTTTGCCAATTCCAATTATGATTTATCTGTATGCATCTCTATTGTGACTGCTATACTTGGCTGCAAGCTAAGTTATATAATGGTGAGTTGATTTCTTCTATGAGTTGTGCAATGGTAAGTGTGATGCTTCTTGTTCGTATTCTTTTATCAACACTTCACTCCATGAACCTGTGGACATGTTTACTAAGCTCAGTATTCGCTTGGGGACAAGCGAAGTCTAAGCCTGGGGGAGTTGATACGCCCAATTTGCATCACCATTCTATATCATAATTTACCTCTATTCATTGATATGTGTCTTATTATGAGGTATTACTTATGGCTTTTCATCTGTTTATGCATGTTGGATGATTCCTAGAGGATGGACTGCCGGAGTCTGGATTCTGATGGAAAAGAAGGCGTTTCGGTGCAATTTCACGAAGATCATAAAAATACCAAAAAAAAATATGGAAACATATTATTTTACCAGAAGACAAAGGAAGCTAGAAGGAGGGACGGAGATGGGCCTCAGGGGGCCCACACCCCCTAGGCGCGGGCCCACCTGGCCCCGCGCCCATGGCAGGTGTGGCCCACCTGCACGGCCTCTGACTCTGCCCCTTCGCCTATATCTTCCCTACGGAACCCTAACACCAGGAGAGGGACGACAGCTAGATTTCTGCCTCCTTTGGGGGTAGAAAATACTGAGAGAGAAAGATCTTTCCGGCAGACAGATTTCTGCCGGGTGAATTCCTTCCCGGAGAGGGGAGACCGTCGCCATCAATACCGACATCAAGCTAGGCTTCATCAGGATCATCATCATCACCCACACCATCATCACCACCAACACCATCATCACCACCCCGTCCTACTATAACAATTGTGTTGGATATTGCTTTAGTTCTTAGGGGAAACTTTCCCGGTGTTGATTACTATTATAGTTGATGCTTGTGAGTGGAACCATTGGATTATTGTTTATGTTCAGATTGTTATCCATTACCATATCATCTTTAATCTTGATCCATATGATGTCTTGTGAGTAGTTCGTTTAGTTCTTGAGGACATGGGAGAAGTCATGTTGTTAGTAGTGAATCTATGATGAGTTATTATTCAATGGTTTAGTATTTAAGTTGTGGTGCTATTCTTCTAGTGGTGTCATGTGAACGAAGACTACATGATACTTCACCATTTATGGGCCTAGGGGATGCATTGTGTATTTGGCTACTAATCGCGGGGTTGCCGGAGTGACAGAAACCTGAACCCCTGTTAGGACACCTTTGCACAAGGGAGCTAGGGTCTCAGAGTTTAAGGTTGTGGTTAGATTTATATCTTAATTTACTTTCATGTAGTCATGGATGTTTGTAGGGGGTTTAATCACAAGTATGTAATAGTCCTAGGAAGGGCGGTGTGTTAGCATAGGTTCACCCACACAACACTTACAAACACCAGGGAAGAGTACTCAGCTATTTGAAGTGAAATCACTTGACAGAATTTCCATGTGTCCTCGAGAACATTTGGTCCTTATAAGTATTTCTACCGGCTTGTCCTTTGCTAAGAAAGGATTGGGACACTTGCTCCGTTTGTTCATTACTTCTGTTACTTGATCTTTGTTTTGTTGCCTTGTTTGAAAATGACTCAAAATCCGTTCGCTAAGTATTCACAGGGATTTCCTGCTCCATACCACTGTTCAACACCTACTGCTCCTTGTTGGGATCGACACTCCTATTTATCAAAAGTACTACGATACACCCCCTATACTTGTGGCTCATCAGCCCGCGCCTAGGGGGTGTGGGCCCCCTATGGCCCAACTCTGCCTCCCCTTCTGGCTTCCTTCGTCTTCTAGAAAAATATATTTTTTCATAGTTTTTCTGGTATTTTTCTGATCTTCGCGAAAATTGCATCTAGACACCACTTTTTCCATCAGAATCCTGACTCCGGCAGTTCATCATCCAAGAATCATCCAACATGTAAAAACAGATGAAATAACAAAAGTAACACCTCTTAATATGAAATATATCAATGAATAACAATAAATTATGATATAGAATGGTGATGCAAAATGGACGTATCAATAAGGATGGGAAGACAACATCAGAGAGGAAGCTGCAGCTCGGGAGCAAAAAATCTAAGGATGATGTCAACATGTCTGATGGGGCGGAGAATGGTGTTAGCGGAGTGAAAGAAGGTATGGATGGGAGGATATGGGAAAACAGGTGGGGTATGGGGGATTAACATAGATAAGAAGGTGGAAGGGGGTCGGAAGGGTGAAGAGGAAGGTGTGTCCATGGAGAAGACGATGAGGGAGAAGAGAGAAGGAGGGGAAGAAGGTAAAAGTAATCAGAGAAATTTTAGAAGGGTAGCGAGAGGGGATAAGGGAGGTGAGAAAGAGGATATGAAAGTGATGTTGGGGAAAAAGAGAGGAGGTGATGATATGGAGATTGATGATTCAGCAAGAACTAAGAAGGCACGGTAGTCAGAGAACCATAGGAACCAGAAAACCAATATTAACGCGGGGATGTCGAAACAGCCCTGCGGGAACCAATGAGGATATGAGGATGGAATGGCCGGGAATTGGGGAACGGCCCGACCATTCGAGGTCTTCTGGATCTCTAGATGAAGGAGGATCCTGATGTTTTATTTTTGTCCGAGACAAAGATGGAACAAAGCCAACTGGAGTGGCTTCGATGGAAGCTTGGAATGCCACATATGATAGTGAAGAACTGCCAAAGAAGGAGTGGAGGACTTGCTTTATTTTGTAAAAGGGAGATTCAACTAAAAGTTATGTGTTTTATATCGATGTATCACATTGATACATAGATTACAGAACCTGATGATTTCGTTTGGAGATTTACGGGGATATATGGTGATCCGAGGTCGGATGAAAAGGAGAATACGTGGAAATTACTACGTACACTGAAGCATCAGAATAATAAACCATGGATTTGCGTGGGGGATTTCAATGATATTCTCCATGCACGGGAGAAATAAGGGGACGTCCCACGTCCACAAATCTGCATGGATTGTTTCAAGGAAGCGTTGGAGTTTTGTGAATTAGATGACCTAGGTTTTGTTGGAGATGCTTTCACATGGCGCAACCATAGTCAGGATGCAAAATGATATATCCGGGAGAGGCTGGACAGGGCAGTGGCAACTCAAACTTGGCGTGATAGATTCCCGGGTTTCAGGGTGGTGAATGGGGATCCAAGGCATTCGGACCATTGCCAATCATTGTTGACACTCATGGCATAGAAAGAGCTAGTCGTATCCCGACAAGAGGGATAATACCAAGGTTTGAAGCAAGGTGGATCGAAGAAGAAGAGTAAAAACACATTGTACAACACACTTGGGAGCAGGAGGTACATGTGCACAAGAAAGAGGTGCATAGGGCGGTGAAGGGTTTTTTGGGAGAGCTGGTGTCTTGGAGCAGGGTTGTGCTGGGTGATTTAGAGAAGAGAATTAGCAAGCTTAAAAAGGATCTGGAGGGGTGGCGTAGGAAGGGTATAAGCCCGAAACAAGTGAGGCGTGAATACCTGATCAGGTTCAAACTAAATCGCTTAAAGGAACAAAAGGAAGTGTATTGGAAGCAGAGAGCACATGTGAATTGGATGAAAGAAGGGGATAGAAATATGAAGTTCTTCCATACTATTGCCTCGGAGAGAAGAAGGTTGAATAGGATAAAAAATTAAGGAAGGAAGATGGAAGTGTAGTAGAGGATGAGGGAGGTATGAAGGAAGTAGTGACTAACTATTTTTTGAATCTCTTTTCTTCTAGTGCAGGTTCTAATGCCGATGAAATCCTGGATCACATTGGTCCTCGTGTTACACCGACCATGAACAAAGCGCTTAGCGCGGAGTTTACTGTGAGAGAAGTGAAAGATGTCGTCGATAGTTTTGGAGATCTGAAGGCACCCGGAGCTGATGGCATGCCTTCCATATTCTATAAGAAGAGCTAGGATATAGTTGGAGCACAAGTTACAGCTGAAGTTCTTAGTGTGTTGAACGGAGGACCGATGCCGGAAGGTTGGAACGACACTTGTGTGGTGCTCATACCAAAGGTAAAAAATCTAAAAAATATGAAGGATTTAAGGCCGATAAGCCTATGCAACGTAGTGTACAAACTCATCTCCAAGGTGTTAGCAAATCGGCTAAAGCAAATCTTGCGTGAAATAATATCGCCTAACCAAAGTGCTTTTGTACAGGGAAGATTAATTACGGATAACATTATTTTGGCATATGAATGTATTCATTACATGAAGAATAAGAGAAAGGAAAAAAAAGGTTTTGTAATTGTCAAGTTAGACATGAGTAAAACATATGATCGAGTTGAATGGTCGTTCCTATAGAAAATGATGAGAAAATTGGGATTCACGGGGAGATGGATTAGTACTATTATGTTGTGTGTGCCTTCTGTTACTTACCAGTTTCGGGTAAATGGAGAGAGGACAGATGTGATTACACCACAGCGAGGCCTTCGACAAGGTGATCCATTGTCACCCTATTTGTTCTTCGTTTGTGCAGAAGGGTTCTTAGCACTTTTGAACAAAGCACAAGATGAAGGAATACTGCCAGGGGTTCGTATATGTAGCGCTGCCCCGAGAATCAACCACCTACTGTTTGCAGCCGACTCTTTTGTACTCATGGAAGCTACACGTGAGAGTGCCAGTTCTCTCTCTGCAGCATATATTATAACTTTATGAGGGTTTCTTGGGGCAGACCATCAACTATGACAAATCTTCAGTGATGTTCATCAAAATGTTCATTTCATATGCAAAAGGAGGGTTTTGGAAGCATTACATATTAAGGCCGAAGCTTGGACCAAAAAATATCTCGGACTTCCAGTATACGTGGGTCGATCTCGGGCAGCAACCTTTGCATATTTAAAGGACATAATTTAGGCCAGAATTCAGGGGTGGAAGAAGAGGTTTCTCTTGAAAGTTGGAAAGGATATCCTGATTAAGGCATGTGCACAAGCCATCCCAACGTTTGCCATATCCTGTTTTGACCTTACCAAAACCTTTTGTGAGGAGATGATCACAATGATCTGCAGGTTTTGATGGGCTCAGCAGGAAAAATAAAATAAAATTCATTGGTTGAGTTGGGAGAAGTTAACAAGATCGAAGAAGGATGGTGGTCTTGTTTCGGGATCTCTATGGTTTAAATCTTGCTATGCTAGCGAGACAAGCCTGAAGAATGATTGTGGATCCGGATTCACTATGTGCGAAAGTTCTTCAGGCCAAATATTTTTCTCACACATCCATTTTAGAAGCCACACCGGCGAATGGCATCTTGTACTCATGGAAGAGCATACTGAAGGGTGTTGAGCTTCTAAAAAAAGGGATTATTTGGCGCATAGAAGATGGAAGGAGTGTCGATATGTGGAGAGATCCGTGGCTAGCAAGAGATGGGACACTCCAACCAATTACACCGAAGGGGCGATGTCTGTACACCAAGGTTTGTGACCTAATCTGCCCAATCACAGGGCAATGGGATGAACAATTGGTGATAGATAATTTCCTCAAATTCGATGCCTATGCAATTCTGGCCATCCCAACCAGAGATGATTTTGAAGATTATATTGCATGGCACTATGAGAGAATGTTTCGGTAAAACCAGCACACAGGTTGTACGTGCAGGAAATAGATGAACCACAAGAGTCCTTTTCTGCACCTACATCCGAAAAGATTGCAATGGGAGAAAATATGGAAGATGCCATGCCCTCCCAAAATCAAGCAATTTATATGGAGATTTGCACACAATAGCCTACCCCTAAAACTCAATATAAAAAGAAGAGGGATTAAGTGTGACGCCTGTTGTGCATGCTGTCATCGTCTAGGCGAGGATGGTGCTCATCTCTTTTTTTCTTTGGAAAAGAGTATATATTAATATCACAGGGATACCAATTACACCCAGCCTCTGCAACAACGCATGCCCTAGCGGTTCTACGGATACACACAGCTCAGAAAAAAGAAAAAAGAATTACAAAAAAAAAGTCCCGCTACAGAGAACTAATCCTCAAAGCAACAACACTGACACCATCAGAACAACACTAGTAGTCCTAAGTCCTCGCTCACAAAACAATGCCTTCAAAAAGGTTATTGCCAGGCACAACCAGTTAAGGCTAGACCTTGGATTTTCACCCTGCAAGGTAAGACCGGGAAGTCCCCCTGTGTTGTCTTCCCGCACCAACAGTCACTGCAACGAGTCCTAGATCACGCAGCCAGATCTCCGTCGCCACAAGATCAAAAATCACCATCGCTACCTTTATATTTCCACTTTCCTGACATTCTCCGCATCTGACTTCACCATGGCTCTAAGATGGCACTTGGTGGGAACAAACAACAGAGCTTCGCAACGCTCCCGCTGAAACCAAACGGCTAGAAAAGCAAGGTGCGTATGAACGAATACCTTCCGATCCAGCAAACTCCAGGCATGATACGCCCATGGGAGTTCGCCGACAGAGACTTCCGGAACCCGCCTCCCAGACCATATCCACAACCTTTGAGAGACATCAAGCGGATATTTGTCTTCGTGCAAAAGAAACCAAAGGATCAAGCCAGGCCAACCATCGACGCCACCTCGACGTCAGACAGCTCCACCAACCTGCGCGAATCCATCAGGCCGCATCCATCACCGAGACTCAGCGACACCTTGCCGCCGAGACTCGCCGTCTTCAACGCCACCGATGAAAGACCGCTCCACCTTATTCCTTCCGCATCCAGCACTTTCTCCAAGAACGATGCCCTCAAGAGGGAGACGACGCTGAACGCGCCGCCATCGACTGATCCGGGAAGGCACAGATCTGGGGTTTCCCCCAGAGCAGCTTGAGCGACGAAGAGACGAAGGTTGCAAGGTCGATGCCTCCAACAAGGTAACGGCGCTGTTGCGCCGCCATCGCCCGCCGTCATCGAGTGAGAGCCTGATTTTCACCAGATCCCCCGCTTCTCGACACCCACAGCCGGCTGGATCTCCGCCGATTCGTGCAGATTGGCTCCGCACTAGCCTCCCAACCGCGCCACAACTGGCTGAGGCCTGAAGCACCGGATCTAGATGGGAATCGAGATCCACGACTAGCCTCCTCCGCCCAAGAGGACGAGCCAAGGACGGCAATGGCCGTGGTCTAGTCTAGATCGCCGTCCGACCACCGCGCCCGAGCACATCCGCTGGAGCCGCCCTAGCAGCCCGTCGAAGTCCTCGTCACCCCCTCCCATAGCACCTTCGGCACCAGGGGCCACCGCCACCGCGGCCACACTGGCGGCATCGGCGGAAGGAAGATAAGAGATGGAGGGAGAACTTGGGCGGCGGCGACGGGGGCCCCCCGGCGGCGCCCTGGGGCACGCCGCGGGAGGGGAGCGTTTCTATCGGGAGGAGAGTTATCGGGGACTCATCTCTTTTTTAAATGCAAGGAAGTAAAGCAAGTTTGGAAGGAGCTGAAACTGGAAGATGAGAGGCTTCAGCTTAGCCAATGTCCAGACGCAAGAACGGTAGTACATGACCTACTAGAGATGGGTGAAGAAAAAAGCACCTTGATCTCATGCTTGCTATGGCAGTGGTGGGTAAGGAGAAATAAAAGAAATGCTAATGAGAAAGTTGGATCTTGTGAGAACCTCACCGCACAAATTAGAAGTTGGGCGGAGAGTCCAAAATCTTCTTCAGTAAGAAGAACAAAACTGATGGGATGGCTAGGATTGATACTTGGAAGGCGTCAGGGGAAGGCACACTGAAAGTCAATGTCGACGGGTCGTATTTTGAGTCGACCAAAACTGGTGGCTGGGGCTTCGTCGTCAGAGACTATGCTGGTCAGGTCCGAGGTTCGGGTACTGTGCACATTCCTTATGCAATATGAGTGCAGCACTGACGGAAGTGCGTGCCTGTGAGGAGGCAGTGAAAGTAGCTGCAGATTGGGGGAATGCTGAAGGTTCAATTTGAGACTGATTCTCAAAACCTAGCGAGAGCCATGCAGTATTCAGAGTCTGATCGTGCTACAGAAGGCATCATGCATCTATCGGGACCTACGCCTCTTCATGCACCTTTCTTTCAACTCTGTTTGAGTTCTTGTCTGTTCCTCATACTTGTAATAATGTAGCGCACAATCTTAGTGTCTATGGGGCGAGTCGGCTGGACCTCAATAATCTATGGCCGGAATCGCTATCAGAGGATGTACGTGTTATGTTGGCCGGTGTGCTTCTACCGAGCCCAGTTATTAATGGAATCATGAGTTTCATCTAAAAAAAATGCATAAGCTACTATTCTATGTTACTATCTTCATAGTAGATAGTAAATAGAGTACACTCAGCAGGCTATAAGAAATTTTATATTGACAAAAACTTAGCTGAAGGAGAGAGATATGGGAAGAAAGGAGAGAGCCAGCGCTTCACATACGGCTGCAGCACATGCATCAAGAAGGATAGCCCACGTGCAGCCTATAGGGGTGGCTCTGGTTAGTTATGAGTCTTGCATGCAAACACACGTTAAATACTTAAATATTTGATAGAGCTAATCTAGTAGCCAACTTAATGTATGAGTGTTTATTTAAAAAGACTTTAGATGACATGGTAAGGTTATATAGCCAACAGCCGGCTGTGTTATTGTGCTTGCTCTAACATGTGTATAGTATCATGCAAGGTCTTATTTATTAGCATGTAGACTCATCTTATCTTGGGGTGTGTAATATTATGGTAACGTAGCTAGTTATCACAAGACTTTCTTTTATCATTTAATGACATGCCGCATCACCAAATTGTCTAGTTGGCATTGCATGTAGATATATGTTACTACTATGTTATTCCCACTATGACTAGCCTCAGATGACTTGGCAAAGCCCATGAGCGTTGGCGTGCACGAGCATAGCTTGTTGGTGTCCAACACAACTACACAATGGAGTTAATCTCAAGTTAAAACCTATCATGTTTTGGATAGCATATTGCAAAAAACCAACGTGAAATTGAATTACTGTACTGTAAGATGTTTGGGTGGGAGGACATACTCATCTTTATTTTATAACCGTTGCAAACGCACGGGCTAAACAAAAGCACATTTGTACTGACGTGTAAAGACATCAGCTGGAATAAAATGCATTTTGAAGTAATAATAATAAGATACAACGAGACTACTGTCTTTGACTCTAGTTCACGTTGCTGTAGACATCATGAACCCTGGTCGTGGCCATCATCGTGCTGTCCTTATTCTCCTCACCACTCTCCATCACTGCATGCGGCATGCCTTCCTTGAACCGCTTAACCCTGTCCACGGCGGCGTTTCGGAACAGCGCAATGTCCTTTGCACCCACCACCATTTGGTACCCCCTGAGCCTGAGCTGCTCGGGTGGGTCATTCGGCATGGCAGGCCCACCCAGATAAGCCATATGGCTACCCAGCACCTTGGTCTCAGCTTCTCTAAGCTTGGCTCGCACCTCGCCGTTATCAAGATCCCCCATGTAGCCCATGCTCGCTGCCAGGTCATGCGGGCCCGTATGCACGACATCGACCCCGTCGACGGCAGCGATGGCTTCGACCTGCGCAATGGCAGCGGCAGTCTCGACCTGGCATACGATGAGGGTGTCGTTCTCGCAGCGGGAGAGGTAGGAGTCGTCGAGGCCATAGCCGGAGGCACGGACGAGCGGGTGGGCCGCTCCGCGGACTCCGCGGGGCGGGAAGCGACAGTAGGAGACGGCTGCTGCCGCGGTAGCGGGGGACTCGACGTTAGGGAACATGATTCCGGCAGGGCCGAGGTCGAGGGCCTTGCTGGCCCAAACAGAGCAAGCCGCCGGGATGCGGATGATGGCAGGGGTGCGGGTGGCGTCCAGGGCCCGGAGGCACGCGAGAGCCTCTTGGACACCGCCCTGGCCGTGCTCCATGTCCATGAGGATGTAGTCAAAGCCAGCGAGCGCAGCTATCTCGGCTAAGGTAGGGGAGAAGGAGAGGAGGGCGTGGCCTAAGAGGGTCTCCCCGGCGGCGAGGCGTGACTTGAGGGAGAGGGGTGTGCCCCTGGTGATGAAGGCAGCCATGGTCTATATGGCTCGCTGGTGATCGGGTGATCTCGGTGCGCTTACATCTATATAGAGACTATTAAGGTGGGTAGCGAAGTAAAGTTTTTTTTTTGCAGCCAAGTAAGTTGCCCATGTCATTTAATTTTGAGCTTTTTTTTACTTTTATTACTCTTATTCTTTAGGCTGGTCATAGTGCTAAGTAACTTAGGACAGTAACATACACATGTTACTAGTTGATGTTACTATTTTTTATAGTGAAAAGTACTCCCTCCGTTCTAAAATAGATGTCTTAAATTTGTTAAAATTTGGATGAATCTAAACACTATTTAGTATATAGATTTATTCAAAATTTAAAAAACCTAAGATATCTATTCTTGGACGGAGGGAGTAATATATGTTGTGTCATGCAAGGTCTAATTAATTAGCTAGTAGATCATATGGTATTGATATGTGTGTGATGTCATGGTAAGTTACTATCTTTCTCTCTTTCTTCATTATTTATCGTGCCATGTCACTAATTTGCTTACTTAGTACTACTACATGTATATGCATATTACTAGTCAAGTTACACTCTTACTATGACTAGCCTTAGACCTTTCATAAAGCCTTTCACAATGAGAGTATCTTAGCTCTATATTTGCTTACGTGGCACCATAGTTAATGATGAAAGAGAGTGATGTTGTATCTTAGCTAAGCTACACCTTCTGCACACAACTATAGGCAAAAAAATTGGCTAACCCAATCCTATGCATGCATGAGCTCCAAATCATTAAATACATGGACCGTTTAGATACACCTTTAAGAAACACCTCATTGGAGTGACCGTTTTTTAGAATATGTCAGTGCCTATGATAGCGCGCTAAGAAACGGTTTATTGTGAAAGGCCTAATAGGTGTTTCTTAGCGCAGTATCCTAGGTGATTTACTTATGTGGCATGTCATTTAATGAAGAAAAGGGGTGTTGTTGTATCTTAGAAGCTATACCCTTGCACAATATCATAGGCAAAAAAACTTGGCTAGACCAATCACACACATGCATGAAACTAAAACCATTAAATAAAACAACACTAAGAAACACCATCTAAGAAACAATGCATTGTCATCGTTATTTTTTAAATTTTAATTACTTCTATAAAAACATGCTAAGAAACACCTCATTATGAAAAGACTTAGGACGAGATTGCATTAAGTGATCCAACATAAAATGTTTAAATACATACCAAATCCTGACACACGCCACTCACAATCTTTGCGTATCGTATATCTTCTCCCCTCGGATCTCTACATAAGGCATCTTTGCGGTTAATTAAACTTTCTCTTCTCTCTGGTGATTCTCTGCATGCATCGTGTCAGCATAATGGCTATTTAATCCTTCCATAACGAATCTTTGCACGCTTGTGTCGGGCACCCTAATTTTGAACACTTCAAATTCAAACACGCTGGCATTAGCCAATCAAAAACTTAATTAATCTGGAGAGAATCACCGGTTAGGATTAGGCTAGTCACAGTGCTAAATAATTTAGACTAGTAAGATGTCCGTATTATTAGTCCATGCATGTTGTTAGTGGGCATAACATGTGTGTAGTGTCATACAAAGGCTAATTAATTAGGCTGTATACGAACAAAAATACTCTCAAAACGATTCTCAGCCTTATCCTCTCTTCCTCCCCCTCCCCCCTCCCCTGCACTTGCGCGTTGACCGGCGGAAACCGGGCCAATCCTGAGCTATCTCCGGCGGCTTTGCTGACCGGAGATGGCGGAGGGGCGGCCCCGGTGTAGATCTTAGGGTTAGTAGTTGGAGTTTCGGCAAGATGCCGTGTTTTAGGAGTGTGGCGCGAGAGTTTGATCGGTTTTGGTGCTCCCGATGGTGGTTCTGCGGCAGCGCGAGCTCCGGTAGTCAGAGGCGGAGGCTGGGCGATTCACTTCAGATTTCACCTAAGTAAGGTCTTGGCCTCCTCCCTTTCTTGCGTTTCCCCTCTCCTTCTCTCCTCTTTGTCGGACGGCCATGGCGGCGAGGGGCAGGGGATTAGGAGGTGCTCGGGGCGCTGGTGGGAAGGGAGCTGGGAGGGTCTTCCTGCTAGGGTGTTCGAGCGGCACGCAGGGTGATGCCGATCTTCTTCGTTGGGCCTCCATGGGAGAGGAAGGCGAGTTGTTCCTTGGCGGTTGGCTTCCCGAATAAGCGCCACCACCACCTTCAGTGTGGCGTGGCTTTCGGTCTCAACCTCTTGGTCGGCCGAGGCGACGAGGGAGAGGGTCAGATTGACATCTTCGCCGCTGGCTTTTGGTGGTGCTTTCGGGTGTGGTTGGAAACTGCGATCTTTGCAGCAATCTCCAAGCGACGGGGCGACGCCGCTATCTTTGGCCACAAGATTGGTCTTGCTGTGCTCAACCGGGTGGATTTGAGCATGTTCATCCTCGGTGTGGAGGATCCTATTCGGCACAGATGTGGTGGAGTCCGGTGTCTCCAGCGTCCCAAGTGGTTTCATCCCTGGTGGCATATGGATCGGCTGCATCTGGAGGCACGACGACAGAGATCAAGGACTCGATTGCGTCCAGCGGGCCGGTGCAATTTTTCTGGGGAGCAATATGTAATATCAAGGACTTGTGTGTACATAGAGGGTACCTCTCAGGTCCTTTTTGTCAAATTGTACCCAACGTATTATTAATGCAGTTTCTACTCAGGGCCTTTACAGTTCAAAAAAAATTAGGCTGCATACTCATATTGTCTTTGTGTGATGTTATGATAACTAGCTAAATTAGAGCTTTCACAATGCACCATATCTTAGCACATTATCATAGGCATAATAAAAAATTAAGAGACAAGTTCTACAATGGGCTGTCTCTTAAAAGTTGTTTCTACTCCCTCCAGTTCAAAATATTATAGGGTTCGTTGCATGAAAAACAAAAAAAATTACCGCAAGAACACACAAAATCAAGATCTAATCTATGGACAAGCCAAGATCTAATCTACGAGATCAGTGCAACGAGTTTGTAGAGAACTAACCCTCGTAGGTCCCAAGAGTTTAAAGAGATCGGATTCTTGTGATTGATATAGTCGATCACTTGCCGATCTCAAGATCGTGTACACAATCCTTCCGGCGCCGTGTTCTGGCAGCGCTTCTGCAGTCGGTCACACGTATGGTAGTCTATGAAGACCTTCCTCTCCCTTGTTCCTGCAGGCAACGGAGGTAGTAGATCTCCTCGGAATCCCAACAACACGACAGTGTGGTGGTGGTGGAGGAGGAGAGATTCTTGCAGGGCTTCTCCTAAGCCAGAGCAGGACGTTGGACGAGAGAGAAGAGAGGCAACATCTAGGGTTAGGCTCCAAGGGACAAGGGGTGTGGGGGGTGCGCCCCCAACCCTCATTATATAGGTGGGAAGGGACGGCTGGCCAAGGGTTCCCAGCCCAGGCTGTGTCCCCCCAAATCGGCCTCCAAAGGGAAGAGCTTGAAACCTTTTCCACCAAGTCTTCCTTCTTTCCAAAAACTAGAGTTTGACTTTTCAAACTAGGATTTGACTACTCAAACTAGGGTTTGACCATTTTACTAGTCTTGGCCGAATTGGACCTTTAGGGTTTGGTGCGGTTGGCCCCTAGGGCATGCCACTGTCTAAGTGACCCTCCTGGGGTGGTGGAACCACTGGTGGTCCCTCTAGAACATTCTAGAAGTATCCGGTCAAAACACCGAGACTTTTTCTGAACCCTAGAAAACCACTTTCCTTATATGAATCTTATTCTCCGGACCATTTGGGATCTCCTCGTGATGTCCTAGATCCAATCCGAGACTCCAAACAACATTCGGTCTCAAACTCATATTCCATATCTACTTTAAACAAGATCAAATCCTTAAGTGTGTCTCCCTACAATTTGTGAACTATGCAGACATGATCGAGACACCTCTCTAATCAATAAACAATAGAGGGATCTAGAAATCCATATGGCTCACACATATTTCTATGATGACTTCGTGATCGAATGAACCATTTACATACGAAACCGATTTCCTTTGTCGCGCGATACTTTACTTATCCGAGGTTTGATCATCGGTGTCTCTATACCTAGTTAAACCTTGTTACCGATAAGTACTCTTTACTCGTTCCGTGATATGACATCCCTTGTGACCTTGTCACATGCTTGCAAGCAATTGGATGAAATTTTATAGAGAGGGCCCAAAGTATATCTATCCGTCATATGGATGGACAAATCCCACTCTTGATCCATGCGCTTCAATCCATACTTTCAGAATACCTAATACCACCTTTATATCCACCAAGTTATGAAGTGGCATTTGATTTTATCAAAGCATCCATCTGGTGATGGTGATTAACATGATCTCATGGTGGAAGGATTAGGTTACTATGTATTTGAAAGCTTGTAGCAAATGAACTCTAAATGATTTGATCATATGCTATGCTAACTATAGGAGTATGTCCATCACATCATTCTCCTAATGATATGATCTTGTTATTAATAACATCTAGTGTCCATGATCAGGAAACCATGATCATCTATTAATCAACAAGCTAGTTTTTTAACTAGATTCTTACTATGGACTCTTTTATGTTTATAAAATACACAAGTATTAATATTTACGGTTAATATAATTATAGCATGGGATTTAAACATTTATCATAAACATGAAGATATGATAATAGCCACTTTATTATTGCCACATGGGCATATATCCAACAAATATAAGACGATTTACACATCCACGGCCACACTTCGTCACATTACGAAAAATCACGGGTTTCCAATTCTACCCCTCGCTGGAGTCGCTCACCCAGCCGCTCGCTTGTGTCTCCCTCGCGTCGCTCGCATCTCTAGCATCTCTCTCTCCCTCTTGTCTCTGGTGGCCTCTCGCTCCCGCATCCCTCCCTCGCCGGCTTCCTCTCGCTTGCGTGCTTTGCCGGTGCCCTCTCCCTCACGCTTTGTCGGTGCCCTCTCGCTCGCGTGCGTCGCCGCCCTTTCCCGCGCTCTCCAATTAATCTGCTGCATCAAGGTCTTCTTAAAAAATGCAATTTTCCCCCATTCCGGCGGCCGGATCTGCAGCGGCGGATCTTGATCTGTCGAGCGAAGGTCAAGAAGAATCTCCAATCGTGGTGGATATGGTGCGGAGCTCCAATCATAGCTGGAGAAGAACTCCTTCCAGATCACGACGAAGGCACGAGATGCGGTGGTGGTGCAGCGGCGTGTTTGTCACATCCCAAAATTTTCCAAATTTTGAAATGTGAAAAAAATAAAAAAATATATAATGGTTGAAATTTAGGGTGAAAAGAAATTTTTGCTTCTAAATGGAAACTTCAAAACCCTTCTTGAACAAAATTTGAATGAAAAGGGAATGTTTAAAAGCCAAATTAAATCTTGGCCAAATCATAAACAAATGAAATAAAGATTATTGAATAATAAAAAGGAGTAAAAGATTATTTAAATAAAATCATATGGATTATACCATATTCAATCTTTATTTAAATAAAGAGAAATTGTCTAAACTAAATAATAAATCCCAAGAAAATTATTTAGAAGACAATTTAAAACTTGAAATAAATCCATAAGCAAATGGAATAAATATAATCCAAATAAAATAAAGGAATAAAGATTATTTGAATAAAAACTTATATGGACTTGAACCATTTTTGATTGGAATAAAGATAAAATCCCTAATATAAATGATTAACCAAATCTTGGGAAAATAATAAATGAAATAGCCAAAGTGGATTAAAAAGTTATCTAATTAACTTAAAAAGAATAAAATAATTATTTGAATAAAATTTATATGGGTTTAAAACCATATTGGATTTTATTTGAATGAAGACAAATGCCCAATTTAACTAAATATTAAATCATATTAAACTATTTGAAATAATTTAAAGTGAATTATTTAAACACACTAATGAATAAATAAAACCTACTAAAAAAGGTTTGGCAAAAAATGGAATTCAAATAGAAGTTTAAATCATTTGAATAAAATAATATGGATTGGAACCATATTTAAATCTTATTTAAATAAAGACAAATGTCTATTTTAAATAAATAATAAACCATAAGAGAATATAAGAAAATATTCTAAAATGAATTATTTAAATACATAAATAAACAGATAAAACCTACTAAAAAGATTTAGGAAAAGTTTGACAAAAATCTGAATTCAAATTGAGTTTGAAATCATTTGAATAGAATCAAAACAGAAAATAGAAAAGGAAAAATAAAAGAAACCAGAAATAAAAAAATAGAAAAGGGCAGCCCATCTAACCCTACCCAACTAACCCCAGCCTAGCAGGCCCAGCGAAGCCCACCTCCCTCTTCCCCCGAAATGTTTTCTCACCGACGGATTAACCCGCACCCTCGCTGACGACCTGACCCCATGCGTACCCCCTCTCATTCGCTGACAACGGACCCCATCGCCAGCTCAGCATCTTCTCCATCGCGACCAGTTCTTTTCCCCTCACCCGGCCGTTTTTGCTACTGATTTCTCTACATCAATTAGCATCAATGTCGCGTTAATCTCGCCCTACGACCACGCCCTCATAAGCGCCCCTCTCCCCTCTATCTTTCCCCTTAGACGCCACACCCTCTCCGCCACCAGGCTGAGCAAATTACTCACCCGAACACTCACTGCTCCGATGCACTTTGACGGCAATTCCAGTGAGTACACGCCGCCCCATCCTCTCTAGTTCATGCTCTCTTGTTCACCATCATTGTGTGCATCCATTGACCCCAGACACATGTCTTCTCGTGACCCAGAGCGTTAGCAACGACATCAACTGAGCGCCATCGTCTTCAGCTTCAACTTCGATGACCTCCCCCGGTAAAACCTGACCGCGCCTCTCCCCCTTGATGACACTCACGTACTCGCCTGACTCTTGCACATGTAATGCACCTCCCCATTTGTCCTCCCGTGGCTTGTAGTCTCGCCTCCATCAAGACCAGTACGTGCTCGAGCCAGTTGGAAACTCCGGTGAGGAATCAGTGTTAAACCTGTGCGCCCCTCGACCTGCAACGACAACGACGAGCATCCCCACGTCACTGCGAACACGGTGAGCATCTTCCCTTCCTCTCTTTCTTCCTATTTCACCGGCAATGTCACCGCCCGAGCGTCACCGCCGCGCGCCGTCGTTGAGCGCCGCCATACTTTGGTCAAGACGTTTTAGACCGTTAGGTCTAGATCTCATGGCTACGATAGAATCACTTAAATGAAAGGGTATGATAGATCTGATTCACATGATGCTCTTTTAATCCTGCGGCCTGTGTTAGTCGATCCAACCGAACCGGTATCGCCCAATAGGATCACTCCACGTGACATGTCATTTGTTTTAAAAACAGAAACTTTTCTGTTAGTTGTTTGAATTTGTAAATTCTATAACTTTTTTTCTTCTTGGCCAAATTTTGCAAATTTTATATCAATGGATTCAAAAAATGTGAAATTTGCAACCCTTAGTTTTGTATTTTGCTTCTGGAAAATTAGTTGTTTTTGCAGAAATATTTCTAGGCCTATTTTGGTTATAAAAATTATTCTAAAAATGATTTTAGGGTAAAATATTTTGCAAATGGTTTATGTTGAACCTACTAAACATAACAACCAACTTTTGGATTTAAAAGTATATTTTGTGACACTAAGGAATTATTCCTTGAATAAAAGCATTTCTAGTAAAACAAAAATTGTTTATTATGTTTTAAAAATAATTTTTTAGTAAAACCTTTTGCAAATGGTTTGATTTAATCTCTCTGACCCTAAACACTAACTTTTGGATTTAAAAATATATTTGATTAACACTAGAAAATTATTACTTTGATTTAAAGGCATTTCTAGTAAAACAAAATGATGCTTTGATTTAAAAATGATTTTGGGTGAAACCTTTTGTAAATGGATTTGTTTAAAACACTTTGACCATAAACATTAATATTTATGTTTAAAAACATTTTGGATTGAAAGAACATTTCTTAATCCCTAGTGTTTTGTGTGTTAGATAACAATACCAAGGATCATTTAATGTGTGTTGAAGTGTTGCAGCTCTAGTTGAGAATAAAGGGAAAAGAACTCTGCCTTTGGGGGCGGATAATCCGGCCCCACCAGGGGCGGATAATCCGCCCCTCCCTTTGCCCAAGCAGGCGCAAGCCCCAGAAGGGGGCGGAATTTTGGCCGGATTTTCCGGCCCCGCTGGATAATCCGCCCCTTAGTGGGGCCGAATAATCCGCCCCTCAGGGGGGCCGAATAATCCGCCCTCCTGCTCATCGCCAAGGCCCAAGCCCTAGAGAGGGGGCGCAGTTTTGGCCGGACTTTCCGGCTAGGCCGGATAATCCGCCCCTCAGGGGGGCCGGATTATCCGCCCCCCAAGATCTTCACCAAGCTTCACCAAGGCGCAAGCCCCAGAGAGGGGGCGGAGTTTCCCCCAGAGAATCCGCCCTTGGGGCGAAGTTTTCCTAGGGGGCGGATAATCCGCCACCAAAGTTGTGCAACGGCCAGATCTGGGGAGGGGGTATTTAAGCCAGCCATCCCCCTCCTGCCAGAACTCTTGATTCATCTCGAAAAAGACCAGATCAGATCTGAAAGCTTCATCCAAGAGTGCTCCACCTAGATCCACCCAAAGGCCCCATCCCTTGGGGAATCGAAGGAGGAGAACTCGATCTTCATCATCAGCAATCAAGCGCTTCATCTCCTCTCCATTCATTTGGAGAACCTCCGATCTAGTATTTCTTGCAAATATCTAGATCCTCGTTTTTGTTTATATTGATAAACCTTGTTCTTGTGGCCACTTGTTGTCATCTCGGGAGCCCCCAATTCAGTTGTGGGTGTGTGCCCCGATAGTGTTGTAAAAGGCACCGGTTCCCGCCTCGAAGGGATCCAATAGTGGAGAAGGTGGATCAGGCCTCTCGTGGCGAGATCCATCAGAGAATAGGGTGAGGCCTATTGTGGCGTGGTGGTCTTAGAACCGCCCACCCCTCCAACGCAGATGTACTTCCCTTAACAAGGAAGGAACTGCGGTAAAACAAATCCCTGTGTCTCCGTGTGCTCCACTACGGTTTCCTCGCTCCTCTTTTACGTGCTTAGTAGTTAGGGTTACATATAGGGAAATTCTCGTAGTTGCATATCTAGAGAATTTACTTTGTGTCAAGCCTAAAATTGAAAAAGTATTAAAAATTGGTTAGCACCTATTCACCCCCCCTCTAGGTGCCCATACGATCCATTTCAATTGGTATCAGAGCCTCGGCTCTTATTTCGGGCTTAACCGCCTAAGAGAAGTATGGGTTCCAAGGGAGATGGGAATGATGCTCTGGAGGTAGTCACCATGAACGATCTCAAGACGTTGGAAACAACCTTGGTGAGTTCAATGGAGGCTAAGATGGAAGAGATGCGTCAATTGATAATGCGTCTCTCCACATCCGCAGCATCACCTCCATCTAACTCTGAGGATACCACTCCGCAATCCAAGGAAACGGGTAAAACTGTTTCCAAAGATAACGAAGTGGTAGGTGATGATACTAGCAAGAGCTCCTCCTCGAAAAAGGATAGCGGTAAGGATGGATACAATGAGGTTTCTCATGTGTATTCCCCTGATCCGCCTATCCCTCACCCACATATACATAATAGGGGTGATCCACCCAAACTTTCAGCATCTACTTTCTCACAATGGCAATTTTTGATGAAATCTCATGTGTGCAGTTCCTCCATAGAGTTGTGGAAGATCATCGAAAATGGTCTTCATGTTGGAAACCCCAACAATCTCACAAGAAGAGAAGTGGTTGATAGCCAACTCAACGCTACAGCTCTACACATGATACAGCTTGGTGTGGGTGACAAAGACATGCCACACATTCAGCATCTTAGCACAGCTAAAGAAGCTTGGGATGCCCTCACCGAGCTCTTCATTGGAAATGAAAGTATGAGAAGGAATAGATATGATGCCTTGAGCAATGAAGCTGAAGGATTTTATATGCTGGATGGAGAAGACCACGAGGACATGTATAGGAGGCTCAAGGCAATAGCCACAACCTTCAGAAACCACGGTGCAGCTCATGTTGATGATGCTTGGATCAAGCGCAAGTATGTCAGTGCTCTTATGCCATTTGAGCCCACAGATTCGAAAAGTCTCCAAGGTAGGCATAACTATCACCTCATGTCATCCAATGAGGTACTGCAAGAGCTGGCCGCTTTCAAGGTGGCTGCCAAGAATGCCGAAGATGCTCGTGCTCGAGCTATGGGGATGCAAAAGGGGGTCAACATGGCCTTGAAGACTAGTGTGATTGATCATGATGAATATGCGGTAGAAGGTCTGGACTGTCCCGAAGATATAAAAAGGATCCACGGACAATACTTGGCTCTTTATGCAAGAAACTTTTGGAAAGATCCAGCCAAGGCTAAAGCTGAACTAGATCGCAAGAGTGGAGCCTATGGAAGAAAAGAAAATGGTCCCAAGCTGAGAACATGCTTTAATTGTGGTGACTTCTTGCGCCGTAGCTGAGTGTCCATATCAAAGTAGAGAGGATAATGGAGGAAGACTCATTTTCAAGGACAAATCAAAAGCTCCACGTAAGAAACAGTTTGTAAAGAAGAATGCTCCTTTCAAGAAGCAACCAAAGATTGTTCTAGTGGCTCAAGAAGAATATTCATCAGGGAGTGAAGATGAGGACGAGGACGATAGCTCTCAAGAGGTGGCTGCTATAGCCACCACATCTACATCAACATCTCTCTTCGACTCTCCGAACGAAAACATCAGCAACAAGAATGCTACTTGCCTCATGGCAAGAAGCTCCGAGGTAACTTCTTCTAACTCTTCTTTCCCCAAGGCTATGATAGACATGGATGATCCTGCTAGTCTTAAGGTCAAAGAAGAGATTATTGCTTTGGATTATTTCTATACTAACTTGCAAGGTGAGCACAAAGTTCGTTTTGAGGCTCTTATGGATCAGCTGGCCCAAAACGAAGCTCTCCTCGAAGAAAAGGGCAGAATTGAAAGGGAGGATGCAATGGAAATTGCATCCCTAAAAAATGCTCTTGAAGAAGAAGAAGCTCGGGTCTCTCTTGAAGAGAGGCTTGAGTCTATGGAAGAGTCACATGAAGAAATTGTGACTAAACTCGTTAAGGAACGTGATAATGCTGTCACCAAGGCAAAGAAGTTAAAGAAGGAAAGGATTGACTTTGGGGCTGCTCATGATAGACTCTCCGAGGAATTGGAGAAACTTGACAATGCTCACAAGGCATTGAAAAACGAGTTCTCTATTCTCAACGAGTCACATGATCAGCTTCAAAGTCGATTGGCCAAATATGATGCGCCTAGCTCGTCAAACTCAACATATAGTAACAAATAAAATGATAATGTGGAAAAAGAAGTGATCAAGGATATCACTACCAAGGACAAAGGTGTGCTTGATGAATTCCTTGGCAAGCAAAGGTCAAATCATAGTAAAGAGGGACTTGGGTATGTCACCAAGTACAAGAAGAAGAAGACCAAGAAGAACAAGACCAAGAATGTGCAACTAAAGACAAGCACTGCTGAGAAAGTTGTCACAAAAGACAAGACTAATAATATTGGTTTTGCAGGGTCTCACAATCCGAATTATGAACTCTTTTGTGATGACTATGGCGATGTTTATGCTTATTATGTTGGTCCTTTTGATGAATATATTGCTTGGTCTATTTGGGTCCCAAAGACCCTTGTTACTAACATGAAAGGACCCATTGAAAAATGGGTACCTAGAACCAAGAAGTAATTTTCCTGCAGGGCTATGCTTCCGGTGGGTCAAAATGGGTGTTGGATAGTGGCTGCACTAGTCATATGACCAGAAGCAAGGAGATCATCACGGAGATGCGTCCAAATCATGATAATATCACAGTCTCCTATGGTGATAAGTCTAAATCTCAGATATTGGGTCTTGGCAAGGTTGTGGTTGCCCACGATATCTCTCTTGTGGACGTCATGCTTGTTGAGACCCTTGGCTATAACCTTCTTTCTGTTCGTGCCCTTGGCAAGATGGGTTTTGCTGTTTTTATCGATGATGATTTGGTGGTACTCTTATGGAGCAAGTCTCTAAAGGTTGCTTTCGTTGGATACGTCGAAAATGACCTTTATGTGGTGGACTTCTCGGGGAAAACCACTTCGGGTCCGATGTGTCTATTCGGGAAGGCCGACGTGGGCTGGCTATGGCATCGCCGTTTAGCCCATGTCAACATGAGAACTTTGCAAAGTCTCCAAAAGGGTGGCCACATACTTGGACTAAAAGACAATGTCTCTTTTGCCAAAGATCGTGTTTGCAGGGCTTGTGTTGAAGGAAAAATGCATGACTCTCCCCACAAGAGGAAGACTATTGTGTCATCAAAGAGGATCTTGGAATTACTTCATGTGGATTTATTTGGTCCTCCTCATGCAAGTCTTGGTGGGAAGAAATATTGCTTGGTCATCGTCGATGATTACTCAAGATATACATGGGTATATTTTTTCAAGCTGAAAAGTGAGACTCAACAAACTGTCATCGACTTTGCCAATGAAGTTCAACGTCAACACTATGTTCCCATATTGGCAATTAGAAGTGACAACGGTTCAGAATTCAAGAACTACACTTTAAACGAGTTTCTAAGCGAAGAGGGGATTAGACACCAATATTCCGCTGCGTACACCCCTCAACAAAATGGTGTAGCCGAGAGGAAGAACCGGTCTTTGATGGATATGGCAAGATCTATGCTTGCTGAATTCAAGTCTCCTTATAATTTTTGGGCTGAAGCCATATCCACTGCTTGTCACTCATCAAACCGCCTCTACCTTCGGAAGATCTTGGACAAGACTCCATATGAAATACTTACCGGTAACAAGCCCAACATCTCATACTTCAGGGTATTCGGGTGTAAGTGTTTCTTTCTTATTAAAGGTGTCCGTTTGTCAAAATTTGAATCCAAGGCTTTAGAAGGTATTTTTGTTGGTTACGGTGCCGAATCCCACACTTATAGAGTCTACAACAAGCTCACTGGGATTGTTGTAGAATCTTGTAGTGTGGAGTTTGATGAAAATAACGGCTCCTTTGTAGGGCAAGTTGATGTTTGTGATGCAGATGTTGAAATACCCCAAGAAGCCATAAGAAGAATGGGTGTGGGATTTTTCCGCCCCATTGAGGAACCCCTTGTGGCGGATCGGGAAGGACAATGCTCCACACATGTGGAGCCCTCATCTACACAAGATCAACAAGCTCCTACTGTTGGAGACAATCCTGCACCAACACCACAATCTTCTAAAGACCATCTGTCCCCTGGACAAGCTGGTAGTACCAGGCCGGACTATCCGCCCCCTCCAATGGGCGGACAATCCGCCCCTGGCACTCCAACCCGTTCTAGAGGATTCGAAGGAGAAGTCAACAACTCTGAAGCTCCCAAGCCGGATTCTCCGGCCCCCGGGGGCGGAGTATCCGTCCCTGGGTCTCCAACTCCAGTCAGGCTTTCTCAGGAAGATGGTTCTGGTACTTCACCTCCCAGGCCGGATAGTCCGGCCCCTCCAAGGGGCGGATTATCCGGGCCTGAAGAAAATGTTCAGCAACAATCTTCTGGTAGTAACGGTGACCAAGATCAAGGGCAGGGCAGTAATCAAGACAAGGATACAACTATTGAATCCACTCCTCCTAGAAACAATAAGGACATTGAGGCTCGTCCCAAGGCTCGTGCTGATCGGAACCTTGAACTAAGAGGTCACACTCTTGACAAGGTTGTTGGTGATCTACGACGAAGGGTATCCACTAGAAGAGAACTTGCAAGCTTCTGTGATCATCAAGCTCACATTTCCATGGTTGAACCGAATAAGGTTTTTGATGCTCTTGAAGACCCCGATTGGGTTGTTGCAATGCATGAAGAATTAAATAACTTCGAACGCAACAAAGTTTGGAAGCTCGTAGAAAAACCAAAGGATTGCTGCAATGTTATCGGCACCAAGTGGATCTTCAAGAACAAACAGGATGAAAATGGCATTGTTGTGAGGAATAAAGCACGACTCGTGGCTCAAGGATTCTCTCAGGTGGAAGGAATTGATTTTGGCGAGACCTACGCTCCTGTGGCTCGCCTTGAGTCCATCTGTATCCTTCTTGCATATGCAGCCCATCATAATTTTAAATTACAACAAATGGATGTTAAGAGTGCTTTCCTTAATGGTCCTCTACATGAGTTAGTATACGTTAAGCATCCCCCGGGGTTTGAGGACCCCAAATTTCTGAACCATGTCTACAAACTCGATAAGGCGCTCTATGGCCTTAAACAAGCCCCACGTGCGTGGTATGAGCACCTTAAAGAGCTTTTGCTAGACCGTGGATTCGAAGTTGGGCAAATCGATCCCACTCTTTTTACTAAGAAGGTTAACGGGGAGCTTTTTGTATGCCAACTTTATGTAGATGACATTATTTTTGGCTCTACTAACCAAGCTTTTAACGATGAATTTTCAAAGCTTATGACTGACAGGTTTGAGATGTCCATGATGGGTGAGCTCAGGTTCTTTCTTGGATTTGAGATCAAACAACTTAGAGAGGGAACCTTTATTAATCAAGCTAAGTACATCCAAGACATGCTCAAAAGGTTCAAGATGACGGATCTCAATGGCGTTGCTACCCCAATGCAAACAAAGTGTCATCTTGAGTTCAATCCCAAGGGTAAAGACGTGGATCAAAAGGTATACCGATCCATGATCGGCTCTCTCCTTTACCTTTGCGCATCTAGGCCCGATATCGTGTTAAGTGTAGGAGTGTGTGTAAGGTACCAAGCCGCTCCTAAAGAAAGCCACTTAGTGGCGCTGCGAATCTTCCGATATTTGGTTCATTCCCCAAATTTTGGGCTATGGTATCCCAAGGGTTCAAGTTTCTCTCTATGTGGTTACACTGATTCAGATTGGGCTGGTGACAAAGATGATAGGAAAACAACCTCTGGTGCATGCCAATTCTTGGGCAGGTCTCTAGTGTGTTGGTCATCAAAGAAACAGAATTGTATTTCACTCTCAACATGGGCTGAATATGTTGCTGCTGCAAGTGCTTGTACTCAATTGTTATGGATGAGGCAAACTTTAAAGGAATATGGTGTCAATTGTGACAAAGTGCCTCTTTTATGCGACAATGAAAGTGCTATCAAAATTGCTTTCAATCCCGTGCAGCATACAAGAACAAAACATATAGAGTTCGCAACCACTTTATTCGGGATCATGTTGCTCGTGGAGATATTGCTCTATCTTTTGTGAGCACGAAGAACCAACTTGCTGATATTTTCACGAAGCCTCTTGATGAAGCAAGATTTTGTTATTTGAGGAATGAGCTAAATATCATAGATTCAAGGAGCTTGGCTTGACTACCCTTGCACACTCACTTGCGCTTATTCATGTATTTGGTTTAGATGCAGGCATAGACATAGGGGGAGTGTGGTCCTAATTGATTGGGCCAACCCTCCCCCCATAATGCCGAAAGCAAGTCAAATCATTTCCCTTAATATCATTTTGTGATATGTGGGTCATCGATGAGCATTGGTTTTGAACTCAAGATACATCTTCGCGGTGTCATGCCATGCGCTCCAACATGGTGGCTTCGGCCACTGCCCTCTTCCTTGAGAAGAGTTGGTTTTACATGGGTTCCGTTGGTTTTTTCTTGCTTACCTCTTGTTCTTATGGAAAACACACTCAAATTTGGCTTTTGATTGATTTGATTCTTGCAAATTTGGGTGTGTAGTACCATCTCAGTTTGATGCTCTCAACCCAAGTCTTTCTCTCCCTTCTTGCAAATTTGGGCGTTAGCATCGCTCTTCTTCCTTTTTGGCGTTTCGATGCCAAAGGGGGAGAAGTAGTTCTATTAGGTCTCGTGGATTTGCAAGGGTTGGGCACAAGCTTTTCGATTTTAGTCGTTTTTATTTGCTTGCTTGTGCCTTCTTCTAGGGTGAACTTAGTTGCTATTTGTGGTTGTTTGTGTAAGACTATGTCGTACTTCACAGTTTGGTACTATGTTTGGTATTCATGGAATTCTGGATTTATCTATCATGGACCCCATGGAATTCTGGAATTATGGAGCATATTTGATGGCATATGGATTCAAGGGATTATCTATGTATGCCTTGGCTATATTCTCATTCCGGTGGTATGACATTTTTTCCCAAACCTTAAAGTAGTCTTCTACCTAGTGTGTGTATTTGTATTCAAATGCAAATCTTAAATATGCACACATCTAGGGGGAGCGTCTTTCATTATTTAAGGTGGCATTTGCCGGTTTCATTGCAAATCCTAGTATTGTCATCTAACACCAAAAAGGGGGAGATTGAAAGAACATTTCTTAATCCCTAGTGTTTTGTGTGTTAGATAACAATACCAAGGATCATTTAATGTGTGTTGAAGTGTTGCAGCTCTAGTTGAGAATAAAGGGAAAAGAACTCTGCCTTTGGGGGTGGATAATCCGGCCCCACCAGGGGCGGATAATCCGCCCCTCCCTTTGCCCAAGCAGGCGCAAGCCCCAGAAGGGGGGCGGAATTTTGGCCGATTTTCGGCCCACGGGATAATCCGCCTCGGGGCGGATAATCCGTCCCCACTCGCCAAGGCGCAAGCCCCAAAGAGGGGGCGCAGTTTTGGCCGGACTTTCCGGCTAGGCCGGATAATCCGCCCCTCAGGGGGGCCAGATTATCCGCCCCCCAAGATCTTCACCAAGCTTCACCAAGGCGCAAGCCCCAGAGAGGGGGCAGAGTTTTCCCAGGGGGCGGATAATCCGCCCCCAAATTTGTGCAATGGCCAGATCTGGGGAGGGGGTATTTAAGCCAGCCATCCCCCTCCTGCCAGAACTCTTGATTCATCTCGAAAAAGACCAGATCAGATCTGAAAGCTTTATCCAAGAGTGCTCCACCTAGATCCACCCAAAGGCCCCATCCCTTGGGGAATCAAAGGAGGAGAACTCGATCTTCATCATCAGCAATCAAGCGCTTCATCTCCTCTCCATTCATTTGGAGAACCTCCGATCTAGTATTTCTTGCAAATATCTAGATCCTCGTTTTTGTTTATATTGATAAACCTTGTTCTTGTGGCAGCTTGTTGTCATCTCGGGAGCCCCCAATTCAGTTGTGGGTGTGTGCCCCGATAGTGTTTTAAAAGGCACCGGTTCCCGCCTCGAAGGGATCCAATAGTGGAGAAGGTGGATCAGGCCTCTCGTGGCGAGATCCATCAAAGAATAGGGTGAGGCCTATTGTGGCGTGGTGGTCTTAGAACCGCCCACCCCTCCAACGCAGATGTACTTCCCTTAACAAGGAAGGAACTGCGGTAAAACAAATCCCTGTGTCTCTGCGTGCTCCACTACGGTTTCCTCGCTCCTCTTTTACGTGCTTAGTAGTTAGGGTTACATATAGGGAAATTCTCGTAGTTGCATATCTAGAGAATTTACTTTGTGTCAAGCCTAAAATTGAAAAAGTATTAAAAATTGGTTAGCACCTATTCACACCCCCCTCTAGGTGCCCATACGATCCATTTCATGGATAACACTAGAAATTATTCCTTTGATTAAAATCATTTCTAGCAAAACAAAAATGATTTAAATGGCCCATTTTCACTAACTTGATTTTAAACGGTTTTGCCACTTTTATAAATGACCAATAGGTGTTTTAAAATGTTTATAACCTTAGTAGAAACCACTTTTCCAAAAAAACAATCTTTTGCATGCTTGCATGCATTTCCTTGTTTTTAATAGTTTATGTGGTGAATTGTTTGAATGCTAGTTTGAATTTGTGCCTTGATTGAATTGTAGTGAACTTTGAAGAGTGTGACAATTGCAAGATCAAGGAGTGAACCTAGTTTATCTACTAAAAAGGCAAGTGGTGCTTCATACATTTTGTCCTATTATTTTCACTATGCATTAGTGATATTTTGAGTAGGACTTGCATGGAATTTTACTAAGTATGCTATGTCTTGGGAAATCGTAGTAGATGATGCCTTAGTAGATTTTACCAAAGTTAAGATTCTTGCTACTATTATGCTTAGCCTAGCTACTAGTAAAGAAGGGTGGATTATATACACAAGCTATGGAAATTTGCTAAGTCTTTTTGACTTATGTTTTTGCTTAATAACACTACTAAGTGAATGAATCACCTGGGTGGAATGGTGAGAATGGGATATGTTGAGTGGTTACACAAGTCCAGTTTACTGGGGAAAATTTATGTATCACAATTCTAGGAAACTGCGGAAAACTTGTGTATCACAAGTCCAGTAAACTAGGGAAGACTTGTGTATCACACTTGTGGAAAGCCACCCAGGAACAAAGAGATTTGAGATGTCAAATGTTGAGAAGCTTTTAGTGCAACCACATGGTATATGGGCTCTGCCAGAATCATATAGGTTGCAATAACTTAGCCAGATGGACAGAAGGTGGTAGGGGGTGATAGGTTTGGAACGCGTCCATTTGGTCTAAGGGAAGGCTTCTGAAAGATCTTGTCTCGATGCATGTCGAGTCTTGTGGGGAAAGTGCACCACCTCTCAAGAGAGTAAAATCTAAGTACTTAGTTGTGTCCCCGGGAATGGACAATTTGAGCATCAATACATGGAAGCTATCAATGATCTCCTCATCCCAATTTCTAAGTTAAAAGCTTGTGGTTGAACAAGGGTTAAAGGATCACCAATATTTATTGGTAGATGCCTTGGGTGATTTTTGACAAACTAAAACTTAGTGTTTTCAACTTATAAGGAAAACCTTATTTTGAGCAAAGCAAGCCTTAGCTACACTTAGCCAAGTTCATATAGATGATAGATACCACTATTCTACCATAGTATCACTTGCCAATACAATTCAAATGTATTGACCCTTGTGGCTGTAACTTATTATGTTGCAGGTTTGTTTGATGTTAGTGAAGTGTGTTGAATAGGAATACAAGTCTACAACCAACATGATTGCCTGTGGTACTTTGAAGATGAAGGACTCCATGCCATATACTTATTTCTGCTGCATTGTAATGAGATAGCCAAATGAGCTATGTAAGATGTAATGAATTATTTTATTCCTGGTTATAAAGTTGTATTATGACCTTTGTTTCTTAATATTACATCTTAAACTGTGGATGGTACCTATTGATCCAGGGACTAGCATTGTAAACACAGGGATCTCTACCTTATCAGGTTGGGACCTCTACAGATGGTATCAGAGCACTGTGTTGCATGTAGGACTATAACCCTAGTGAAAGAACATTTCTTAATCCGTAGTGTTTTGTGTGTTAGATAAATATATCAAGGATTATTTAATGTGTGTTGAACTGTTGCAGCTCTCTCTAAGAAAAAGGGAAAAAGTATCTGCCTTTGGGGGTGGATAATCCACCCCCATCAGGGGCGGATAATCCGCCCTCCCTCTTCCCAAGTAGGCGCTAGCCCCAGAAGGGGGGCGGAGTTTTGGCCGAATTTTCCGGCCTCGCCGGATAATCGGCCCCTCTGGGGGCCGGATAGTCCTCCCCTTGCTCACCGCCAAGGCGCAAGCCCCAGAGAGGGGGCGGAGTGTTGGCCGGACTTTCCGACTTGTCCGGATAATCCACCCCAGGAGGGGGGCGGATTATCCGCCCTCCCCAAGATCTTCATCAAGTGCGCAGGCGCCAACCCTAGAGATGGGGCGGACTTTCTCCCGCAGTATCCGCCCTTGGGGCGGAGTTTTCCCAGGGGGCGGATAATCCGCCCCAAGTGGGGGGCGGATAATCCGCCCCCAAAGTTGCTCAACGGCCAGATCTGGGGAGGGGGTATTTAAGCCAGCCTTCCCCCTCCTGCCAGATCTCTTGATTCATTCGAAAAAGACAAGATCTGATCTGCAACCTTCATCCAAATGAGCTCCACCTAGATCCACCCAAAGGCCCCGTCCCTTGGGGAATCGAAGGAGGAGAACTTGATCTTCATCATCAGCAATGGAGCGCTTCATCTCCTCTCCATTCATTTGGAGAATCACCGATCTAGTATTTCTTGCAAATACCTAGATCCTTGTTTTGTTTATATTGATAAACCTTGTTCTTGTGACAGCTTGTTGTCAGCTCGGGAGCCCCCAATTCAGTTGTGGGTGTGTGCCCCGGTAGCGTTGTAAAAGGCACCGGTTCCCGCCTCGAAGGGATCCAATAGTGGAGAAGGTGGATCAGGCCTCTCGAGGCGAGATCCATCGGAGAATAGGGTGAGGCCTATTGTGGCGTGGTGGTCTTAGAACCGCCCACCCCTCCAACGCAGATGTACTTCCCTTAACAAGGAAGGAACTGCGGTAAAACAAATCCATGTGTCTCCGCGTGCTCCACTACGGTTCCTTCGCTCCTCTCTTTACGTGCTTAGTAGTTAGGGTTGCATATAGGGAAATTCTCGTAGTTACATATCTAGAGAATTTACTTTGTGTTAAACCTAAAATTGAAAAAGTATTAAAAATTGGTTAGCACCTATTCACCCCCTCTAGGTGCCCATACGATCCATTTCAATTGGTATCAGAGCCCCGGCTCTTATTTCGGGCTTAACCACCTAATAGAAGTATGGGTTCCAAGGTAGATGGGAGTGATGCTCCGGATGTAGTCACCATGAACGATCTCAAGATGTTGGAAACAACCTTGGTGAGTTCAATGGAGGCTAAGATGGAAGAGATGCGTCAATTGATAATGCATCTCTCCACATCCACAGCATCACCTCCATCTAACTCTGAGGCTACAACTCCGCAATCCAAGGAAACGGGTAAAACCGATTCCAAAGAGAACGAAGTGGTTGTTGATGACACTAGCAAGAGCTCCTTCTCGAAAAATTATAGTGGTAAGGATGGATACAATGAGGTTTCTCATGTGTATTCTCCTGATCCACCTATCCCTCACCCACATATACATAATAGGGGTGATCCACCCAAACTTTCTGCATCTACTTTTTCTCAATGGCAATTTTTGATGAAGTCTCATGTGTGCAGTTCCTCCATTCAGTTGTGGAAAATCATAGAAAATGGTCTTCATGTTGGAAACCCCAACAATCTCACAAGAAGAGAAGTTGTTGATAGCCAACTCAACGCTACAGCTCTACACATGATACAGCTTGGTGTGGGTGAAAAAGACATGCCACACATTCAGCATCTTAGCACAGCTAAGGAAGCTTGGGATGCCCTCACCGAGCTCTTCATCAAAAATGAAAGTATGCGAAGGAATATATATGATGCTTTGAGCAACAAAGATGAAGGATTCTATATGTTGGATGGAGAAGACCACGAGGACATGTACAGGAGGCTCAAGGAAATAGCCACAACTTTCAGAAACCATGGTGCAGCTCATGTTGATGATGCATGGATCAAGCGCAAGTATGTTAGTGCTCTTATGCCATTTGAGCCCACAGATTTGAAAAGTCTCCAAGGTAGGCATAACTATCACCTCATGACATCCAATGAGGTAATGCAAGAAATGGCCGCTTTCAAAGTGGCTGCCAAGAGTGCCGAAGATGCTCGTGCTCGAGCTATGGGGATGCAAAAGGGGGTCAACATGGCCTTGAAGACTAGTGTGATTGATCATGATGAATATGCCGTAGAAGGTCTAGACTGTCTCGAGGATATAAAAAGGATCCACGGACAATACTTGGCTCTTTATGCTAGAAACTTTTGGAAAGATCCAGCCAAGGCTAAAGCTGAACTAGAACGCAAGAGTGGAGCCTATGGAAGAAAAGAAAATGGTCCCAAGCTAAGAACATGTTTCAACTGTGGTGACCGGCTGCACTTTGTAGCTGAGTGTCCATATCAAAGTAGGGAAGATAATGGAGGAAGACTTATTTTCAAGGACAAGTCAAAGGCTCCACGCAAGAAACAGTTTGTAAAGAAGAATGCTCCCTTCAAGAAGCAACCGAAGATTGTTCTAGTGGCTCAAGAAGAATATTCATCGGGAAGTGAAGATGAGGATGAGGACGATAGCTCTCAAGAGGTGGCTGCTATAGCCACCACATCTACATCAACATCTCTCTTCGACTCTCCGAACAAAAACATCATCAACAAGAATGCTACTTGTCTCATGGCAAGAAGCTCTAAGGTAACGACTTCTAACTCTTCTTTTCCTAAGGCTATGATTGACATGGATGATCCTACTAGCCTTAAGGTTAATGAAGATATTATTGCTTTGGATTACTTCTACACTAACTTGCAAGGTGAGCACAAAGTTTGTTTTGAAGCTCTTATGGATCAGCTGGTCCAAAACGAAGCTATCCTCGAAGAAAAGGGCAGAATTGAAAGGGACGATGCAATGGAAATTGCATCCTTAAAAAAATCTCTTGAGGAAGAAGAAGAAGCTCGGGTCTCTCTTGAAGAGAAGCTTGAGTCCATTGAAGAGTCACATGAAGAAATTGTGGCTAAACTTGTTAAGGAACGTGACAATGCAGTCACCAAAGCAAAGAAGTTAAAGAAGGAAAAGATTGACTTTGGGGCTGCTCATGATAGACTCTCCAAGGAATTGGAGAAACTTGACAATGCTCACAAGGCGTTGAAAAACGATTTCTCCATCCTCCATGAGTCACATGATCTGCTTCAAAGTAGATTGGCCAAATATGATGTTCCTAGCTCATCCATCTCAACATATAGTCACAAACAAAATGCTAGTGTGGAAAAAGAAGTTGTCAAGGACATCACTCCCAATAAGGGTGTGCTTGATGAAGTTCTTGGCAAGCAAAGGTCAAATCATGGTAAAAAGGGACTTGGGTATGTCACCAAGTCCAAGAATAAGAAAAACAAGAAGAACAAGACCAAGAATGTGCAATCAAAGACAAGCACCGCTGAGAAGAATGTCACAAAAGACAAGACTAACAATATTGGTTTTGCAGGGTCTCACAATCCAAATTATGAACTCTTTTGTGATGATTATGGCGATGTTTATGCTTATTATGTCGGTCCCTTTGATGAATATATTGCTTGGTATATTTGGGTCCCAAAGACCCTCGTTACTAACATGAAATGACCCATTGAAAAATGGGTACCTAAAACCAAGAGGTAATTCTCTTGCAGGGCTATGCTTCCGGTGGGTCGAAATGGGTGCTGGATAGTGGATGCACTAGTCATATGACCGGAAGCAAGGAGATCATCACGGAGATGCGTCCAAATCATGATAATATTACAGTCTCCTACGATGGTAAGTCTAAATCTCAGGTACTGGGTCTTGGCAAGGTTGTGGTTGCCCACGATATCTCTCTCGTGGACGTCATGCTTGTTGAGACCCTCGGTTACAACCTTCTTTCTGTTCGTGCTCTTGGCAAGATGGGTTTTGCTGTTTTTATCGATGATGATTTGGTGGTACTCTTGTGGAGCAAGTCTCTAAAGGTTGCTTTATGTTGGGTACGTCAAAAATGACCTGTATGTGGTGGACTTTTCGGGGAAAACCACTTCGGGTCCGATGTGTCTATTCAGAAAGGCCGACGTGGGCTGGTTGTGGCATCGCCGTTTAGCCCAGGTCAACATGAGAACTTTGCAAAGTCTCCACAAGGGTGGCCACATCCTTGGACTAAAAGACAATGTCTCCTTTGCCAAAGATCGTGTTTGCAGGGCTTGTGTTGAAGGAAAAATGCATGACTCTCCCCACAAGAGGAAGACTATTGTGTCTTCAAAGAGGATCTTGGAATTACTTCATGTGGATTTATTTGGTCCTCCTTCTCATGCAAGTCTTGGTGGGAAGAAATATTGTTTGGTCATTGTCGATGATTACTCAAGATATACATGGGTCTATTTCTTCAAGCTAAAGAGTGAGATGCAACAAACAGTCAATGACTTTGCCAATGAAGTTCAACGTCAACACAATGTTCCTATCTTGGCAATAAGAAGTGACAACGGCTCCGAATTAAAAAACTACACTTTGAATGAGTTTCTTAGCGAAGAGGGGATTAGACATCAATATTCCACTACATACACCCCTCAACAAAATGGTGTAGCCGAGAGGAAGAACCGGGCTTTGATGGATATGGCTAGATCAATGTTGGCTGAATTCAAGTCTCCTTACAATTTTTGGGCTGAAGCCATATCGAGTGCTTGTCACTCATCGAACCGGCTCTACCTCCAAAAGATTTTGGACAAGACTCCTTATGAAATACTTACCAGTAACAAGCCCAACATCTCATACTTCAGAGTATTCGGGTGTAAGTGTTTCTTTCTTATTAAAGGTGTCCGCTTGTCTAAATTTGAGTCCAAGGCTTTAGAAGGTATTTTTGTTGGTTACGGTGCCGAATCCCACACTTATAGAGTCTACAACAAGCTCACTGGGATTGTTGTAGAATCTTGTAGTGTGGAATTCGATGAAAATAACTGCTCCTTTGTAGGGCAAGTTGATGGTTGTGATGCAGATGTTGAAATACCCCAAGATGCCATAAGAAGAATGGGCGTGGAATTTTTCCGCCCCATTGAGGAACCCCTTGTGGCGGATCGGGAAGGACAATGCTCCACTCAAGTGGAGACCTCATCTTCACAAGATCAACAAGCTCCTACTGTTGGAGAAAACTCAGCACCGACACCGCAACCTGCTGAAGATCATCAGTCTCCTGGATGAGATGGTAGTCCCAGGCCGGACTATCCGCACCCTCCAAGGGGCGGACAATCCGCCCCTGGCACTCCAACTTGTTCCAGGGGATCCGAAGAAGAAGACCGCAGACAAGAAGTTCCCAGGCCGGATTCTCTGGCCCCCGAGGGCGGATTATCCGGCTCTGGTTCTCCCAGTTCTGTTAGGCATCCTCAGGAAGAAGGCACTGGTGCGTCATCTCCCAGGCCGGATAGTCCGGCCCCTCCAAGGGGCGGATTATCCGGCCCTGAAGAACAAATTCTGCAGCAACCTCCTGTTGTTAACTCCGATCAAGATCAAGGGAAAGGAAGTGGTCAAGACAAGGATACAAATAGTGAATCAACTCCTTCTATAAACAATATGGACATTGAGGCTCGTCGCAAGGCCCGTGCTGATCGAAACCTTGAACTAAGGGGTCACACTCTTGACAAGGTTGTTGGTGATCTACGAAGAAGGGTGTCTACTAGAAGAGAACTTGCAAGTTTCTGTGATCATCAAGCTCACATTTCCATGGTTGAACCGAAGAAGGTCTTTTATGCTCTTGAAGATCCCAATTGGGTTGTTGCAATGCATGAAGAATTAAATAACTTCGAACGCAACAAAGTTTGGAAGCTCGTAGAGAAACCCAAGGATTGCCGCAATGTTATCGGCACCAAGTGGATCTTCAAGAACAAACAAGATGAAAATGGCATTATTGTGAGGAATAAAGCAAGACTCGTGGCTCAAGGATTCTCTCAAGTGGAAAGAATTGATTTTGGCGAGACTTATGCTCCTGTGGCTCGTCTTGAGTCCATATGTATCCTTCTTGCATATGCAGCCCATCATAATTTTAAATTACATCAAATGGATGTTAAGAGTGCGTTTCTTAATGGTCCTCTACATGAGTTAGTATACGTCAAGCATCCCCTGAGTTTTGAGGACCCCAAATTTCCGAACCATGTCTACAAACTTGATAAGGCGCTCTATGGCATTAAACAAGCCCCACATGCGTGATATGAGCACCTTAAAGAGCTTTTGTTAGACCGTGGATTCAAAGTTGGGAAAATCGATCCCACTCTTTTTACTAAGAAGGTTAATGGGGAGCTTTTTGTATGCCAACTTTATGTAGATGACATTATTTTTGGCTCTACTAACCAAGCTTTTAACGATGAATTTTCAAAGCTTATGACTGACATGTTTGAGATGTGAATGATGGGTGAGTTGAGGTTATTTCTTGGATTCGAGATCAAACAACTTAGAGAGGGAACCTTTATTAATCAAGCTAAGTACATCCAAGACATGCTCAAAAGGTTCAAGATGATGGATCTCAATGGCGTTGCTAATCCAATGCAAACAAAGTGTCATCTTGAACTCAATCCCAAGGGTAAAGACGTGGACCAAAAGGTATACCGATCCATGATCGGCTCTCTCCTTTACCTTTGCGCATCTAGGCCCGATATCATGTTAAGTGTAGGAGTGTGTGCAAGGTACCAAGCCGCTCCTAAAGAAATCCACTTAGTGGCGGTCAAACGAATCTTCAAATATTTGGTTCATTCCGCGAATTTTGGGTTATGGTATCCCAAGGGTTCAAGTTTCTCTTTATGTGATTACACTGATTCAGATTGGGATGGTGACAAAGATGATAGAAAATCAACTTCTGGTGCATGTTAATTCTTGGGCAGGTCTTTGGTGTGTTGGTCTTCAAAGAAACATAATTGTATTTCACTCTCAACCACCGAAGCTGAATATGTTGCTGCTGCAAGTGCTTGTACACAATTATTATGGATGAGGCAAACTTTAAAGGAATATGGTGTCAATTGTGACAAAGTGCCTCTATTATGTGACAATGAAAGTGCTAGAAAAATTGCTTACAATCCCGTGCAGCATACAAGAACAAAACATATTGAGATTCGCAACCACTTCATTCAGGATCATGTTGCTCGTGGTGATATTGCCCTATCCTTTGTGAGCACGAAGAACCAACTTGCTGATATTTTCACGAAGCCCCTTGATGAAGCAAGATTTTGTTATTTGAGGAATGAGCTAAATATCATAGATTCAAGGAGCTTGGCTTGGCTACCCTTGCACACTCACTTGCTCTTATTCATGTATTTGGTTTAGATGCGGTCATAGACATAGGGGGAGTGTGGTCCTAATTGATTGGGATAACCCTCCCCCCATAATGCCGAAAGCAAGAAAAATCATTTCCCTTAATATCATTTTGTGATATGTGGGTCATCGATGAGCATTGGTTTTGAACTCAAGATACATCTTCGCGGTGTCATGCCATGCGCTCCAACATGGTGGCTTCGGCCACCACCCTCTTCCTAGAGAAGAGTTGGTTTCTAATGGGTCTCTTTGGATTTTCTTGCATATCTCTTGTTCTTATGGAAAACACACTCAATTTTGGCTTTTGTTTGATTTGATTCTTGCAAATTTGAGTGTGTAGTACCATCTAAGTTTGTTTCTCTAAAACCAAGCCTTTCTTTCCCTCCTTGAACCATCTATTCTTGCACACAAGTTCTCTATACACCAGCGAGGGGTTTTGCAAGGTTGCTCCAGCCTAAATCTGTACTTAACAGAATTTTCAAAGGGGGGCGGACTATCCGCCCTAAGTGGGGGCGGATTATCCTCCCCAGGCGAAATCTGCCCTTTAAGGGCTGGGTCGGGGAGGGTAGGATCAAACAGAGCAGCCAGTCCTCCCCCAACCCTACCTCAACCCCCAACCGCCGCCGGAGCCTCCGCCCCTCCTGGAGTCGATTTGACCACCGGATTCTCTGGGCTCTCCCCGGATCTTCTTCACCTCGCCTCCGGTATCTTCTCCTCCGTGATTTTCCTCCAATGAGTGAGGGTAACTCCCTCATCTCTCTCCTTTTGTATGGGATGCATTTTATTTGGTGGAAATCTCGTTGTAGAAGATTCTTGGTGTTGTTCCTTACATGCTGGAATCAGTAGAATTGCAACCCTAGTGCCCGATCTGTTTTGCCATGGTAGATCTGGGCCATTCCAGAAAATTTCTGCGGGGGCGGATTATCTTCCCCTGCCAGGGCTGGATAATCCGGCCTGGAGATTCACTTCTGGTCTGGTTTGGTCCTGACTCCTGCACTTCACATCATTGGTTTATGGGTTGCTTTTCTACTCTTTCTATTGTTTCTCTTGGACTTGTGTGTATGCTTATCTCCATGCTATCCCTCTAATGCTTTTCACAGGTGGTTCCAAGCCAACCAAGACCTTCTCCCGTCGTCCCCGTGCCCGTTATCTCAAGCCCACTACAGAAGGGAAGTTCATTGACGAAACCGAGGTCAGCAGAGCAGCAAGAGAGGTTGAATGGATGGCAGAGGCAGGCAAGAAAACAAAGAGGACCGCATCTCGCAAGGGCAAACAGTCTCGGCCCAATTACAAGGCTATGGACAGTATTTAATATGCCTCCATTCGCCAGACTGATTACTATGATGAGGCTGACAGTGATGGTCCCCCCCGAGGACTCTATGTTTTGGAATGCCCACTTTCGGGCTATTCATGATGATGTATATGCTACCCTCAAGCTTCGCCCCATGCATCCAATCAATTTTACTGAGGCTCAATCCAAGGCAAGGCTCATTGAGGCATTAGATGTGACCAACAAGATGGGGTTGCACCACCTTATGACTATCCAATGCAACTATGATTCCTCTGTGGTGCGGCAGTTTTTCTCGACACTTGTGATTTGCGGTGATAAGCGCCGTACTATGAAGTGGATGACCGGGACCACAATGATTCAGTCGTACTTTCGCATCTTTGGGCAGGTTCTTGGTTATGCATTCCATGGCCGTGACACTCCTTCTGGCCACCGTATCGTTTCTCCTCTGAAGCCATCCAAGGATACTGCGCTTGTTCCTTGCCTTACTCCTGATGGTTGGTAATTTTGTTGGTATCTCTCCCTTGTATGCCTCCCTTGTTGGCATATTTAGGGATTGCATTGCTCCGAGCGATGGCAACAATGAAAGGATCCGTGGCCATCTGGTTCCTCTCCTTGATTTTGACCACAAGTGTGCCACCAACTATGGTTTAGCTACAGGTTACAAACTGGATGTCATGGACTACATATATCATGAGATGATGGATGCTATGATCAACATGCTCTCTATTCCTTATGCTCCCTTCATTATGATGCTCATCAAGCATATGTTGCCCCTTGAGGATTTTGGCACTGCTTTGGATGGAGTTCACAAGCCCAAGAAAATCTACAACAAGGCTCAGAAGACACATCGCCCTTCCACTGCCCCTGAGTCCTTCATGCGTGATGCACGGGCTAGTGGTCGTCGTTCCGCGGTGTCCCCAATGGCACGCGAGGTTAAGTAGCTCACTTGGTTCCAGTGGCATATCCTTTGCATGGGCATTGACACGCACAAGGGCCAATATGAGGCGTACCGCAGGGATCGTGAGAGGGATCACACACAGCAGCTTATTCTCCACCATGTCTCAGGTGCCACTGGCCATCCACCTCCTCCCACTGCTCCAGAACCGTATGCTCAGTGAAACACTTCAGGGATCAACTACGGCGAGCTCGAGAGTTGCCTCTTTCCTCGACCACCGAGGGCTCCCACTCCTCCAGCTCATGACGATGATGATGAGTATGATGAAGAGGAAGGGGACGGGAATGACTACGACGAGGATGAGGAGGAGTGATCTTCAGGGGCGTTAGCATCGCTCTTCTTCCTTTTTGGCGTTTTGATGCCAAAGGGGGAGAAGTAGTTCTATTAGGTCTCGTGGATTTGCAAGGGTCAGGCGCAAGAACTTGTCTTTCCATTGTTTTTATTTGCTTGCTTGTGCTCTTTTTAGCGTGAACTTATTTGCTATTTGTGCTTGGATTATGTAATACTATGTCGTGCTCCACTATGTTTGGTATTATGTTTGGTATTCATGGAATTCTGGATTTATCTATTGTGGATCTCATGGAATTCTGGATTTATCTATGGAGCATATTTGATGGCATATGGAATCATGGGATTATCTAATGTATGCATCAATATTGTTGGGATGTGCTTGGAGGCTATCAATCTAATTATTTTCTTTGGCTATAATCACATTCCGGTGCTATGACCTTGTTTCCCAACCCACCTTGTTTCAATTATCTTTGCTATGAAAGTTGTGTTCTCTCTAGTGTGTGTATTTGTATTCAAATGCAAATTTTAAATATGCACACATCTAGGGGGAGCGTCTTTCATTTTTAAGGTGGCATTAGCCGGTTTCATTGCAAATCCTAGTATTGTCATCTAACACCAAAAAGGGGGAGACTGAAAGAACATTTCTTAATCCCTAGTGTTTGTGTGTTAGATAACAATATCAAGGATTATTTAATGTGTGTTGAAGTGTTGCAGCTCTCTCTAACAAAAAGGGAAAAAAGTATCTGCCTTTAGGGGCGGATAATCCGCCCCTCCCTCTTCCCAAGCAGGCGCTAGCCCCAGAAGGGGGCGGAGTTTTGGCCGGATTCTCTGGCCTCGCCGGATAATCCATCCCTCTGGGGGGCGGATAGTCCGCCCCCATGCTCACCGCCAAGGCGCAAGCCCCAGAGAGGGGGCGGAGTGTTGGCCGGACTTTCCGGCTTGGCCGGATAATCCGCCCCAGGAGGGGGCCGGATTATCCGCCCTCCCCAAGATCTTCATCAAGTGCGCAGGCGCCAGCCCCAGAGATGGGGCGGACTTTCTCCCGGAGTATCCGCCCTTGTGGCGGAGTTTTCCCAGGAGGGGCGGATAATCCGCCCCAAGTGGGGGGCGGATAATCCGCCCCCAAAGTTGCTCAACGGCCAGATCCGGGGAGGGGGTATTTAAGCCAGCCTTCCCCCTTCTTCCAGATCTCTTGATTCATTCGAAAAAGACAAGATCTGTTCTGCAACCTTCATCCAAGAGATCTCCACCTAGATCCACCCAAAGACCCCGTCCCTTGGGGAATCGAAGGAGGAGAACTCGATCTTCATCATCAGCAATCAAGCGCTTCATCTCCTCTCCATTCATTTGGAGAATCACCGATCTAGTATTTCTTGCAAATACCTAGATCCTTGTTTTGTTTATATTGATAAACCTTGTTCTTGTGACAGCTTGTTGTCATCTCGGGAGTCCCCAATTCAGTTGTGGGTGTGTGCCCCGGTAGCGTTGTAAAAGGCAGCGGTTCCTGCCTCGAAGGGATCCAATAGTGGAGAAGGTGGATCAAGCCTCTCGTGGCGAGATCCATCGGAGAATAGGGTGAGGCCTATTGTGGCGTGGTGGTCTTAGAACTGCCCACCCCTCCAACGCAGATGTACTTCCATTAACAAGGAAGGAACTGCGGTAAAACAAATCCCTATGTCTCTGCGTGCTCCACTACGGTTCCTTCGCTCCTCTCTTTACGTGCTTAGTAGCTAGGGTTGCATATAGGGAAATTCTCGTAGTTACATATCTAGAGAATTTACTTTGTGTCAAGCCTAAAATTGAAAAAGTATTAAAAATTGGTTAGCACCTATTCACACCCCCCCTCTAGGTGCCTATACGATCCATTTCACCTAGGATTGTACAAAATCCCTTAGAGAAATAGGAGTTGTATTTGTTCAAACTTATTTACAAAAAATCTTGTAAACTCTTTCCTCAACCTTTTCGGTTTTGATTCTACATCTCTTCCTTTTCAACTTGATGGACAAAAACTTCAACTTGAGCAAAGACTTCACCAACACCAATGACTTCAACTTTGGATTCACCAAGGACTTCAACTTAGATATCACTAAGGACTACAAGTGAGACAAGTAGAATACTCAAGACTTGAAGACTAAGGAAACACAACCTAGAAGCAACCATCATCACCTTGAAGCTTTGTGACCAAGATGCAAGAATATTTCCAAGGAAACAATGATCTTGTTCAAGAAGAGACAACCAATAAGAATGGAATGATCACAAGTGAAACCTATAGTTGGACCACCATACTAGTGTTTAGTTTAGATCATATATTGATCACACCAACTTATATGGTGTAGAAAACATATTTTGTTGCCTAAAATATGTTTGAACTTTGTTGTTTGAGTGGAATGTTTGATTGTGATTTCTTGCACATTGCTTGTGTGAAATTGTTGTGTGTGAGTAGACATCTTCCCTAGAAATCTTTTGCCTAATCTAATCCCAATCCAACCCAGACAGATGACTTCCCCAAGAGACTCCAATATCAAGGATGGTGACAACAACAACCAAGAGATGCACATGAGAGAACAACTTCTAGCAACCCAAGCCCAGTTGAATCAAGTGACAACTCAATTTTTAGCCAACAACAATGAGTTAGACCCAACCATGCAAAAGTTCTTGGAAACCCAATCCCAATTGTTTCAAAGGATGACCAATCAAATGATCAACATGAGAAACAACCTTTCCCAAAGTGCTTGTGACAACAAGGATATCAAGGATGATATTATAGAAGGAACTCAAGCTTCCAATATTTGTGGAGACATAGAACACACTTACAAAGAGCATATGGACCAATGCCCTAATTGTGAAGAGGAACATTCAACTAAACAATGCCCCAAATCTCAAGTGACTTGTTTCCTATGTGAAGGAAATGATCATGTCCCTATCCAATGCCCTATCTATCCTATAGTTCAACAAATGAAACAAGATGGAATGCATCAATTTTTTGGAAACCTCCATAAGGGAACAACTTCTACCAAGAAGGATAAGGACAAAATCAGAACCGTGCCTCATAAGGCCATACCCAAAGTGACCACAAAGTGTTGATACTCATGTGGATAAGAAGGTCACATCTCTAGTGACTGCCCCAAGAAGAGACAAAGATTTCCCACATTTTTGGTGAAATATGAAGAGCATGAACTAAGAGAACTCCTAGCTTTGGAGAGACCCAAAAAGAAGAAATGCCCCAATCCCAGCAAGCAAGACCTTAGCCAGGTGCAATGTTACAATTGCAAAGAGATGGAACACTATGCTTATGAATGTCCAGAAAAGAAGAAGAACCAAGGAAATAAACAAAAGATGGTGATACCAAAGAAGAAGAAATATATTAGCCAAGTGATGTGCCACAAATGCAAAGAGCTAGGCCATTATGCATCACATTGTCCAGAAAAGGAGAAAGAGAAGACAAGCAAGCCTGAGAAGGATCTCAACCTTGTCACATGTTTCAAGTGTGGAAACAAAGGACATTATGTAAACAACTGTCCAGAGAAATTACATCAAGATCCCAAGTAAGCCAAGATGTAATCTAGTCAAAAATCTTTTAAGGGTGGTAGTACTCTAGTTGTCTTGAAGCCAACTTGTAACCTCTAGTCTTCCCAAATATCGGGACGAGATTTCTTTTAAGGGTGGTAGCCTGTCACATCCCAAAATTTTCCAAATTTTGAAATGTGAAAAATAAAAAAATAATGGTTGAAATTTAGGGTGAAAAGAAACGTTTTTGCTTCTAAATGGAAACTTCAAAACCCTTCTTGAACAAAATTTGAATGAAAAGGGAATGTTTAAAAGACAAATTAAATCTTGGCCAAATCCATAAACAAATGAAATGAAAGATTATTGAATAATAAAAAGGAGTAAAATATTATTTAAATAAAATCATATCGATTAAACCATATTCAGTCTTTATTTAAATAAAGAGAAATTGTCTAAACTAAATAATAAATCCCAAGAAAATTATTTAGAAGACAATTTAAAACTTGAAATAAATCCATAAGCAAATGGAATAAATATAATCCAAATAAAATAAAGGAATAAAGATTATTTGAATAAAAACTTATATGGACTTGAACCATATTTGGTTGGAATAAAGATAAAATCCCTAATATAAATGATTAATCAAATCTTGGGAAATAATAAATTAAATAGCCAAAGTGGATTAAAAAGTTATCTAATTAACTTAAAAAGAATAAAAGAATTATTTGAATAAGATTTATATGGGTTTAAAACCATATTGGATTTTATTTGAATGAAGACAAATGCCCAATTTAACTAAATATTAAATCATATTAAACTATTTGAAATAATTCAAAGTGAATTATTTAAACACACTAATGAATAAATAAAACCTACTGAAAAAGGTTTGGCAAAAAAATGGAATTCAAATAGAAGTTAAAATCATTTGAATAAAATAATATGGATTGGAACCATATTTAAATCTTATTTAAATAAAGACAAACTTCTATTTTAAATAAATAATAAACCATAAGAGAATATAAGAAAATATTCTAAAATGGATTATTTAAATACATAAATAAACAGATAAAACCTACTGAAAAGATTTAGGAAAAGTTTGACAAAAATCTGAATTCAAATTGAGTTTGAAATCATTTGAATAAAATCAAAACAGAAAATAGAAAAGGAAAAAGAAAAGAAACCGGAAAGAAAAAATAGAAAAGGGCAACCCATCTAACCCTACCCAACTAACCCCAACCTAGCAGGCCCAGCGAAGCCCACCTCCCTCTTCCCCCGAAACATTTTCTCACCCACAGATTAACTCACTTTGTTGACGATTCGACCCCACGCCATTCTCTCATTTGTCGATAACGGACCCCATTGCCACCAAGATCTTCTCCAAATACCAGTTCTTTTTTCCCTCACCCGCCATTTCGCATCGATTTCTGCATCAATTCGCATAAATGCCGCGTTAATCTCGCCCTACAACCACGCCCTCTTAAGTGCCCCTCTCCCCTCTACCTTTCCCCTCAGACGCCACAACCTCTCTGCCACCAGGCTGAGCAAATTATTCGCCCGAACACTCACTGCTCCGACGGACTCCGGCAGCAATTCCGGTGAGTACACGCCGCCCCATCCTCTCTAGTTCACGCTCGCTTGTTCACCATCATTGTGCGCATCCATTGACCCCAGACACATGTATTCTCATGACCTAGAGCATCGGCAACGACATCAACTGAGTGACACCATCTTCGGCTTCAACTCCGACGACCTCCCCCGATAAAACCTAACCGCGCCACTCCCCCTTGATGACACTCACGTACTCGCCTGACTCTTGCACATCTAATGCACCTCCCCATTTTTCCTCCCGTGGCTTGTAGTCTCGCCTCCATCAAGACCAGTACGTGCCCGAGCCAGTTGGAAACTCCGGTGAGGAATCGACGTTGAACCCGTGCACCCCTCGACTTGCAATGACAACGACGAGCATCCCCACGTCACTGCGAACATGGTGAGCATCTTCCCTTCCTCTCTTGCTTCCTATTTTGCCGGCAACGTCACCGCCCGAGCGTCGCTTCCGCGCGCCATCGTAGAGCGCCGCCAGACTTTGGTCAAGACGTTTTAGACCGTTAGATCTAGATCTCATGGCTGTGATAGAATCACTTAAATGAAAGGGTACGATAGATCTGATCCGCACGATGCTCTTTTAATCCTGCGGCCTGTGTTAGTCGATCCAACCGAACTGATATCGCCCAATAGGATCACTCCATGTGGCCTGTCTTTTGTTTTAAAAACAGAAACTTTTTTATTAGTTGTTTGAATTTGTAAATTCCATAACTTTTGTTCTGCTTGGCCAAATTTGCAAATTTTATATCAATGGATTCACAAAAATGTGAACTTTGCAACCATGCACTACTAGGAAATCCTTCATCAGTGGCGCATCAGTATTGATCTTCTGTGGCGCATGGCTGGGACGCCACTGTTACATCGCCACTGATAAAAACTTATGTGGCGCATTCCGAAATGCGCCACAGAAGTCATGATACTTTTGTGGCACATTTCGGTTGATGCGCTACAGGACTCTGTTCAGTGGCGCATTATGGACAATGCGCCACTAAAATACTATGCGCCACAGAAGGGTAAAACGATGCGCCACTGGTTTGAGTATCAGGTATTAAAAAAATTAAAACTTGTCCAAATATACAATATTATACAGGTATTATACAGTATTATACAGAAACAGTATATTTGACTTAGTATATGAAAACAAATATAATACAAACATGAATATAGTGACATCACACTACTTAGAGCCCGAACGAGATAGACAAGTGATCATCACATTACAATACAAGTCAAATGAAGTGGTTTGTTACAAGTGTTTGTTAGAAAGTTCACCATCTCATCACATTACAAATGAAGTATTCATCTCGCCTACACTAGAATCAAACAGAATACAACTATGACGACGGTGAGCAAGAGCAAGAGCACTAGCAATATCTTCATCCGGTTCTCCTTCCATAGGTGGTTCCTCCACTTGGCTACCTCCTCCTCTCGAGTCGCGTATCCTTTGTAGCTGTTGCCGCTAAACTTGTTCACCTGCTTCGATAGTCCTCCCACTCATCAGAGACTCGAACCCAACCCTTGTACACCACGTACCACTTCGTCATCTCTATAGATAAGGCATATTAGTAAATCATGCAACAGAAAGAACTAAATTGGTTCACATGCATATATATTCACATAAACTAAAGCAAAAGATCAGTAAACATAGAAGATAGCACATCGATCATAATCATAGAACTTCGACGACAACGACCACAATAGTGAAGTCTACAACATACGACCACGATAGTATATAGTTTGTGACACAACACTACACACAGACATCTATGATAATTCTAGGTGCACACATCAATCAATGTTGAGAACTGCTAACGCTCGGCTTCGGGAATGGTAGATAGCCATCCTTCGTCATCCACGTCCTGTTGTCACCCTGTTGACGAAGAATATTTTCAATCTCCCTCTTAGTCAACCCTCTGTTGTGTTTTAGGACCCTCCTCGTGTTGACATCTTCCACGATGATTTCCGACAACTTAACCCGGATGCGATGGAAGTCTTCTCTAAGATCATCATCGTCCCTTCGCGCCAAATTTTCGGCCCATGCTCGGAAACTAGATGGCAGAGTTAGGTTCTGGCAATCCCGGACAAACCCTTTAAGGTGATGCATGGCGTAGAAGGCCTCCTTGGCGCCGCTAGTAGCCGGATCCTTGATGCAGGGGAACTCGAGCACATGCTTGAACACGTGCTTGTCATCCTTGATACATTCCCTCTTGTTGACGAAGGGGCATCCCTTTTTAGCGTAGCCCTCAAGAGCCTCATTCAAAACACCCCTTATTCTGGTGTAGTCCTTCTTCGTCTTCTTACTCGCCGAGTCGAAATACGATGCTATCGAGTACTTTGTGCAAATGATGATGAGTGTGCAGTATTTGTCTCTGCACAACACGATTGAAACGGGATGTTGGAAAAGGGCAATGGAAGAAAGCTATAAGAAAGCCTAAGTTAACAATGCTAGGGGGTGTGTGTACTTACTCGGGAAAGAAAGGCAAAAGAAGCGTGTTCGTCCTCTTGTGGTCCACCATGAACTTCTAGAGATACGCCGTCGCCTTGGCACGCGTCTCAGATCCTTCCCTCAACTAGCTATCACGCATGTAGTAGGGATCCACTATCGCGATGTAGGGGGTCTGCTCTCTCTTGGTCTTCATTGCCAGTTTGAGCGTGAATAGGCGGACCATGTTATAGTCCAGCCGTTTCGAGAGAAACAACTTGAAGACGTCCTCGTACAATATGAAGAACACGTCCGCGGAGGCTTCATGGACGACGTCCACGTCCGATGGCACCTTGACAGTGAAAACCGGGTAATTTGGATCTTTGTCTTTAAGAATAATGCCCTCTAGTGTCTTGATACTATCACTCAAAGCGAGCATATGTCCACCAGCAAGGCGAAGCAGATCCGGAGTCAGTATCGCTTCACCGGCTATATGTATCCTGGGCAAGCCATCCTCGCGGGATGGTACGACGTCATCCTTAGCTCGGATCCTCTTCGGAGGAGGTTGGATCTCAGCTTTCTTACCTCTCTTCCTGTGCTTCTTCGTCTTCTGAGCAGGCTCCTCCACTGGGGATGCTAAGTGCTCAACGGCCGCCTTTTGGAGTGTGTCAGGGCTAAAGACGAATCCAACTGGTTTCTCCTATTGATCGGCGGCCGGAGGCGTCTCTTGAGATAAACCTCCAAAGACCAGGCGTTGCGTGCATGTAGTGGGACGCCCACCTTGACCCTCGCGAGCGTGAAGGGTTCTTCATCCACAGCAAGCATGTACAATCCTATGCCGGTGTTGATGTAGTCGTCGATGTTGACAAATTCTTCATCATCATCGTTGTTGCCGCCATCTGGTGATGGTGGTGGCGGGGGCGACGGTGGTTGCATTGCGACGGCGGCATCGCCTTGGGGCGGCCCACACGCTCCCAACAGTTGTTGGTGGCGACTGGTGGTGGCGACGATGACAGGTGGCTTCCTAGGTGGTGGCAGGACGATCGAGGTGGCGCCGGTGACAGGTGGCATCCGAGGTGGTGGCCGGGCGATCGAGGTGGCGCTTAGGTGCCCTGTAAGACGAATCTGACTCTTCGGACATGTCAAGGGCCAGCCGTGGCATTCTGCAAGGGTCTTGTGTTCGTCGGCTCCCTGAGGTTGAAAGGGGGGGTCCATGTCGTCGCACCCTAGCAACACCCGAGCAATCCGGACCCTCATCACGGCATCGTCCATTGCATTGTTGTGCATCGTGCGGTTCGCCGGTTGTATGATATTGCCCTTGGCAACATCCTTCAACTCGCCGTCGGCAACTTTGTGGAGTAGTACGCAAGCAGCGTCCTGAATATCGACACATATGTGTTGGGCATCATGATCGAGGTGGCAATCACCAAAGGCGCATAAAGAAGATGAAGCGGAGTATGATATTAGTTACCTTGGTGAGGGCGTTGAGCTCGGCTAATGTCGACACACGGCCGATCCCGGCGGCAGGCCTATCATCAGCATTCTCCGCTGCATCGGTGCCATCGCCAAATGCGATACTGGTATTTTTGGCGGGAGCAGCAGGGGGAAGCTGTGCGACAACAAGCTCTTGCGGCTGCGCCGCGGCGATGGTGGCCGGCGGGGTCACCAAGTCCGGCGACGTGTTAAAGTTGATGCTCGAGTTGCTGCCGCTAAAGCTGGGCACGTTTATCGGCCCCTGTCGACCTCCCGCATTCCAAACAGCTAGCCCCTCCATCAACCCAGGGGGATGATCGCGTGAAGCTTCTCCTCCAATAACTTGTCCATTGCTTTCTCGTCCACTTTTGCCTCTAATGTCTTCACCTTCAACTTCAGCTCTTCAACCTCGGCTTTATCTTTAGCCGCCGACTGGTTCTTCCTCTCCCTCCTCTTCTTTGCGTCCTCTTTGTAGTACTCGGTAAACTTCATGCTTGTACCGAAGCCGGACACACGGCCAGCTGATTTTGGCGGCAACTTCTTCTCCCTCTTCTTGTAAGTGTTCGTCACCCTGTTAAAACAGTGTCCCATGGCTCCGCCGCCGAATCTTGGGACGATAAGTCCTTGCTAGCGTTCAATTCCTTCTCCTGCAGAGATACAAGGAGAGGTGAACCCATGCATGCATTTAGATTCTTGGCTTAATTATTTTAATGAGAGATCCACGGTAAATTCCTTACCAGATCATGCTCAAAGGCCTTCACATCCGGGTCGTCGGTGACGAACTCCCCTGTAATAGGGTCCAGGTAGTAGCGGGCCCAGACAAATTGTCGGATCTGCAGGTCTGTAATTTTATGCCATGGGTTCTCTTTACCCAGCGCTCAAGCTCAAGGCCCTCCTTGTCCCAAATGGGTTGTTTCCCTCTGTATCCGCCGCTTCCAAGCTGGTGGTTACCTATGTTCTTCTCTCGCATAGTCTTTCCCCACTCAGTCCATGCTTTAGAGGCAGCGGTATCTAAGTCCGCCTTGAATATCTTGAACTCTTCTTCGTCGAGCATTGGATTTTTCCTACTTATAGTCTCCCAGCTTTCACCTTTGTCAATGCTGTTCTTTACCCGGGTTTTCCAGCTGCTCAAGGCGTTGCTCATCTTTGTCAGTGCTAGTTTGTTCACCGGGTTCTTATTACTCTCCAGGTTTCTGAACTTCTCTGGGAATGTGTATCGCTTGTGAAGCTTCTTAAGGAGGTTCTCGACCAAAGCATGATTACGTCGGATGTACGACGTGTTGATCGACATGCTTTCCCGGACGATGCACCCGAGTTGCATGTCGTACCCGCAGGCAATCGATGAAGGCGCAATGGGTTGGCCACCTTCTGTGACCTCGGTGAACTCATCACAGACATTGGCGAGCACTTGCGGCTTCCGATCCTTAATATCCTTCTTCTTCTTCTGTATGGTGGCCGGGTTGCCGCTACCACCATCTGTGCGCTCGCCACCATCCGTGGTGGTGTTACCCTCCTCCCCGCCTTCACTAGTTCCATCGTAGTCGTTGTCCTCCTCGTAATCTGGATCTTCCTCGCCCCCAGCACCTCCGACGACGGTCGTCGGTGGTGGTGTCATTCTCATCTCCTCCGCCTCCTCATGCTCTTGGGACGCCCCCCAGAACGATTTATTGGCCTCTCGGGCTAGATCCTCGACGCTCATTTGTTTAGAAGGACCGGCCTCGTCGTTAGTCGACATGTTTGCGCTTTATTACTAAAAAAAGAGGCAAAAATTTAGCACAAATATCGACCGAAAAATTTGGCATGACCTTTGCTAATTTTTGGACCTACGAGTGCCCATTTCTCAACCGAAACGGAAGTGAATCAACACTTCGGGAGAAACGGGCAACTCAATTGAAATCCCTGCAAGAAAAAACACCCCATCCCCAATGACAACCCCATTGACACCATCCATCATCATCCAACACCATCCCATTCACAAAATAAACAAACCTCTGCAGCACCATCTCATTCACAGATTCAAATGAATATACATAATCAACAGCACCACAGATCATAACCAGATCATATTAAATGATTCAGTTAAACAACAGCATAACCATTTCATATAAATAAACAACAACATCATATAGAGGTAAAGTACAAAATTCATAGAACCATTTCATATAAATAAACAACAGCCCACATGCATCACTTATATGAATAGTTCTTTGCAAGAAAGTGACAGATTACACAATAGAGGTAAAGTACAAAGTGAACTTGAACTTGAACTATTTCAGCACCATTTCAGCACCATTTCACATAACCATTTCAACACCATTTCATAGAACCATTTCAGCACCATTTCACAGAACTTGAACTAAAAAATTCAAACTTTGCACAGAGTGAACTAACTGAGCTTTGCAAAAATTAGAACTGAACTTAAATGTTCAAATTTTAGCAGTAGCAATCTTAGAAGTAGCAATCTTAGCAGTAGCAATCTTAGCACTTAGCAGTAGCAATCTTAGTAACTTAGTCAGTAGCAATCTTAGTAAAAATTTAATTGTTTCTTAGCAACCTTTTTAAAGAAGAAATTACTACTACTACTAGTATTAGGCTTCTAGAATATTGTTCTAAATGGCATTAGGAATGTGAAAATACGTTGAGTTTTTCCTTTTTTAAAGAAAACATCACAGTCATAGTATATATTTGAAAATGAAATGGTTGTGATATTTGGACGTTGACACTTACATCTTATCAAGATAATTCTAAACAAAATTGACAACAACATGCAACTGAAGCCAATATATCCAGAACTCAAAAAGGGTCAGATTTCAGTAGTAGTATTCCCTATTCTGAATCTTTCTTTGCGAGCACTTATTTATGCTGGGTCCTGAATCAACAGAAATATTCTACTACTCAGATTGCCAGCCAACTCTATCTATACATCATTCTATTTAGTCAGCACATATGTTATTACCTAGGTCCATGCTTGCCAAATAATTATACTCCATGCTTGCCAAATTATACTCCATGCTTGACAAATTATTTAGTCAGCACATATGTCATTCTATTCAGATTGCCAACTAATTATACTCCATGCTTGTCAAATTATTTAGTTAGCAGTACTACAAAGGAACAATTCGATGGTCCATGATGTGCTAACTGCTGATTAGCTGGTGAACCACCAATTTTAATTGAAACGATCAGCGTCGTTCAGATCATTACCTAGGTGGCGCCGATGGACGGTAGCAAGTGGACGCCAATGGACCGTGAGTTCGCGCCGGCTGATGGTGGCGGTGCACTGCCCTTCTCCTCCTGCTGGTGGCCGACGGGCTCCTCCTCCATGGGCTCCGGTGGCGGGGGAGACGGGGGCGGCTCTCCTCCTCCACGGGCTACGGCGACAGGGGCTCCTCCTCGACCTCCACCACGGGCTCCTCCTCCACCTCCGGTGTGCAGGCGCTAGGGCGAGCGACGGAGGCGTGCGGCGGCGGAGGCGCGGGCGAGTGGCGGCGGCGGTTCGTCTAGGCTAGGGTTCGCTTCGGGCGCACAGGGGAAAAGGGGAAAAGATAGGGGAAAGGTCGTGCGGCCGCACGCTGTTATTTGGCTAAGTGACAAGCTTCTGTGGGGACTTCTGTGGCGCATTCAAGTGATATGCGCCACAGAAGCTTGGGAACTTAGTCAAAACCGGCCCGCGGCTGTAGTTTGACACGAAACAAACACTATCTCAATGGTTGTGAGGCATGTAGTTGGACATGAGCTTGTGGCAGCCAGGTTTGAATCATGGCTGCATCAATTTTTTTCTTTATTTAAAAGTTATATGATACAAATATATTTAAACCAAGCACATATGTTATTTAAAAATTGTATGATACAAATATATTTAAACCAAGCACATACACATATGTATATTTATTCGCCAAATCTATATTTATACATGTGAATTATATTTATACATGTGAATTTATACGCACACGAATATCACGATATATGTTTAATTCGTCTCTAACTAATACACAAAAAAGTCACACATCGTCATGTGATATTTCGAGCTAGCTAGCCTCTCTTCACAATCTTCTTGCCTTTTTTCTTCGCGGTTGAATACTTTAGCCCGGGCACTATGAGATTTCTTCTCGTGAACGGACAACCTTTAGTAGGTAGTGTGGTCTTTCTTCTTACTGTGGTAGTAGTAGGCATGTTGAAGTACTTGTCGAACTCCTCTTCGATCTTTGGATCGCCATTCTTGTCGAAGTCTTGCTCGTTGGCGGATCATTCCATTCCGATGATGCTCCTCTTACCCCTCCTCACTACAACACGACTAGGCTTTGACGGGTCGGTAATAAAGAAACATTGATCAACTTGGCTAGCGAGTATCCATGGCTCATTTTTTGTGGAGGCCTTCTTTGCCGACTTGGCATCTGGTATAACGCAGGTGGTAAAATATCGGCCTTCTTTTTCGACGTTCTTGGCCCATTTAACACGGAACATCAGTACCGTCTCTCCACAGTAGTCGAGCTCCCATATCTCCTCCATCCTTCCGTAGAATCTTTCCATGATAGTAGTCTCGTCATCGGCAAAGGACATCATAGTAACTCCTGAATTTTGATATTCGCTATTCATGTCCTTTTCCTCGGTGTAGAATCTGTAACCGTTGATGTTGTATGACTGATAGGTCTTCACATTATGCGCTGGGCCCTGTGACAAGGAGAATATGAGTTGTTGATCTTCCGTAGAAGGCGTCTGTGGGGGATTGTCCAGCAGCCTTTTCTTGAACCAACCCGTGAAGGTGGAGTTGTGTTCTCTTGTTACGTCTCCTTTCTTATTCGGGCGTGCCTGGTCCACGTACTCCTGCTCGATCAAGCTTTTGTGCTCTTCAACCCAAGGGCTGACCAATTCAATGTGTTGTAGTGCGAATCGGTGGGCCCTGGCAAAGTCGGCGCGTCGATTAGCAATGCCTACATGCAGTGAGCGGTGGCCCTCGCGGTGACCATACCCAGCGAGCCTGCCGAGGTGCTTCTTTGTGGGTATTCCAACATCCTCGTTCTCGGTGGTTAGATAGTTCTGGCAGAAAGAGATGCACTCGTAGATCAGAAAGCCCTTGGCTATGCTTCCATCTGGACGGGACCTGTTGCGAACGAACCCTTTGATTACATCATTCAGCCTTTCAAACGGCATCATGTTATGCAGGAATGTCGGCCCGAGCTAGATGATTTCATCCACGACATGGACAAGTAGATGCACCATGATGTCGAAGAATGCGGGCGGAAAGTAAATCTCGAGCTCGCATAGTATCACCACGATCTCTTCCTGTAGCCTGTCGAGCTGCTTCATGCCGATCGACTTCCTAGAGATGACGTCGAAAAAGTTGCACAAGCCAAACAGCGTCTCACGGACGTGTTTCGCCCATTATCCCTCGTATGGCAACTGGAAGTATCTGTGTCATCATCACGCGTGATGTGTGGGACTTCATACCGCTGAACCTCTTCTTCGCTACGTCGAGATACCTGCTTATCTTGCCCGAGTAACCGTGAGGAACTTTGACTCCTAGGAGGCACCTGAAAAACTGCTCGATCTCCTCCTGACACAGAGTGAAGCAGGCAGCGTGAAGCACAACCACCTCATTCTTCTTAACCCTTCTGCGGCGACCCTGAGTCCCTTCTGTTTGATCGTCATCATCATCACTATCAGGGTACTGAAGCTCCTTCTTGATGCCAAGCAATTTCAGGTCATTTCTTGCTTTCGGCCCATCCTTGGTCCTCTCCGACATGTTGAGGAGAGTGCCAAGCAGACTCTCGGTAACGTTCTTCGTGATGTGCATTACATCGAGGCTATGGCGCGTGTGGAGGACCTTCCAGTACGGCAGGTCCCAGAAAACAGACCTCGCTTTCCATACACCCAGAAGCGGCTTTTTCCTTGGTCGCTTCTTCCCTGGCGCTGGGCACTCATCCCAATTATTCAGAAGCTCCTCGATTTCTTCGCCGCTCCTCGTACGTGGGGCTCTTTCAAGCTCGTCTTTACCATTGAACAGGTCACCACGTTTTCTCCACGGGTGATCCATGCGAAGCCACTTTCGAGTCCCTTGGAACACGGTTTTCAAAGACCCGGGATCCTTGGGTAGCTGGAGATGCGGGGTCTTATCCATGCACTTGACACATGCATTGTGTCTATGGTTCACCTGGGCCGATACATATGCGTAACCAGGATAGTCCTGCACCATCGTGAGCAACGCGGCTCTCAGAGGGAAATATTCTTTAGTGTAGGCGTCCCACGTATGGGCTGGTGTCTCCCACAACATGGCTAACTCCTCTTTCAACAGCCCGAGATAAAGATGCATATCGACACCTGGCTGTTTCGGCCCCTGAATAAGAATGCTCATGTGTATGTACCTTTGCTTTGTGCAGAGCCACGGGGGGATGTTGTACGGCCATACAAACACGGGCCAGGTGCTATGCGTGCTACTCTGGTTGCCAAAAGGATTGAGTCCATCGGTGCTCATACCCAGCCTGACGTTCCTTGCATTGCCCCCGAACTCTTCGAACTCGATGTCCAATGCATTCCACTGGCTAGCGTCTGAAGGGTGTGTTAGGATCTTGCCCTTCTCTGGATCATCTTCGGGTTTCTCCCTTTCCGCGTGCCATTGCATTAGCTTTGCTTCCTTAGGATCTACGAAATATCTTTGTAGACGGGGAGTGATAGGAAAGTACCATACCACTTTTCGAGGAACTTTCTTGTTCCCTCTCTTGTATCGTCCATGGCCGCACACCGGACATGTGGTTCTCTCTGCATACTCGTTACAATAAAGTGCACAATCATTGATACATGCGTGGTATTTAACGTGCGGTAGGTTGAGAGGGCACACGATTTTCTTGGCCTCCTCTATACTTGTTGGCAATGTGTTCCCGTTAGGAAGACGATCGTGCCAGAATTCCATGTTAGCATTGAAGCTCACGTCGGTCCATTTGTGTTCCGCCTTCATCTCTAGAGCCTTGAGCGTTACACTCAGGCGTGTATCCTCGGGCCGACACCTAGGATATAATGGAGTCATCCCATCTAACTCCATTTGCGCCAGCTTGGCTTTCTCTCTGGCTGCAGCTTTGGCGTTGCTCGTCTCCCTGAGAAGCAGTTCCTGAACATGAGGATCCCTTAACACCAAAGTTAGCAGCGTCTGGGTGTTCGCTTCTTCTCCTTCTTCATGATGGTCATGCCCGTCGACATCTCCTTCTTCGTCATGATGATCATGCCCGTCGCCGGTATATTCTTCGCCATCATTACCATGCCCGTCGGGAGACTCTTCGTCTTCTCGCTCGCCTAAGTCTTCATGATGACCAACACCATTTACTGCCAGCTCCTCATCGAAGTCGTCACACATGAAACCGCGCCTGAGCAGGTGATCCTCCAATTTTCCAGAATCAGGGTCGATCCAGCGCTGGAGTTTGCATGTTTGACATGGACATCTTATCTGGGTCTTGTTGTTCCGAATCATGTCTGCCTTGGCGTCTTTCTTATACCTAGTAACTCGACCTTCGCTCATGCTGACGACCATGGTAGCCTGTGAGGTATGCACATATAGAGCAAAAAGACAGAGAGTAGGTTAATTAGAAATATACACACAAAAAACACACATGCATGGTCGTCGTCGGAAAAATTCGGCATGACCTTTCCTAAAAGTAGGACATATGGGTGGTGCAAAAATTTGCCGAAATGGAAATGAATCAACATTTTGGCAAACATCCATGCACCACACCGGGACAGAGACAAGCAAAAACAAGAATCTTCTTCCCATGCAAGCATTCATGCACCACACAAGCTTCATGCACAAACATCATCTTCGCACCATGCATGCATAGCATATACACACCACCCGCGCGACAAGCTTTACACCTACAAAACATGCATATTCATGGCCAATTACTCACCGGGTAGATAGAATACCGACTCAAGAGCGCGATGTGAGAGAGTGTGGATCAATAGATCTATAGAGAGATAATAGTACACAAATAGAGATGTGGAGGAGAAAAGTAGGTGTGTTTTAGATCAACTAGTTGGAGAAAGACTTTCCCTAGCCAATCTATCAACTATAGTAGGTTTAAATACAACAAAATGTAGAAAAGTATAGACACAATGGGGTGGGAGAGAGGAGGAAGACGAGCTAGGAGGAGGGGAAGAAGGATGTGAAATGGATGGTGGGAGAGAGGAGGAAGCAAAGCTGCCACCTTTGTGCAGATCTGGTCGAAGGGTTCTATGGCGCCACACAAGTTCAATCTTCATGGCGACATGTGCTGCATGCGCCACAGAACCTTGGCCATAGGGCGCAGTGGGCCAAGTGGGCCCTGACTCAATGTTCTGTGGCGCATGGACAACGAATGCGCCACAAAACCTGTGGGCCGGCACTCAGGTTTCTGTGGCGCATACTGTGGTTATGCGTCACAGAAGGTTAAAATTTTGTGGCGCATGTCTGACCCATGCGCCACAGAACACTGAGGCACAGATCTACACCAAATAAAGGTGGCAGGTAGAGCTCTTTAATGACACCCCTCTATATATATGCCACACTCCCTGTCCAAAGCAACATACCTGCCCTCATGTATTCTTCCCACAACTCGTCGGAAGACTCGCTAGAGAGCACAGCCTGCTCGCGTTCCCTGCAGCCTACTCGCAGTGGAGGGGCGAGGTCGAGGCGTGCTCGAGTCGGGCCATGGGATTCAGAGGTCAACCTAATCGAGGAGGAGGCCAGACTGCGGCACGAGGCCCTCTACAACAAGGCCATGAGGTTGTATGCCGTGCTCGCATCTCCGGATGAGAGGGCGCGCATGGCGGAACCAATCGGGTGGCGGCCGGTGCTCGACCCCAACGTGTCCATGGAGGACCACGTCCGCAGGCTGCAGGCGCGCGTGAACAGGGAGGTTTGGCATCTTCCACCGCCATCGCCTGCACCAGCTCTTTGAAGGGATTTGCAATGTTGTAGTTTGTGTATTTTCAATGATGTATAACATTGTTGTTTTGCTGTTCAAGGCTATGCGCATGTGCATTTTGCAACGATGTATGCCACTGCACATGTCTATCTACTAGATTGTCTAGTATATTCTACCAATTCCATTGGTACTTGTTTAGTCGGAAAAAGCAAAAGAGGAAAATAATCTGATAGGCACGAAACTTTCTGTGGCGCATACTAAACACATGCGCCACAGAAGTTTGTTCTTTTGTCGCGCAGAGGCAACAATGCGCCACAGAAGCTTGTACATAGGTGAGCAGAGAGTGGGGCCCACATATATCTTCTGTGGCGCATATTGCAATATGCGCCACAGAAGATATAAACTTCTGTGGCGCATGTCTCCGGATGCGCTACTGGGTAACTTTTGTGGCGCATGGTCAGGACCATGCGCCACAGAAGCTATGTCTATCTATAGCTAGTTTCCTAGTAGTGATGCCCTTAGGTTTGTATTTTGCTTCTGGAAAATTAGTTGTTTTTGCAGAAACATTTCTAGGCCTATTTTAGTTATAAAAATTATTCTAAAAATGATTTTAGGGTAAAATATTTTGCAAATGGTTTATTTTGAACCTACTAACCATAAAAACCAACTTTTGGATTTAAAAGTATATTTTGTGACACTAAGGAATTATTCCTTGGATAAAAGCATTTCTAGTAAAACAAAAATTGTTGATTATGTTTTAAAAATAATTATTGAGTAAAACATTTTGCAAATGGTTTGATTTAGATTCTCTGACCCTAAACACTAATTTTTGGATTTAAAAATATATTTGATTAACACTAGAAAATTATTACTTTGATGTAAAGGCATTTCTAGTAAAACAAAATGATGCTTTGATTTAATAATGATTTTGGGTGAAACCTTTTGTAAATGGATTTGTTTTAAAATACTTTGACCATAAACATTAATATTTGTGTTTAAAAACATTTTGGCTAACACTAGAAATTATTTCTTTGATTAAAATCATTTCTAGCAAAACAAAAATGATTTAAATTGCCCATTTTCACTAACTTGATTTTAAATGGTTTTGCCACTTCTATAAATGACCAATAGGTGTTTTAAAATGTTTATAACCTTAGTAGAAACTACTTTTCCAATAAAACAATCTTTTGCATGCTAGTTTGAATTTGTGCCTTGATTGAATTGTTTTTAATATTTTATGTGGTGAATTGTTTGAATGCTAGTTTGAATTTGTGCCTTGATTGAATTGTAGTGAACTTTGAAGAGTGTGACAATTACAAGATCAAAGAGTGAACCTAGTTTCTCTACTAAAAAGGCAAGTGGTGCTTCATACATTTTGTCCTATTATTTTCACTATGCATTAGTGATATTTTGAGTAGGACTTGCATGGAATTTTACTAAGTATGCGATGCCTTGGGAAATCCTAATAGATGATGCCTTAGTATATTTTTCCCTAAGTTAAGATTCTTGCTACTATTATGCTTAGCCTAGCTACTAGTAAACAAGGGTGGATTATATACACAAGCTATGGAAATTTTGCTAAGTCTTTTTGACTTATGTTTTTGCTTAATAAAACTACTAAGTGAATGAATCACCTGGGTGGAATGGTGAGAATGGGATATGTTGAGTGGTTATACAAGTCCAGTTTACTGGGGAAAATTTGTGTATCACAAGTCCAGCAAACTGGGGAAAACTTGTGTATCACAAGTCGAGTAAACTGGGGAAAACTTGTGTATCACACTTGTGGAAACACACCCAGGAACAAAGAGATTTGAGATGTCAAATATTAAGAAGCTTCTAGTGCAACCACATGGTATATGGGCTCTGCCAGGATCATATAGGTTGCATTAACTTAGCCTATTGGACAGAAGGTGGTACGGGGTGATAGGTTTGGAACGCGTCCATTTGGTCTAAGGGAAGGCTTCTGAAAGATCTTGTCTCGATGCATGTCGAGTCTTGTGGGGAAAGTGCACCACCTCTCGAGAGAGTAAAATCTAAGTACTTAGCCGTGCCCCCGGCAATGGACAATTTAAGAATCAAGACATGGAAGCTATCAAGGATCTCCTCATCCCAATTTCTAAGTTAAAAGCTTGTGGTTGAACAAGGGTTAAAGGATCACCAATATTTATTGATAGATGCCTTGGGTGATTTTTGACAAACAAAAACTTAGTGTTTTCAACTTATAAGGAAAACCTTATTTTAAGCAAAGCAAGCCTCAGCTACACTTATCCAAATGTATATAGATGATAGATACCACTATTCTACCATAGTATCACTTGCCAATACAATTCAAATGTATTGACCCTAAGGTTTTGCCACTATTCTACCACTATTTTGTGGCTGTAACTTATTATGTTGTAGGTTTGTTTGATGTTAGTGAAGTGTGTTGAATAGGATTACAAGTCTACAACCAACATGATTGCCTGTGGCACTTTGAAGATGAAGGACTCCATGCTATATAGTTATTTCTGCTGCATTGTAATGAGATAGCCAAATGAGCTATGTAAGATGTGATGAATTATTTTATTCCTGGTTATAAAATTGTATTATGACCTTTGTTTCTTGATATTACATCTTAAATTGTGGATGCTAGCTATTGATCTAGGGACTAGCATTGTAAACATAGGGATCTATACCTTATTAGGTTGGGACCTCTACAGTGTTGAGGGACTTGAACCGGTGGAGGAGCTCCGACAGCTCGTCACCTCCTTCGTGGTGCTCTCCTACATCGCTGTTGACAGCGGTGGCATCCTCTTTGATGACCTCGACATCTCAGGTACCACTATAGTTGCTAGCACAATTTCTCTATTTTAGTATTGATGTTGTTTTCTCAATTTTATTATTGTTTCTATTTTCTCAATTTCTCCATGTGTTGTTTTCTCTCTGAACATTGCTTTGCATATGTATTATTGTGCCCATTGTGTTTAGTTGCATGGCACTCTAGTGCTGAATTACTATATAGGCATCGATACATCCACCTATGGTTTCCGCGAGTAAGATCCCAAGCTATTGGTCTAATTAGAAATGCCACCTCAGAAAGTCCACCTCAGGTCACCTATGGTTTTCGTGAGTATGATCCATAGCTTGATAAGTTTTCCTATGACTGAGTCACCCATATCAGAAAGGCTAAAATGGTTTGGTCTTTCCTAAACCATGTAAATTATGTGAACATAAATGGGTTACAAATCATAGTTTATGCATAACCGTGTCAAGCTACAGAACATGGTTTAAAAATTTACATAGTACTCTGCTCTTCAATAAATATTGATACTCCATACGATTTTGGTTTCATAATTATAAGTAAATTATCTCTTCATTATGAATCACAGTTTATGCTTGCTTCTACTTCTTATTGGAGAAATTCTGAAGCATGATTACAGTAAAAAGAATTGTTCTTAGTACTGAATATTGTTCTTAGTTCCGAATAGTGTTAACAGAATTTGTAATCAAAATAGTTCATACACCCTCCCTAGCTACGTAGTCCTTCTTCAGGTGCCTGTTTACAAGGTACTCCTATATTTTGAACTGGAGGGAGTACATATGTTGTCTTCTATGAATAGTTAATTAAAAGTTGTTGCTCTCATCTTGGTTGCAGAAATATTCAGAGCTCAGGCATGATCTATTGTGTACGGTTCAAGAGTGAAGTAGTAGCATGTGCAGTCGTGTATGCTGCAGCTAAGAGACACAAGGTTCCACTCCCTGAACATCTTGCTTGGTGGACAGTTTTTTATGCTAATGAGGCAGCTATTCAGGAAGTTTCCAGGGTTCTTGCTCATCTCTACAGCCTCCCAAAGGCACAATATATACAGTGCATAAAGACAATGATTCCTTCAGTGTTAGAAGGGCCTCCGATTATCAGGCTTCCAAGGTAAGGAACACCACTAATTTTTTCACTTTTACGTTGGCCATGAATTTACTTATGACATTTTGGGAGCAGTTCAGATAGATGTTTTGTTTGTGCCCAGATTCTTGTTAAGATAACTTGCACTTCTTTAAGTTATATAGAAATTCTAACACCTCTACATCAACTATTTCTTCTACTGGTTAGCACTTTATTAACGTATTTTGCAAGTTATGTTTAGTTTTGGTCAATGCTGAATTTATTTGAACACACCATATTCCTGTAGATAATGTGACCTTGTGGCTGCTGATTAATCCAAGCCAACCACACCTGATAAATTTACCAAATACCATCAGTTATACTGTCACATGCTGGATAATGCACACTATCGACTGTCCATGCCTTGCTTTACTGCTATACTTTAATGGTTGATCCGAGCAGTGTATAGCAGTAGCACCATTTCACCAACCATCTTGTCCTAGAGGTAGCACCATGAGGAGATGCACTAGTGCTAGTAGATAAATATACATGTAGCCTCTTGCTCTTCCATTTCTCGTTGTTCCATTTCTTCATCTATTATTAAATGGCGTGCAAATATTAATTTTAGTGAAAACTGATATATTGAACATAAATGCAGTGCAAAGACTTATATTGACCATTGCTGATACAAAATATAGTTTTTGTGAACAAGTGTACAATTCCTAGCATGGTCACAATTGTTTCTTGCACTTTTATGGAGTAGTGCAATACCTCAATTTTGACCTTCATCTTGATTATTGACATTCTCTTCTTCCTGTTATTCAAGTGGACTAAAATTGAGATCTGGAAGCACCATTTTTCTTCAGGCACGATGGGTTCGGGCACCTCGACGACCTTGGGAGAGGGTGGAGCTATCAACGAGCTAAGACAGAGCTGTCGGCGAGAAGGCGATGTCACTGGCGAGAAGCTGCACAGTTGGGAGGTCAGGGGCGAGCTGCTGGTATTTCCTCTTGCACAGTTGGGAGGTCGGTGAAGGGATGCCGAAGCTGACGACGTTTCCTCCTTACCGAAGCTGCTGGCATTTACTTCTTCATAGCTGGGACATCGGCGACGAGCTGCCGGAGCTGCCGGCGTTTCCTCCTGCATAGTTGGTAGGTCAGTGACGAGCTGCTAGAGCTGTCGGCGTTTCCTCCTGAGCTACCGGAGCTGTCGGTGCTTCCTCCCGCACAGCTGGGAGGTCGGCAATGAGCTACCGAAGCTGCCGCTGTTTCCTTCTGCGCAGCTAGAAGGTCAGGGGTGAGCTGCCGAAGCTGCCGGCATTTCCTCCTGCGCAGGCGGGAGGCCCGGGGCGACCTGCCGGTAGCTTGCCGTTCAGCTGAGCTCCGGCTCTCCTAGACCCAGGTAGGCGGAGCCGACGATCTGGCGCTGCTGACGATCGATCAGGCTGGATACTGCACGGATCGATTCCGGCCACACGCGCATGTGGTCAGGAGGATAGATCACGGGAATCTATCTGGTCGACGCGCGTGGCTTGATTCCATCCACGCGCGCGAGGATGGATTCTGGCGAGCTTGGTGGCACGCGCGCGTGGGGTACGGGAGGAGCTCGGTGGAGACGTGGACGAGGATCCAAGGATGGATTCAAAATTCAAATCTGGATCGTTTTTCCGACCAGACACGAGGGTATTTTTGTTCAATTGGGTGTATTTGGTGTTGTCGAAAAAACTCTAAAACATCTTATATTATGAACTGTAGGGAGTACATTTAATGAATTTGGTGACATATACACATGGGATTGGGGCTAGCCATTATTTTTTGCTTATGGCTCCATGCAAGGGTTGTATCTTCATTAATTTTGAAGAATGTGCCCCGCGAAGGAATTAGGGTCCAACTAGCCCTTGGTTCGAGAGGGGATGACCACGCGGTTCAATGTGTCTCGGCGATGGCAGAGCAAGAGCACGCCGAAGAGTGGACACGGGTTTTTTACCCAGGTTCGGGACCCTCGTGGGGAGGTAAAGCCTCTACTCCTTCTTTGTTGTATTTGTCACGTGCTTCATGAGGGTACAATGGAGGTGATATGTCTAGGGTTTCAGATCTCAGGGATCGACCTGTTCTAAGGAAGGATAAAGGCTCCTTATATAGAGGCGGCGGGCCTCTTCCCCCAATTCTTAGGCGGGAAGGGTCACCACATTGCTGCTTGATATGTCGGAAACGTATCTATAATTTTTGATGTTCCATGCTTGTTTAGTATCTACTTTGCTTTGCTTTGTACATACTTTTAGGTGTTTTTATATGTTTTTCTGGTACTAACCTATTAACAAGATGCCACAGTTCCAGTTGCCTGTTTTCTTCTGTTTTTGGTTCCAGAAAGGCAGAAAATCAATATTCTCGAAATTGGATGGGACAAAAGCCCAAGTCAATATTTTGTCGTGGGGAACACGAAGCCGGAATACGAGACGGAGGAGGCTCACTGTTGGGGATATGCTATATGGGTATCCTCATAGCATGTCTCTTATCCGGCTAACCCGGGTGGCCCACAGTTGGTAGCATGGCCCATGGCCTGCTGGACGGCCCAGTTAGATGCATCCAGAAGGGAGGCCCATGCCGGATAAAGGAAGGCTATGGTTGGATTCATCGACATACCCGAAGCCTTGGAGTGCAAGACACACGAGACTAGTAATAGATGGTGTAGGACTGTGTAACCTGTCCGGCTAGGACTTTTCCCTGTAACCCTAGGACCTGGCACTATATAAGGCAGGCCTATGGTAGCCTTTAGGGCACGATAACTTACAATCTTAGACGATCAAGTAGCGATTAGCACATACCTCGCATAACGAACCAATCCCTATAACTCGGCGTATTGCCCTTATAGTGATTTATAGCAGGAGTAGGATTCCGCCACCGTCGTGGGATCTGAACCTGGGTAAGCTGTGTTATCTCGTACCCATCAATCGTCCGCCTTCCCCATGTCTCTAAACACGCACTGTGAGGACCCCTCCATGGCGTACTCGTCGGCAATACCATGACAGTTGGCGCCCACCGTGGGGCAGGAGGCGCTTCAGGCTCTTCAGCGGGCGAGGACCAAAATCTTCACGGGAATGGCGAAACCGTAGCCATCGGTCGTGTTCTCTTCTCAGGCAATATTCCGATCGTCCCTCCCGACGAGTTCTGGATCCCGGCGAAGACGAACCCTACGCGGTGCTCGATCGTTCCTGTCGGAGACATCCACCTCTTCATTAGCGAAACCGACTCGGGCGCTAGTTCCCTGGGAGTCGGGGGAGCATCAAGGCCCGCACGGACCGCCTACGGGCAGGATACGTTTGCGGAAGGATCGATGTCGGATCTCTCTTTGGAGTCTGCCGGCAAAGATCGGAAAAATTCAAGGCCCACCCAAACCGCCCCTGTGCAGGATATAAAGGTGGAAGATCATTGCAAGTCCGCCGGCTTCGCCCGTGCGTCTCGGCAGCAGAGATCCAAGTTCGTCGGCGTGGTTACCATATTCGACCTGGCGTGTTGCGTTCAGAGAGAGGGCGAAAACCCCCGCGATTACCTGGCCAGGTGGCTCCGTGTACGAGCCGATCTGGCCCACTATCCCGATGATAACGCTATGTATCACTTCGTGGAAGGACTGGACCGTGGCACGCTTCTCTGACATTCTCTAAGGAGGCAGCAGGCGTCAGGCCGCCTTACCCTCGAAGGCATGGTGAGCACCATCAACAACTACGCGGAGGCTGACGCAACAGCTCAGACAGAGCTTTCGCTCGCTGACAGAGCCCCTCCGACTCAGCCACCGCCACCACCGCCTCCAGCCGCCATCATCGCAGCAGCGCCGCCACCTCCAGTCATCGTCGCTGCTGTTGCACCTCCAGCGCCCGTCATCGAGGAAGTCCTGGCACCCTCCGACTCTGTTATTGACGCGCTTTATGTCGACTTCAGTGCAGATTCAGAGGAGATAGATTTCAGTCCAGAAGAGCTAGACTCCGCCATGCAGGAGAAGGAGGAGGAGTACATGCGCGATGAGCAAGCCAACAATGTTGTCGTATCTCAAGAGGTGTTCGTCACCATTGGGACGGCGATGGATGAAGATCAACCCGGACGAGATCCGCCTACAGCGCTGGACAAGGGGAAGGGGCCACTTATTGCTGCTGACCATGATCCAACAAAGGTCATGCCTCCCCCGCCTAACCCAGTGCAGCAGCCGCAGGAACTCGGCACTGGCCCGAGCAACAACAACACCGCAAACTTGCCGCCTTCAGCATCTACGTCTTCTACAGCCCAAGTTACTCTAGCTGATAGAGTGATGTACGGCAATCTCCTCATTGAGTCACTGACCGTAGATCATATCCGGAACATGACTCACCTTGACGAGAAGCACCGGCAGCTGCTGGAAGAAGCGCAGGCCATCGCGGAGCAAGGCGCTAAGCTAGATCGAAATCTGGTCAACGCGCAGAAGTCCATAGAGAAAGCTAGAGCAATGGAGGCCGAATACAAGGCCCTGCTGCAACAGAGAAGGCCAAGAAAGCTCCGGCTCGCGTCATCAACGATCCTGGTGTACGGCGAAACCTAGGATGGGCTACCTCGAAGCCGGCACAGGCCAAGCCATACATTGACAGTGAAGGCAAGCAGGTGATTACCACCCCACTCCTTAACCTCACCGTCGCCAAGACCCTTCTAGAGCAGGATAGATCGCTCGAGGCAGTGGAACAGGTCTATGACCTAGTGGCCAAGGCGGTAAGCAGTAGGAAAAGGCCACCTCTCAGAGGCTTGAGTCTGATCCAGCGCTTTGCCGGTCTAGCCAGTATAAGCCGCCAAGGGACAGATCTCCTCTTGATGTCGGGTCCCAGATGGGTTCATCAGAACAAAGACGGAGGGATGCGCACAACAGGAAGGATGCTATTCCTATATCCTCCAACCACGGAGAAAAGGCCCGACCTCGTCGCCCATCGCCACCGCCCCGGTCCCCCCGACATCGCGAAGATTACAAGGCTCACCATCGTACGGATATGCCCCCACCAAAGCAGTGCGGCATCATCATCCGCGACAACACGGAGCAGATCCGTCATGACGGAGAGCGCAACCAAGGACACAAGAGCAGGTCACGCCATGACCCTCCACGTCCGACAAGCAACCGTGACAGGCGCGAGGCGTCGCAGGAGGGTAACAGCAAGAAGGCTAACCCACCGCCACCTTCGCCTCCATCACCACCAAGCAGTCACCATGGTGGAGGAGGCCCGCGTCGTTCACGCTGCCCATCCCTTGTTGACAAGAAGAAGAAGAACCCGGAGCCATACGATGCACGTTCACGGATTGATAAGATCCATGAGGCCAGGGAAGGACCATACCTGGGACCATGTTGCTTTGGACCTGCAATACGGTCCGCAACTTACCCCAAAGGTTTCTGGATTGACAAGACCATCAAGCCCTATGATGGCACCGCCAAGCCAGCCACATGGTTGCAGGACTACGGCAACGCGGTGGAGATTGCCGGAGGCAACCCCAACGTCGCCGTCAAGAACCTCCCGTTAATGTTGGCGGGCACGGCCCATCAATGGATCAACGACTTGCCGGACAAATCCATCTACAATTGGTTGGACATGCAAGAAGCGTTCACCAAGAACTTTGAGGGTACATACAAGCGTCCCTGCACTGTTGGCGATCTATAGCGGTGCGTGCAATAGAAAGACGAGACATATCGCGCCTACCTCTCCCGCTGGCTGGACATGAAGAATTCCTACGCAGGAGTGCATGCTCGGACCGCCATGGCCGCCTTCATCGATGGGTTGGAAAGGGGCACGTTGCTCCGACATAAGCTGAAGCGCTTGCAGGACAACCACCAGCTCGACTTGAATCAGATGATCCAGTTGGCTAGTGAGTTCGCAGCTGCCGACGACGATGCTCGCGGCTCTTTTCCGGCAATGGCCGTTCCAACTCAAGATCGGAGGAACAACAGTACAAAGCGGAAAACCGCTCCAGAAGAAAAGCAATCTACCGACATGGTCGCCATGACTTTTGCAGGACGAGGTGATGGCGGACAACGTGGCCGGGGAAGGGAAGCTGGCCGTGGGCAGCAACGAGGAAGTGAAACTACCTCAGCATCGCTCCGCGTTCCCCAAACCTACAAGGAGTACCGCGATATGTCGTGCCTCGTACACCTCGATGTCAACGGCAAGGCCACCCACACCAATCGACACTGCAAGTTCGTCAACGACCTCAAGGAAGACCCGGAGTCCGGCTACAAGCAAAGTTGAAAGAACAGACCGCGGGGCAAGGGCAAAGGGAAGAAGAAGGAGGAGGAGTCCAAGGATTCAAGTGACATGGACGAGGACGTTGACCCCAAGCAAGCCTCCAAGAGCGACGACAAGGGCAAGAACCCCTTTGCGAAGAAGGCACCAGTCTACCACACTTTCCTTGGCACCCCCACCGTGCGACAACAGAAAACCTCTCTGAGGATCCTGATAGCTACTCTACCCCCAGTTCCCCAGTACCTGTGCTGGTCGGAGGTTCCAATTACTTGGGATAGGATGGACCACCCAGACCTTATCCCTACGGACAACCAGTACGCCATGGTCATCAACCCCTTGATTGATGGCGTGGAGTTCACCAAGTGTATGGTGGATAGTGGAAGCAGCATCAACATCATGTACCTAGATACACTTCAGAAGATGAACTTGACGGAGGCAAACCTAAGGCGGACCAATACCATCTTCCACGGCGTAGTTCCTGGTCGGGAGGCTCGGTCCCTTGGGTGCATCACACTTCAGGTTGCCTTTGGCGATGTTAATAATTACCGCCAAGAACGCATGACCTTTGAGGTGGTCCCCTTCAAGAGCGTGTACCACGTCATATTCGTCCGCGACATATTCCACACGTTCATGGCCAAGCCATGCTTCGTCTACAACAAACTCAAGATACCCGGACCAAACGGTATCATCACCGTATCCGGAAGCTTTACCAAGGCAAGGGACTGCAAGATCAATGAAGCAGCCATTGCGGAAGCTGCCCTCTATAGAGAAGAATTCAAAGAGATCCAGAGCAAGGTCGATGACTCAGAGATGCCCGCGTCGAAGAAGCAGATTTCCAACTCCGCTCCTGCATTCAAGGCCGCCATCGAGACCAAGCCGGTGGAACTTGTGGTTGGTGATGCCTCCAAGACCACCGCCATTGGGACGAACCTAGATCCCAAATAGGAAAGCACGCTCGTCGAGTTCCTCCGTGAGAATAGGGACATCTTTGCCTGGAAACCTGCCGACATGAAAGGTGTACCTAGGGAACTTGCCAAGCACAGCTTAAACATTGATCCCAAATCCAAACCAGTGAAGCAACCTCTATGATGATTTGGAGATGAGAAGAGACGCGCCATTGGCAAAGAGATAGCTAGGTTACTTAAGGCTAGTTTTATCCGAGAAGTCCTTCACACCCAATGGGTGGCAAATCCTGTACTTGTCCCCAAAAAGGGAACCAATGAATTAAGAATGTGCGTTGATTACACCGGCTTGAACAAAGCATGTCCCAAAGATCTGTTTGCTCTACCTCGCATTGACCAAGTCATTGACTCGACGGCTAGCTCGGAGATTTTGTGTTTTCTCGATGCATACTCAGGATACCACCAGATCAAGATGAGGGAGTCGGACCAATTGGCCACTTCGTTCACTACCCCCTATGGCATGTTCTGATACGTTACGATGCCCTTTGGGCTGAAAAACGTCGGTGCTACGTACCAACGGACAATGCAACGTTTCCTTCATGACCAAATTGGTCGGAACGTTCACGCTTATGTGGACGATATCGCGGTGATGTCTAAAAAGTCAAATGACTTAATCTCCGACTTAAAAGAAACCTTTGATAATCTCCGGAAATACAACATGATGCTTAACCCTAAGAAGTGCGTCTTCAGGGTTCCAGCCGGCAAATTGTTGGCTTTCATCGTTTCCCAACGTGGAATCGAGGTCAACCCGGAGAATATCAAGGCCATCTTAAACATAAACTGTCCGACATGCCTAAAGGACATCCAACGACTAACAGGTTGTGTTGCAGCAGTTAGTCGGTTCATCAGCCGACTTGGAGAGAAGGCTGCCTGCATACAAGTTCTTTGAAGAAGGCGGACAAATTCACGTGGACGGACGAAGCAGATGCAGCATTGAAGCAGCTCAAGGAGACTCTTTCCTCAGCGCCCATCCTTGCAGCACCCGAACCAGGAGAGCCCCTGTTAATCTACATGGCGGCAACCAACCGGGTAATCAGCATCGTCGTCGTGGTAGAGCGGAAGGAACCAGGCTATGAGCACGGAGTTCAACGACCAGTTTACTACGTAAGCGAGGTCTTGACGGAGTCCAAGCAGCATTACCCGCACTACCAGAAGATAGCTTATGGAGTATTCCTTGCTTCTCGGAAGCTGAGGCATTACTTTCAGGAGCACCCAATCACAGTGGTGAGCAAGACTCCACTGTCCGACATTATTAACAACAGCGACGCCACAGGAAGGGTCGCGAAGTGGGGCATTGAACTTGTCGCCTTCGAGATCAACTACAAGAGACTCGACGCTATTAAGTCACAAGCCTTGGCGGATTTTGTTGCATATTGGACGGAGATACCAGATGCTACTCCATTGCCAGAACCAGAGTACTGGGTGATGCACTTTGACGGATCAAAGCTGCTTAACAGCTCGGGGGATGGTGTATTGCTACAGTCACCAACAGAAGACAAGCTACACTACGTTCTGCAGATCCACTTCGAGGCTACAAACAACATGGCGGAGTATGAAGCACTCATTCACGGACTACGTGTAGCCAAGGATATTGGCATCAAGCGCATAGTTTGCTATGGAGATTCCGACTTGGTTGCCCATCAGGTGGCTGGCACCTGGAATGCGTGGAACCCTATGATGGCAGCATATCGAGACGAAGTGGATGAGATAGCCAAGAGTTTCTTGGGCTACGAAGTCAAGTATGTACCTAGGGAGCAAAACGAGGCGGCTGATCTGCTGTCTAAGCTTGGATCAGGTCACAAGCGAATTCCGCAGGAGTTTTCCTAGAGCACCTGCGCACACCATCCGTGAAAGGGGCTGACATCGACAACCCGGATAGAGCTGACTCTTTTGTCAACATGGTGACAAAGGTCCCTCCGGCTTGGACAAAACCGTTCATAGAATATCTCGAACACGAAACTTTGCCCGACGACGAGGTTGAAAGACAGCAAATAATACGACGAGCAAAGGGTTATACCATAATCAATGGACAACTCTACAAAAAGAGCACTACTGGTGTATACCTAAAGTGTGTTTCCCAGCTAGAAGGTATGGAAATCCTACGCGAAATCCATCTCGGAGATTGTGGGCATCACGCCGCTCCCCGATCATTGGTCGTGAAAGCCTTCCGGCAAGGATTCTACTGGATGACCGTGAAGGCGGACACCTACAAGCTGGTGGAAACATGCATGGGATGCCAGTATTATGCCCGACAACCACATGTTCCTGCTGAAGAATTGCGAACAATACCAATAACTTGGCCGTTTGCAGTCTAGGGGCTAGACATGGTGGGACCGTTGCAAACGGAACCATGTGGATTTACGCATATGTTAGTAGCAGTTGATAAATTCACAAAATGGATAGAAGATAAACCCATTAGAAAGCTTGATGGGGCAACTGCCCTTAGGTTTTTCCGAGATCCAGTGGTAAGATTTGGTCTCCCACATAGCATTATCACCGACAATGGCAGCAACTTGTCACTCGGAGAAGTGGAGGCTTATTGTTGGGAGAAAGGTATCCGAATTGACCTTGCATCTGTGGCACATCCACAATCCAATGGTCAGGTTGAGCGAGGCAATGGATTAATTCTGCAGAGAATCAAGCCACGTCTTGAGGCACCGCTTTATAGAGCAGCTGGAGCTTGGGTGGAGGAATTACCATCTGTGCTGTGGAGTTTACGAACTACACCCAACAGATCCACCGGCTACACCCCTTACTTCATGGTATATGGAGCAGAAGCTATCCTACCTTCCGACATACTTCATGATGCACCAAGAGTCACCGCCTATGACGAGGATGATGCTGAAGAATCCAGACGCCTAGATGTGGACCTTCTCGAGGAGGAGCGTGTTTTGGCATGCCAAAGATCCGCCATCTACCAGCAGAAGCTACGCAGCTACCATAGTCGCCGTGTTCAGCATCGCTCATTTAAAGAGGGGGATTTGGTGCTCCGATTTAAGCAGAATAAGTCACACAAATTATCCCCGCCATGGGAAGGACCGTTCATCATAAGCAAGGCGCTGCTCAATGGGTCTTACTACCTCGTTGACAATCGTGAACTGAAGGATAGACCCAACGAGGATCATAAGCGTAAGCGACGTGACCCGGATGATGACTACCCGGAGCTTGATCGGCCATGGAACATAGCACAACTATGTCCTTTTTGCACTTAACATTTTTATCTAATTGTGTACCTCTTGTATGATCAATGAAATAAAGCTCTTTGGTTCACTCATATTTTCTGAGTCTTTTACCTCCTTTAGTATTCATTTTTGGATCATGTAAAATCTTTATGCACAAGCTTTGCGATTTCACTTATGAAAATTCCGCCTACGGGCGGTAGCTTAAGTTTTCTGGTCTACACGTTCTTTGTCGTTTTTATGTGGATTCTGGAGTAGTGACTTTTGGCACTTATTGTCGGCGATTTTGTGCTTAGGTTATTGACGGTGCCATTGGGCATCATCACCTAAGCGCATGGTTCCGACAACGAGTCTTCCGACTGACGAAAAATCAAGCATAAGAACCAAAGTAATGGATAAGCCAGCACTTGCTTAAAAAATATATACATGCTGGAAACTAGTTCTTGAGTAGCAGGAAATAACAACCATTGTTTTCCGCCTTAAGATTACATAAATAAGTTTTTTTCCGCATATGCACCAAAGGTGAAACAAATATTACAAAGTTGTTCTTCATTCCTTTGGCGCAGGTGACTTGGAAGCAGCGTCATCACCAGCAGGAGAACCACCCTCGAAGTCGGCAGTGTGAAGAGACTTAGAGGAGCTTTGGTCGCCGTCATCGATGGTATTTCTAGGCAAAAATACGTTGATGTCAACCAACTCGGTGACTCTGGTGTCATAACCCGCGAGTGACGACAAGATGGACTCATGATTAATTGCTTTGCCATCGTCGTCTATGTCGGGAATGCTAGAGGTCACTGTGTCGATGTCGGCATCTTCGTAGTGTGCCTTCACCATGGACAGCGACGTCCTTGCGCCAGCCTGTGCACATGAAGCTTTCCATCTTGTGATATGCTCGGGGGCTCGGTGCAGAATCTCCGCGTACTTCGCCACTGAGTCCGACGCCTTGATATTAATTTGAAGGGTCTTGGCGATCTCTTTGGCTTGCGTGATAGCGGTGTTGATGAAGTTGCCTGCAAGAACCATGCATTCCTTGGCCGGAGGAGGCGAACGGGTCAAGCCCACAGGAGCTGCACATTCCGACAAGGAGCACATGAGTTCAAAAATTTAAAGTACCCAGACTATATGAATCCAAGGCGGAGAAAACGTACCGAAGATGCTGGCCTCAGCTTGCCAAAGGGTGTCCACCAAGGATTCTTTCTCTTGTTGGAGAAGCTTATACGCCTCATGATGACGTTGATTCTGCTCATAGGCAGCTAGCTTTTGATCTCTTAAGATCGAGATCTCCTCCTTCAAGCGATTGATCTCCTCGGTGGCGGAGTCCTGCAGGGCCTTCATTAACTCCTCATGCATTTTCAGCATGTCCTTCCTCTCCTCCTTAAGGATTTTCTTCTCGCTATCCAGCTGCTGAATGTGCTTGGATTGCTCGACAATGTCCTTGGCCTTGGCAACATATTCTACAAAGTCGGAGAAATCAAAAGTACATAGTGAGTACTCAGAGAATAAGGGCACAAAACCAAGTCGGAATGCGAAAAAGAAAACAGACGCTTGCTCTTGGTGATCTGTTCCTTCAAGAAGGCAGTTTTATCCTTTTCGGCTTCCAGGTCTGCGCGCATCTTCTGATACTTGTCATTGGCCATGCCTCTCTGAGCATTCTCGTTCTGTGGAAACAAGGGAAAAATTAAAATGTTGTTTGTCTACTTGGATCATCTAGCCGGAAATTTTCCACCTAGACGCTCGGGGGCTACAGCGAGAGTTTTTGACTTAAAAATATGCTTAGATTTCCTTTAAAGCATCTAGTCGGAACTAATTCAGTTACAACTAGAGGCTTGGGGCTACAGTATAAAGTTTTAAACTGGGATATATGCTTAGCTTTTCTTTAAGCATCTAGTCAGAACTAATTCAGTTACAATTAGAGGCTTGGGGGCTACAGTATTGAAGTTTACAAACACTATGTATGCTACTCTTAAAGCATCTAGCCGGAATAATTCATTCTACCTAAATGCTTGGGGGCTACAGTGAGAAGTTTTCTATGTTGGTTACTCTTAGAGCATCTAGATGCAAAGACCTATGGTTTTCCGTCTACATCCTCGGGGGCTATAGTGGGATACTCATATGAAATGCAAAAGGCAATTAAAACTTACAAGTGCAATGATCTTGAGGTTTGTAGCACTCTCGGACAGCAGCTTGCCAAAGGATATGTTGTTTCCTTGCAAGATGTCTGCTTATCGGAGGAGCTCCTCAAGGCCACACGTCGGATATGTCGGCGCCGCACCAGAAACTAGAGCAGTGCTACCTGGCGTAAGTGCCGGGTAGACTATCTTCGGGAACTCTATGGGTTTTTGGGGGGCAAGGCTGCCGCCTTCAACAGAAGTACCTGCTTCCACCACCGCCTTACCGCTACCCATGGCATCCTTAGCCGGAGCTTCAGCCATTTGGTGGGCGGCACTCTCTTGCGTCGCCTGCTCGCCGACAATAGCAACCTCGGTAGAGGCACCTGAGTCCACTTCCATGGCGGAAGGGCCAAATGCCACCTTAGCTTGTGAGCTTGTCGGGGCAGATGAAGGCTGGACGGAGGGAGTGGCAGGGGCGATGGCGGGAGATGCATCGTGATGCAGCATGTCCTTAATGGTTTTAGAAGCCCCAATGACTTGGAGGTCTTCTTCAGGCTGGTCGTGGCTTTCTTCCTGAAACGTGCAAAGTGCATAAGTACAGAAGAAAGACGGGTAAATAGACAATGTCAGAAGAAAATAAGCTTACACAAGTGGGGGTGCTTTGGCAAAAGGGATCCCAATGGTTTTTCTTTTCTCCGCCTCCAGGGCGGCGGTAGTCTTCTTGGAGGCTCCACCCTCCGTCTTCTTCTTCTTGCCTCCATCGGCAGCGTCAGAGGTGGATCTCTTCCGCTTTCGCGCCACTGGAGCATCATCGTCGGACACGACGGTGACTTCCTTCATCTTTGGTCCATAGATTTTGGGAGCCATGCTATCCTCATCTATGTCGCAAAGCTATTAAGTGAAGAAACACCGTGTTAGATGAGATGGTAGTTGCTAGACGGAAGAACTAGAGTATATGTCATACACGGAAAATAAACAGTTACCTTTGGGCACTTGCCATCTACGAACATGTCGTAGGTGATGGCGAAGCCACGCTTCTTGTCCTTCACCTTGACGATGTCCTTAAGGCGGAGCTTGACGGAGTCGCTCGAGAAGTTGTCCACGGAGATGTGGAGGCTATCCCTCCTGTCGCTGGTATAGTCATGCATGAGCTTCACGCGGTGCTGCAGAGGTTGGATTCGCCTGATGAACCAGCACATGGCTAGGTCCAAGCCGGTCAAACCTGTCTCTACGAACCATTCGATCCGCCTTATTGCACGAGAAGCGTCGAGGTCGAAAGGAAGGGAGGCTTGGGATCTCCATGACGAGGCTTCAGCGGCGGCTCCATCGACGAAGTATGGGTACGTTACTTCTCGGTTAGCCAGAGGGATATCTGAGCCGTAGAAGTAGGTACGCTGCCAATTCTTGCAAGACTCGTGGCCTACAATGTCGGGGAACCGCCGGCCAGGACGAATCTTGAAGATTATGGTTCCACAGTTCCTAAGTTCATCCTTGCTAGCTCCGGCTTCACGCTTGACAGTGAAGAAGTACACGAAGAGATCTAGCCTAGGCCTTATCCCTAAGTAACCCTTGCAGAGCGCCGTGTAGTTGCTAAGCGCTAGGATGCTGTTGGGGGAAAGGTTCTGGGGCTGGATTCTATAGTGGTTCAAGACGGAGAGGAAGAACTTGGAGATGGGCAGGGAGACGCTGCGTACCAGTTGCGCTTTGAGGTACACCTTTTTTTCGGCTTGGGGAGAAGGTGTCACCTCGCCGGCAGGCGCCACCCGCCAAGCGAGCCCCTCCGTCGCAGGGAGGTAGCCCTCGGCGATCAGCTCCTGGATATCACGGTTGGTGATGTCTGAGCCGCGCCAGTCGCCCTTGTGCGAGTCAAGTTCCTCCTTTAGTGGCTCCAGCGCCGCTGGATTATGGTCGCCGCCGGTGGACTCGACCACCGCCGAGACGGGGATGACCAAGCCCTCTGGGGGCACGACGATGGAGCTCGCCGGCTTCGTCGCCGCTTCGCTCGACGCCGCCATGGAAGGGGAAGTGCTGCTGCTGGCCATGGAGTGAGTATGGAGGTGACTCGTGCAATTTGGGGCTAGGGTTTTTCGAGAGTTTTCATGGAGAGATCGGGGAGGCACGCGCTAGAGGAAGAAGACGATGCGAGGAGAATGAGGTAAAAGGTGAAAATTCCACCGCAGTTAATATTTATCATATCCAGCGTCGAGATTCGTGCAGCTTGATCGGACGGTTGCCGCGTAGACAACGTGTTCGTGAACGTGCGCGGAAATTTTTCCACGTCTCCAACCGTCGCCGCCAATAGTTCATATCGCTCGCGCGGGAAAATCGGACATGATTGCGTTCTTTGCATATGTGAGTTATGAGGCGTCGCTGACCTAAGCCTACGTCGCCCTAGCTGACATAGGCAGATGAGCCGTCACATCGAAGATTCCGGCATGCACGGATCCAGTCCGGCTACGTAAGAGTACGATGGAAGATTCAACATTCCTCCGACTTACAAGTTCAAGACGGAGAAAACTTTGCAGGGTTCTTTGGGAGGACTACAAGATGTTGCTTGACGATTTGCCGACATCCATCTAGACGGAGCATTCCAAGGGAAGAGGCAAGACGGGACAATATCTCGGAGTTCTCCGGGGGCTACTGTTGGGGATATGCTATATGGGTATCCTCATAGCATGTCTCTTATCCGGCTAACCCGGGTGGCCCACAGTTGGTAGCATGGCCCATGGCCTGCTGGGCGGACCAATTAGATGGATCCAGAAGGAAGGCCCATGCCGAATAAAGGAAGGCTACGGTTGGAGTCACCGACGTACCCGGAGCCTTGGAGTGCAAGACACACGAGACTAGTAATAGATGGTGTAGGACTCTGTAACCTGTCCGGTTAGGACTTTCCCTGTAACCCTAGGACCTGGCGACTATATAAGTCGGGCCTATGGGAGCCTTTAGGGCACGATAACTTACAATCTCAGACGATCAAGTAGCGATTAGCACATACCTTGCACAGCGAACCAATTCCTATAACTCGGCGTATTGCCCTTATAGTGATTTATAGCAGGAGTAGGATTCCGCCACCATCGTGGGATCTGAACCTGGGTAAGCTGTGTTACCTCGTACCCGTCAACCGTCCGCCTTCCCCCACGTCTCTAAACACGCACTGTGAGGACCCCTCCATGGCGTACTCGTCGGCAATACCATGACACTCACCAGGGGGCCACACCCCTTGGCCACGTGGGTGGGCCCACCCCGCGCCTGGGGGGTGTAGCCGCCTTGGTGGCCCTCCTGACTCGCCTATTCTCCTATAAGAGGCTCCCGATGCCTAAACCCTAGACACCATATGAAAATTCCACGAAACCATCTATAGCCACCGCCACCATCGTCCCTAGATCGGGCGGATCTGAAGCTCTTCCCAACACCCTGCCGGAGGGGAGATCATCCGAAGGCCTTCTTATTCATCATGCCAGCCTATGGTATGAAGCGTGAGTAGTTCCACCTTGGACTACGGGTCCATGTAGTAGCTATATGGTTGTATCTCCTTCCTGTTCTTTCATGTCTATATCTTGTGAGCTCCATTCATGATCAAGATCTCATCTATTTGTAATCATGCATGTTGTGTTTGTGGGGATCCGATGGATATTGAGATTACTATGTCAGATTGATTAATGGTTTTGTCTTATTGATTCTATCATGTCTGTGTTGTTTGTGATCTTGCATGCTCTCCGTTGTTAGTAGCTATCTTGGCCAAGTAGTTGCTAGTGACTCCAAGAGGGGGTATTTATGCTCAATAGTGGGTTCATGCCTCTACTTAATCAAGGGAAGTGACAGAAATCTCTATGGTTGTAGATGTGATGTTGCCACTAGGGAGAAAACAACAGTCTCTTGTTCATGGAACAAGTGGATTGTTTACCTTAAACACTTTGCTTAAAGCAGTTGTTTGTTGCTTGCAACTTAATACTGGAGGGGGTTCGAATGATAACCCAAAGGTGGACTTCTAGTCATAGATGCAGTTGTATGGAGGTCTATGTATCTTGTTGTATTGCACAATCAAATCTCATAGGGTCTTTATGTCTAGTATTGCATTGTTATGCCTTGCTCAGTCCTGTGAATTGCCCTGCTGTAATTTGTTTACCCAGCATGCCATGTTTGTTTATCTAAGGAGAACGCCTCTAGTGAACTATGGACCCCGGTCCAGTCTTTACCATTGATACATCTTCCACTGTTACTGTTTACTTGCTGCAAATCATCATCACCTTCCACACCATACAGTTATTTTTTTGTTACAGCAACCGGTGAGATTGACAACCTCACTGTTAGTTGGGGCAAAGTCTTGAGTTTGTGTTGTGCAGGTTTTGACGTTGCTCGCAACACCTTTGAGACGTTTCCTTCCTCCTACTGGTTCGATAACCTCGGTTTCTTACTGAGAGAAAACTTGCTGTTGTGCTGCATCATACCTTGCTCTTGGGGTTTCCCAACGGGGCGTCAACATGCATCAAGACTTTCTAGCACCGTTGCCGGGGAGGCTAAGGACGTCTTCACAAGGGGATTCCTCCTCAACCTTTCTCTTTACTTTGTTTTTAGTTTGCTTAGTTTCTTTTGCTTGGTTTTGTTTGCCTCTTTTTATCAAAAACTCCAAAAAAAATAGTTTAGTTTGGTTTGCTTTATCTTATTAAAAACACAAAAAAATTAGTTCCTGCTCTAGTTCCTGGTCTGTTGTTGCCTTGCCTTGTCATGCTTTCTATCAATGGATGGTTTCTTTGAAACTAGTTCTTATTGGAAAGGTGGGTTCACGGAAGAACAAAAGTGTTATTATAAGGAACACCGTTTGTCACAAAAAGGGAAACACTTATGGGAACAAATTGATAAGTTGAATACTATTGCTAGAGACATGTGCTCTACTTATAATGTTACTTATTTCTTTGATAAATCTTGTTGCTGTAGGAGGTATAAACACCTTCCTTTTCAGTGTGAGTATAAAGATAATGTTACCATATCTTCTTATGTTAAGGGAAATTATGACTTTTATGATGTGGAACAAATTGAAGAATTTATTGCTTTCAAGGGTGCATTTGAACTTGCTAGTTTACTTGAAAATACTGATGATGCACCTTATGAATATGAGGTTTATGAGATACTTAAATTTTGCTTTGATAATTACAAGGAAGCAAATGGCTATATTCTTGAATATTTTATTAGATGCTTTCCACAAATGGAAGAGACTAATCCCTTGCAGGAGCCTATGGAAGAAGAAATTGCTGAACCTGAAAGCTCATTAGATGAAAAAGAGGAGGAGAGTGATGAACAAAAGGAGGAAGAATGGATTGGCTACCCATGCATACCTTCTAATGAGAGTAACTCTTCATCCCTTACATTATTTGATTGTCCTCCATGCTTAAGAAAGGAGCATGAATGTTATGTTCCTGTGGATTCTTTTGAAATATCTGCTATAGGTAAAACTTGTGATAATAGTTATGCTCCTGTTATCTATGATAATCCTATATTTGTGCCTAACTTCAAAATTCATGGTACTAAGGAGTTTTGCTTAGAAAATGTTTATGATAAAGCTCTAGATGATGGTCCTATATTGAATGATCAGTCACCTTGTTATAAACTTGTTAAAAGTGGGTTTGAAGGTTTTAATCCCACTATTTTTGAGCTTGATAGAAATTATGTGTTTGTAGATCATGAAAAGAATGCTTTATGTGATAGTTATATTGTTGAGTTTATTCATGATGCTACTGAAAGTTATTATGAGAGAGGGAAACATGGTCTTATGTATCTCAACAATATTAAGTTTCCCCTCTTTATGTTGAAAATCTTGAAGTTGTACTTGTTTTTCTTTTCTATGATTGTTGCTTTGTGATTCTTTGATTTATTTTCTTACAAGATTCCTATGCATAGGAAGTGGGTTAGACTTAAATGTGTTTTGAATTTGTTTCTTGATGCTCTCTTTTACTTCAATTCATATTTTTTATGTGAGCATCTTCTCAAACTATCATGCCTAGCTTAAAGGCGTTAAAGAAAAGTACTTGTTGGGAGATAAACTAAGAGTTTTCTTGAGTCTTGGTACTTCAGTAATGACCTCTTCTTATACTTTTTGTTTGATTTTTGTGCCAAGAATGACCTCTAATGAGAGGGAAGTAAGATTTGGGGACTTGTTGTCCCGAAACAGATTTATGTCCTCCACCATAAAAATTCGTGAGGAATCTCTGTAAGTCGGATTGAGCTGAAAATTTATGAATAAATCCCCCATTATGTTAGATAAGTTTATTTAGTTCAATACTTTTTATTTGAGAAACATAAGGTCTTCTAAAAAATCCGTTTCTACCTGCTGGTCTGTTTTGACAGATTTCTGCCATTATGTGCATTTGCTTCTTATTGATTCCTTTTTGGGTTCTTTTTGGGAAATTGAGCTTTTTGAAGGATTTTCTATAGTTGCTTGTGTTTTTAGTGAAATTTTTGCTGTTCTAAAGCTAAACCCAAGGGTTTATTATCTTTTGAATACACTAATGTTGCTAATGAAGATTGTGTGAAGTTTTGTATGAAGGAAAATTTCAGGTGTAGAGAGAGAAGGATGTAATGAGATGAAGAATGGACAAAATCTCAAGCTTGGGATTCCACCCCAGTGTCACCCCAAGAAATATCCAAGAGGTACAAGCGTCAAAGCTTGGGGATGCCCAAGGCATCCCCTTCTTCATCAATAAAAAGCCCAGGACTGTCTAGACACTTCGTTTTTATTGTTTCATGCACTGTTGTGTTGTTCTTGGAGCGTCTTAGTTTTCTTTTGCTTTGCTTAGTTTGTTTAGTTTGCTTGAATAAAGTAGTTTGGACCCTCGTTCTCTCTATTTTGTTTCAAATAAGTTGATTGGTGTTGGAAAGGAGTAGAAAGTTCTTGCTTGAAAATGAAAGAGGAGCTTGCATTGAATGTGACTTAGACTTTAGCATGTCATGCTAGGTGTTATTTTGACCTTATTCTTAGTGATTGTTGATTTAGCATAACTTGTTCCAAACAATTAGTATTGCTTAATGTACCTTGAAGGAATCATGCGTTGTTTTAGCATGCAAAAGCATAGTATTGTGGTTTTATCCTTTGATGCTTTGTTTGGGTTGACTTGGCACATTCTCACACCATGTTATGACTATGAACAAGTCACCATAGCCTCTATGATAATTTATTCCTTGACTTGTAGTACCACTCTATGCTTTGATTAATAATGTTTTGTCGCTTTGCATGATTATGGCCATTACTGCTCTCTTAGTTGGTTGCTCCCAGTCTTTTGCTAGCCTCCACTTGTATGAGTAAAATCTACTCATGCTTCCAACTCCCAAGAAACCAAGTTATTCCAAAGTGTCCACTATAAACTCCTATGCATGGTGTTTTACACCATTCCAAGTATATTCTTACTTTCATCTATCTTCCAATTAAAAAGTATTTTGTTATGTGAAAACTTAGTGATTAAAGCTCTCGCGAACTTGATGGCACACTTTATATTCCTTGCCCCTAATAAACTTGAATCATTGTGTCATCTATGTTGTATATGCTTGCACTTATACGTTGGAATTAGCAGAACCGTGCTGTCACGGGGAATGCTTTCAACATTGCACTTGTACTTTGTACACAGTTGATATCATGCTCTTTTATCTATGGATGTCGCCGATGTGAAATAAAAAGGGAGCTTGTAAGTCCATGGAGTTATGTATTTTGTGTTAGAGAAACGCCTGGGCCGCTAGCCTAAGCCATGCCTAATCATGGTGGAAACTTGCAGCATCACCATAATGAGCAATTTGTGAAGCATCCTCAATAAAAACCTATGCAAATAACAAATAAAAGGATAGCTGAGATGCTCATTGTCTGCTTGCCTTGTCATTTTGGCTATGGGATAGCTCCTGTACCATGTGCAAGGGGTACCCCGTTGGCGGTTCTCTATGATACACATGTACTTACTATGACAACAACTTACAGGTGACCAAAGTTGAGTAACATGAGGTGCGGCCCTCGTATTCAAGGGACATGAGATTGCCAACTTATACTTTGTCAAGCATATACTCCATAGTTTATTCACTTTAACCTTAATCACTTCAAGATGCTTATGATAGGGGCAATGAGGGCTGAAAGCTAACAAGTACCATGATTTTTGGAAGCTCTTTTTGAAACTCGAAATCCCTGCTTCCCTTTATGAAGGGCCTTTCTTACACCATTATTGAGTCTCCACTTTCTACCTTTAGGCACCAGTTAAGAGAGCATAGTTGCCATTCTTAGTTCTATGTGCAGTGTCCCAAAACTTATTGATTGATTCATATTGTTGATATTGCTTTTTCTTATGCTATTTGTATCTAGTCACTCTTATGAACTTTGAAGGTGTCCTATGCATCTATTTGCTACTCCATGAGGGACAAGCTGAATGCCACTATGCCATGTTTTCTGTATGTGAAACAAACAAACAAACGTTTTTCAATGCATGTTATTAATGATATTTGTTTGTAGCCTTTCATGTTGCATGCATAGTTACTTTGTCTTATTGTTAGAACTCCATGTTTCATGCACATGTTTAGAGTTCTTTGATCCCAGCTTTCAATGCTTGCAAATGGTTTGATCTTGGTTTTGATGGTGCATGTCACCTCAAAAATTATTATTTTATCACTTACTTACTAGAGGACGAGCAGGAGTTAAGCTTCGGGATGCTGATACGTCAGAAACGTATCTATAATTTTTGATGTTCCATGCTTGTTTAGTATCTACTTTGCTTAGCTTTGTCTACACTTTGAGGTATTTTTATATGTTTTCTGGTACAAACCTATTAACAATATGCCATAGTACCAGTTGCATGTTTTCTTCTGTTTTTGGTTCCAGAAAGGCAGAAAATCAATATTCTCGGAATTGGATGGGACAAAAGCCAAAGTCAATATTTTGCCGTGGGGAACACGAAGCCGGAATACGAGACGGAGGAGGCTCACTAGGAGGCCACACCCCATGGCCGCGCGGGTGGGCCCACACCGCGCCTGGGGGGTGCAGCCACCCTGGTGGCCCCCTGCCTTGTCTCTTCGCCTATAAGAAGCCCCTGATGCCTAAACCCTAGACACCATATGAAAATTCCACGAAACCGTCTGTAGCCGCCGCCACCATCGTCCCTAGATCGGGGGCTTCTGAAGCTCTTCCCGGCGCCCTGCCGGAGGGGAGATCATCCCGGAGGCCTTCTTCTTCATCATGCCAGCCTCCGGTATGAAGAGTGAGTAGTTCCTCCTTAGACTACGGGTCCATGTAGTAGCTAGATGGTTGTATCTCCTCTTTGTGCTTTCATGTCTAGATCTTGTGAGCTCCGTTCATGATCAAGAACTCATCTATTTGTAATCATGCATTTTGTGTTTGCGGGGATCCGATGGATATTGAGATTACTATGTCAGATTGATTAATAGTTTTGTCTTATTGATTCTATCATGTTTGTGTTGTTTGTGATCTTGCATGCTCTCCGTTGTTAGTAGCTATCTTGGCCAAGTAGTTGGTAGTGACTCCAAGAGGGGGTATTTATGCTAGATAGTGGGTTCATGCCTCTACTTAATGAAGGGAAGTGACAGAAATCTCTACGATTGTAGATGTGTTGTTGCCACTAGGGCGAAAACAACGGCCTCTTGTTCATGGAACAAGTGGATTGTTTACCTTACACACTTTGCTTAAAGTAGTTGTCTGTTGCTTGCAACTTAATACTGGAGGGGGTTCGGATGATAACCCAATGGATGATAACCCAAAGGTGGACTTCTAGTCATAGATGCAGTTGGATGGCAGTCTATGTATCTTGTTGTATTGCCCAATCGAATCTCATAGGATCTTTATGTCTAGTATTGCATTGTTATGCCTTGCTCAGTCCTGTCAATTGCCCTGCTGTAATTTGTTTACCCAGCATGCCATGTTTGTTTATCTAAGGAGAACACGTCTAGTGAACTATGGACCCCGGTCCAGTCTTTACAATCATCACCTTCCACACCATACAGTTAATCCTTTGTTACAGCAACCGGCGAGATTGACAACCTCACTGTTAGTTGGGGCAAAGTCTTGAGTTTGTGTTGTGCAGGTTTCCACGTTGCTTGCAACACCTTTGAGACGTTTCCTTCCTCCTACTGGTTCGATAACCTCAGTTTTTTACTGAGGGAAAACTTGCTGTTGTGCTTTAGGGTTGCTTATCCTCATCCAATGTCGTATGCTTTATTCCTAGCACAGAAACGACAAAGGGTAGGACGGACAGTGCTGAGGTCATCCGTCCTACCCTTGCACAGAAGGAGACGGACCCACCCTTTCTTTACCGAGGCGAACCGGGTGCACAGAGCTATTGCGCCCCTTATCGGGATCCGCCCCACTTTTTGTTTCCATGGTGAGTTTACCAATTTGGCCCTTGACACGGTCCAAAGCATCCAAAGCCGCCCCGCGGCGCGGCGTGATACTGCATGAAGGTCTTACCTCCTGACGAGCCCTCTAGAGGGGCCACCCTCGCAAGCAGGGCCTCGCGAGGGGTCCTTCTGTTGTGCCGCTTCTAGAGGCGTCGAGGCCTCTTGACGGCATGCTTCACCCGTATCGACCATAGGGTCATGGAACCCTGGTTGCTAGGACTCTGACATTAGCCCCCCCTCCCCCCGTGCTTGGCTCGCACGTGTACTTTGGAAGGAACAAAGGGGCAAGGGGCCTAGGACGGTCGATGGGTCCTAGTGCCCGCTTGGTCAACATGGGTCTTCCATGTGCTCCTCCTGGATGTAGATTCGAAATGTCCGTGTGGCTTCCACCGTCGATCTTAGGCACGTCCTTTCCGTCCCGGGAGTTGTTCCCACGACGCTATGGTGTGTGGGGCCTGGCAGTTAATACCACGTGCCCGGTCCAGCGATACGTCTCATCGACTCCTCCATTCTTCCTTCTTGTTCATCATAGCTAGGTGATAACCCCCAAGTGTAGGGGATCACTATAGTACCTCTCAATGTGGAAGTATGGTATCGATCCACAGGAGCAAGAAGGAAAAGCTATCTATTGTTTACAACTAAAGTGTCACACATTTTAGTTGATTATGCACTAAACAAGTTAAGGAACAAGATGGTTGATTTAATAGATGCAAATTTATTGTAACAAAACAAGAATGTAAAAGTGTCCCAATCCTATTCAATGCAAGAGGACAAGACAAGGGTTTTATTTTATAGGAACAATGGACATGGGTTCACTTAATCCTCTCTTCTCCATATATGGTAATTATCATGTTATAGATAGTAAGGGTACACACAATTGCAATGTTTTAATGGTACTTTGGCTACATGTTGTAAAACACATAGGTGAAAGAAGTACTCCTTTGTGCTGCTAGGTCACCCTTGCAATAAGGCTAGTATTTGGTTTGTGTCACACCACACATCCTACTTATCCCTTTTTACCCCTAGATAAAGGATGTTGGGCCGCATTGCTATCACTCAATACTTATGCCACTGTCACTCGGCCACCCATTACCTACATACATCATACTTCTAAATGTAAAACATTCTAAACACTAGTGCAATGATTCATATGTTGAGTATTATCACATTTCTCATCTACGCCCACTTGGTGGTGTCAATCACCTCATGATATGGATAAACAAGGCATTATGTATAGATCTAAACCATCACATGCATCGTAGAATATTCCCACAGTATGACAAACCATACAAGATCCAACATAATAGTAAATAACAAATACTATCTCATAACACAATATCCACCATTGGAATTACATAGATAGATCCATACTCATGCAAGGCACATCATATGGACTTCAACAATGATCATACATTAAGAGATTAGATCAAGTTACCACCATAAACCCAAAGTCCAGGGGGTGGACTACGCCCCTCTCATCATGGAGAGTGTGAGGAGGCGTTGGTGAAGGAGGAGAGGCGGCCAGAGGTGATTCCGGCAGCGGTCCCCCCTCCAATCTTCCTCTGGGCGTCGGCCTGTTGGCTCTGTTTTACTTGATTTTCGATCTCCACCTCTGTTCATCTCGAGAAAGGCCGCTAGGGGTATATATATGGTTTTAGGTCAAAACGAATAGAATGGCGGTGGAATCAACGGCATCGGAGTTTCAACGGCTGAGATCATACAAAGGACGCCCCTATAATATATGGGCTCTCATTTGCAGCTCGTTGGCCCCCTTGGACTCTACTTTAGCTTGTTGGATACGTATGGAAATTATCTAACAACTCCTTTTGACCTATCTCCTTTTGGAGTTCCATAGCTCCTGAAAAGTCAAAAACACTAACATAAGGTTTTTCTACCAGAAAAAGTTAAAACCAAAAGAGAGGGGATTTTTCAGAAAATCCCCAAAATCAATGTAAAACATGGATATAATGTCATATGTGTTACAAATATGTGGGTAAACATGTCTACAAACTACAAAGTTCATGTATGCTTTTTACATGCATCAACATCCCCAAGCTTAACCTATGCTCGTCCTCGAGCATAAAGGTGATCAAAATAAACATGGACTTTGAAGTTTGTTACTTTTGCTTCTTTCATTATCATGTAAACTTCATAGGTTCAAATCCTTCCAATGAAACATAATATGCAAGTTTACTAGAAAGCTGTATCTTTTGCACATTATAAACATGTTAAATAATAAGTAATGATGTGATAAAACAAATGAGGAACAAAACAAACCTTCAAGCACACTCTGATGAAACTATAGAATAAGAGAGTCTTCCGATAATTGGCATTGGTGTTTTATGCCTCTACTTTTTGGGCTACTTCTTAGTTTAATGCTCGACTAGAAGACTCGGTTCTTATTTTCATGTCTTCCCTTGAGATGTTTGAAGGGAATATGCCCTAGAGGCAAATAATAAAAGGTTATTATTGACATATCCCAATAAGTTTGTAATAGTTTCATATTGTGCTATAATTGTATCAAGAGAAAACATTGATATAGGTGTGATACGAAACAGAAGTCCCTAGTAGCCTCTATTCATACTAGTTCGTTGGTCAATCAATGATCAAGGTTTTCTAATCATGTTGGTTCTTCGGCAATAGTGGACAAAAAGGTGATATCATTGGTGAATGATAAGATGGACATTCCTCAAAGATTGCAACACGATCATGTCACGAAGTTCATCATTGCAATAATCAGAAACGAAGTCTCCTTATCCTTAGACCGTGAGATCATATTAATCACTGTCTCCCGAAGTTGCTTTGACTACATCAAATGTCACTCCATGAAATGGTGATTATAAAGATATATGTTGGGTATCTAGAGGAACAGGTTCAGGCCTATGCATCAAGACCGGGATTTGTTCACCTAGTGACGGGTAAGATACATTTAGGCCGACTTGGTGAGATTACATCCATAATGTTGCAACATGTGACTAGGTCACGGGGATGTAATATCGCGGTAACAAGTGAAACACTATTTGTTGGTAACGAGATTGAACAAGGTATGGTGATACCTAACGATTGGATCTCAGACAAGTCGTATCGAAGAAACAAAGGGAATTGGACTCGACGTTTATGGTTCAAATGACATCGTCATCTAGAATGTACAGGGATCATCATGGTCATCCCGGCCCCGCTGTTGATCATTGATAGAGATCATGTTTGTAACATTCCCAAGCCATGAGGGGTCCACTTAAGGGCATGATGAGATGGAGATTATCTGTAATTTGGAATCATAGTAGAGAAATAGAAAGCCGAAGTTGATCCGCAGAGAGAGATCTGAAGTTGTTCGGAGAAAGAAAGGAAACTCGAAAAGTTCCGTGAGGGGACCGGAATTGTTCCAGGAAGTTCCTAAGCTGTTCGGAGGATATCAAAGGGGAATTAATGGTACGATGAGATGGAGATTATCTGTAATTTGGAATCATAGTAGAGAAAGAGAAAGCCGAAATTGATCCGAAGAGAGAGATCTGAAGTTGTTCGGAGAAAGAAAGAAAACTAGAAAAGTTCTGTGAGGGGACCGGAATTGTTCCAGGAAGTTCTGAAGATGTTCGGAGGATATCAAAGGGGAACCGAAAGGTGTTTTGGGTCAAATCAAATTTTGTAATATGTACTTACATATTAATTAATGTAATTAATATTAACTATAATATTAAAATCTAATTTGAAAGGGTATTCCACTCATGGGCCAAATTTCCTAAGGAAAAGGGCCCATGAGGGAAACCGGAAGAGGGATGGCCACCTAGATGGGCCCTAAGGGCCCATGCGCCTAGGGGAAACCCTAGGGCGCCTAGGCGTAGGGTTTGGACCACCCCAGGGCTTCCCCCACCCTTGGCCGCCGCCTCCTCCCTCCTTGGCTGCTGCCTAGGAGGCTTGCGGGAGGGGCAAGCCTCCCTCCTCCCTCCCCTATATAAAGAGTCCCCCTCCTAGAGGAGATACACAACAACACAATAGAATCCCATGAGTTGGGAGGTATATTCCTCCTCCTCTATGCGCCTCCTCTCCAATATAATATCTCTCTAGTTGTATCCACGTGTTGGCACGGTCCAAGACTGTTCACCAAGCGACAACGCACATGAAGCATGCCATTGCGCTATTGCGAATCCAAGCCGGAGATCTACTTCCGCACTCCCGGTAGGATCAGGGAGACTAAGGTCTCATCGTACATCGTATGTGTATGAAGCCACAGGTGCAAGACTTGGGGCACTTTGGATGTCGTGAGCCAGACTGTGAGCCGAACTGCTACATGGTGATGGAGCAAGGGTGACCTGCGAGGAGCTTTGAAACCTTGAGGTCGGCTACTAGCACGACTACATCAACCATGTTCCCCTTGGAACATTAACCGCTTTCAGACTACATGGGTATGTATCCTAAACCTCTCAGCCGTTACTGCATTACTAATAGATAGATCTTGGGCAGTCGGGGCGATCCTTCGTAGGAATATTTTTGTTTTCTGCACCAAAACCCCAACAATGTTTTGCATCTCATACCGAAAGCAAGCATTGAATACATATGTTAACCCTCCATAAAGAATGTAAACTAGAGTTTTGAGCTATGTAGTTCATGTCAACAATACTAGTAAGGATAGGGTTACAGGTATCTTTTGTTTCAAAAGTTTCATATAGTTTATTTGTTAAACATTTTACAAGTTGAATGTCTCATTCACCTTTACCAATGAAATTACGCTACAACCTGTCATTGTATAGCATAGGTTGTCATAAAAATTGCATCACCGAGGTACCTCTTGCCTCTGTGTGACTATATGCCCCTTATATGTTTGGTGGCTAGGAAGCATGTTTCTTTTGCGTTATTTTCATAAGGGGCATATCTCCACATTTCAGAAGACAAGGAAAACAGACATATGAGTTCTCTTGGAAAATTTATTTTGAAAAGAGCATCATTGATTTTCATGATGTAAGTTTCCACCATGTCATGCATGGGTTTGGCTAGCAGCCTAGGATCATTTTCTCTTCATAATGCTTACTCCAGTGTGTAGTGCAGGACAAAGCAAGAACAAACATGATATTTCAATAACTTATATTGTAAGCTTGCGACATGACAACATGGTTTGGACAACAAACAACTTATATGCGAAGCACATAAAGTTACATAGTGGTATCACCCTAAACCTTACTTTCATACGAGCTTTAAATTACACGAAAGAGATGTTTTAAGAATGTTTGGAGAATTAACACACATATTATACTTGAAGGTAGCTTTTTCCATTGAGAGGTGGATATGCCTAATCTAGTTTAGGTGGTTTGGAACAAGTCTTAGCTTGCATTGTGAAGGCTTAACATAAAGATATCTAAAGAGTGTGCCATCTAGTTCATAATGCCAACATTTATTTTCTCACCTTGCTCCTTATGGTTGAACGTAAATATACATGAGCAAAGGATACACATTAATAGTCACAAACAAATAATACTTCATATAAAGTATTTGAGCTTAAAAACTAGACACAACATGAATTTCCGCCTTTTGCTTTTATCCCCCTTTTTATTCTATTTCAAGGCATTCATATTCAATCTTAATCTCATTATGGGAAAGTTTCTTTTTAATAGCTTAATCATGAACATGCATAATGATTCATGATGGTGGTCCTTTTATTGCAAACAAAAGTAAAATAAACAAAACAGACCCTCCAAGTTTCTATGATAATTTATGTTGCTCGAAAAACAAAGTTTAGAGGTTTGCAAACCGAGAGTTTAATAGGTCCAGTGGGGTTCCTTAGGCATCCCCAATCTTATGGTTTTCACCATCCTTGGATTTCTCTTGGTGTGATATTCCTCTGTTCTCTGTCAAAAAACTTCAACACAAAACTTTTCTCCCTTCTCTTTTCCGAGTGGTGACATTAGTGGCACAAAAGCATAATAGTTGCTGCATATATATCTGATGGCGCTGCTTCAACATGGAGCGCTTTGTCGAGAAACCCCAAGAGCAAGGTATGATGCAGCACAACAGCAAGTCTTCCCTCGGTAAGAAACCAAGGTTATTGAACCAGTACGAGGAAGGAAATGTCTCAAAGGTGTTGCAAGCAACGTGGAAACCTGCACAACACAAACTCAAGACTTTGCCCCCAACTAACAGTGAGGTTGTCAATCTCATTGGTTGTTGTAACAAAGGATTAACTATATGGTGTGGAAGGTGATGATGGTTTGCAGCAAGTAAACAGTAACAGTGGAAGATGTATCAATGGTAAAGATTGGACCGGGGTCCATAGTTCACTAGAGGTATTCTCCTTAGATAAACAAGCATGGCATGTTGTGTAAACAAATTAAAGCAGGGCAATTGACAGGACTGAGCAAGGCATAACAATGCAATACTAGACATAAATATCCTATGAGATTTGATTGGACAATACAACAAGATACATAGACCACCATCCAATTGCATCTATGACTAGAAGTCCACCTTTGGGTTATCATCCGAACCCCCTCCAGTATTAAGTTGCAAGCAATAGACAACTGCTTTAAGCAAAGTGTGTAAGGTAAACAATCCACTTGTTCCATGAACAAGAGACCGTTGTTTTCTCCCTAGTGGCAACAACACATCTACAACCTTAGAGATTTCTATCACTTCCCTTGATTAAATAGAGGCATGAAACCACTATCGAGCATAAATACCCCCTCTTGGAGTCACTAGCAACTACTTGGCCAAGATAACTACTAACAACAGAGAGCATGCAAGATCACAAACAACACACACATGATAGAGTCAATAAGACAAAACCATTAATCAATCTGACATAGTAATCTCAATATCCATCGAATCCCCACAAAAACAACATGCATGATTACAAATAGATGATATCTTGATCATGAACGGAGCTCACAAGATCTAGACATGAAAGCACAAGGAGGAGAAACAACCATCTAGCTACTACATGGACCCGTAGTCCAAGATGGAACTACTCACGCTTCATACCGGAGGCTGGCATGATGAAGAAGAAGGCCTTCGGGATGATCTCCCCTCCTGCAGGGTGCTGGGAAGAGCTTCAGATCCCCCCGATCTAGGGATGATGGTGGCGGCGGCTACAGACGGTTTCGTGGAATATTGATCAGGTACTTAAGGTTTAGGCATCAGGGGCTTCTTATAGGCGAAGAGGCCGGGAGGCTGAGGCCACACTGCTGCCAAAGTGCCTAGGTGGGCCTGCTACTGGGGTGCAGCCAGCCTGTGGTGGTGCCCCTCCGTCTCTCCTCTGGACTCCGTGTTCTCCTCGGTGAAATATTGACTTTGCATTTTTGTCCCGTCCAATTCCGAGGATAGTTCCTTACTAGATTTTTTGGAATGAAAAACAACAGAAAACAGGCAACTGGCACTGCGGCAATTTGTGAATAGGTTAGTACCAGGAAACATATGAAAAGCACCTCAAAGTGTGGACAACGCAAAGCAAAGTAGATACTAAACATGCATGTCATACAAAATTATAGATACGTTTCCGACGTATCAATATCAAATACAAAATTCTTTCTAAATGTTCTAGCAAGCATATAATGTTTCTACACATCCCTAGCATATAATATGACTCATAACAATCACTTTAGGACAGTTGGGAATGATTAAAACAAAACATGGCAGAATTTGTCCAGATTTTCAGCAGTAGCAAAACGAATTTATTTCGTCCACTTAAACATGTCAGGAGTTTTAGCCAATTTTTTTGCATACCGAGGATAAAGTTGTAAATTTTGTGTAAATATGAGCGCAATCGGAGTTACAGAAAAATTTATAAAAAATTTGCACTAAAAACTGTTCTGCAGGAATTTGCTATTCCATATGTTTTTACAACCTTTTAAATCCAAAATGGGTTCCACTTGGTACTTTATGAAAAAATACATAAAACAAACTAAAATAAAACTCTCTTGCTATAGCAAGAGTTTAAAAAAATAAACCGGGTTTCCTCTCGCAAAGTGATTTCTTTATAGCCATATAGCTAGGCTTTACTTACTTGATTAAGTATGGATGAAGATAATGTGGTAACTTATAATTTTGCGCCATCTCCTTATCCCTTGAAATGGGTTTACTTACAAAATACCTGGATCCCATGGTTTGATCATACCAATCAAAGTAATAGTCAAGTTGAAACATGGTAAAAAGCAACACAAGATATGGGAGCAATAACAACAAAGTCTCACTTTCTTCGTATGCATTGGCATTTTATATGTCACTAAATCACAACAAATAGAGGCATGCCATTGCATAATATTAGTAGGTGAACACAACATATAGTAACTAGGAGCATAAATATGGCATTTATCACATCCTCTTTCATAGTAACTGCACTGACTAGAAGCAAATATATTATTGTAACCATTCAAAGCATGCAAGTTCGTCGAGTTTTTCATGTAAATGGTATCATTATATGTATCATGGCATTCATTAGCATGATTTCCTCTTTCAAAATAGTTGATAGTAATATTTTCAATATCAAGATCATGGTTGCAAACAACGTTTTGCAAACCACATATATATTTCCTAGCAAGTTCATATTTCTCCTCTATGGTTAACATTGGAGAGTTCAAGAATGATATAGGACTCTTAATAATAAGAGAATCATCATGGGCATCAAGTTCATCCTTTATATCTTCTTCATTCTTCTCCTCTTCTTTGGGGTGCATGGGCATCCCCAAGATTATGGTTTTGTCATCTTCCCCTGCAAAATATCAGTGCTTTCTTGGGAAGCAATAAGCCTCATGTTATATGTGACACCCCCGGGATCAGGGATAAACAAATCCCAGACCTCCGTCTGACATAAGCTTAACCTTGAGCTCGAGAATATCCAGTGAAGAATCGGTAACACAATAGTGACACTACGACACAAAAATTATTACAGCAAACTCATAACTGAGCAAAGAACAAAAATATTACAAGTATAGGTCACTGACCACAAACATCAAACAACAGAAGGCAAATTATGCTATTAAGTATAGCAAACTTAACAAATGAACCAAGAGGCCTAAAGCATAATGATGACGTCCTAGTCCATAGATTCCAGGCTGCCGGCCGATAACCCCAAGCTTGTCACATCCCAATTTTTAGAATTGGTACTGCATATCATGTATGCCATTGCATCATAATCATACTTGCAAAAATTCAATTTCGAAAACTTTTGCCAAAACATCTCTTACATTGCCTATTGACACTTACACATGAACTAGCTTGGTTTTTACTTTGCATCCGCTGGATAGTTGTTTTTTGGACAACTTGACGACACAAATGCATAGAGGGTTCCAACACAAACCTTTAGCACTTTGAATCACCTCATTTGGATCAACAAATCAAAAGTTATGGCCTGTTGAAGTTTCAGGAAAATTCAGTTTCAGATGTTTTTCAGACAGACAATCTGCACTCTTTAGGTTCAGTTAACTGTGCACCAGAAAAAAAAGAAGGAAAAACAAACCAGCACGCGCCAGCCCGCTGCGCAGCCATTGACCCTGTCGTCGCCGCCGCAGCCGTGTCGAGCATGGACGCCAAGAACGGCGATGCCTATTTCCACGCGAATTTGGTCGAGCCCTGCGCCCCTACTTACCTTGCCAAATAGCCCTCGAGCTCCCGCACCTAAACCCCCGATTCTCGCATCCAATCGCACCGCCACGAAGCGGCGATTGCTCGCCGGAGTTTGAGACCGTCGCCACCGCCATTAGCTCGGTAAGGAGCTCTCCCGCCGCGTCGGCCACCTTCCTCGCCTTCCTTTTCCCCTGGCCATCTCTACCATGCCCGACTGACTCGCCCTAGTTTTTTTCCATGCCCACAGAGCCTCCACGAGACGCCCGCGACCTCGCCGGAGCTCGCCGACACCACGGCACTCCAGCCGCAAAAAAACGTCGCCCGCGGAGACCCCTTGTCGCGTTGTCACTGCCACCGAGCTCGCCGTTGACCGCCCCACCTCGTAGGCCACTCCGCCGCCGCCGAAGACCGCTGGAACCGCCGCCACCGTCGACCCCGACGTCGCCGGTGAGCTCTCCCCCTCGCGATCTCGCGCCAGCCGTTGGATCTGCATTAATTGTTTTAAATTATTCCATTTAGCGCCGCGTTAGCATTTGACTAGTCAGCGTGAATTATTCCGTTTAATTAAATAGGTTAAAATTTGCAAAAAATGTTTAAAATTTGTAAAATCCATAGCAATAGTTCTATAGGTCCAAAAATTATAAATGAGGTATCATTGGATTCATAATTTTACGTAAAACATTGCTGGATAGTTAGTTCAGAATTTTTCAGTAAGGTTTTGCCGTGAATAATTAAATAGATTAATGGCATATATAGAGTAATAAAATCATAGTAAATCAAGTACTGTTCAGAAAATTACAAATAATATGTCTACGGATTCACAAAAACCTGTAGAATCTGTTTATGAATTAAAATGATAGCCTTACAGTACTTAAAATTGCATAAGACATTAAAGGGCTTTCTGGAGTATTTTAATTATACAAAAAGTTCTATAAGTCTTTTTTGAGTGATTCCAGTTGGCCTGGTCACAAATTAGCTTGCCTATATAGTAGGTATTTATCCCAGATTTGACTACACAGTACACAATCTGGGCTTATTATTTGCCTTAAAATCCATTATTTGGATCACTATTTACTTATCAATTGTTTTCAATGCATCAAAATTATTTCTTGCATATCATCAGTAGTCATATGCAACAGAGAACACCTATATGCTACTGAGACTTGCATTAATATGACATGCATGCATTTGTGCATTTATCTATGGTTGTGTTTGGATTGTTTATGTGTTGCAATTGTATTGTGTAGATTGTGACGAGTGCAACGGTTGCTCATGTGAGGATTTTTCCTTCGACCGCTGCAGCCAAGGAAAGTAGATGCTAATTTGTTCATGATTATTGTCCTACTATTTTAATGCATTGTGGTGTATTTTGTAGTTACATGTTAGGGACTACTATCGCTATGCTATATCCTATTATGTTGTATGGATCTCTTGAAGTTGAGCCACTGTTGGTAGATGTGCTTAGCCATGCTATGATGAACGAGGGATGGGTTACATCACTAAAAATTGTTTCTAAAAGTGTTGGTTTGCAAAACTAAAAACAACTTAATCAATGAACCTCCTAGGTGTGATGGGATTGACAATTTGTGGTGGTATCATTGCGGAAAGGCACCTAGGTATCAAGAGAAAATAATTGGCTTATTTATTTGGTAGCTTACGTGTACAACCATGTGCCAATAATGAAATGGGCGGTTGGATAGACTTAGTTGATTGTGGCAACTTGAACCCATGTAGCCAGAGATGTAGAATTTTGGTAGGTTGGTACGGTGCGTGTCGGGTTTAGGGAGCTGCTTCCCGGACGGTCCCTTCTTGGACTTCTCGCTATCATCACCCAATATGAGAGTGGTGATACGAGCTGGGCTGGCCAAGTCACATGGGTAAAGTATACTAATCCCTACAGGGTGTATAATGTAATCGATTAGCCGTGTCCCCGGTTATGGAGATCTGAGTTGCTTGATATTGAGTTCATGACATGTTTCTCGCTCATTCTATTTTCCTAATTACTTTAATGTTGATGGGTTAATCTAATTGGGATCTTTTCAAAGAAAGTCAAAAACTGTTTATGAAAGTAGGACAAAGGTATTTGCAAATGCAAGCTAGTCATATCTCCACTTGCCAAATAAGCATGTAGATGCTAGGTTTATTGTCTCCTTTAATAGCTCTACTTGCCATACATTACATGTATTAACCCTTCGGGGCTGCTACATTTCATGTTGCAGGATATTCAGATTTTGAGTGATCGATTAGGTCGCGGTACTCCACTCGGCACTTGTTCACTTGTGGGCAATTTGAAGAATGGAGGAGTTATTTATTTATGTTGCTACTCGAATAAGTTGAGCTAGCCTAGAGCTAAGCTTTATTGTAATAAATGTTACTCTGGATCCTTCGTTATTTATGATACATGGATATTGTGCTATGTTATTCATCTTTATTCTATTGTGAGCCAATGAACTGATCCGGGGATTAACATGTCACATAGAAGCTACGGTCTTTTCAGAACCGTAGTGTTACAATATGGTATCAGAGCCCGTGTGTCGACTCTAAGATCGTGACCTAGGTTTAGAATAGGAGGCCATAGAATTGTTAAAGCTTATATTAACTTTGTCTTTCATCTTATGCCTTTCACTCTCGTAAATCTTTATCATTTTCTATTCTCACACTTTCCTATTTTAATTTATAGATGGGAGAAGTCAGGACTGAGTATGCTGGGATCGAGTCACCAAGGCCCTTCGCAAGACAGTTGGGACAGCTCTCACAGTCATTGGGCGTGCCGGTGCCCATGTTCAAGGGAAGGAGGTTATATACCTATGGGTATGGAGAGGACACCTGGGAGATCACCACTATCATCTTCAGAGATCTCGCCATGCCAAACCCTGGGCATCTGGTTTACACCAAGCGGTATTGCAACTGGGAGCTCGGAGTGAACTTGGCTATGCATGAAGCCTTGTTACGCCAGTGCCATCTTCACTGACACCTGCTGCCAGAAGACTCCCCTTAACATGACTACGGAAGGCGTGATGAGAATGGGAACGTTGTGATCACCCCAAGCAATAGGAACAACATGCCGCCCCGTCGGAGGCACATGGAGGATATGGAGGTGGAGAATGGAGTTCTAGCTCAAAAGGTGATGCAGATAAAGGCAATGGCTGATATTGCCAGCAACGATCTAGTGGTTCAAGGACAGAAAATTGATACCTTACACACCGCTGTGGATGTCATGGAGCAAGCACTTATTGGCAGGGAGAGACCATAGAACAGCTGAATGAAGCCGTCCAAGAGAAGGATGAGACCATAACACAGCTGAATGGGACCGTCCAGGAGAAGGATTAGGCCATAGAGCAGCTGCAAGGGACTGTCCAAGAGAGGAACCAAGTGGTGATGGAAAGGGATCAGACCATTGTTGACATGGCAGCTCAAATCGCCGCTCTCCAAGCACAGTTGAATCCACCACCTAATGCTGAAAACAATGGAGATGATGGCAATGATGATGGTGATGATGACGGAGGGAACAATGATGACGATGAAGATGATGATGATGATGATGATGATGAGGATGGAGACAACGATGGTGGGGGAGATGAAGCAGTTGTTGTTGCAGCAGAGGATGAGGAAGAAGAAGAGGATCCCCAAGAGGTGGAATTTGAGGTCTCAAGCGAGGATTCAGGGGAGGTGTATACTCCACCACCATGGAAGATTCGTGGACTGAAGCACCAACGCATGAATTCAAGGACCTACTGCAACCTCTTCATGAAGTAGTTAGATGGCCACCAATTAGTCTTTGTTAGGATACATCGTTAGTTTTAAGGCCTCGATCAATGTAAAACTTTGTTGCTGTTAGTTTAAAGTGTTAGGGATGTTCTATTGTGTACTCTAAAGTTCTAGGATTATTTGTGCAATTTTATAAATCAGTTTTGGCAAGCTTTGGTTAAATTTCGTCATATTTCCTGCTGTAGTTTTCTGCTAAACCTGTTGTACTGTATGATTTTTCATGTTTTTTTGGTAACTGGGAAAATCTGAAAAAAATAGTGTTTGGTGCAAAACTCTCTGTACTATATGCACAAAAATTAGCTAAATTTTCTGACGAGTTTAAGTCAGGCAGAAAAATTCGTGAACAGTGTTCGACTATTCTGGCAGATTTCTATTTTATGCTTTTGTTGGTCTGTTTATGTTTGTAACTATTGCCAACACCTCTAAAACTATTTTAGTAGTTGTATACTGCTAGGATAACCCCTGGAACAGTGCTTGATTGCATGGTTACTGATTGTCTATGATTGTTTTGTTGTTGTTTGCTCATAATGCATGGGTAGAATCTTAATTTCGTACTACCTCCGATCCTAAATAAGTGTCGCCATTTTGAACTAGAGTTAGTTCAAAACCACGACACTTTTTTAGGATCGGAGGGAGTAATTGATTCTTTCTAAGATTACCTGTGCTGAACCGCAGATGTCTCCCCTTCGTCAACCCACTGAGATGGAGAAGCTGATAGCAGCTCAGGCACAGCTATCCTAGGGGATGACCCAATTCATGGTTGCCCAGAACAACAACAACAACAACAATAACAACAACGGGAACAACCAGCCCAGGGTGATGCACTTGCAAGGTTTCTGAGGCTAAGACCAGCAAAGTTCTCTACTGCACCTGAACCAATGGTTGCTCTTGACTAGTTACGTTCGGTGAACAAGGACCTGGTAACTGTTGGATGCACAGATGTTGAAAAGGTGAGGTTTGCTGCTCACCTACTGGAGGGACCAGCTTCTTCGTGGTGGAATACTTTCCAGATCACCCACCCGCTAGACACATTTGCCTGGGCCATGTTTGAGGAAGGTTTCAAAACCAACCATGTCTCTTTAGGGATTCTGAGTCTGAAGAGGAAGGAGTTCTGCAACTTGCGCCAAACCAACCGCACTGTGGCAGAATACATAGAGGAGTTCAACAACCTGTCGTGTTATGCCCCTGAGGATGTTGACACTGATGGCAAGAGGAGAGAGAGGTTCCTAGATGGCCTCAGTGATGAGCTCTCGCTGCAATTGTCTGTGGTCTATTGCCCCACTTTCCAAGAGCTTATGGACAAGGCCAGAATTTTGGAGGGGAAGCATAAACAGGCGGAGAACCGCAAGAGAAAGCACAATAACCACCACTCTGGCTCTCACCACAAGTCTCGCACTTCTTATGATGGATACTCCAAGTATGGAGGAAGTGACTATGGGCGCCATGGGATCCATGACCGCCACAGCCATGGAAGCAATGGACATCGCCATGAGAATCACAAGAGCAGCCACCACAGCCACAAGGGAGGACACACTCACCACTCTGGAGGACACAATGGACATGATCGCAACCGTGATCGCCACTATGTGAAGAAGGACCTGCGTGAAGTGATATGCTCCAAGTGCAACCATAAAGGACATTATGCAGACAACTATCCAGAGAAGAAGGGACTGAAGCCAGGTGCCAACCAGAAGGCCACAGTGAACTACATGAATGTGGAGGAGATCCGAGATGAGCATGAGCTTATGGTTGGTAAGTTTCCAATCAACACCCACCCTGCACTTATTCTTTTCGATACCGGTGCATCACATTCATTCATATCAAGGGCATTTGTGGATAAGTATAAGTTACCTATGGAGTCTCTAAAAGGGTCTATTAGAGTAAGCTCGCCTGGAGGGGAAATGATAGCTAGTGTGGTATGCCGCGACTTAACTGTGAGGATTGGAGCACATAATTTTATTGCACATCTGGTAATATTGGAGTCACAAGGTCTAGATGTAATACTAGGCATGGATTGGATGTCTATGCATGAAGGACACATATATTATGCACAGCGAGCAGTTTCGCTCAAAACCCCAGATGGAAAGAGAATTAGGTTCAAGTCGTCGGTACAACTGGGAAGGTGTAAATTGAATTCTCTTAAGGGGTTAGCATGGATACAGTGCCTGTAATAAGGGATTACCCCAATGTGTTTCTGGAGGATCTACCAGGGATGCCACCAGACAGAGATGTGGAGTTTCTCATCGACTTGATGTCGGGAACAGGACCTATAGCAAAGAGGCCATACAAGATGGATGTGGATGAGATGAAGGAATTAAAGAAACAACTCAGAGAGCAGTTGGACAAGGGATTTATTCAGCCCAGTTCGTCATCATGGGGTGCACCTGTTCTGTTTGTGGAGAAGAAGGACAGTAGCAAGAGGTTAGTGGTGGACTATCGCTTGCTGAATGAAGTGACCATCAAGAACAAATACCCCCTGCCGAACATAAATGATTTGTTTGATCAACTGGAAGGAGCAAATGTGTTTAGCAAAATTGATCTGAGATCGAGCTATTTCCAACTAAAGATCCGAGAGGAGGACATTCCCAAGATTGCTTTTACCACTAGGTATGGTTTATATGAGTATATGGTTATGTCTTTTGGACTAACAAATGCTCCGACATATTTCATGACCATGATGAACAAGGTGTTTATGGAGTACTTGGATAAGTTCGTGGTGGTGTTCATCGACAACATACTAATATATTCCAAGGATGATGCTGAGCATGAGAAACATTTGCGACTGATTATGGAGAAGCTGAGGGAACATAAGTTGTGTGCCAAATTCAGCAAGTGCGAGTTCTGGTTGAACACTGTTGGATTTCTTGGACACGTGGTGTGAGAAGAAGGAGTTGATGTTGACCCAAGAAAAGTGTCGTCAGTTACTGAATGGGAAGCACCCAAGAATGTGGGCGATACTCGGAGCTTTTTGGGACTTGCTGGATACTACAGGAGGTTCATAGAGAATTTCTCCAAGATCGTGAAGCCAATGACGGAACTGTTGAAGAAGGAGAAGAAGTTTGAGTGGACCGAGGTGTGTGAAGCTAGCTTTCAGGAGCTGAAGTGTCGCCAAGTGACCGCACCTATTCTATGTTTAGCTGATCTTCAGAAGGATTTCCAAGTGTACTGTGATGCGTCTCGACAGGGACTTGGGAGTGTGCTGATGCAAGATGGGAGAGTGGTGTCTTATGCCTCGCGGCAACTTAAACACCATGAGAGGAACTACCCCATGCATGATTTGGAATTAGCGTCGGTTGTACATGCACTCAAGGTATGGAGGCACTACCTGATGGGAAAACACTGCGATGTGTACACTAACCACAAGAGCTTGAAGTACATATTCACACAGAAGGAGTTGAACATGAGACAAAGGAGATGGTTGGAACTTATCAAGTACTATGATCTGAATCTGCAATATCACCCAGGAAAAGCCAATGTGGTAGCGGATGCTCTAAGCCGGAAGGTCTATGCAAATGGATTAACTATTGGGGAATTACTTGAGGATTTGTGTAAGCAATTCAAGGAGCTTAGACTGGAGGTAGTGTCCAAGGGATATTTAGTAGCAATGGAAGTCCAACCAACGCTACAAGATATGATCAGGAAAGCTCAAGTAGACGAGGAGATAGAGGTGATAAAGGAAAAGATGAAGGAGGATCGAGCAAAATAATTCCGCGAGGATGAGCAAGGAATCTTGTGGTACGGAGATCGTTTGTGTGTGCCCAACAATCCGGAGATAAGGAAACTAATTCTTCAGGAGGCTCATGACTCGCCATATTCCATACATCCGGGAAATACAAAGATGTATATGGATTTGAAGGACAAATTTTGGTGGAACAACATGAAGGGAGATATCGCCGAGCATATTGCCCTATGCGATGTATGCAGCAGAGTGAAGGCGGAACACCAGAAGCCAGCAGGATTGCTACAGCCATTGCCAGTACCAGATTGGAAGTGGGATAGAGTGGGAATGAATTTTATCACAGGATTTACCAGGACCAGGTCCGGATACGACTCTATTTGGGTAGTGGTCGACCATTTGACCAAGGTAGCCCACTTTATACCGGTGAATACCACCTACACGAGTGCGAGATTAGCCAAGATTTATATGGACAGGATTGTGTGCCTACATGGAGTTCCCAAGAGGACTATATCAGATAGAGGCACCCAATTTACATCACACTTTTAGTGCCAGATGCACGAGTCATTGGGAACTAGGTTAGAGTTTAGTACAACATTCCACCCTCAGACAGATGGACAAACGGAGAGGGTGAATCAGATTTTGGAGGATATGTTAAGAGCTTGTGCAATGGCTCATGGCTCTAGTTGGGATGAGAATTTTCCATATGCCAAGTTTTCCTACAACAACAGCTACCGAACCAGCATCAAGACGTCATCGTTTGATGTGCTATATGGGAAAAGGTGCCGGACACCATTGCTATGGGATGGAGTAGGAGAGCGTCAGCTATTTGGGCCTGATTTGATCAAGGATGCCGAGAAGAAGGTCACTTTGATTAGGTGATGTCTACACACTTCTATTCTTGTAGACAGTTGTTGGGCCTCTAAGTACAGAGGTTTGTAGAACAGCAGCAAGTTTCCCTTAAGTGGATTGCCCAAGGTTTATCGAACTCAGGGAGGAACTGGTCAAAAGTTATTACCTCTCAAGCAACCCTGCAATCAAGATACAAGAAGTCTCTTGTGTCCCCAACACACCCAATACACTTGCCAGGTGTATAGGTGCACTAGTTCAGTGAAGAGATAGTGAAATACAAGTGGTAACGGTGCCAGAAAATAGCTTATGACTTGTTGTTGACGTGGGGTAACGTGTGTGAGTGAGGTAAAGACTAAAGCAAGCAAACATGCAACAGATCTAGATGCAAACAGTGTTTCAATGTTTAGAAACAAGGCCTAGGGATCATACTTTCACTAGTGAACACTCTCTTATATAAATATCTTCTCTTCATGATACTACCCCGAACTACTCTCCGGTTGGACACTCTAATCATTAGTAGGGCTATAACAACACTCCTCAAAGTCCGCCTTTCCCAATTTAGATAACCCCACACTGTCACCTTGAGCGCTAGATGGTTCCAACAAACACCACAATTTCATAGAGACAACCAACTCAAAATATACTCATGATATATATGCAACCTATCTTAAGTGCCACACACGGTGTGCACACTGCCACTTTCACACACGTAGGGAAAAGCATAGATCTATTAAAGCACGATGAGTATTTATGTAGACTCTAGCCTAAGTGCCACCATGGCGTGCACGCTATCACTTTCACACACATGGGGAGAGCTAGAGATCTATTGAAGCACTTGAGTAGCAAGGTAGATCTACTTGATTACAAAGCTCATGACCACAACAAGATCATGCATAGAGAGAGAGAGATGAACACATAGCTACCAATAGAGCCCTTAGCCTCGAGGAATAACTACTCCCTCCTCATCATGGGAATCAGAAACGGTGATTGAGATGGCGATGGAGATCAATGGAGATGGCTCTGGGGGCACTTCCCCGTCCCGGCAGGGTGCCGGAACAGAGACTTTCTATCCCCCGAATCTCCCCTTCGGTGGCGGTGGCGCTACGGAGGTTTTCGTGTATTTCTTCTCGATGATTTAGGGTTTTCTCCCCGGGGGCTTCTTGTAGGAGTAGGAGGCAAGGTCGGTGGAGGTCCAGGAGGCCCACACCCCCTGTGGGTGCCACCAGGGCTGGTCCACGCCTAGGGGGTGCGGCCATCCTGGTGTCCTCCTCCAACTCTGCTTCGTGGTTCCGTGTTGCTCCGGGAAAAATAATGACTTTGCTTTTGTCGTGTCCAACTCCTAGAATATTGATTTTCTGCCTTTCTAGAACCAAAAACAGCAGAAAACAGGCAACTGGAACTGTGGCATCTTGTCAATAGGTTAGTTCCAGAAAGTGTATAAAAATACCTCAAAGTGTGGACAAAATATAGCAAAGTGGATACTAAACAAGCATGGAACATCAAAAATTATAGATACGTTTACGACGTATCAAGAATCCCTAAGCTTAATTCCTGCTCGTCCTCGAGTAGGTAAGTGATAAAAAGAATAATTTTTGAGGTGACATGCACCATCAAAATCATGATCAAACCATTTGCAAGCATTGAAAGCTAGGATCAAAGAACTCTAAACATGAGCATGAAAGATGGAGTTCTAACAATAATACAAAGTAACTATGCATGCAACATGAAAGGTTACAAACAAAGATCATGAATAACAATGCATTAAAAAATGTTTGTTTGTTTCACATATAGAAAACATAGCATAGTGGCATTCAGCTTGTCCCTCATGGAGTAGCAAAACATAAATGCATAGGACACCTTCAAAGTTCATAAGGGTGACTAGATACAAATAGTTCAAGAACAAGCAATATCAACAATATGAATCAATCAATAAGTTTTGGGACACTGCACATAGAACTAAGAATGGCAACTATGCTCTCTTAATGGTGCCTAAAGGTAGAAGGTGGAGACTCAATATAATAGTGGAAGAAAGTATCTTCATAAAGGGAAGCAGGGATTTCAAGTTTCAAAAAGAGCTTCCAAAAATTATGGTACTTGTTAGCTTTCAGCCCTCATTGCCCCTATCATAAGCATCTTGAAGTGATTAAGGTTAAAGTGAACAAACTATGGAGTATATGCTTGACAAAGTATAAGTTGGCAATCTCATGTCCCTTGAATACGAGGGCCGCACCTCATGTTACTCAACTTTGGTCACATGTAAGTTCTTGTCATAGTAAGTACATGTGTATCATAGAGAACCGTCAACGGGGTACCCCTTGCACATGGTACATGAGCTATCCCATAACCAAAATGACAATGCAAGCAGACAATGAGCATCTCAACAATCTTCTTATTTACCATGGGAATATGGTGTTTTTTTCTCTCTTTCCTCTTTTCTCAATATGTCTCTTTTTTTATAAGAAAAAAGCTTCATAGATGTCATTATGGTGATGATGCAAGTTTCCACCATGATTAGGCATGGCTTAGGCTAGCGGCCCAGGCGTTTCTCTAACACACATACATAACTCCATGGACTTACAAGCTCCCTTTTTATTTCACACCGACGACATCCGCAAACAAAAGAGCATGATATCTACTGGGTACAAAGTACAAGTGCAATGTTGAAAGCGTTCCCCATGACAGCACGGTTCTGCTAGTTCCAATGTATAAGTGCAAGAATATACAACATAGATGACATAATGGTTCAAGTTTATTAGGGGCAAGAAATATAAAGTGTGCCATCAAGTTTGTGAGAGCTTTAATCACTAAGTTTTCTCATAACAAAATACTTTTTAATTGGAAGATAGATGAAAACAAGAATATACTTGGAATGGTGTAACACACCATGCATAGGAATTTATAGTGGACACTTTGGAGTAACTTGATTTCTTGGGAGTTGGAAGCATGAGTAGAACTTACTCATACAAGTGGAGGCTAGCAAAATACTGGGAGCAACCAACTAAGAGAGCAATAATGGTCATAATCATGCAGAGCGACAAAACATTACTAATCAAAGCATAAAGTGGTATCACAAGTCAAAAACTAAATGATCATAGAGGCTAAGGTGACTGGTTATAGTCATAACATGGTGTGAGCATGTGCCAAGTCAACCCAAAGAAAGCATCAAAGCAAAATACCACAATACTATGCTTTTGTATGCTAAAACAACGCATGATTCTTTCAAGGCACATTAAGCAATCTTAATTGTTTGGAACAAGTCATGCTGCAGAAATAATCACTAAGCATAAGGTCAAAACAACTTCTAGCATGACATGATAAAGTCTAAGTCACAGTCAAAACAAGCTCCCTTTTGTACCACTTAAGCATGCAACTTTCTACTCTTTTCCAACACCAATCAACTTAATTGAAACAACTCACAAAGATAATAATCAACAAATATCAGTGAGCTTGTATCACAAATCCACAAATAATAACTAAAAAGTTCTAAGCTAAAATCACAAGAAAACCAAGGCTAAACACAGTGCTAGCAAAAGAGAACACTCACAAAACAATAAGAGTGAAAACTAGAGTGTTCTAGGCAATGAATAATGGGGTGTGTCTCTCTCCAAAAGAAGTGTGTTGTGATCAACCAACTTACTCAAGCAAACTAAGCAAACAAAAACCACAAACTAAAACTAAGACGCTCCAAGAACAACACAATAATGCATGAAACAATAAAAACAAAGTGTCTAGAAAGACCTGAGATTTTTATTGATAAAGAAGGGGATGCCTTGGGCATCCCCAAGCTTTGACGCTTGTACCTCTTGAATATTTCTTGGGGTGACACAGGGTGGCATGACCCTCCCCGCCAGTTGTTGTAACACCATTTGGTGGGCACAGGTCTTCAACGATGAAGGCGGAAGCATGTGTCTCAGGAGAGACCGGACTCGCTTCATCGAGACGCACTTCCTCATAAAGGGGGAATCCTCTTCTTCACCTACAGCGACGCGTAGGAACTCTCCATCAAGGTGTTCAGCAGGAATCATTGCCACGTTGAGTACTTCCACCAAGAGGGGTTTTGAACATGCGAACGGTTCAACCCCCGCGGCTCCTTGCAGGCGATAAATCCTAAGAGGCAGACCAACAACAATGTTTTTTCATGGTGAACGACAGTGCTCAATGCCAACACTAATACAGTGCTTGGTGCAAACGAACACAAGCCGAGAGGACCTCGACCAAGGTGAGGCATACAAAGACTAAGAAGCTCACGAGGCCAAGATCTCCATGGGAAGGTGGATGGGTGCGGGGCCGCATGGGAATGACAACTAAACCAAACGTAGGGACGTCCGAAGCAAGAACACATCAAGAAAGGGCTCTTGGACGTGTAACTCCTTCCACAGGATGCCATCCATTTAAGGGGGACATTGTGGGAGAGGACCGAGAGGAAGTAGGCCAGGTGATTCAATAACAACGGCTACTGAAAAGAGGTGAAGCTACACGTCAAGGGTGTTCGTGATTCACAACCAGAACTACTGTCCATATACATGTCACACGCAAGGTGTGTACATATTGCGCGTAGTCAAGAAAATACGTGTGAATCCCATTTGGTCCTTTTTTTTATAACCTCCGCCAGTCCTGGATGTCATGGCTTTGGATATATGGCGTCGGATGCGTCTCGGAAACCATGTGGAGCATATTGTATTACTTTTTATCTTGTTAGTCCATGATTTTTCTTATTCCATGACAGACGCGTGAGCATGCTACTAGTGATTTATAAGCATTGCTTACGAATAATACCTTTTAAGTATAATTTTTTTGACAATCAATACCATGTTATATTAATAGAAGCAAATAATATATGATAGAGATACATAAGCTGACTCCAACGATTTTATAAAATAAAGTCTAAAAGAAACTAGCAAATTTTCGAGGTCTTCATACTCTTTTTTTTCCATGACACAATCTTGCACTTTTCTGAATGCAGCCGAACTAAACTGACATAGAAACTAAACCAGAGACCTGTAAATATCAACGTTGATTCTCTCATAATTTTAATTTGTGCCGCAATGCCAAGGATGCATGCACGCGCACAACTATTAGAGTAATCAACCAATATCGGCAAGAATACCAACACCAATATTTCAGGAAATAATAACCGAACAGCCTGATCGACGTCGCTGATAAACCAATAATAGAAATCATCATTATCGAGGACATAGCCGCCGGAACAAATATTGCGAGGACAAACCTCGCTGCAACAATGAGAAAAAAAATCCAAAATAGATCTGACGAAGCAAGATCTGAAGACCCATACCTAGAGAACTTTAATCTTCCAACACCACCGTTGACATCGCGAAAGAGATCTTGTTGTCGAACGAATGACCGAAGATCGCTTATTGTAGATAATACCATCTCCATTGGGACAAAGATGGCTAGCAAATCCCTAAACCTAATCTGACAAAATCAATACTATTACTAGAAACTTCAGTCATAGATCGGGTTCCCCACCCCTTCCGACACCGGCGAGGCCTCCTGACACCGACGAGGCCGGCCGGAGGAGGAGGAACCTATCTACAAAGGAGGTGGAGGCGAGAGGCGGCAAGTTTTTATTCCGGCAGCTGTTTCCGTAGGGTTCTATTTTATACAACACCCATTTGAAGAACAGAGGTCATAGTGATTTTTATTACTTATAGAAACCACACGTGGGACACCCATTCTCTTTCAGCTCTCCTGATCGGTAGCTTCCAACCGCTGAATAACCTCTCAAATTAATCTAGCATCAAAACGCCGTTGTTTATGTGTGAGAAAATTGCAGGCAACACCATGCTTTATGGCATCTATTGCACAGAATATAGAAACAAACATTTTGATGCAGCTAGCACAACTTTATAGCTAAACCATTACAGTAGGCCTACCTAGCCCCACCACCTCAAGGCCCGTATAAGGGAAGAATCAAGAAAATAAGAAACCGATACAAGCTCAACCAGACACAACATAGCGCTGCTCTACGCGTGGATGCAATAGTATGTGACCTGCCGATGGGGACAGCGGGGGGAGGCAGCGCCGGTGTCAAGCGGGATTAGTGCGGAAGACCTCTGCCCCCGTACAGTGGGTACGTCTCCCTCCTCCTCTCTCAAGTAGACAAGGCGCGGACGATGCAGCCCGGCGACTGCGGCGGCACGATGGCGTCGGTTCAGGCGGATTTCGACGACCTCATCAATCCTTTGAGCAGGTATATTTCCCACCGACTTGCGCCATATTTCCCCTACTGCGGCGGCACGATAGCGTCGATGGCGATTGACCGGTTGATGGGCAAGTAGGGTCTCGCCGCAGAACTCAGGCCTGACCGGTTAGACCCCAAGGTGGGCGCCACTGTCGTGGAAATGGCAACGACAGATGCTACGAGTGGCAGCGAGTAGTAGAACAAGGGGCAAGAGCGGCCAGCCATCTGCGATGCGAGATAAGGGCGAAGACACAAGGTTTTACCCAGGTTCGGCCATCCAGAGGGTAAAGACCTACTCCTGCTAGATTGTATTATCGTGAGATTATAGTGGGCGAGCTCGGCGGCTAGGCGGCGAGTCGATGGGGTGTATGATGGAACGTAAGTGCTATGCGTACCTAGGAAGGTTTATATAGGGGTACCTTGCTAGGGTTTACAGATCTACAACCGAGTTGGATAAGAACTCAGAGGGTTTTGACCTAATCCGACTGGGCCTAGCTACGCTTCTGGGTCTTCAACTTCCAGTCGCCTAGCTCCTTCTTGGGTCACGGTCCAGTCACCGTCCTGTAGGTCCACTTGCTGAGAGTATGATCTAGTAGGAAACGTCCTGCTGAGTATACCCCACTCGGCATATCCCTATCAGCAAGGCATACAGTTACTTCGTAGCTGGATTGGAAGCGCAAGAGAGGGAAAAATCCATGCAAAATGCCGAGCAATGAGGCATTTAAATCCTAAATTTGTATGAAATGACATGATCCATGTAACAATTGCATAATCCGAAGACTCGACTCTTTTGTATGCCTGTGAAACACTTGACTTGTGCTAGTACCATTTGCTCTTGAAATATGAGATAGTTTTTGTTTAATTTGTTGTCATTACTGCTATTAGTATATTGATATAATTGTGTTGCTCAAATTACTTGCCATTTCCAAATGTTATGCTGCCCAATTTTTGATTGTTATATGTCCAATATTTTCAACTGCAAATCTAGGGCTGTGAGTGTGTATAGCTATGAGAACCATGTGGGTTTGCAAATTAATTTAAGTAATTTGGGCCAGCTGCAACGATTTAGACACAAAGCTGTGCTATCTGCAACAAAAGAGTTGTTTCTGTGTTCTGTGCACCGGATGCCACAAAGCACGGTGTTGCCTGCAATTTTCTCTTTATGTGTTAAGCATGACAATGACATGTTTTAAAATGAATTTCGATATACAGCAATAAATAATAAACCAATTTCTTATAATTGTTCATAGTCATCTGGAGAACCACGCAATCAAGCGACATCACGGTGAAAACAAAAGAGTTGCTACACTTACATATTTCATCGTTATCTGTAAAACATGACTCATGCGCCACGTCACTAACCGATCTCTTCTACTACTACTTCAAGTAAAAAGCTAAAAATAGAGAGCAAAGCCCATGTGTTTCTTACCGTCTTCAATGGTAAAAAAATGTTTCTAAGACCAAAGAAGGGGTCGAATTCGGCCTCCAAAAATAGGGCTAAAATGGGGTTAAAAACACAGCTCCTGTAACATGTGACGGAAGACTTTGGAGGAAAAGAAGAAGAAGAGTGAGGCCGACGCAACGCGGTCTCCTCTCCTCCTTCTCCGTCGTCTCCAACCTCTCGTCCGCCTCCCAAATAAATCCAACCGATAATTTTTTTTTGTCCGCCGCTGTCTGTCTACCCCGTCCGCCATTTTTCCTCCGCCGAGGTCGCCCGCGCGCGCTAGATCGGTCGCGCCCCCTACCTACCCCTCCTCTCCCGCCGAAGAAGTTTGTCCCCTTCATTCCCTGAAGGGATTTCTTCTTGAGGTGAGCGTCAAATCCGGTGGTTTTCTTGCTGTCCCATCGATTTCGCTGCACCGTCGATTCCGCGCCGAGCTTCTTTCTCTTGCTGAGAAATCGACGTGGGATCAGAGACTGTTGGCTGTCTTGCTGGAGTAGCAGGAGGATTTGGGTCCTTTCAGAATTGGAGCTTGGGTTCCTTAATTCGTGCTATTTAATCGCATTTTAGAGCAGGGCCTTGGATGGAACTGTTGGCAGGATAGGATCGAATTCGTATGAAATTTGCCTACTGCCGCGTGCTGACTGCGTCGGAATTTTTTGCAGGCATGCAGAGCCAGATCGTGTGCCATGGGTGCAGGAGCGTTCTACTCTACCCGAGAGGGGCCCCGAGCGTGTGCTGCGCGGTCTGCCACGCCGTCACCAGCGCCCCGCCTCCAGGTAATGCTCATCTCCGAGCTCATTGACTCAGGAATCCTTTTTTTTCTTTGTGCAAAGACATTGACTCAGGAATCAGAAGAACAAAGATCATGTGATGTTCAGTTTTGTCGATAATGGTCCTATAAGAGCATCCCCACTCGTTGGGCGTTCTACCGAAATCCGGACCTAATTTGAGCCGGACAAAACTCGTTTTTGGCCTGGGAACGCCGAGTTTCCCACTCGTGTTCCCAGGCCGAGTTCCCGCGTTTGGCTAAATTTAGTTAAACACGGTAAATTTGGGCGAATATAGGCGGATTTCATTAATTAGGGCGAGGACACATATATTACATCGAATTTAAACTAGGAAAACATAAAAAGGCCGCTGCCGTAGCCGATGCCGGACGCCGCTTCCACGGCGACGAGCGTTTTTCCGGGAGCGCTCCACCAGCGGCGACGCGACACTGCATTGTTGCGCTTCGGCGGCGAGCCCGGCGGTCCCTTGTGGCGGGCGAGCTCCTGGAGCCGCCTGTCGACGAAGAACTGCTCCTAGAAGACCAGGTTGCCCAGATCCTTGGCGAGATCGGCGATAGCCGCCTGGATCTCGTCAGCGATGTCCTCGTCGGTCGGCACCAGCGGAATCGGGATCCCGCCGGCGCTGAGATTCCAGCCGAGGGGGAGACGAACATCCGGCGGCGCCATATAGCCCGCGTCGTGGAGCATCCGGGCCTCCCACGGCTGCAGCGTGCGGCGGCCAAAGCCGTTCGCCGCCGCATTGTCGCCGGGAAATCTCTCGGCCATGGCTTTTTGCCGGAGTTGTGGAGGTGGAAAGGTGCGAGCGTTTGGAGTTCGCCGGAGTTGGGAGCGCTGTGAGAGAGTGTGAAGGGAGACGCGAGGGGTACGGCTTTTATAGGCCGAGGCCGGCGGCGAGGGCGGGAGGGGTGTAGCGGCGAGGGCGGGAAAAGGGGAAACGGCGGGAAGGACGACTCGGCTTCTGTCGCTGACTGCGCTGGTCCACTCGCCGTCTATTTTTCTTTTCGCCGAATTCGCTTCGTCGGGCGTTCCGGGATCCTGGGTATGGCCTGGGAAGTCCGGACCAAAGTTGGCCCAAATCCGGACAAAAATGGGGTCCTGGGAACGCGACTGGGCCAATTTTCGACGTCCGGACCTAAAATTCGCCCTGGGATCGGCGTTCTGGATAGGCGAGTGGAGATGCTCTAACATTTATAGCGCTGCTGGAAGTGGAAAATGGAGGACATAGTAGTAGAATTATTTTATCCTAAAGAAGGTTATGGGAAACCTCACTTGGAGATTGTCTAGCCTAAGATAGTGGATTCCTACAATGTGCTTTCCATTTTCTAGGTTTGATTCGACTAGCTAAACATGCCCAAATTTGATCAGAAAGCCACGGGAATCAGAAAGACGACTGGAGGTTGCTAACATAATTACTAACAGTCTAACGACCGCTTTGGATTGTAGGATTTCATAGGATGTGTATCAATCATTGGGAATTTTTCCTGCAAGCTCAAACCTCACCATGAGCTCAAACCTCATTTTTATTATAATGCAGTTTCTATTTAATCCTCCAAAATTTCTGTGTTTATTTCTTTGCACCATCCCAAAGGCACCACTTTCCAAATTCCTGTATTTTAAGATCATGTAGGAATCCACGTCACATGACATCTCAGTCCTGCAACCTTTCCTTTCTCTATGTTTACTGATTCCTGCAGTCTGAAGAGGCCCTACATCTGTATATAAATAGTAAGATCTCTATGACATGTTGGTATTGTGTTATAGAGGTAACGATATTAGTGCCGGTTAGGATGCTAATATGACATGTTGCATGACTGGTGGCATACGGATGAGCTTTTCCCTTCCATATATGACCCATCTACCTATTTTTGTGTTGTTACTTTCAACCTCTTATTCACGGTCCTAAACAAATTGGTCTTTCACTTAATCCAGTTCCTCTTAGCAAAATTGAGTAGCCCATAGAACCCTTCTAGTCTCGCTTTTATTGCTTAAATGGTCTTGCTGTCTACATTAGATGCACCATAAACCTTCTACCCCTCGCATTTTGGGTGTATATTTTGCTTTTCCATGCCTGACACATCTTCCTTGCTTGCTCTTGACAACTTTATCTTTCATCATGTTGTTCTATCTTTTATGATTTATCACAACAGAGCAAGTACTTTAGTGGTTATTTACAATGTTTTCTTATTGATTATAAGGGACAGCTCAAGCTTTGAAATTAGACAATGGGTGATCGTTTAACCATTCTTAGCTTTGTAACTGCATACTACTGTGAGCTCTTGGTTTGTTGATGGTGCTTCAAACATCTCGTTGACATGCTTATGAAAGAATAAGTTAATTTCTTCTGCAGGAATGGAGATGGCTCAGCTTATATGCGTCGGCTGTCGAACGTTGTTGATGTATACTCGCAATGCGACTACCGTCCGATGCTCATGTTGTGATACAGTCAATCTTGTCAGACCAGCACCGCCAGGTACTGATGTATGTGTTCAATTGTTTTGTTGATCCTTGAGCTTGTAAGTTGAATTCGTAATCTCATGTGCGTGTTACCATACATGAGTGGAATATCTGTTGTATTTAGTGAGAAAGGGTTACTCGGGCACAAAACCAAGGAGAGCGAAATTGATGCTACGAGACCTTACGGAAGTATTATTATCATCATTACCATAGGTGTAGCTAGATTACCAGAATCTTTTTACGGGTTGAAATTGGCTGATTTCTAGTAAATTTGGCTGCAGCAGTTTCACAAAGTTGAAATTGAGTAGTATTTGTGGTCTCGTATCAAAACCTATGGTGTGTTGCTGCTTGTTTTGTTTTTATATCACAAACCCTGCATTTTTTTTTGCGAAAACGCAAAAGCCTTGCGTTTCGATTCATTGATAGAAAAGAGAGTTCTGTACAAACAATATACAAGCTCAGCGAGCTAACACCGCAACAACTCAACCTACTAGATCTACGGGGACGCGGGGATCAGGGCCTGAAGGCCAATCGCTCCAGCGGCCGCCCAAGATCGAGCCTCAGATCAAATCGTGCCTAGAAGGTTACTCGGGTTAGGTGACGCATTGTCAAAAATGACCGCATTGCGCTGCTTCCAGATCCACCAGGCCGTCAGCATGATCAGCGAGGTTGTCCCCTTGCGCATCGCACGGGAGGTAGATGCCGAAGCCTGCAGCCACCAGTCCACAAAGTCTCCTTCCCCATCCATGGAGCCACAAAGCCTGAAGCCACCAGGCCACCAGTCCACAAACCCTGCATTATTGACTTGTTGGTCATGGAGTCAAGCCAGCCTTAGAAGTCAACTCACCATTATGTAAGTCATTCTTGACATCAAGCTCAGAGATAGACCTGTGTCGTACATAAGCCAGTATGCCACAACAAGAGCATGAACAGTGGTCATGTGAGCCACATGAGCAAATTTCTCTTCATAGTCATGACCATGCTCCTGCTGAAACCCACGTGCCACAAGACAGGCCTTGTAGCGCTCTAGGGAGCATTGGAGCGGGTCTTACCCTTGTAGACCCACTTACAAGTGATGGGATGGATGCGTGAGGAAGAAAGACAAGATCCCATGTGCCGGTGCGCTTAGGGAGCAAGTTCCTCTGCCATTCCGGATGAACAACATCATCATGATAAGAGGTCGGCTTGAGAAGAGCAGCTCCAACAAAAACAAAGTTGTCAATAGCCGGGCGCAGACGGATGCGGTGGCCATAGGTAGGAGGAGGTGGTGCATCAGCAGAAGATGCCTCACTATGAGAAAGAGTCACTTCGAAAGGAGAGGGTACAACTGGGGAAGATGACCCATCATGAGAAGATGGCTCACCAGGAGAAAATGATGCATTAGAAGGAGAAGGTGCATTAGGAGAAGATGGCAGCGGCGGTTAATTCAATCCTAACTCCTGAGTAGAAGAGGAGGACACAGACTCCAGAGGCCAGATGGGCTGATCCAACCCAAAGCGCGAAATATGGAAATGTGTGGCGACACGTTGGGGTGAGATGCACAACCGCGCGTCGAGGCAGCAGGGAAGCGAGCAGGGCTGTGTGTCTGGTGCAGAGAAGAAGCTGGGGGAGTAGCAAGAGCACAAATTGCACGTACTTGTAGTGGGAAGAAAACCAAGATTGCTGTGCAACTTGTATTTCCTGGAGGCCAAGGGTCAGTATAAACAACTAAGTACAGGCGAATACATACAAAAAAATCATTGTTACAATGGGAGATATCACATTCTATACAGGAACTATTATATATCTAACAATATCATGTCATTTGTAGATTGGCAATGCATGTTCCTGGAAAATTGGCATATATTGCTTGTGTCCCTGCTACCATCGTGTGTGCGTGTCATGTCTTTCTTCATTCTACTGTACTGTTAAATTAATTTGATCAAGGGGGTATAAAGACAATAAAATGCTAACATTTTAGTATGTTCTCTCCTCTGTTGCTCTGTCCCCTCTCATGTTTTTGTCTCCCTTTGTGCATGCGCGCGCACATGTTGTGTATCAAATGTGTTCTATTTATCTGTTCTCCACTTCACGAATTCTGTTTGTTCATGATGCAGTGAGTAGTATAGCTCATGTGAACTGCGGCCAGTGCCAGACGGTGTTAATGTATCCATACGGAGCATCTTCTGTCAAATGCGCTATCTGCAATTTCATTACAAATATTGGAGTATGTCAATATCTTTTTTGGGTCTCTTCATGCTTTGTCAAATGCTCAGTGAAACTGGCTGATTTTAGACTAATTATTTTCTTAATCCCAGATGAATACCATTAGACCATTGCCACCTACGATGCCTGCACCAAATGGAACTTCATATACTGTCCCATCGACTTCTGCGGTATGTCCATGACATGAGCTCTTCAAGCATTCCAGTGAAGTCCAAGGTGATTTACCTCTTCTAATTTGACTTCTCACCCTGTATCTGGCAGCCGTCCACTCAGTCGCAAAATGTAACCGTGGTCGTCGAAAATCCAATGACGGTAGATGACAAGGGAAAACTGGTAAGCCGTCTCTGCATTTTGCTACCATATACTAATTGGGTTGCGTGTGTATCTGCATTGCCCAGTGAAGCTACCACGCATTCTCAGCATGTTGACATTTACGCAGGTGAGCAACGTCGTGGTCGGGGTTACCACCGGTGGGAAAAAGTAGCAAAACATGTCGGCAGCACATGTTGCGGCCTTGTTTCTATGTGTCTATAATCTAGAGTTGGAAACACTTTGTACTATACCCCTGTTTGGCGATCGATCGATCGGTTGCTCGGAGGAAAGAAAAATCCGAAGAGCGTAAAGACGTTCCATTTGTGCCGACAGAAAAGAAAAGAGAGTGCGGGCATACGGACCAAGAAAACCGTGGTTTGTTTACACCTTGATTCTTTTGTATGTATAATATGACATGGGCTCTGTTAGACTTCACTGTGTGATCAAATTCCTGCCCTGGAGGGGCCTTCTTATCCTGGATGACAATACCAGCAGGTAACTTTGCACATGGCTGGGTCCAGGCTGTTGATGATTTGGTAAATGGTGATTATTGTGGTGATTAATTCTTTGAAGATTATATAAGTACATCAACTGTGTAAAATTATTGGTCAAGGGACCAGGTGTAATTGTGGTTTCAATGTACTCCGTGTAATAGCTGTTGTGGGTATTTACACACCGTGCCTAACAAAAGTACTGGTCGAGGGACCTTTTGGATAAATGCAATTATTGTTGATGGTAAAAGGACAAGTTGTGGTGTTGGAATGTAGTTTCTGAATGATGTTTCACCTGTACTGTTATGCAGTAATAACCAGATTTTTTATCAGTACATGGAAAATCGGCAAAGAACCAGACAACGATGTTTTTGAAATAGATGATGTCTTGTGTTAAAAAAATTAGTTATTTTTATTTGAAGGTGGGTCCTCTACTATTGGGATTGGTCAAGTAAAATTTATGTTGTTATTGTCAAATCTTTTCAGTTGGGTGCAAATTTTGAACATGATGGTTTGAAAGTTGAACAATCAATCTTTTCAGTTGGGTGCAAATTTTGAACATGATGATTTGAAAGTTGAACAATCAATCTTTTCAGTTGGGTGCAAAGTTTGAACATGATGGTTTGAAAGTTGAACAATCAATCTCCTTCCCTATGTTTTGATTGATGTTGAGATTGAGATTGGTCAAGTAAAATTTATGTCGGTATTGTCAAATCTTTTCAGTTGGGTGCAAATTGTGAACATGATGGTTTGAAAGTTGAACAATCAATCCCCTTTTGTAAATTTTGATTGATACTGAGAGAAATAAGAAAAAAAGATTCATTATTATGCATTTGATTTGACTTTGAAAGCTGAACAATATTTATCATTTAGCTCTGCATATTTTCATTTTGTAGGAAGAAAAGAAGATGGGGTGAGAGAGGCTCGAACTCTCGACCTCAGGATCACTCGCTTTAGCTATGAGACCTACGCGCTAGCCAACTGCGCCACCACCCCGTTGTGATCTATCGGTGATGCGTAGTAATTTGTATGAGACAGAGCACTCTCATTAAGGTCAAATCCGAATTATTCTTGTCGGTTGTACCTAACAAGGAAAATTGGCATCCTCTCCCAATGAAGTGTGCCACATTTTCCCCTCACATCACATTCCTTCTCTCATACTAGAGACGCAAAATTCCTGAAGAAACGGTTCTTCTTTGACACTTCACTTTCTTCTACTCATCTCACAAGTCTCAAACAAACTCTAAACAAAACTTCTTCTCTTGACTAATCAATTGATCTTACACATGAAGAAGAAAGAAGTAGCCCATAATTTACAGCTTTGAAGTTTTGTGACCTGTAAGCAACCCAAACTTGCAAATATGATCACCTCTAAAACTTAATCATTCACAGCCACCATCAGCACCATATATAATGTGCTCCTAAAATTCCCAGTTCCAGTGACCCCAAACCTCCTTATTGTTCTGTTCACTTACAGTTCTTCCTAATCCCCCAATGGACCTTGAGCATGGCAAGAAGCACTCTGCACAGTCTGCGGAAGCCTGCGCAGCCCAGCAGGTCAAGAGCAAGCTCATCGGCCTGCCCCCGATCCTGCTGCGAGCGTCGGCTCTCTTGGCGACGACGGTGGCGGCCGTGGTCATGGGGCTGAACAGGCAGTCCTACACCGCGGTGGTGGCAATTGTGGGCACTAGGAAACTCACACAGACCTTCACCACCCAGTTCAAGGACATGCCTGCATTTGTGTATGCCCTCATGCTTGTTTACCATCCTCTGCAGAGTTTAACGGTGTCGCCGTCGTTGTTCAGGTGACTAGTTTTTGTTTTTGTTTTTGCAGATACTTCGTCATAGCCAATGCTATTGCCAGTCTGTATAACCTAGCAGTAGTGCTGGTTATGAGGAGGCGCCTTGTGCAGGGAAGGGTCCAGCATTTGGTACTAGTGCATATGACTGACATGGTAATTTCTGCTTCCTTATCGCTATTCATCAGTTAAATTAAATGCCACTTGTATATTGCTTAAAAAACCTTACCCAGTAGTAAATTCAAAATTTCATCAGAGTATACTTTTCTATGTCCTAGCAATAATATTTGAGTGTGTTGATAATCAAAAGACACGTAAGAGAGCAGCAACCAATCTAGTCTAGTTAAATGTATATTCTTCTTAAATGTAATTGCTCAGAATAATATATTTTTAGGTAAGCTCAGAATAATATTTGAGTACATACAAGCAGCCAAATGTGATCATAGAACTGATATTTGGACCCTTCTGATGGCCCTACTATAAAAACACAGCACTCAATCTAATCAAGAATCTCTTGCAACTATCCAGAACCAGTGGCTTGAGTGAAAACTGCTGCTGCTGTGCTTGTGTAGACAACTAGTAGTACTGTAGCATATCTGGCAAAATTTCAAACCGGTGCCCATGGACAGCAACACATGATATTTTGTTGAATTATCCTTCTATTTGTCGATATCATCCCAGGTCATCATGGTTCTATTGGCCACCGGTGCCGCGGCAGCAGCCTCGATGGCCGAGCTAGGCAAGAACGGTAACCTTCACGCTCACTGGAACCCGGTGTGCAACAAGTTTGGTTCCTTCTGCATCCGTGGAGGCGTGTCGCTCGTTTCCTCGTTCCTCGGCGTCGCCCTCATGCTAGCCCTGAACTTGCTCTCCGCCGGAACGAACGCTCCCCATGCAGGCCAATGAGCAGGCATCGTCTCTCAGATAGCTCCTGCCTAAAAGTACAGGTGTTAATGTCATGTCATGTGCTCTGAGCCAATCTGGTTCATGTGGATCTCAGGCTGAAATGTGCTGAATTTGGCAAGGATCTGTATCACCTTGCCTGGCCTGAAATGTGCAGGCACATAATCCCCAGTTGGTTATGGGGCTTTGATTGGATCAGCTCTTACATAGATCAAGTGGTTGCACCATTAAATCCTACTACTTTGTGGTTGCAAGCCAGTACTCTCAGCTGTACCAGCATTTGGATCCGTTTTCTCAAGGGATGATACGTTGCATCAATTTGGATGTATGTCTGGTGAGCCCTGGTCTTTCAAGACTGCTTGTACCAGTTGTACCGCATGGAGCTTATTTTTATTTCCTGAATAGTGAAGTTGTTTGGGGTTGCTTCATTGCTTGGGATGATCCATATCCATCCGGCACCAGCCTTGCTTATGCACTTAACGAGGAGAATTAATCAGAGTTGGTCAGTCGATGTTGATTTGTCGGAGAGAGGGAACACATGCCTGTGAGCCTATGAGGAAACTCCGTACAAATTTCAGTCAACATGCAACTAGGACCTAAGTGATGGCCACTGGTAGTACTGATTTTGTATTATCTTCAGTTCAGTTTATTCTCTATATTGCTAGTACTGATTTTGTACCCATCAACGTATCTTCAGTTGAAGGTGAGTGAACTTTTCTAACAACTTATCTCCAGTTGATGGCCACTGGTTCAGCGCATCGGCCTAGCAATCTGTTCAAGCCACAACCCTAGATGTGCTCATATGTTGGGATGACCCTTTTTCCGAAGAAAAATGTTGACTGGTATGGTTTTTTTATTAAATGTGATTGGTTACATCTTTGTCAGAAAAAAAACATTCATCTTAAAAAAAATTACTAGTTAATATTAGGTGGGAAATTTTTGTATTATCTTCAGTTCAGTTTATCCTCTATCTTGGTACTGATTTTGTACCCATTAACGTATCTTCAGTTGAAGGTGAGTAAACTTTTGGTGTGGTGTGGGCTCGTCCCAAGCTTGTAAATAACTATCTATTTTCTATCAATGCATCAAAACACAAAGCTTTTGCGTTTTCACGAAAAAAATGATTTATTTTCTGAAAACGAGCGATTTGAGTAACCAAATCATAAAATTGGAACAAGAAATCCTGTATAAACATAGCAGCAGATAGGACCAGAGATAGCTGCTGCCACTTGATCCAGGTACATCTTGACCCTGTTTTCTGCACTTTACTCTTCTGCATCAATAGTATTGATGTACAAGACTTGTTGCCATACGCATACGGTACAAGTGTTGATGACATGAGGTGCCCTAACATGCAGCTGGCCAGTACATCAAGAACAGGGTACCGAAGGAAAACCCAGGACCATTTCAACATACCGTTCATCATTTTTTATGCCATCATTGCAAAAACAAAGAATATACTCCCTCCGTCCAAAAATAACTGACTTGAGTTGTCCGGATTCAAATGTATCTAAACCCATTTTAGTTTATAGATACATTCAAATTTAGACAAACCAAAATAAGTTATTTCTGGACAGAGGAAGTATATAGAATGCGCAAACGATCGGTGCATACATTTGCATTTTTTTTTCATTGCAATAATCTGCCTCCTCCTGCCTCAAAAAGGATATCATTTTGAACATTCACACAGTGTCCAAAATTTAACATTTACCATTCATTTCTACTCCAATATAATCATAAAACCTGAACTGCTATATTAGGTAAACTATCAAGACAAATCTAAACATACGATTTTCACACATCCAATCTGTTAGATGTATATATCTGTATATTGTATTTCCCCCATATGTTAGGGGGATTCCTGCATATTTGCCTTGTACCTGTACTATATATTGTGGCCTTTGGCCCCAAGAGGAATACAAGTTGTCTATTCCTAACATGGTATCAGAGCCACGTTAGCTCCGTCCTCTTTCTCGCAACTTCGTCGGCCGCCACCGTCCCTGTCGCCGCCGGCCTTGCCGTCGTCGTTGTCGCCTGTTTTGTCCCGTTTTCAGATCGGATCGATCCCCGTTTTCAGATCTGATCCAGATTTGATTTTCATTCCTCGTCATGTCAAATCGGTCACCGCTCGAGCTGCTGCCTGCTGCGGATCGATTCCCTGCTTCGATTTCCCATGGAGCTGCCTCGTTCCCCCGTCCAAGCGGCCCGTCAAATCGCCGCCAGGACAGCGCCCGAGGCCAGCTGCCTCCCCGACCAAGTCCTTCACGCGGGACTCTTCCACGCGGGCTTGCACACCCGCGGGTCTCTTCCACGCGGGTCCTCCACGCACGCGGGACTGCACACACGCGGGCCTCCACGCGCCCCCGGTCGACCTCCTCCACGCCCTGCCGCCACCTGCTCCTCCGCGCGGGGCCTGCAACTGTCCTGCTGGCCGGCGCTGATTGGATCTGAGCACAAATTCGTTTTCGTCAGATCTGAGAGTTGACCCAAAAAAAAATTGAACTATGTCTTCTGCATCGGGCTATGTTGCGATTCTTCGCTGCCCGGTGATCTTCGATGGCGCGAATTATCCTGATTTCGCTGCCTTTATGCGCGTTCACATGCGCGGTCTCCGTCTTTGGGGTGTGCTCTCCGGCGAGGTCTCTGTCCGCCGTGCCCCTCCTGCTCCTGTGGCTCCTCTTCCGCCGACGCCGATTGTTCTCGGTGCTGATGCTTCTCAGGAGGCCAAGGATGCTGCTCAGAGTGCTGATGATAGTGTTGTTGCTGCTTATGACCTCAAGTGCAAACATTACTCTTCTGATCTCGAGGCCTATCGACACGCTCTGACTGCTTACACTCAGTGGGTTGATGAGGATGCTTGTGCTCCTGCTGTTCTCACCTCGGTGTTACGCTTGATGTCACGCTGAGTTCATGAGTCTCCCTACTGTTGCCGCTCAGTGGGCTCATCTTCGTCAGCGCTATCAGCCGTCTGGGGATGCTCTTTACCTATCTGTGGTTCGCCAGGAGCATGCTCTCCAGCAGGGTGATTCTACTATTGATGAGTTCTATACTCAGAGTGCTGCTATCTCGCGTCAGCTTGATTCTCTTTGTACTGCTGTTTGTGGCACATGCTCGTGTTGCCAGATTGTGTGTTCGGATTTGGAGTTTCACCGTATCTATGAGTTTCTTTCTCGCCTCCGCTAGGAGTTTGAGCCCCGGCGTGCTCAGCTGAACGCTCGTGGTCATGTTCCGCTCTCTGAGGTGTTGTCTGAGCTTCGGGCTGAGGAGACCCGTCTTCGTGGTGTTGGTCTTCTTGCGATTCCATCTGTGCTTGCTACCCGTGGTCCTCCTATGCGGTTCCCTCGACTCAGTCGCGGTCCTCTGTGCCTCCGCCGATACTACCCACTCCTCCAGTCGTGGTCGAGTCAAGACCAGTTTGAGTGGTCGAGTCAAGGCCAGTTTGGGCTAGAGTCGGACCAAAGCAGCTCGTGGTCAGGTCGTCGTGGTTCTTTTCACATCGCTCTTCAGAACAAGGATGGCCACACTTGGGCCTGTTATACACGGATCCCAGCGTCTGACAGCACGGGCTGCGTGGGCACCGGCTCTTACGGATCTTCAGCTTTGCTCTCCGATCGGATATTATCGAGTCTTTGCGATGCCGCTTGCCACTGGGATCTTCTTCGACGTGCACTGCTGGTTCTCATTCGATTCTTCGTGCCATGTGCGACCACCACCTTCTACATCAGTGCGTCCCCATGGTATCTGGATTCGGAGCTTCTTTCATATGACCTCACGAGTCTTCTTTTCTGTCCGCTCTTCGTTCTCTCCCTTCTCGTCCAGTGTTTTCACGCTGATGGTACCTCTCTCCTGTTTCTAGTCGGGCACCCTCTCTACTTCTTCCTTTTTGTTCTGATATTTCTCATGTCCCTCTTCTTAAGATGAATCGTTCTCTGCTAGCCGACTTCTTGACTCGGTTGTCGGCGTCATTCTTGATGCTTGATTCTTGTGTTGTCCGGGACCGTCATACGCAGGCCACAGGTTGGGCTAACCCTCAGCCGTGACTCTTTGGGACTTTGGGAGTTAGGCGGCTTCGTGTTCCTTCCATTTGTCACTTCATCTTCCGGTTCTTCTCGGTCGTCAGCCTGCTACCAGCTCCTTTCAGCAGTGGCATCATCGTCTTGGTCACCTTTGTGACTCTCGCCTTTCGTCATTAGTTCATCGTGGTCTTCTGGGGTCTGTCTCAGGAGATGGGTCTTTACATTGTCAGGACTGTAGGTTGGGTAAACAGATTCAGCTTACCTATCCTACTAGCGCGTCTGTATCTCAGCGACTTTTTGATTTAGTTCATTCAGATGTTTGGGGTCCGGCTCCTTTCGCTTCGAAAGGGGGTCATCGCTATTATATTTTATTCATCGATGATTTCTCTTGGTACACTTGGTTGTATTTTATACGCTCTCGTAGTGAAGTGCTCTTCATATATCAGTGTTTTGCGGCTATGGTCCGTACTCAATATTCTACCCCCATTCGTGTGTTTCGTGTTGATTCTGCTGGTGAGTATATAGGGGTTCGTAGCATGGAAAACAAAATTTTCTATCGCATACAAACAAACAAGCTAAGATCTATCTACTAGATTGTAGCAACGAGTCGATAGAATAACTCACCCTCGAAGATTCCAAAGTGTTTAACGAGAGCGGATTCTCGTGGGTGATGTAGTCGTACTCTTCCCGATCGCAAGATCGCGTAGACGATCCTTCCGGCGCTGCGTTCCTAAGAACGCTTCATGATCGGTCACACGTTGATTTTCGATGAAGACCTTCCTCTCCTTGTTCCAAAGAAAATGAGGTTGTAGCACTCTCCTCGCGATTCCGGCAGCACGACGGCGTGGTACCGAAAGTAGAGGGGACATCTCGCAGGGCTTCGCCTTAAGTCGGAGCGAGTATGGTGGACTATGAGAGAGCCTCGGTGATCTAGGGTTTAGACACACCAAGGAGAGGGATCAAGGCCGGCGGCTAGGGCAAGAGGAGATCCCCAACTCACTGACTTGGCAAACCCTAGGAGGCGGCGGCGATAATGGTGGAGGTCGGTGGCTAGGGTTTAGGTTTAGAGGAGAGAGGTGTAGGTCTAGGAGGGGCAGCCCTGCCCCTCCTTATATAGGTGGGAGGGCGCGGCCAAGGGGAGGGGAGTCCCTCCCCAACTCGGCCTCCTTGGCCGGCGGTGGAGGAAGAGGGACTTCCTCCCCAAGTAGGTTTCCTACTCTCCCTCCACCAAGCAAAATAGTCGTTTGACTTTTCAAATTGGTGTTTGACTTTTCAAACTAGGATTTGATTTATCCCTTTATTTTGCTCAGCGATGACACCTAGTACATGATGCAACCATTTCAACTTGTTATGAAACATTCATGTACCCTTCCCCTCCGGAGTGCCGGACATTCCGGAACCTTCTAGAACATTTCCGATGAAAACACCGGAACCATTCTCCAACCCCGAAATAGGACTTTCCTTATATGAATCTTATTCTCCGGACCATTCCGGATCTCCTCGTGATATCCCGGATCCCATCCGAGACTCCGAACAACATTCGGTCTCTTACTCATCATTCCATAACTACTCAACAACATCGAATCCTTAAGTGTGTCTCCCTACGGTTCGTGAATTATGCGGACATGATCGAGACACTTCTCCGAACAATAACCAATAGAGGAATCTGGAAATTCATATGGCTCCCACATATTTCTACGATTACTTTGCGATCGAATGAACCACTTACATATGATACCAATTTCCCTTTGTCTCACGATAGTTTACTTATCCGAGGTTTTGATCGTCGGTATCTCTGCATACCTAGTTCAACCTCACATCGATAAGTACTCTTTTCTCGTTCGTGATATGTGATCCCTTGAGCCGCCACATGCTTGCAAGCCAATTGGATGACATTCCACCGAGAGGGCCCAGAGTATATCTATCCGTCATATGGATGGACAAATCCCACTCTTGATCCATGTGTCTCAACCAATACTTTCCGAACACTCAATGCCACCTTTATAACCACCCAGTTATGGTGTGGTGTTTGATGTCATCAAAGCATCCTTCCGGTGATGGTGATAAGCATGATCTCATGGTCGAAGGAATTAGGTTACTATGTATCAGAAAGCATATAGCAATTGAACTATTAAAATGACTTGATCTTTATGCTACGCTTATCTATAGGAGTATGTCCATAATATCATTCTCCTAACGATATGACCTTGTGGTTAATAACATCTCAATGTTCATGATAGGGAAACCACAATCATTTATTAACCAACAAGCTAGTATTATAAAGAGGCTTTACTAGGGACTCTATTTTAGTTTACAAATCATACAAGTATTAATGTTTCCTTGTTAATACTATTATAGCATGAATGTAAACATTTATCATAAACACAAAGATATAATAATAACTACATTTATTATTGCCTCTAGGGCATATCTTCAACAAGTATATCTCCCAGATGTTGCGAGGTGTTCTTGCTGAGCAGGGCACCCTTGCTCAGTTCTCCTGTCCTGGCGCACATGCTCAAAATGGTGTTGCTGAGCGTAAGCATCGCCATCTTCTTGAGACCACTCGTGCCATGATGATTGCTTCTTCTCTTCCGCCGCATTTTTGGGTTGAGGCTGTCACTACGTCGGCTTACCTCATCAATATTCAGCCTTCTGCCGCTCTACGGGGTGTCATCCCTCTTGAGCGCCTATTCGGACAGTCTCCAGAATATTCCATGCTTCGCTTGTTTGGTTGTGTTTGCTATGTTCTCCTTGCTCCTCGCGAACGTACCAAACTGACCGCTCGGTCTGTTGAGTGTGTTTTCCTTGGATACAGTGATGAGCATAAGGGTTATCGCTGTTGGGACCCCGTTGGTCGTCGGATGCGTATCTCTCATGATGTTACTTTTGATGAGACGCGTCCTTTCTATCCTCGTCCCACCGCTAGTACCTACCCGGTGGAAGATATCTCGTTTCTTCTTTTTCCTGACACACCCCCTCTGTCTACTCCTTCTACTCCTATTGTGTCTTCTTTAGGATCTCCTACCCCTGATGTCTCTTCTTCTACACCGTCCTCCTCTGTTCCGTCTAGTTCTCCTAGTTCTCCTCGTTCTCCGGAGTCTTCCTCTGCTATTCCTTCTTCTTTATCGTCGTCTCCTGGTTCATCTTTCTCTGACGAGCTTCCCTCTACTCGTCCTGTTCGTCAGTGTCGTGCCCCCGATCGTTACTCTCCTAGTCAGTATGGTCTTTTTGTTGCCTCCGAGCCGACTTCTTATCGGGATGCTGAGCATCATCCTGAATGGCAGCTGGCCATGGCTGAGGAGATTGCTGCGCTTGAGCGCACTGGCACCTGGGATCTTGTTTCTCCCCCTCCCGGTGTTCGTCCTATCACATGTAAGTGGGTCTATAAGATTAAGACCCGCTCTGATGGATCTCTTGAGCGCTATAAAGCGCGTCTTGTGGCTCGTGGTTTTTAGCAGGAGCATGGTCGTGACTATGATGAGACCTTTGCTCATATGACCACTGCGTACTCTTCTTCTTGTATACATTCGTCGCCACCGTCCGTGTCTCAGCTTGATGTTCAGAATGCCTTTCTCAATGGTGAGTTGAGTGAGGAGGTTTATATGCAGCCTCCCCCTGGGTATTCTATTCCCGAGGGGATGGTTTGTCGTCTTCGACGGTCTCTTTATGGCCTCAAACAGGCCCCTCGTGCCTGGTTTGAGCGCTTTGCTTCTGTAGTAACTGCTGCTGGTTTCTCCCCTAGTGCTCATGATCCAGCGCTGTTTGTTCACACTTATCCTCGTGGACGCACTCTTCTTCTTCTCTATGTTGATGATATGATCATTACTGGTGATGACCCTGAGTATATCGCCTTTGTTAAGACTCGTCTTCGTGATCAGTTTCTTATGACTGATCTTGGTCCTCTTCAATACTTTCTTGGGATTGAGGTTTCCTCCACTGATGGCTTTTACATCTCTGAAAAGTATATTCAGATCTTCTTGCTCGTGCTCTTGAGGATGAGCGCCTCGTTGAGACCCTATGAAGCTTAATGTTAAGCTTGAACCTCGATGGTGATCCTCTTCGATCCGACGCGTTATCGTCATCTTGTTGGGAGTCTAGTTTATCTTGCTGTCACTGGTCCTGACATCTCCTATCCTGTTCATATTCTGAGTCAGTTTGTCTCTGCTCCTACCACTGTTCACTATAGTCATCTTCTCCGTGTTCTTCGTTATCTTCGTGGTATGATCACTCGTCGTCTTTTCTTTCCTCGTTCCAGCTCTCTCCAGCTCCAGTGCTATTCAGACGCTACGTGGGCTAGTGATCCTTTGGATCGTCGTTCACTTTCTGCTTACTGTGTGTTTCTTGGTGGTTCGCTCATTGCTTGGAAGACGAAGAAACAAACAGCGGTTTCCCGTTCGAGTGTTGAGACTGAGTTGCGTGATATGGTCTTGTTGACTGCTGAGGTGACCTGGTTACGGTGGTTACTTGCGGATTTTGGAGTCTCTATTACCACACTCACTCTGGTTTTGTCTGACAGTACAGGTGCTATTAGTGTTGCACGTGATCCGGTCAAGCATGAGCTTACCAAGCATATTAGTGTTGATGCTTTCTATACACGTGCTTAGGTGCAGGCTAAGGTTGTTGCGCTCAAGATGTGCTACAGATTCTGATTGGCGGATATCTTTATGAAGGCACAGACCCGAGCGCAACATGATTTCTTACTCTCCAAACTCAGTGTTGTGGATCCACCATGAGTTTGAGGGGGGGGGTGTTAGATGTATATATCTGTATATTGTATTTCCCCCATATGTTAAGGGGCTTCCTGCATATTTGCCTTGTACCTGTACTATATATTGTGGCCTTTGGCCCCCAGAGGAATACAAGTTGTCTATTCCTAACACAATCAAATTTTTTTATAATATTGTTAGTCAAAGTTTAGAAGTTTAACCAAGACTATGTTATAACGTCCAGCTTTAGTGGACTTGAGCGACTAGCTATAAGGAGGAGAATATTCTCAGAGTAAGAGCAACTTGCACAATCCGTACTCGCTTCCCAGCGCCCACTTTCAATAAAGAGGTGCAAAATACTTTTTGCGGGACAAATGTTGTTCTACTTTGCACCAAAATCACAAGTGTGCATGTTATAGCATGAGTTTTTTTAAATCCCCTAAATAGTAATAAAAACACAAGTTGATACGGTAAATCTCAATCAACTCTGACACGCAGAAGGGAGTCAAACCCAAATGGCTGAATACAAAAGGGCAACCCAATATGATTGGTTTGTGCAACCTAAAAGTTACTTGTGAATTGTAACCCATGCAAGCACACTAACATCGTTATGGTTGTGTGCATAAGAGGATGCAGAGTCTAGGAGGCATTGCATTCCTTTCCACGAAACAAAGATGTCTTTGCGCAATGACACCAATACTTGTGTTGTGAAATTGCTGCAACCAAAGCCTGCATCCAGACTGACCTGACTCCAACCGGTCGGTGGCGGTTTCCATTTGTCCTTACACGCAAGTCTCCTTCCGAGACTTATTATGCTGAACACCATGAATTATTTTAAAAAAGAATCACAAAATTTTGAAGTGGGCAAAGAAAAGCGAGAACATAGGTTATGTGCACAACCACGCGAAATCTAGGTTTAAAAAGTTGAAGTGTCATTATACTTTCTTAACTGGATTTCAGTGATGCACCGGCTCTCTGTCTAGACAGATTCTGATTATTGCACGAGCTCCAGTGCTGTACTTACGTGGACTAATTTGTGGAATCAGTTGAGCATAGTTTCATCCGCAATAGCCATCGAGTTCCATCCAACTTGCAAGATTCCATATAGTAATCGTTATTGTACTCACGTGACGGTCGCTACTTGGCGGCATACTAATAGACTAGGAGATGGTTAGTTTATTTTGGCTTATCATTTTTAGATGGTTGATTTATGTATCGACCTTATGTGATCTGTGATCATGACTTTGTAATACACTAAATGTTGAAATAAAAGGCTGTGTGCATCAATTGATGCAGATGCCGGGGCTTATGCTCCTTTTCAAAGAAAAAAAGTAATCGTTATTGTACTCTATCCTGGTATCAATACAAACCAAGCAGGAATAATGCTATTACCTGTCTCGAGAGGGCCTGAACCTTGGTAAATCGTGTCTAGTTATCCATGGTGAGCTGAATCTATCTCCACATCCAAAAAAGCACGTATTTTTCTTGAAACCATGAGCAACATGTTGGTGAGGCTATTTAAGATGCCTTCATCAATCAATCATGATAGTTAATGAAAATAATAAGGTCCAATCCCAATTTCGGCGAGAGTTAGGGATACGGTCGTAATAAACCTTTACATCTATGTCGATTCTAAGGATGTAACTTCAGTTTAGTGGAAAGAGCAACTTTCACTTTTTCACCAAGTTGCTTTTTTCTTAAAAGTGTAAATTGTACTTAGAAATCGACTCAGACATACAAAAAATCTTAGGTGACTAAGGATTAGTAAAATTCAAAACGTTATCATTGGGGAATTAATGATCATTATGATCACTCAAACCTCTCCTTCTGAATATACACACTTGAACAGCCATAAGAATTTTTTACAACCAAAATAATCATTATTGAGTTTTTAATAGTTCTCCTGAATCGACCATAGGAAAAAAATTGTGCTCTATTGATACCCACACTTTGAAACATTGTACCACACAGATATAAGTACAAACTTCACATCAACTCATCATCATGCACACATTGCAGATTAACTACAGTCTAACAAGCTATCTGCTTATGTTGTCTGAATAAAATAAATAGATCTCTCTAGAAATGGTTCATCCAATTGGAGCTGACTGCAGCAGCCATCTCAGGAGTCAGGCTTGGCACCACCTCACCCCCCATGGAGCTCAGCTGGCTCAGCACTGCCTTGAGCACCTTCTTGTCACAGTTCATGGTTGGGTCTAGGTAGCTCCCAAAGTCAGGAAGGCCATGGTCCAGGTAGCCCATGCCATTGTTGCCTGTCACCATGGGGAGGTAGGTGCTGTCGCTGGCACTGTTACTATTGAAGCTGGAGAAGCAGGGCACTTGCTCAAGTGCGGCGGCGGCGGAGGCGGAATTCATGTTGGCATGGAGCTGTGCTAGGGTGGTGTCCATGAGGGGTGGCAATGGTGGTGAGGAGGTGTCTGTGGATGCTCCATGGCCAATGTTGGTGAGGCTCCTTGGCTTGGGGGTGGCCCCCACTCCTGATTTCTTCTTGCAGATGACTCTGCATAGGACCCAATCCTCCTGCTGAAAAATACGTTGAGGATCCACAAGAGCATTTATTGGTTAGTAGTTCAATAAGTAGGTGAAAATTTTACGAATGCAATCTTGTTGGTCACTATCATGTACTCCTACTTGCTCCCCATTGCATTCTCTTGTCACATTGATGTGGACCCTCTTTTACAACCCTGATTGGTCCATGCATGTGTGCATTTTTACATTTTACAAAGCATTTTTTTTGGATTGGATAGGTTTTACTTTTTACTTTTTGGGTTGCTTGGTTTGGTCAAATTCAGATGACAATCATGAAATGTGTGCCTATTTGAAGGTTGCTAGGAATCTAACCAACCCACTTCAGTATCTCTGTTACGGATGGATGTTTGTTTTTAAAGTCACGACAACTACATATGACACAAAAAACATGCATACACAAGAAACGTTGAAAAAAATTCAGTTAATTAGTAGGACGGCGGATTGTGAGGGTACGACTCCGCGTAAGAATCATGAGGTCACTCTATCAGTTGTAAGTGACATGTTCCTCGGTCTCTATCAGTTGTAAGTGTGTGTTAAGCGAGCGCACTAGTGTGATGGTGTGAATTTGGTATGGTGTGAATTTGGTGGCATGTGTACACATGTACTTAATCGCATTACAAGTTATAATAAAAATAATAACTTTGTCTCTCTCTAAAAAATGCTTTATATGGATTCAAATTTAACTACCTAAGACAAAAGAAATTGGTAGGTAGGTCATGGTCATGTAGTCATTATCCACAAGAATTAATCGATGTTTTTTCTCAAGAAAATAATTCGTTTTTTAAATGGACCAGCATTAGTCATTATCATTAGTACGTGTACCACAATCAATCAAATCAGTGAATGAAAATGACCAGACCCCCGAAGGAAAATAAATGGCCATTAGCAGCCAATAAATCAATGTGGAATTGTCTTTGGAAATAAACAAATGAATATAAAGTGGCAGGTCAAGAATCCCACCTCATGTGTACAGTATGTCAAACATGAAATGAACTATATTAAATACAATGCGTACACACTATAAATAAATCTCACATACGGCTGGTTGTGCTCACAATTTTACCTAGCTAGGCCTATAGCTATGAGAATGAATAATATTCTTTTGCAAAAAGGAAAATAAATAGTAAAGGATTGTCATTCCACACTACGATGCGTTGAACATTTCATATTAGGATATATTAATGGTTATTATTTTAAGCATTATCTAGGTTAATAAGTATCACTGGTATGTGCACACTTTACCTTGGAGTTGAACTTGGAGACTTGTTCATGTGCACCCTCCAACCTGTACTCGTGCATCACCCACTCCGTCTTTCGTCCCTTAGGAGCCCTCCCCTGGTAGAACACTAGCGTCTTCCTCATTCCAACAAGTGCACCCCTGCGTGCCACCATCCTGTCCTTACCGGTCGCCTTCCAATACCCCGATATGGTCGCTCGATTCGTGCGTTGCCCCGTCGCGTATTTCCGGTCCTTTAGGCTGAAGAAGTACCACTCCTTGCCAGCCACTGACGCAGCCGCTGGTCGCCAAGAATAATATACACATACCATGTTAACAAGCCTATCATAAAAAAACCGTAAACTATCAAGCAAATTCCGCAAGAAAATCGGGACAAAATTCTAGTACTAGTTATCAATCCCCCAAATTCTGGTTGTAGAGATTTTTCTCTCACCTCTGTTTTCTCGATCGTGACATCGACACGTTTCGATAAAACCGCGCATTTGGGGGGATAGGATACGCCAATCTCATTGAACCCACTACCTTCCATTATCTTTTGGTCGCAATCAGCCCTATTAGTAGAAGTCGGCTTGTTACCACTAGACTAGATGCTGAGCTATCGAGCAAGTGCTAGACACTAGTGTAGAGATAGAGACACGTCCTCATCCTAGATATATCAACACGTGTACGGCCTACGCTGATCGATCCCGCGCGCAAGGTGTGATTTGGCTGGTTTGATTGATCTCGGTCGCGGTCGCCGTCGCGTCCGTGCGGGCCAAGGCAAGGCCTGGGTGACGTCATAATCAGTTCGTCAGTAATTCAAACATAAATTTGAAACGCCGCATTGTATAATAAAAAAGGTGTCGTGGTGTAGCGGTCTAGCACATCTGACTTACACACAGAAGATCTCTGGTTCAAATCTGGACGACTCCAAAATCTTTTTTGTCCTTTTTCCCCTTCCCTTTTAATTTGCCTACTGGACTGTTTTAACAATAATTGAAGGGTGCAATTTATATATTTTCCCCAAAAGTAGTTCCTAGCCTAAAATATAGGTGATGTGAATAAAATAAATATCAATTAAAAGAATGTTAAAGACCGTGTGGAATAACCCAATAACTGCTCCAACCTTATAAAAATAACGTGTAATATTTTTTTACACAAACTAAATGTAGTTGCAAAGGAATATGTATTCAAATGTTTTTCCACGAGTAATCCTCCTCACGCCTTACCATTTTTTTCAGGGCTAGTATCTGTTTTTTTATTACAATGCATGTAGTACTTATCACGCCCACCGCGCCCTTACCAAGACCTATTTGGAACACAAGAAATTCCAGTGCTTATTATGGAGGAAATGGAACTGTGTTCTTTCTCTACATACATTTAGTTTCATAATTCTTGTTGGAACACAACAACGTTGTAAACTATGTCCAAAATATTTGGCTTAAAAAATTAATTTGTACATAATAGCTAGAGCAGGAACAAAGGTTCTTTTCCCATGTAATAAAATAGAACACGATCAGGGCAGTATGTGCTTCACTAGCTAGATCATACAGTATAGAAGGGTGCACAAAGTTATAGCTTCCGCACAATACACCAAGTTAGATAGGATAAATTATTATCGTCACACAAGAAGGATGAGTTATTACAACAACAAAAAAGTGTAAGTTCAAGAGAATTTTGGCTTTAACATGACGGAAAATAAAAACCACAGTATATATCCAAGACAACACCCAATGAATTTGGAAAGTGTGAAGGGCATGAAAGACCTGGCTAGCTAGATAGATTCGAATTAATCACTTATATTTTTAGCAAAGTGAAACCGGTAAGGCTTTAAAACTTTCATTCTTGGAAGTCTCCCACTTGATATATTCTCTAGCAGAGCCTAACCTGAAAGCGATGCTTGTTCCAGACCGCCACATCAAGATCAAGATCCTTTTAAAAAAACTTGTGTGCATATGATCTAAGGTGCAAATAATTAATTATGAAGAAATAGAAAGTATTTTGTAGATCAAGTTTATCAACTAAATTCCATCCAGATGCCTACTACTTCAATTTTTCTCTGAAGCTTCACATAACTCCATATGTCAAGATGGCCAAAATTCTCTAATCTTCAAAGGCAACTTGCTTTCGGTTCCAAAAGTTTACCAGAAACTAAAATTCGTGTAAAATTTTATGGAGGAGGAAAGATTCTGCGTGGAAGAAATGCTACTCCCTCCGTCTCAGTTTATAAGACTTACGCGTATTTCTAGGTTGACAAATTAACCAACTTAGCATGAGGTACATAAGATAAAAACTATATTATTAGAAACTTCAAATATTATATTTTCTAATGATATAATTTTTATATTATATAATTCATATTATATAGCTCATGCAGACGACCTAGGTATACGCGTAAGTCTTATAAACTGGGATAGAGGTAGTAGTTTAATATTTTGGAAGTTAATTAAGGGCTTGAAAAAAACTAAAATGGGGTGCAGTTTCCTGTGCATGCTATGTGCACAACGCATTGCAGCCTTTTGAGACGTTTCTTAGCACGGAAGAAACACGAAGGAAAAAAAACAAGATCGTTGCATGTGAAACACATTCTCCCTCTTAATTGAGTCTTAATTATCTTTCTCTCTCTAGTACCTCTAAATTTATATCCATGCATGACCGTATATGTAATTCTTGATTACGTCTAATTAATACTAGTACTAGTCACTTTCACATCGATGCAAAGACGCAGAGAGAGAGGGGATGCGCGTGGTCATGGTAGAGAGAGCACGTACCAGGGAGGTCCCATGGCTCGACCTTGTTGAGGTCGACGTCGACCATGGGCGGGCTGCGGCCGGAGAAGCCGACCTTGCCGGTGACCTTGGGCGCGAGGTAGTCGCAGATGAGCTCGTCGTCCCTCGGGTGGAACCGGAACCCCGGCGGCAGCTCCGTCTCCACCATGCTCAGGAAGCTCATCGACATCTCTCCCCACCCCTCTCTCTCTCTCTCTTTTGCTGATGTGACGAGAGAAGAACGGTGTATAGAGAGAGAGAGAAAAACGGACAGGCCAAGCAAGAGAGAGAGAGAGAGAGAGACAGAGGGAGTCGTGCTTGTGTCATGAGTTTGCAACTTGGGAAGAAAGAGGGGTTTATAAGGTGGTTTAGGTGGTGGGTCTACCTCAACCCTTTTCCTCTTCTCTTTTTTATTCCTTCCTTTTCTTGATTTCCATTTCGCCCTTTTCTTTCCACAAATAAGAGGAGCACTTCCACATCAGCCCACAAGCTCCACACACCACACATATGCATATGCCACTCACTAGAGATCTTTTTATCTCTCTACGTTTTTCGCAAAGTAATAAGAATTTTTTCTTTGAAAAATAAAGAAAAGAAGGGACAAAAAGGAATATATCATCTTGTATTAGTGGAACTGAAAAAAGGCTGGATAGCTTAGCTATCCAACACCAAGCATAGCCAAGTGGTTCCACTTGTCAAGGTGTAGCTATCCGTCCTACTCCTTTCAGTTAAATGTTAGATCCTACTTCGAGAGGACCGGCAAACGAAAAATTCTTGGTCAATCTTTTGGTGATATGAAGTAGCATATGCCTAGCTAATTTGTTTTCAGGGGCACATGAAGTGCTTCCTTAGATCAGATCATTGTATAAAAGTTGTTGTTTTGGACACGAATAAAGTTGATCCTTGAAAAAAATTGTGAATTGATATATGAATACCAAATGTGTGAATTTGTCTCAAAATGTAACTTAAAAATATGCATTTTTTAATTTTATCAATATGGTGTAATAAAAATTAATATCCAACTTGTATAGGGCCATAGGGTGTGGGAAATCCATTGATATATTTTTGTAGTTTAAACCTTACTGATTTGCAAAAAAAAACTAGTGTACTCGGCAACACCTAATATGGAACGGAGGGAGTATGAACATCTTCTAGTATTTGAGAGCTCTATGAACAACAATTAGTCAGCCAAACAAGCCCATAAAACACTTTTATCAAACAAGATTACCATCCCCAGGCAGTGTCAAAAATAAACCTTTTGTCTTTTGTGTTTGTTTAAAGTTGAAATCTGCTAGGAGTTCGGTCCACATCCTCGGCTCACTGATAAATTAATAATACTCCAGCTTTGATACTTGACATGCGACCTGGTAGAGGGGCCAAATTTAAAAAGGACGTTGAATTGGTCGAGATCACCCCAGTGCAGAAATGAAGAACAACCATGTACTCCCTCTGTATCGAATTATAAGACATTTTAGCACACTAATTTGATACAAAGGAAGTAAATACGAAAAAATCTCTGAAAATAAAGAGAAAAGGGACAAAGGGAATACTGGATTTCTAGCTAACACCAAGCATAGCCAAGAGGCTCCACTTGTCAAGGTGTAGCTAAAAATGAAACATAGAAACCTTTTGCCTTGTTTTTTTCTCAAACTCATGTATAGGCCGGGTTATGTCATTTCTTCCATAGAATGTGATTATTAGTACCAGTACAATGAAGCAGTTGTTTTAGCCCTACTTGGAAGCTATTACAATAATTGTAAATCGTGGCGTATCTAGTGCAAACTGTGTATAGATAGTCTCGCAGAAATGGACCATCTCCTAGTAATTGGGAGCTCTACGAACAGCAAAATAGTCAACAAAAAATACCCTATAAAAAGCAGTTCTATCAAACAAGAATACCAAACGGGAATTTCATTGTTAAGAGCCTTAGTCTGCTGAGAGTTCTGTCCACCTCTTCGGCCCATGGCATAAATTTACACTTCATGACACTTGACCGTGGACCTGGTAGAGGTGCCAAGCTAACGGAGGTTGAATTGGTCAAGATGACAAGGTCATACCGGTATAGTAAAGAAAACGTAGGCGCATCAAGACTTGCACACTCTGTCTCGGCTATCTACGGCGCAAGCGAGAGCGATGACAAATATGAGAATAGGTGGATGTGCATTTCTAGAGCCGTTCGTTTGTCTCGCCGCAATCCAGAGCAAGTCTTCTCGAACGAACAAAGATTGCACAAGTCAACCTTCCCCCAAGGAGGTGCACCGCATCAGGGTGATAAGATTCGGAAAAGGTGCACAACAGCTCCTGTCGATGAACACACGACGTCAAAGAAAGAAAGGGGGTAAAGTTCATTTCGAGTCGAGGAGCACACGGTGTCGAAGAAAGAATCAGGTCTAGCAGGAAAGTTTAGGCAGCCCGACGTGTGGCACGAAACGGAAGCTGATGTTTTGCCGTTAGCGTGGCTATATCACACGTAAACCGTAACGTAGCCAGGAGAAGATAGTGTATTAGAGAGGGAATTTCCCTTTGGGTTACACGCAGACAGGGAGGGAGGGCGTACGCTTGCACGCCAAACATGACACACACAAACCTCATGAGCCCCAGCTCGTTCCCAGCATCTTCTGAGTTGGTTCTCAGATAGCGCCAAAGCAATCAGGTCCGTCCGTAGCGTCGTCAATCCCCCAAGGCCAAGATCGTCCACCATCCGAAATGTCAATCATCCAAACTACGTGTGCTCAAACAAGGT